>CM061918.1:143970913-144329596 GCA_031002005.1 Vandiemenella viatica | reverse complement strand
CGCCACCGTCTCGCCCAGGCCTCTGCCTTAATCCGCGTTCCCATTGGGCATCCCTCGGCCCCTGTTAGGAGAGGCCTCTCATCTTTGCCGCATAAGCTAGCATGGACGTCTCGCCTCGACCCACCGTCAGTCGGTAAAAGATCAAAGGTCCCGTCTCGTCTCGCCTCGCCTACAAGGGATCGTGGGAATGCGCCTTTATGCTGTATCTCCTGCAGGCGCCGGATGACAATCGCCTTGCTGCATCTGCGGGTTGAAGTAGGCAGTGTCGTCCGCTAATGTTGCAGCGTATACCCTGTCTTGTGCTGGTACATTGGCCGTATAGAGGGAATATAACACTGGACCCAGGGTCGATCCCTGCGGTACTCCAGCCTGGATTCTCCGTTTGGTCGAGAGAGTGTTTCCGACTCTAACTCTGAAATTGCGGTCTTCTATACATGATTTCAGTAGTTTAAATTAGTCCTGGAAATCCTTGCTCGTATAACCGTAGCAGGAGTCCGGAGTGCCAAACTGAATCGAAGGCCCTGGAGATATCTAGGAGGTCTAGTCCACAGTACTCTCTGTAGCTGAAGGTTCCATACGGTAAACACGAACAGTTGTAAATCACCCTGTCGGTGCCACAGTTCAATCATTTTTTTTTTTTAAACTGCTTTATGTCTCTCAACAGCGAGGTGTTTAGAGATGGGAAAGGATGGGGGGCAAGGATGGGGGGCAAGGATGGGGGGCAAGGATGGGGGGCAAGGATGGGGGGCAAGGATGGGGGCAATGATTGGGGCAAGGATGGGGGCAAGGAATGGGAAGGAATTCGGCCATGGCCTTTTGAAGGAAGCATCCCGGCATTTGCCTGGAGTGATTTGGGAATCCATGGAAAACCCAAATCTGGATGCCCGGAGGGGGATTCGAACCGCCGTCCTCCCGAATGCGAGGCGGGAACACTAACCGTAGTTCAAACATGTCACGCCCGTGACGGCCTGGGAGGGAGTAAAGGGACTCAATGAAAAAGAAAATTAATAAAGTAAGATGGACATTTATATATTGAGGAAAGGTTAAATGTACTAATTCTATCATTTGTTTCTATTAAAATATAATTGTTTGTGTTAGTTATAATCCAAGGATGGAATAAGTATCGTCTATGACAACAATACTCCTCCAAATTTCGTTGAGATGTCCTGTCAAATTTCAGAATGCAATTTTTGTGAAATATTTAAATTTCACTGGCGCCCAACAAAATTCCTGATTTGCATAAAGATAAAATTTTGTACTCTAATAAGAACTGGTACAAAGCAGCAGGAGGTTGGCATATTATCTGCCTGGTAGCTTGACAGTGGGAGGGGGGGAGGTGTAGAGTGGGGGAGAGGTGGTTGCACTTCTATATAAGGGGCATGGCTCATCTCAGCGGCACTAGAGAGGCCGTCATGAAAGCTATCGCGTTGCTCGTCTTGTTTGTCATGGCGGTGGTGGCGATGGTGCAAGCTGATGCCACAGAAGAAGGTAACTCTAGGTCGCCTCCTTACTTCCGCTTAAACGTTTTACCGCAAAAGTCTCAGAAAAT
This sequence comes from Vandiemenella viatica, assembly GCA_031002005.1. Lineage (NCBI taxonomy): Eukaryota > Metazoa > Arthropoda > Insecta > Orthoptera > Morabidae > Vandiemenella > Vandiemenella viatica. The sequence goes on along the minus strand of CM061918.1, from coordinate 144,328,047 downwards.
ATATATTATATTTCAAATAATTCCGTAAAAAACGACTGTTTTGGTGAATTTTAGTTTTATTTTATTCCCAGACGCGTTTCGGCCTTGTGGTGTAGGGCATCTTCAGTGGCTGGAAAGTATTTTTAGATGTGTTGTTACAAAAATTATTTATATATATATATATATATATACACACACACTGTACTCTCAGATATAGTGGTAATCCTCACATGCCGCTCTGGAACAGCACTTCACACACTTTTACACATTGTTCACTGCAGTTCCAGCTGAACATATTTCACTAGTTGTTTGCATGCCGCACTTGTAGTTCGAGTGAATTTTTTCTGTTGATTTTACACATGTTCTGTTACACATGGCTTGTTTTGTTTACCAGATCTTTACAGTAGTGCCAACTCAGTTTCTGTTGCTATTCTATGTGTGTTGCACATTCTATTAAATTATCTCTCTGTTTTCTGTGTTTAAGTTACTGCTTGTGATTCTTGTGTGAGTGACTGTATTCATTTTCTTGTTTTGAGATTGTGATGATTACCGCTATATCTGTGAGTACAGTGTATATATATAAAGAGTTGTACTCTAGATAATTATTGTAACAACACATGTAAAAACACTTTACAGCCACTGAAGATGCCCTACACCACAAGACCGAAACGCATCTGGGGAATAAAATAAAAACAAAATTCGCCAAAACAGTCGTTTTGACGGAATTATTTATAAAATGATTGTTCAACAACTGCAGAAACATGGCCTATTACCAGATTAATAATATACATTATGTGTGATTATTGTAGGCCATTTCTTTCACAGTTGCTTGTTAAACTATTAACTATTATTACCTAGTAAATACGCCAATACAACAGTTGTTGTATGTTTTTTATTTTTCGGACGCGTTTCGCCTCTCCTCGAGGTATCTTCAGCGTACAATGTTTTTCTGTAATATGTGATTAGTTATAATTTTTTTTTTACACATAACAAAATTATTCTATATATAGGAACCGTAATATGACTTATATTTACATACCAATCATGAATTATCTTGCGGAAAGTTTTTTTTACATAGGTATAATAAGATAGGCATCATATAGTAACTTACATTTACATTTTCGTTTTGAGGTCTGATAGTTTGTCGTCTGTGACCTCAACCAGCATGTTGTTTCCACTATTACATAATACAAACTGTATAATTAAATGCAATAGTATTTAGACATTATTATTGGTGTCATTTCTGCTACATTTCGTCACTTTTCTCTTGCTTTGGTTTATATTTAGTCCAAAATCTTCCTTCAGTATTTTTTTCATGATGTCTCAGCCCATTCTGCTAAGAAGACAATGTCATCAAACAAATCGTTCTGCCACATTCTTTTTTATTTGCTTTTTTATCGTTCTTTCTACATACAAGTTGAATATTCATGCGGATAGACTACAACCTTGTCTCACACCCATTTTATCTGATGAATGCTTCCACGATTCTCTAATTTTATTATAGCACACCTGATTCTTATAAAGAATTCTTCTGTCTCAATATTTTAGCCTTGACTTCTTTGGTACATCTTGCCCAGACTACCATTATCAAAAGCTTTTTTTTTTTTTTTTTTTTTTTTTTTTTTTTTTTTTTTTTTAATATCGACAAATGTCATGAAAGTGTCTTTGTATTTCTTGATTCTCTCTTCAATTTTCAATCTTAAAACCAGAATTGCTTCCCTGGTACCGCGGCTTTCTCTAAATCAAAACTGAGCTGCAACTGCTATTTCTTTTACCATCCTTTGTAACATCATCACTAAACCCCTAATCATATTTGTTGTTATTATTATAAACTAGCTGAGTTCCCGGCGTTGCCCGCTATGATCTAGGTTGATTTTTCCCACACAGTAAACATTGAAGCTCATAAAAGAGGTCAGTTTTTCGCACTTGTGAATTAAATTTCATGTCAGTCACTCCATTTTTCTGTACGTATTTAAACAGTTAACCCCCCCGTTGTATCAGAAAAGAGATGGGGTTGGGGTCGATTTATTCCTGCAATATTTTTAGCCATGATATCAGGAACATGAGTACTAAGTTTCATCATAATAACCACAGCAATTCATACAGCAGTAGAAATAATGATTTTTTTCAGGAAATGTGGTAAAGACAGAATCGCTTATCAATAAATTACATAAAAATAACACTAAAGGTTTTAAACAGTTCAATTTCATGTTAAACCCCATCAAATATGAATTACTAAATATCAACCAGTGAATATAATTTCACAAATATCAGAGATTGTAGCAGTGCGGCCTCAGATAGTAACTTCAAGAAACAAAGAATATATCGCAAGGTATTTTTCATTATATTAGTAAAATTAATATATTCCAATTGACGTAGTTTCCTCTTCGTATTCGATATAGTCATGTATGGGCTTTAAATACTAAAAACTAAAATTTAAGAAAGTAAAAGTTACATGCGATAATATGGCTATTTTTTTTTCGAAGTATGACGTATGGATCGATTTTTTTGTTTTTGTTTTGTTTCAGACTGTAGGTTCAGATTTTCATTTACCACTCCGGTTTTATGTTACGATGGACCATAAGACATTCCACACAATTCAATTGAGATTCTAATCTTTAAAACGGTGAAATCTGCGCAGTTGTTTTTGAGTTTTTCTGACACTAATATACCAGGTTTTCGTTTTATAGATATAGAAGATATTGAATTGAGTAATATTTATAACATATGACTATAGTAAATAATTGTATTAATGTTTGTAAATTGAATAATTGTGTTGATTGTTTACTATCTGAAATTAGATTGTTTGCAGAAGACATAATGCTATATAAAAAGGATCAAAACGGTAGAGGACTGTAAACAGCTGCAGGGTGATCTGGACAGGATATCCAGTTGGAATGGTAAACATGGGATGAAGACAAATGCATAGAAGAGTCAGCTTATTAGATACACAGATAAAAAACTAAAGGTTGATTATGATTATAAGGTGGGGAAAGAATTGCTTGCTGAAGACTTGAAATGTAAATATCTTGGCATTACATTTGATAACAAGCTTAACTGGGCAGGACACATTGGACAGGTACTAGGAAAAGGTTTGGAAATCATGCACTTGTTGGAGAGAGTGATGAGGGGATGTACGAGAGAAGTAAAGTAATTGGGTTAAAAACCATTGCTTGAATATGGTAGTGTAGCATTTCGACTATCAAATACAGGAGTTGGAGAAGGTGCAAAGAAGGGTTGCTAGATTTGTTTCTGGAAATTATCGCAGAACGCAATCAGTAACAGATATGATAAAAGAGTTTTAATGGGACTCATTGGAAGACAGAAAAAGGGTGAAGAGGGTGATGGGAGTGTACAAGGCGTATATTGGTGATGAGGCATGGAAAGATATTGGTGTAAGAATTGAAAGAAATGCATGGAAGGGAAAAGATAACCATGACCACAAGCTGACACTCGATTTCAGGCACAAGGGTGTGGGAAGATTCTCTTTCTTAGATAAGGGTATGAGGGATTGAAATAAGTTACCAAGAGAAATGATGAATAATTTGCCAAAAACCTTGAAAGAATTTAAAGTTAAAATTTGTAAAGGGCAAATGTAAGTAGGTACAGAAAAGGGAGTGTTTAGGGAAACTGCCACCGAAGCGTTCGCTCCATTGCAATTTAATTAGGTGTTATTATTTACATACTTTCTCTCCATAAAACAATGTTCATGTACGCAAATTCATAATTAATTAAACGGAAACAATACAAAACCATGATTAATCCAGTCCCAGCTTGCTATTCACAATTCTTCAAATAACATTCCATATAAGATCTGCGGCTGGGGTTGTAATAATGTGATGTTAGTTAGATGGTCCGACAATTCTCATACTATTTTGTCAGGTTGTGCTTTCTTAGGAAGAGTGAAGATGATACTTTTATTAGAATCACTTGGAATCTCTCCTGTTTCGTAACTGCCTGATATCAGTGTATATCCGCTGCATGTATTTTGTGTATTGGTTTGATGACAATGAAAGTATTTCGACACAAAAAAAAAAAAATTGAATTGTAAATATAGAAATAAAATAAAATGTCAGTTGCGTGGACTGATTTAGTTACTCTGCCACTATTGATTTTTTATTCTTTCAGAAAATTTGCGAAGAGATGTTCCATGGGACTGCACCAAGTGCGACTGTTTCGGGTCTCGGTTCCATCCGTGCAAGCGCTGGTGCTGCCTGCAACGGAAAGTTCGATCCCCGAAGGACTTGCATGATTCATTCCCGAAATGAATGGTACTCCATTCCCCATCTGTAAGCAGTGAGATATGGTCTCATGGTACGGGAACGCTATGGAATATTATAGAATTAGCAGCAGGAAAAGTGTGTTTTGTAAATTACTACCTTTACCTGCAGATTCGTTCGCGATAAACTCTTTTCATCACTGTAAACTAGAAAGTTTGGTAATGATTCAAATAGAGTAGCACTTAGGATCTGTAGGCCACTAGGCTATACCTATGGTGCGAACTTTTTAGGCTGAAATGAACGAGGTTTAGCAAATAATGCTCGCTCGTCAATTTTTCGACTGAAGATCGATAGATAAGGTGCTGCCAATTGTAGTTGTGTCGTTACAACCAAACATCCTCAACAATAGCCCGCGGAATTACAATCTCAAAAGTTTTAATAACAATATAAAAGACTAGGTTTACATATTAAGATAAAAGAAACGACGAAAGGTGATTTTTATCACCAAAGCTCACAATAGAGAAAGATTAAAAACACAAAAATTGATTATTCAATCACGCAATGTCAAAATGTTGACAGTGACTCAGCTGTTTTAAGACACCATTAACGAGAGCCTTCTAATGCCACGGCAAGCGATCGGCATTCCTGAATGCTGAAATAAAGTTGCAAAAGTAATAGAAAGGGACTTAAAACACTTAAATTTAAATGAAATCGAATTAATAAAAAGAAGGCGGCTAAGACAGGAGCGGAATGGGCAGCCAATAGAAACCTTGTCACCAGGTCATTACGACCACACGGAATAATAATTATTTAGTATATCTGTAGGTCCCTGTACCTGGTAGCACTACTGGGTTAGGCTAAGGCGGCTAAGACAGGGGCGGAATGCGCAGCCAATAGAAACCCTGTCACCAGGTCATTACGACCACACGGAATTATTATTATTTAGTATATCTGTAGGTCCCCTGTACCTGGTAGCACTACCGGGTTAGGTTAAGGCGGCTAAGACAGGGGCGGAATGCGCAGCCAATAGAAACCCTGTCACCAGGTCATTACGACCACACGGAATTATTATTATTTAGTATATCTGTAGGTCCCCTGTACCTGGTAGCACTACCGGGTTAGGTTAAGGCGGCTAAGACAGGGGCGGAATGCGCAGCCAATAGAAACCCTGTCACCAGGTCATTACGACCACACGGAATTATTATTATTTAGTATATCTGTAGGTCCCCTGTACCTGGTAGCACTACCGGGTTAGGTTAAGGCGGCTAAGACAGGGGCGGAATGCGCAGCCAATAGAAACCCTATCACCAGGTCATTACGACCACACGGAATTATTATTATTGAGTATATCTGTAGGTCCCCTGTACCTGGTAGCACTACCGGGTTAGGTTAAGGCGGCTAAGACAGGGGCGGAATGCGCAGCCAATAGAAACCCTGTCACCAGGTCATTACGACCACACGGAATTATTATTATTTAGTATATCTGTAGGTCCCCTGTACCTGGTAGCAATACCGGGTTAGGTTAAGGCGGCTAAGACAGGGGCGGAATGCGCAGCCAATAGAAACCCTGTCACCAGGTCATTACGACCACACTGAATTATTATTATTTAGTATATCTGTAGGTCCCCTGTACCTGGTAGCACTATTGGGTTAGGTTAAGGCGGCTAAGACAGGGGCGGAATGCGCAGCCAATAGAAACCTTGTCACCAGGTCATTATGACCACACGGAATTATTTGTTATTATTTAGTATATCTATAGCTTTAAGTACGAAGTGTTGCATGTTTGATATTCATAGTTTTAAGTGTTCGTTTCTGTAGGCAGTCCCAAATGGCTACCAAAAGTTTTTTTTTTAATTATGATTTATTATTGAGTTGGCGGTTTTTAAGATGTTTTCCTTTTCCCAGGTACCTGTGGACGGGCGGATGTAATGATTTGGACTGCTGCTCTGTTGATGACGCATTTCGTCCACGGCTCTGTCAACATCTAGCTCTCTGTCACTGATGAACAGGAATAAAGTTTTCAAACACAACTGATTTCTCTGCTTTATAAACCTCACGACTTCGGCTTTCTAAACATAGTGGTTTGCCACGGGTTTCTGGTTACAAATCAACAGATTTCGGATCTTTATGAGCAAAAAATAGAGAAATATGATCTTAAAAAACGGTAAATATGATCTAAAAATGATAAAATATGACCAAAAATTTCCCCAAGACGGATTTTAAATGTTCATTGTTCACTTCATCAAGTGGAATGTTGGCGGATTTCGTTAGAAAAAATTGACAATTTGGAAGATGATGAAGCTATATATATATATATATATATATATACATATATATATATATATATATATATATATATATACGAAGGTGGTCTGAAAAGTTTTCGACCTCAACGTGAAGATGGCAGCACTCGTAAATAAGAGCTAGTGAATTTCGTTGTTTATCTGTTGACAGTTACTCACCAAAGTTTCAGCCATTTTGGACAAAATCGAGTATCGAGCTGTCATTAAATATTTTTGAAAGGCAATACGCCTACGCAAATCAAAGACGAGTTGGATTCTGTGTATGGGGACTCTGCACCATCACTTACCACAGTGAAATTTTGGGCAGCTGAATTTAAACGTGGCCGTAAGAGCTTGGGAGACGATGAACGTTCGGGACGTCAAAAAACTGCAACTACCGACGACAACATCGCCAAAGTTCAGCAATTGATGCTAGACGACCGCCGAATTAAAGTGAGAGAGATAGCAAAGGTTATGAACATTTCAAAAGAACGTGTTTGTTGCATATTAAATCAACATTTAGGTATGAGAAAGCTGTTCGCGCGTTGGGTGCCGCGTTTGCTCACATTAGACCAAAAACGTGTTCGAATGAACATTTCCAACGCTCGGTTGGCGCAATTTCGTTTACTACATTTGACGGTTGTTTGACCGCCCCAGTCCAGACAGTGGCCCATGCGGCCAGATGGGCTCTTGCACACTAGGCGGATTTTCAACCGCTAGTGCGTTTTCAGTCTGTGTAAAGTTATCATTTTTTTTAATTTAAAAATCGTAATATGAGTTAGGTGGTGATAGATAATCATATATATTATTTCTATAAGGTATTTTTTTGTCACAAGCCTATATCTTCCTTCATACTTAACCAAAATCAATGAATGAGGTGTCATTTTAAAGCTTATGGTCTCCACTTTGATCACATCATATTTTAAGAAAGAAAGTTTTCGGAATTCGACCCTTAAAGGGCAAAAATGTCAATCTTTCTAAAATGCTGTTTTCTGTATTACAAGTCATTTATCTCCCTGGATACCTATCTGAAATCGTTTAATGTAGTATCATTTTAAAGATTAAGATCTCCGCTTTAGTGACATCATATATTAAGACAGAAATTTTTCGGAATTTGACCCTTAAAGGGCAAAAGGATCAATATTTATGCAATTCGCTTTTGTGTCACGAGCGATTTATCTCCCTTAATATCTAACCGATATAGATAAATGAGGCATCATATTAAAGACTAAAGTCTCCGCCGTGGTAACATTATATTTTAAGAAAGGAATTATTCGTAATTCGACCCTTAAAGGGCAAAAATGTTAATTTTTCTAAAATGCGTTTTTTGTATCTCGAGCCATTTATCTCCCTGGATATCTAACCAAAATCGATAAATGAAGTAGGATTGTAAGGAGTAATGTCTCAGCTTTGTGAAATGATATTTTAAGAATGAATGTTTTTGGAATTCAACCATTAAAGGGAAAACGTATAAATTTTTCTATAACGCATTTTTGTGTCACGAGCGATTTATCTCCCTTAATATGTAACCGATATAGATAAATGTGGTATCATATTAAAGAATAAGGTCTCCACCATGGTAACATTATATTTTAAGAAAGGAGGTTTTCGTAATTCGACACTTAAAGGGCAAAAATATCAATATTTCTAAAATACGTTTTATGTCTTTCCAGCCTTTTATCTCCCTGGATTTCTAACCAAAATCGATAAATGAAGTAGGAGTATGAAGAGTAATGACTCAGCTTTGATGACATCATAGTCAACCTAACTTTTCATCGCATTTTTTTCGCGAAATTTTCGCACGGGTCGTCTAGTTATCTTCTAATTTCGTTAGTGGAAGCTAGAACAGTTTAAGAGACAAAACAGTGGTTTCTTTTAAAGATCGGGACGCTACCACGAACGCTTGGAAAGAAGTGTGCCTTGAAAGAGGAATTATTTTGATGAAATTGAAAATTAGGAAAAATGCCTTTTGATAGTAAATGATACATCACGTGTTTACGTATATTTTTACCGATATAACTAGAACTTATTGAAATCACATTTTATAGAAAGATTTTTATGTTTAATAGTATATAACTGTGTCCTTATATCTTAGACATTTGCCAAGGAACACTTTCAACATGTGAAATTCTGTCGGTCGACATTTTGAGACCTTTTTTCCTTTCTTTTTTAACACAGCATTGACGAATACAGTGAGACAAGCTGTTTAGTAAATTTGGCATCATCTTCACCATTTACTTTCGATTTTTCTTTGTAAAGTAATAATTTTTAAAACACTCAATATATTACAACTTAAGCAAAAATGTTTAACTAGTCGATTGTGCTTGTAACAATAAAAGCAATGGAGAGTAAACTCAACAGTGATGAGTACACAGTGAGTTATATGTATTAGTTACAAATAAAAGTAAGTATTAGCCATTATATGGCATAGTGTAGTTTTCAAACATTTCTTGTACACCTATTCGTATTCATCTAAAGGAGTTTTCACCCTAATTAACATAAAACAAATATAGGCGATTGGAATTACATAAAATTAAATGTTTATCTATAGTAGTTCCATGAGAAATCTGCTTACTTCAAGGTGATTGCCAGCGTTTCCTCACGTTAAGTGCCATTCATTAACTGGGTATTTCTCCTTTGAATGCCGTTCTTTAGTTTCACAAGCAATTGTCTAAATAAACATCCCAAAATAACTGAAAAACTTGGTGTCGTCGTTCCTAAAATATTCTGTTCTCCTTTGGTTTTACCTTTTACTATTTCTATGGCGACTGAACCGTAAAAATAACAATTTCAAAACTACGAAGTAATAAACGTTAAATTAACTAAATTAAATTCTAATTTCACAAAATGAAACTCAAGTTATCAAAAGCTAAGTACTGACACTCGACCACGTCATCTTTTACCTGCTCTTCGTAGCAGCGGAAGTTTTACCGCTGAAGTAGCAGCGGACGTTCTACCGCTGAATGTGTAAACACCTCAAATTCTATAGGCGGCAGCGGTTGAGTCTACGCTACGGGAAAATCCGCCCAGTGTGTAACCGGCCTGATGAAAGCGTCACAGAACTGATTAGTAGAATAGGCTGGGAGTCTCTGGTAGATAGACGACACACGTTTCGTTTAAACTTATTGGTAAACATGCGTACTCCCACTTTCACTTTTGAGTGTAGTGAAATACTTCGTCCACCAACCTGTTTGAGTCGGAATGACAGGAAAGATAAGATTAGAGAAATAAGGTGCCGCACTGATGCTTTCTACGAGTGCGCTTTTGCTGATATAAAGTTTGATAATGTCGTGCATTGAAAACTATGCCTCAAAATTGATTGCTAGTCAAGTCACGAGAGCAAACTATACCAAGTGCAATAGTGTAAAAAACAACATGCTGGTTGAGGTCGCAGGCGAGCAACGACCACACCTCAAAATGCAAATGTAAAATCAAAACTGTACGCTGAAGATACCTCGGCGAGAGGCGAAACGCGTCCGGAAAATAAAAACAATATCCAACAGTTGTAATGGCGTATTATTAAACAACAAATACTAATTGGTACCGGATCACCTTTGGATGATAACAAATTCGGATAGTTGGATTTTTTCCGAAAAAGGGTATATTTTGATTAATTACTGTATGTATGTTGAAAATGGGAGAAAAAAAACTATTTAAAAAAAAAAAAAAAGAGATTTTAGTTAATTAAATGAAAAGGCAACACTTTTACATGTTAAAAACCCACAAACCGCTGGCACATAATTTAAGGTAATTTCGTGACCTGTGGGCAGAAATCTGGTGTCAGATACCTCTGGAAGCCTAACAAGGACTTGTAGAATCCATGCTACGCGGAATCACCGCTGTATTGCATTCTGAAGGTGGACCAATATGCTAGTGAGTAGAAGGTGGTAATGTTTTGGTTGATCAGTGTATGTAACTGTTTGTGAGTAGGAAGGATATAGCAGGAGGCGGCCATGGGTTGTTCTGAGGAACCATCCCGGAATTCGCTTGGAGTGACCTGGGAAGACCACGGAAAACCCAGCTCTAAAGATATAGTGTATGCAGTCAATATTTACTTGCGTACTCTGATCCCCGTTAATTAATGGTAACTAAATATAACAGAGAGAAGGGACGTTAGAAGATGCTGTTGAAAAGCAAGATGCGGTCGCAAACAGTCGCCAAGAAGCGCAGAACACAGACGTTTTCTTCTGGACCGTGCGTGGCTGCAGAATTTCTGGACCTCCCCTCTCGGGGGTCGTAATTTTCTCCTTTACGAGCAGATCGGTTTGTTCGTTACAAACACCACCCGTTTTTATGCGGTGTGGGTGGTTGTAGCCCTGCCCCCTTGAGGGAGGGAGATGTCGGACCTCAGACTGCCCCCGCGGGGGCAGTACCGCCCCCCCCCCAAACCCACAAGGAAGGCAGCGTTCCACAGGGCTCTATACTGGTACCACAAATAGCACAGCGTGTACGACAATATCTCTGGGGCGCCATGCTAATTTTTCTTATTCAGGCTGGTAAAGAGGAGTGCGTATTGATGAGAAAATCAAAGCATCAGTCATACGCGAATTAACACATTCACTGTATCGCATGTTAGTGACATCGTGCATCACGATATAATCTTGACCCAAAATCTTCATGGCTTCTTACATCTTTCGTTTTTGTTATCCGTGATTCAGGCCGATATTACGTTTGGACGGGTGACACAGTTACATGCGGCTGAAATATGGTTTCAGGGAAAGCAAAGGAAATTAAAAACAAATGTTAACTTACGTTATGCCTCGAATGTTAGTTTTAATTATGGTATACACCGCATAGATCGCGATAGACATGGAACTACTTTCATTGAAGCAAAGTAATAGTTTCAGTAACAGGACGCCCTCGAAAAAAAAAATGTTTTTTTGAAAAATTTAAATTACGCATATCCTCTGAATGCTAGTGGTCATTCTGACCCATTCTAAATAACAATCTAATCGTAACTTCCTCTAATATTGCTGATCGAAAATCAAAGCTTTTATCTTACGGGCAAAGAATTTACCGAAAAAATTTATTTCGAACGAATATAAATAAATAAAAGCAACTAACAATCAACATGTTGATTTAAACGAAACATATACTTTTTTCCAGTGTTTTCGGCAATTCATTTCTTCCTGGATGGGTAACTAAATAGAAGAGTTTGTTAAATATCGCGTATAAACCCTAATAAGTGTAATATCTCTGGCCGCTGTTAATTCGCCAAAGAAGTTTTGCTGCGTGACGTCAAGCGAGACGGATATTGTGATCGAGGTTAGCGTTTTATTAGTATGATTATTAAAATTATTTATTTACGCGTTCAATAGTTGTAGTAGATGATTGAAGAAAAGTAATAAACGAAAGAATTATTGGGTTCATTACGCTGTGTGCAGTATACCTTAAACCCATTCATTAGTTTTTGCGTGAGACGACCAAACACAGGCAAAGATTCCAAAGTTGCTCCTTTTGAAATAAATTTCTGCAGTTTTATTATATAGTCTGAACTGAAAATGGTTTCTAAGCGGTGAGGTTGAAACACACATTTTTAAGTTTTATGTATACTTTTCACCGCTGTCATGTTATGTAGATGTAATTAGTTCACGGGAATTTCGCTGCCTCAGTGTTTTTCTATTCCTGCTGAATCAGATTCAGCTGGCAAAAGGAGAGTGATACAGCAGAAAAACCCGAAAATTGTCTGCAGGAATATAAATCGCCTCAACCGTTAAATGAGAAGAAGCTGAGGGAGTCAGGAGATTATGAACAATAAACCTGAATCAGAGAAATAATTTAAAGAAAATCTTGAAATATATAGCTTCCATCAGTATGAGTACCCAAATCACTTCCAGGCAAATGCCGGGATGCTTCCTTAAAAAGGCCATGCCCGAATTCCTTCCCATTCCTTGCCCCCATCCTTTCCCGTCTCTAAAGATCTCGCTGTTGAGAGACGTAAAGCAGTTAAAAAAAAAAAAAAAAAGTATGAGTAGGAAAACTGCCAAAGGGAAATTTGGTCCATTCTAATTATTAATAAATAACTAGACTCTAAGCAAAAACGATAGCTGACAGTAACGTTCTGGCAATTGATTTTTTTTTGCCTAAATAATAGAATTGTTGCTAGGTAACGCTCAAAACCTTAATTTGTAATTTGTACAGATTTCGGTTGCAGTTTACACAGCGATAAAGATGAAACTCCAAGGAACGGGAAGGAATTCGGCCGTGGCCTTTTCGAAGGAAGCATCCCGGCGTTCGCCTGAAGTGATTTGGGGAAACCATGGAAAACCCAAATCTGGATGCCTGAACGGCGATTCGAACCCGCGTCCTCCCGAATGAGAGGACAGAACGCTAACCGTTCACCCACCACGCTCGGTATGGAACTTTAACTGAATTAATTATGTCAGAATTAAGGAAACAATGAAATTAAAAATAAATTAGTAATCCCAAAACCTTATGCTGTATTGCGCGTGACATTGGTTTTATTGCTGGTCCAGTTCTCATTCAGCCCGATTAATACGGAACTACTTCCATCCGTATAAAAATACTGTAACTTCAGTAATTCGGAGCTTATGAAACTAATTAATTGTGAATTATTCTGTAAAAAATTGTCCGTTTGTAACAGCCCTCAAACCTAAACTTTAACTGGAACTGTATTTTATGAAGCATTTGTAGCAAGCCAGAGTGTGACTGAAAATGGTTTTGTATATTTGTCTGTATTTTATTGCAAAACCACGTAAATGGATTTTGTTTTATGAAAAGAAATTATGTAAATACCATTTAATATGTTTAAGGACAGAACTATGAAGAGAATTACTTAAATGTTTGTAATTGTAGCTATTAAGGTGAGCTACGGTGTCAAAAGGATGATTTACTACAGATTAAAATGATTTATGTGGATAATTTTGTGTTTAAGTATCTTTGATTTTCATTTTTAAGCATTTTGTAGTGATTGTAAATCATTATGTATTAATTCTGATTGTTTTTAATATGTTTTCAGTTGTTTAAGTATTGTTAATATTCGATAAATATCTGTCGCAAGCTTTTGTAGTGTTCTAGAACTTTCGATGGAACTTATATAAAGCGACCAACAGAGATTAAGAGACAGTTTTTGCTTTGACAGTGTTTTGCAAAGACTTTACGTTGCTCAAGGATAGTGTTGAACGAACAGTTTTGGTAGTATTGTCTTTGGAAGAAGTGTCTGATGCAATCGTTGGAGTTTGGTGTTTTTATGTGAAGTGTATCTTGAAGTCCGATGGCTTACTAGCAATAAAACAAGTTAAAATTTGAAACTGGATAGTGGACAAATTATTTATTATATTAATTAAACCACGAGGTATCTAATAAGTTGTCATTCTGGTCCTGCATTTCGACATAACCACAACTTCCTACTGATATTTCTGTTCAAAATTCACAGCTTGTATTACCCGTATACGAATACGTTCACTGCATTGCGATCAAAATTTGACCCACTGGAAATATTTACATGTGTCTGATAGGGTGACATCAGTAATAAAAGCAACTAATAATTAATATATTAATTTAAACGCAGCACATTGGAAAATCATTTCTTGGAGTATATTATAACAGTGACTTAAAATATCTTCATCGAATATAAACCATCTTGCAAGCCCGTCATAAATGTGTTAACGCAGTATTTTAAAAATTCGTTTCTTCGCTAGCTTCATCAAATAACTCTGATAATCTTGAAAATGTTGTGACGTAGATATTTCTTAGTTTACTGTAACAACAATATCGCTCTACAGAGAGTATAAGAAAAATTTACATCGAACGAATTTTAATTAAGAAAAAGCAACTAATAATTAATATGTCGATCGATTTTTACGAAATACATGGTTTTCTTTTACTGTGCTGGCAGCTTATTTACTCGTGGATGCTCAGCTAAATAGAACTGTTATTAAATAACGCGCATTACCTCGAACATCTCTGGCCGTTGTTGGTTGGGCAGCGGAGGCGGGAAGCGTGACGTCAGAGTGTGACAAACATCGCTACATCGTGACCAAGATAAGGATTTTATTGGTATTTGTGATTACAAAGAAAATAACGCAAGTTGTTTGCAAACATGGAGAAGAGATCGATCATCCAAAAAAAGTGAGAATAATGTGTGTGACCGACGCATTTGTTAAAATAGTAACCAAATAAATGACTCGAATTAGCAACAGGCTCAGTGAAGCGAAGGTTAATTAATTAGCTTTTGAAATTCCTTTGACAGAATTCCGTTGGTTCTGTTAACAGCTATCCCAGCAGGCGAACAGAGCCCGCTAAGATGTGGCTAATTGCGATAGCGGGCAGTAACTCCAGCGTGGCAGACAGATGGCTCTGTCGCCGCCGCATCTGCGCAGATTAGCGCTGGCTCGCCACCTCCTCGTGTATTCTGCGATTCTAGCAGCTCTGCGCTTTACAAGCCAACGCAACGCTCCTACGTTGTCTGTATTTTACTTATTTTATTTATCAATCTTGTTTCACGGATCCCTGCTGAGGAAGGACCTCTAGGATGTGAAACATGTCATGGTTAATACACATACGTACAGCATGAGTCATAATCATAGTAAAAATAATTATATGTTACAAAGACAATTAAAAAGAATAAAAATAAATGCAATGTTGTTGAAGGCCATTTTTCCGCAGTTGCTGAGTAAATTAATTCATAAAATAACGCCAATACAACTGTATAATGTAGGTTTATTGCCGTACGCGTTTCGCCTCTCCTCGAGGCATCATCAGCGACGAATCTATTTTAACATTTACATTTTATTTACAAACTTATTTGACATAACGCTAAATTGATATATTTTCTTATTATTTACACTTACTATTTACATTAGTGGATTTCAGGATAGTAACCACCCATCTTTGCTTTCTCTCCAAAGCATGTTTCTGTTACAGCCATTTGTCATTGCTGTTCTGTACACGATATAAACATTGCGTATTCTATAATTCGCTTGTTTTCGGTGGCCATCTTATTTTCTTACTGTCAAAGGCGGTGATGCACTGACGGCGCCAGATTTGAAATTGCGTGGGGGATTTTATATCTAATTTTATGTAAGTGTGTGAGTGCATGTATTTGTTAGGTTTATTTCTAGGGTTATTGTATGTTTACCAGTTTGAACATTGTTTGGTTTGTTAAGTTTATGTGGTCATTCAGTACCTGCTTGCCATTTTTTATTGCTTTTTGTATGTGGTAGTTTTCTTGTAGAGTGAGGGTATTGTGTCTGTAATTGTTTATTGTGAGTATTTGCATGTCTTTGTTAATGTCTGTTGGTAAGTGATCGTTTTCTATTAGATGTTCGGCGAATGTGGAGTGGTTGCTGTACTTTAGTGCCCTCATGTGTTCTTTGTATCTGGTTTTAAACTGTCTTCTTGTCTGTCCTATGTATATTGCATCACAATTGTGACATGTCAGTTGATATATGCCTGAGTTTTGATAGTTGTCTCTGTCTAAGTGGGTATTTAACTGTTTTTGAATCGAGTTGTCTGTTCGTAGAGCAATGTTTATGCCTTGTTTTTTAAAAATGTTTGTGATTCTGTGGGTGTATTTGTTTGAATATGTCATTGAATACCATTTACTTTTATTTTCAGTGTTTATTGTGGTTTGTGAGTTGTTTTGCATTGTCTGTGTTGTGGGTGTCCTTGTCTGTTGGGTACTGGGTGGCTGAAGTTTGGTTGTGTTAGTTATTTTCTGTTCTTTCCCCATTTTGTTTGTGATTTTTCTGTTTATTGTGTCAACTGTCTGTGATTTATATCCATTTTTTGTTGCTATTTCCTTTATTGTGTTTAGTTCTGTTTGGTAGTTTTTCTTTGTTAGTGGTGTTCTGTTTAGTCTGTTTAGCATGAACCGTATTGCAGCTTGTTTGTGGTTTTGTGGGTGGTTTGATGTGGAGTGTATTATTTGATCTGTTGCTGTAGGTTTCCTGTATATCTGAAATGAGTGTGTGTTTGCATCTTTTGTTATGGTGAGATCTAAGAAATTCAGTTTTTCTTGGTTTTCCTTTTCTATTGTGAAGGTGATGTTTTTGTGTATATTGTTTATATCTTGGTGCAGTTCAGTTATGCGGTCTTCTGTTTCATTGATGAGGCATATTACATCATCAACAAATCTCCACCAATAGATAATATTGTATCCTTTCTGTGGTAACAGGTTTTTCCATATCTCATTTTCTATATGGTCTATGAAAATGTTGGCCAAAGTTCCTGAAATTGGTGATCCCATAGGAAGACCTTCATGTTGTAGGTAGTATTTGTTGTTGAAAGTGAAATAATTTTGAGAAGTTAGTAACTGAAGTATGCTTTTGATTTCATCTATGTGGCTGTTGGGTAATGCTTTGTATTTTTTAAGATTTGACTGAATTAATTCAATTGTTTCTTTTATTGGGATATTACTATACATGCTTTCAATATCAAATGATACTAATGTAGCTGTGTGTGGGATGTGTGTGTCTTTTATGTTCTGGATGAGTTCTGTTGTGTTCTTTATACTTCTGTTTTCCTGTAATGTGTAGTATTGGTTAAGAAGTGTGTTTGTGTGTTTGGCTAAGAGATATGTTGGGGCTTTTCTAAAATTAATTATGGGTCTTACTGGAATTTTGTGGCTTGTGTAACTTTGGTTGACTTCTCAGTGTTGGAGCAGAAGGGTTTGTCTGTGTGATGTGTTGTTTATGTTGTTCTGTGAGAGTGAAACTTGTATTTTTCAGTGATTTCTTTAGTTCTGCCTGATATCGGTTTGTTGGGTCTGATTTTAGTTGTGTGATATTATTTTTTTGTATGAATTCCTCTGTTTTGCTGATATATTCTGTTTTGTCCATTAAGACAACTGCATTACTCTTGTCAGCTTTTGTGATTATTGTGTTTTGAGCACTAAGTTTTTCTTTTATAGCTTTGAGTGTTTTTGTCTCTCTGTTTATATTGTTGTTTTTACTATTTTTGGTGGTGATCTGTTTTAATTCTTTAGCAATCAGTTCCCGTGTTAAGCCTATATTTAATGTGCTTTCAGTTTTTTGTTCTTGAGACAGGATGTATTCGGCTTCAACTACAGTTTTCTCAACAAATTTCCCTATTGAAGTGTTGCATGTGTTGTGTTTGAGTCCTTTCTCTAAAATTTCTTTTTCTTTTGGTTGATTGTTGTTTGTGATAGGTTTATGAGTTTAGGGTGGAAAGGATGAGATCTATGTGCAGTATTTTCTTTATTAGTGTTTGTTTCACTGTGGTTTTGTCTGTTTATTAACTGATTTAGTTTTTTGTTATGATTTTGTTTTGTTTCATTTAGTGTCTGAGCTGTAAAATTTTCTGCTTTCTCTATTAAATATGCAAGAATTGAAGTGTTGTTCAATGATTTTGCCAGTTCTAAATGCGTTTTGTACAAGATATTGTTTAGATTGTCTTTCTTTGCATACAGGGATTTTATTTCATTATTTAACCACAACTTTTCGGCAACATGCTTTGTGTTAATTGCAGAAGCTGAGCGGCCACTTACCTTCACATTGATGTATCTAGGAATTACGTTGTTGGTTTTGCACATCTTGTTGAATTTGATGTTTGCTATTGTCCTGTGGAGCTTGAGGTGTGTTTTTTTTGAAGATCTTGTAGAGGCCTATAGGAAATGCCTGGCAGGGCTGATTCAATGCAATGTTGTTGAAGGCCATTTTTCCGCAGTTGCTGAGTAAATTAATTCATAAAATAACGCCAATACAACTGTATAATGTAGGTTTATTGCCGTACGCGTTTCGCCTCTCCTCGAGGCATCATCAGCGACGAATCTATTAAAATGTAAATGTTAAAATAGATTCGTCGCTGATGATGCCTCGAGGAGAGGCGAAACGCGTACGGCAATAAACCTACATTATACAGTTGTATTGGCGTTATTTTATGAATTAATTTACTCAGCAACTGCGGAAAAATGGCCTTCAACAACATTGCATTGAATCAGCCCTGCCAGGCATTTCCTATAGGCCTCTACAAGATCTTCAAAAAAACACACCTCAAGCTCCACAGGACAATAGCAAACATCAAATTCAACAAGATGTGCAAAACCAACAACGTAATTCCTAGATACATCAATGTGAAGGTAAGTGGCCGCTCAGCTTCTGCAATTAACACAAAGCATGTTGCCGAAAAGTTGTGGTTAAATAATGAAATAAAATCCCTGTATGCAAAGAAAGACAATCTAAACAATATCTTGTACAAAACGCATTTAGAACTGGCAAAATCATTGAACAACACTTCAATTCTTGCATATTTAATAGAGAAAGCAGAAAATTTTACAGCTCAGACACTAAATGAAACAAAACAAAATCATAACAAAAACTAAATCAGTTAATAAACAGACAAAACCACAGTGAAACAAACACTAATAAAGAAAATACTGCACATAGATCTCATCCTTTCCACCCTAAACTCATAAACCTATCACAAACAACAATCAACCAAAAAGAAAAAGAAATTTTAGAGAAAGGACTCAAACACAACACATGCAACACTTCAATAGGGAAATTTGTTGAGAAAACTGTAGTTGAAGCCGAATACATCCTGTCTCAAGAACAAAAAACTGAAAGCACATTAAATATAGGCTTAACACGGGAACTGATTGCTAAAGAATTAAAACAGATCACCACCAAAAATAGTAAAAACAACAATATAAACAGAGAGACAAAACACTCAAAGCTATAAAAGAAAAACTTAGTGCTCAAAACACAATAATCACAAAAGCTGACAAGAGTAATGCAGTTGTCTTAATGGACAAAACAGAATATATCAGCAAAACAGAGGAATTCATACAAAAAATAATATCACACAACTAAAATCAGACCCAACAAACCGATATCAGGCAGAACTAAAGAAATCACTGAAAAATACAAGTTTCACTCTCACAGAACAACATAAACAACACATCACACAGACAAACCCTTCTGCTCCAACACTGAGAAGTCAACCAAAGTTACACAAGCCACAAATTCCAGTAAGACCCATAATTAATTTTAGAAAAGCCCCAACATATCTCTTAGCCAAACACACAAACACACTTCTTAACCAATACTACACATTACAGGAAAACAGAAGTATAAAGAACACAACAGAACTCATCCAGAACATAAAAGACACACACATCCCACACACAGCTACATTAGTATCATTTGATATTGAAAGCATGTATAGTAATATCCCAATAAAAGAAACAATTGAATTAATTCAGTCAAATCTTAAAAAATACAAAGCATTACCCAACAGCCACATAGATGAAATCAAAAGCATACTTCAGTTACTAACTTCTCAAAATTATTTCACTTTCAACAACAAATACTACCTACAACATGAAGGTCTTCCTATGGGATCACCAATTTCAGGAACTTTGGCCAACATTTTCATAGACCATATAGAAAATGAGATATGGAAAAACCTGTTACCACAGAAAGGATACAATATTATCTATTGGTGGAGATTTGTTGATGATGTAATATGCCTCATCAATGAAACAGAAGACCGCATAACTGAACTGCACCAAGATATAAACAATATACACAAAAACATCACCTTCACAATAGAAAAGGAAAACCAAGAAAAACTGAATTTCTTAGATCTCACCATAACAAAAGATGCAAACACACACTCATTTCAGATATACAGGAAACCTACAGCAACAGATCAAATAATACACTCCACATCAAACCACCCACAAAACCACAAACAAGCTGCAATACGGTTCATGCTAAACAGACTAAACAGAACACCACTAACAAAGAAAAACTACCAAACAGAACTAAACACAATAAAGGAAATAGCAACAAAAAATGGATATAAATCACAGACAGTTGACACAATAAACAGAAAAATCACAAACAAAATGGGGAAAGAACAGAAAATAACTAACACAACCAAACTTCAGCCACCCAGTACCCAACAGACAAGGACACCCACAACACAGACAATGCAAAACAACTCACAAACCACAATAAACACTGAAAATAAAAGTAAATGGTATTCAATGACATATTCAAACAAATACACCCACAGAATCACAAACATTTTTAAAAAACAAGGCATAAACATTGCTCTACGAACAGACAACTCGATTCAAAAACAGTTAAATACCCACTTAGACAGAGACAACTATCAAAACTCAGGCATATATCAACTGACATGTCACAATTGTGATGCAATATACATAGGACAGACAAGAAGACAGTTTAAAACCAGATACAAAGAACACATGAGGGCACTAAAGTACAGCAACCACTCCACATTCGCCGAACATCTAATAGAAAACGATCACTTACCAACAGACATTAACAAAGACATGCAAATACTCACAATAAACAATTACAGACACAATACCCTCACTCTACAAGAAAACTACCACATACAAAAAGCAATAAAAAATGGCAAGCAGGTACTGAATGACCACATAAACTTAACAAACCAAACAATGTTCAAACTGGTAAACATACAATAACCCTAGAAATAAACCTAACAAATACATGCACTCACACACTTACATAAAATTAGATATAAAATCCCCCACGCAATTTCAAATCTGGCGCCGTCAGTGCATCACCGCCTTTGACAGTAAGAAAATAAGATGGCCACCGAAAACAAGCGAATTATAGAATACGCAATGTTTATATCGTGTACAGAACAGCAATGACAAATGGCTGTAACAGAAACATGCTTTGGAGAGAAAGCAAAGATGGGTGGTTACTATCCTGAAATCCACTAATGTAAATAGTAAGTGTAAATAATAAGAAAATATATCAATTTAGCGTTATGTCAAATAAGTTTGTAAATAAAATGTAAATGTTAAAATAGATTCGTCGCTGATGATGCCTCGAGGAGAGGCGAAACGCGTACGGCAATAAACCTACATTATACAGTTGTATTGGCGTTATTTTATGAATTAATAAAAATAAACATTAATTTTTACAACCGAATTTTGCAAAAGTCATATTGATTACGATTAATTATTTTGTTCAAATTCTTCAATGGAACAGGAGTTGCCAATAAGATAATCTCTCAGTTTTTCTTTAAATATATCATTATTATCTGCAGACTGTTTTATACTCTTTCCGATACGATCTACTAGGACCACGTGTCAATTACAATTCTTCAGCCTTTGTTGTAGTTTTTTCTTCCGTTCAATCTAATACTCGTTCATCATTTCACTACGTTTTTTCCTTTCTCTTTTTAGACCACTTCGGACCGATTTCTTTTCCCTTTAGCGGCCATCCATAAATTACGTCACACTTTATGGGGGAGGGAAGGGATCAACAAAGTGAGACATCGTGCAACAAGGGGTAGGGGGTGTCGAGTCATAAGCTTCGTGACGTCACATGTATCACTTCTTGTCATGTGACTGCCGCGCGAGTTCTCGCACGCCGACCGCCTTTGATATACGCCGAAAGGGCAATACCACATTTCAGGCTTTCACAAAATATGACTTCCACACACTTTTTAAAACCATCGTGTGAGGGTTTCAAAGACTTGTCCAGGATCAGAACTAGAGGGGGGGGGGACAGGATTTGAAATGGGGGGGGGGTCAATTCGTATTGGTTTCGAGGAAGTGGGGACTGAAGCATGACGATTTCTTACAAAATGAAACTCAAACCTATTGAGGAAACTATCTTTATTATTGATTAATATAGTAATCCAAACTTCTAATCTGTGGACCTACTATATAGTTAACTAAGATCGTAACTCAGTTATAGTTTTTTACGTAAATATTAATCGTCTCGGATTCTCAGAAAATTATTCAATAACTTTGTTTGTAAATGTCTCACGGTATTCTTTCACGAAACTTCCATTCACACTCATCAGGCATAATACAGTCAATCTTTCCTCTCCCATAGTGCTCCTGAGCCAGTTCTTCACTCGTTCTTGTGTACTGAAGGCAACTTGATTTTTCTTCTAGCCCCCCCCCCTTTCCCCTCGTTGGATACGCCCATGAAGGCTTTGACTAAATGTGACTTCTGCATACTAATTTAAACGATCGTGTGCCATCTGTGGTTTATATCATACAAACTAAGCCACTAACCAACACAAGCAATTACAGAAAAGGCAACAAGAGGTTTTTTCAATCACGAAGATTCGTCCTCAAACAATTGCAGCTAGAGGTGTCAGGGAAGTTCGTTTTTTGATAAACGATGACGATGCTATATGGCTGCATGAAGATGATGTTGACACATCGAATGTTCCTAACATTATCCATATCGAGAACTATGTGACTGCTACGCGAATAATGAATAATATAAAAGAATAGGTTCGAAGTCCATAGACACAAGATGATTAAATTTTAAACCATTCATTTGATTTTTTTAGGTTTTGTCAATTTTATATAATTTTTGACTTATTGCTAATTTTATGGAAAAAATTATTTTGAATAGTAACATGTAAATAACTTCCAAAGAAGTGTTGTTTTAATTTAATAATTTCTAAATTTAAAATTGCAAAATATGTGACGTCACACGTCAGACAAATGTGACCACCTGTGACAGGGAAAAAAAGGGGGGGGGGAGTGCTCCAAAATCATGACGTATTTTATGGATGGCCGCTTACGCATTAGAATCATTCCTTACTTAATACCTTCTTCTTTCTAAACATCTCTCTTTCCATAACTTCCTCTTCCATAATGATCTCGTTTTTTTTCCAAATCTTTCTTAATCCCATGAATCCAGCTGGTTGTTGATTTTTCCCCCTGAAGGTAACTGAATAACCTTTTTTGTTACTCTGTTATTATTCATTCTATAGATATGTCCAAAAAACAGCAATCTCTTTTTTCTTATTGATTCTGTTTCATTTTCTATGTTCTGGTATATGTCCTTATTAGTTCTTAATTTCTACAGTTCTGTTTTGTTTTAATTGGGCCAATTTTTTTCATGATTCTTCTTTCTAGTAATTACAATTAATCAAAATTAAAGTTCAACGCTAGGCATTCACTCCCATATAGACATTCTCGATTCGCGACCGAATTGTAGTGCCTAATTTTAAGATTTTTAGACAAGCAATTTTTATTATAAAAATTTTAAGTGATACAATACACTCTTCTACTTATCTAATCAATTTGCTTAAATCATTTCTCACAGATACTTAAATTTCTTTACTTTCTCTATACGTCCAATAACAGTAGTTAAAAATTTCGGAGCATTTATAACGTTTGTAATAAATTTAGTTCTTTTTACAAAAATTATCAAACCTATTTCGTTGACTATTGTTTCCCAGATCCCTTATTATTATTTTTATCTAATTAAGTAGGACAAGATTATGAAGCTACATACAATACATTTGTAATTTCAGCACGAAAGTACGATTTATGCACCATTTCGCCTATATAGTCGAGAAAAGAAAGACCACAAAAATTTTTAACGATCCAAAAAATAAATTTAATTTTACATGAAGAATAGTTATCAATGACACTGTATCAGTGTATTTATTTATTTAAAGGTTTATTTAGCCTGGCAGGATTAGGGCTGTCAAGCCCTCTCTTTCATCATACCAGGTGTTTACAATAAATAATATACACCTTACACAAACTAACAGTATACAACACTTATATAATATTTGGCATAATTTAAGTTCAAGAGTAATACTAACAAAAAAAAGAAATAATATTTATGAGTAAAGTAGCAATTAAAATCTTAATAGCATTGGTGTTTAACTAGTTAATAATTTGATGGTATAAAATAACGCTAGTGGAAGTTAAAGAAGTAAACGGTACAAACTTAATACTAGTATAATGAAGAAACAAGACACAAACTAATGATAGGGAAGGCAGAATAAAGAGGTGGACACTGTATACAGCAATATTATTCAAATCTAAAAATTAAGTTATGCTTGGAAGGAGAGATCTTTTAGCTAGTGCTCCAATAAGTAATGCTTTCCCAGTGCAGATGTTTTATTTAATGACTAACATCTAAGTTCGTCAAAAATGACGATTTCGCCGCTATGTTCTAGAAAATTGTTAGTAAATTACGCTCATAAAGTTGTGTTATTTATGCAGTCATTACTTCTCATTTGCGGGCAGTTCTATCATTACCGTGGCGCCACAATCTCATGATGAATTCTTGTAGAACTCGACGAAACAAATCGAAAATAAAAGAATAATTTCTTTTGATATCTCGCTTGGTTTTCGATATATAGCATGTTAAAAATAAGTTATAGACGTTATCAATGTTTCAGGAAGATATCTTCACTGCAAAAATTGATCCAAATATAAAAAATAAAAAAATATTGAATCTCACAAAACCGACAAAAAAAGGAATTATTTTTTCCCCCGGTATACAGAGTAAATTGTGGAATAGGTATTCTAAATGTAATTACTGTGTTTTGGAACGTTTTTATTTAGTGATGGGTTTTCATCCGTCTATTGAGCTCAATAGACGGATGGTTTTATGTCTTAGGAGAAGTAAGGTACAAAGTCGTTAATAATTTGTTACACCTCCCTAATGTTCCAACAACATGCCTGAAAAATACGGAATAATTCGAAATGATGGCAGTTTTTTTTGTTATTTTAAGCGAGAAATGTCTTGGATTAGAAATGGTGATATATATATATATATATATTTCGACATAGCTCTATTGCTAACAAACTGCTTTGTAATTGGTCAACCTTTGGATCGTTTGTGATGAAATTTTACAGCAAAATGTGTTTCGTTAGTTTCAAAACAGTTGCTTTAAAATATAAAAAAAAAGAATTAGTTATGGTGACTGCCTGGAATGTAACATAGAAACTTTTTTTTTTGCTTACCTCATCGGTTGTGGTATCGTTAAACGTATACAGCAAGAACGCAATAAGTGTTGTGTATTTAAAAAAAAAAAATACTTGTGAATTTGACGATATTTGAGTTTTCATGTTTTAACCGTTTTAGCAGGTATAAAGGCATGCCTGAATTCCTTAATCTCATGTTAAGATGCATTTTGTTGATATCTAACAATGCCAACGTTTCGTTTCCGGGCGTCTTTTAGGGCATATTTCAGTTCATTCCTGACTAAATATTTTGTTTGCCAAAGACAGCAAACAAGCCGGTGACATATATAGATATTATGTCTTGAGGTGGGACCAAGGATCTAATTCTTCTTAATTTGTATTTTTTGCACGACTTTTTGCATGATTATACGCATCATTTAATTCTTCCCGTTTTTGTTCGATGGATTTTAAAAATATTTCATCATCTTTTTCGGACCAATAGCGGGAAGCAGCCTTTGTAATATCTTTTTTTTCTGTACCTAACACGTCTTGTTGTTCTTGCAACAGCCTTTTGTTGTTGACCTAGTTTTTGATACAAACATCAATACTTGTATTTTAAATATCACCAAAACTCACCTCAACACTCCTTTGTAGCTGTTTAAAATGTGACTATCAAGAACGTTTGTTGTTTCGTATTATGTCATTAATGTTCTGGCTGAATAGTCTTGACGAATTCTGTAATATGAGCAAAAATAAAATAAGTAGAATTACTTAAAGTGCTATTAAACCAGAATTCTGTTCGACATTTTTTTTAACAGTAACTTGTCATGGAGGGAGGGTTCCTAAAAAACCAGGAAGCGTACTACACTGTTTTGTTTTGTTCGTTATCGTGTCATACAGAGATTTTCGGCGTGAGAGTAAAATGGCCTTCATAATGCGAAGAGGTAAAAAACATAAAAATGTCGGAAGCTCGCGTGGTTGTTGGGCAGTGTGTGGAACAATGTCCACGGCGACATTTTATTTCTCCTATTGTTGGCGCGAAATAAAGCCAGCCACTCAGAGATATGGATTATGAATGAACCAGCGGGCTGCAGTGTTTCCGGGCTCTGCCGCGGGCGGCGCCACCGTCGGCTCAGGTCCCGGCACTGGCGCGTACATATTTTATGACGTTTAACTTTGTAGATCCAATATTTGGCCTACCTAATTATTTCCCTCTTCTCCGTTCCTTTTGCGCCCTCTCCGCGTAACTCTTTTACTGAAAACTCTCTCCCTCCTTCAAAGGGAGATGAAAATTTGAAGGTGTTCCCCGTGAATCCTTTATGGCATATTCGCCAAGTTGTTGCTCGTTTGTACTAGCGCTCCAGTAGGCACAAAACTCCAGGATATATCACAAATACCGTACTCGACAATTCACCCAACAAACATGGCGATATTTATTCACGCCACTTCAAACACACAGATACGGTTCGGTCGATTGTTCCGTATATTGACGATAATTTTGCCTGTGTTACCCCGATTCGAGGACAAGCGATCCGTAAATGTTCGTCGCGGCTTTTGTTTAGGAAATCGACGATACCGTGTCTCCTGCGAAAGCAAACATGCAGTGCACTGCACAGCGTCTCTGACTTCAGCAACTTCAGAAACAATGATAGGATACGACACTCAGAATTATTTTTCAGAACGCAAAACAAAATCCTAAAACGTTTTAATTGCTATTCGGCGATAATTGTATCGAATCTAATTTAAAAAAAAAAATAAACCGGCAGAAAGGAGTAGAATTTTTACTGTTCTGGAAAAGTTGCTCTGGAAAGCATAATTTGAAAAACGAATAACGATTAGATTATAAGATTTCACACTTTTCACAGCCGTCATTATTGAAAAAATATTAAAAATAAACAGTGAATCAAGTGTTCAAGCTTATCAAAAAGAACCAGGCGGCTAGATAGAAAGAAGCCCTGACGAAGGCTCCAGGTTGGTGCCGGAACGTTGGCGGTATCAAGAAAAAAGACAGCGCAAACCCAAAAAAAATAAGTGCAATTTTTTCTATGATTAGATTATTTTCTTCAAGTGGATTTAAAAGAAATTCATGCCACCCTTTATGGTTGGATTACGAAGGTGAGATATATTAAATAACTAGCTGACCCGGCAATGCTTCACTATTGCTGGACTTGAGTAGGCACATAGATTAAATGAAAAAATATTTACATATAAATTTTAAACTGCTGTTTCATTCATTTTCAGTTGAAAAGGGTGAGAGGGGATGCGCTTTGGAAAACATTTGCATGCAGTATTTTTCTGTTTGCTTCAAAGTATAAGAGTACAAATTCCCATTGGAATCTGATGAAATATGTGGTTTTGTCTAACTTATGGGGAGGAGGGGTGGGTTTTTTTTATTTTTTTTGACAGGAACCTTCTCCGTCAGCCCGTCAACAACTCACCAAAGCTTCACCGTAAACGGACGAACGGTTTGCGGGTTTGTTTAAATTATGGAGTGTTATGGGGAAGAGGGGGTAATTAAGGTGGTGGAAAGAGAGGAGAGGGATTGGGTTTTTGTGAAATTAATGTGTACAGTATTTCTCTCTCTTTTTTAAAGTATAAGTGTACAAATTCTTATCTAAATCGGATAAAAAATGTGGTTTGCCTAAATTATGGGGTAAAAACGTAATGGGGGTGGAAAGGGGGAAAGGGGATGAATATTCGTAAACCATACATAGGCAGTATTTTTCTGTTTGTTTCAAAGTATAAGTGTACGAATTCTTATCTAAATCGGATAAAAAATGTGGTATTGCCTAAATTATGGAGTGAAAAAATTATGGGGGTGGAAAGGGGGAGAGGGGATGAATATTCGGAAACCATATGTAGGCAGTATTTTTCTGTTTGTTTTAAAGTATAACTGTACAAATTCCTATCTAAATCGGATAAAAAAATGTGGTATTGCCTAAATTATGCGGTGAAAAAATTATGGGGGTGGAAAGGGGACGAGGGGATAATATTCGGAAACCGTATGTAGGCAGTATTATTATGTTTATTTTAAAGTATAACTGTACAAATTCCTATCTAAATCGGATAAAAAATGTGGTATTGCCTAAATTATGGGGTGTTATGGGGAATAGGGGGTGACTTTTTGGATTTTTTTTTTTCACAAGAACCTTCCCAGACGCACACTCGAAAACTCTCCAAAGTTTCATTGCAATCTGATAAATGGTATAGGAATGCATAGAAGACGAACAAACAAACATTGATTTTTATATACAGGGTGCGTCACCAAAATCCGGACAAATCGAAGAGTTTTTTGAAACAATTTTTTTTTCACAAAATATTAAATATAACAAAAAATACTTTTGCATGGTTTATCAGGGACCTCTATAGAAAATAATTATTCAATATATCCCCCTTTAGCTTCAATAACTGGCTCCAGTCTCGGCCTGAAGCGGTCGCATGCTCGACGTAATGCAGCCGAGTCCATGGCGGCGAATGCTGCTTCAATGGCGGATCTCAATGATGCGACGTTTGGATGCCGAGACTTGTTGGACATCCTTTCAACTACGCTCCAAACGTAGTAATCCAGAGGATTTAAATCGGGACTGTTTGGAGGCCAAAATTCCTTTGACCAAAACATGTCCAAATTATCGGACATCCAGTTTTGAACCAAATGGCTCGTGTGGGCTGGTGCACCGTCTTGCTGGAAAACATACGGAGTTCCAGACGCCACTGCATCAATCCACGGCTTCACAACACTCGAAATAACGTTCAAATAAACTTCTTTTGTCACAGTTTCCTTGTTTTTAAAAAAATGTGGGGGCATTACATGACCCTCGCTCGACACAACACTTAGCACGTGAACACTGGCAGGAAATTTTGTTCTGGCAACAACAGGGATATCCTGTGGATCATGTGCAAGCCAACGGTCATTTCTTCGATTATTTTTGGCATCAACTGTAAAAATCTTTTCATCAGAAAAGAATCTGATACGCCCAGCGGCATCATTTTTCAGTGATGACAGAAGCAAATGGCAGCGGCTGACTCTCTTTGTCCTAGCAGTCTCGGAGAGCATTTGCCTAACCTTCAGTGTGTAGGACTTGTATCTAAGGTCTTCTTCAGCAATTCGACGCATTGTTGGTTCGCTTACACCAATGATTTTTGCCAGAGATCGCAATGACTGCCTTGGATTCTCTGAAATCAGCTCTTGAGCCCTTTCGATGACTTCAGGTGTCCTCATTGTGCGGTCTTTCGAGTGACGCTTCCGTGCCGGTACTGTGGAACCTTCGTTTGACTGTTCGTTTGACTGTTCTAACGACGAATATTTTGCTACAACATCATAAACTGTCGATTTTGGGTACTTGAAAAACCGAATTATTTCAACTGCTGAGCGCCCAGCGCGAAGACCTTCGACAATCGCGGCTCTTTTATCATACTCCGCACTTCGCTTCAACATCATGGCCATTTTGAGGTTACCACTGTTTACTAGAAACGTTAGACACTGCAGAGCGCCAAACACGATCTCTGGCGGAAGAAAAATGTGGCGGGAAATTTAAATTTAAAATTGTCCGGATTTTGGTGATTATAAACAGTAATGCTTGAACGCAACATAACGTTTGATAAAAAAACTCGACTGGGCAGAGCACTTTGGGCAGGTGGTAGGAAAAGGTTTCAAAATCCTTCATTTACTGGAGAGGGTGATGAGAGGATGTACCGGAGAAGTTAGGGTTACAAAACTTTGGTCAGACCATTGGTTGAATATGGTGGTGTAGTATGGGACTCACTTTTTAGTTATCAAATACAGGAGTTGGAGGGTGTTCAAAGAAGAGCAGCTAGATTTGTTTGTGCAGATTATCGCAGGACCCCGTCAGTAACTGATATGATAAATAGAGATGGGCAGGTCCGAGATTTTAAAGGAGTCGGGTCCGGATGTACATCCAGCGCTGCGGACCTGCATCCAGGTTCCGTGTCCGGCGGACCTGTATGGGTCCGGCTCTACAATCGGGAGGGCGGAGTGTACGGAGGAACTGGAAGTGTGCGGACCTACATCCAGGTTCCGTGTCCGGCGGACCTGTATGGGTCCGGTTTTACAATCGAGCGAGCGGGCGGAACTGGATGTGTACGGACCTACATCCAAATACGTGTCCGGGGGACCTGTATGGGTCCGAACCTAAAATCGAGGGTATGGTGGATACAAATCCTACCAAGGAGAACTGCAGTATGAGTTATATCGTGTTCTTCCATTAATTTACGAAATAAAAGAATATTAATTCTGATAATTTTGTTTTATTTTTGTCTGAAACTCACAATTGTACGTAATATTATAAAATCACAGCATAATCAGACTTGATAATAATAAAAGTAAGAGTAAAATTTCTGTTGGCTTCTGTAAGAATAAAAAAAAAAAAAAAATCGAAAGTCTTTGTTAAATGTTAGTTTTTTACTAAAAATGAAATTATTCAAGACTCAACATTTTGAGATAATTATTGCC
The DNA here is from genome assembly GCA_031002005.1 of Vandiemenella viatica. Taxonomy (NCBI): domain Eukaryota; kingdom Metazoa; phylum Arthropoda; class Insecta; order Orthoptera; family Morabidae; genus Vandiemenella; species Vandiemenella viatica. The sequence goes on along the minus strand of CM061918.1, from coordinate 144,297,429 downwards.
TTTCCACAATATACCAGCTTAACAAACGATTTATTATAAATTAACAAAAAACAAAATTGCAAGTATAACTTATTTTAAATTGTGAGCGGGAAATTACGTGAGATTTGTTCTTATATTATGTATAATGTTTTGCTCTGTATACTATGTGAAACTGTTTTGAGTGAATAAAACGTTGTCGTGAGTGCTAAACCGAGTGCGATACAATGCATTTTAATCAAACAGTAATATTTATGTAAGACTGGAGATTTTCTCGGCGTTGTAAATGAATAAAATTTTCTCGGGTAACTAGCCGAGTTAGTCCATCGTTTGACCACGACGTTTCGGCGGTCACAAACTCTGCCGCCATTGTCAAGTCAAACGATGGACTAACTCGGCTAGTTACCCGAGAAAATTTTATTCAGTAATATTTATGTTTTGCCAGCTACCGTAACGTCTTTTTGGTGCTTTCAAAATCTTTATTTTATTTTGTGCAATTTCAAAAACTTTTAATTTCTTTGTAATTTTATTTAATATTATTTCCAATTTAGTTGAAATTATTTTTAAGCAAGATTTAATTCTTAGTAATAATAACAGATTGTTTGATCCATTGTTATACGTTCTAGAAACGGCTGGACGTGAGGTTTTTTCAATGTCGGATTATAAAATATTTCTGCAAAAGGGGCCAGCAGAGTCACTCGCAATAATGCCACATAATCATATTTATATATATTACTAGCTGTTACCAGCGACTTCGTACGCGTGGATTTAGAATTTGATTGCTAGAATTGGATATAAAAAGCTGAAAATTATCTAAGTTGTCCCAAACAACACTGAGTCGGCATAATAAGACAGAAACGCCATCGATATACCATTCTACCTACGAACCTGTCTCATGACTAAAACTGTTATTCATATCGGAAAAAAAGTATCCTATTTCGTTCCTAAATATACAAAGTATTTCCTTGTCATCGGTATACACATATATTCGTCAAAACGTAAAAAAAAAAAAGAAAAAAAAGATGGAGACTCACTTTCGTATATACAATGTTATTAGTTTAGATCACACAAAAACTACCTGTGGAACCAGTATACCGTGAATAAAGTAAACGCTTTCTACCACCAAAGATTTCCCAGAATATGGTTTCCTTTCTATAAAAATCCTAGGTTTGGTTCAATTTATGAAAAACAATTCATAAAAATAGTTGCACCCAGTGGGATTTGAACCCGAAACTAGGCTGGAGTTTTCACAAGAAGCAAACTCGTTACCACTACGATATCCTACAATTGCTGTAAATAGAGGCGCATTACAAATACACATATATATTATGCGTTTGTCTTTCACAGTTCAGATAGTTTTCATAATTTAATGACAATATGTTCTTATCTATACATAATATGGCATACCATGTCCATCCTAATGTCAAATAGCATCTCCCTGTCAAATTTCATCACTATCGGAGAATCCGTTTAGCCCAAGAAACGTAACAAACAAACATAAAGACAGAGTTACTTTCGCATTTATAATATTACTATAGATATGTATAATGTTCCTTGGAAACTCTACGAACCGTATTTTTGAAATAAAGAGATGTTAAATGTATTATCTGATTTGTCCTTAAGCCATCAGAATTGAGAAAGTTAAAAATTCTAGAGACTTTGAGAATAATCAAACTGAACGTTAAAAGTTTAATAAGACTACAACGCATTAAAATTACTAGTTAAATTACAAGTCCTATCTTATTTAGCATGTAAAACACTCCTCACCTTTGAAGCATGAACCCGACCAATAAAAAAGTACTACCGGGTTTTAGCTATCCATAATCCATTGACATTTAATAGTTATTGTAATTATCCACTAATAGTCAGACATTATGAAATAGTTTTCATTTATAATCTTATCTTTAAACAGAACTGTAGTCCAATCGTACAGTAAATGGCATTACACTCTTCAGAACATAAATTTCAAATCGGAACTGTAATGAAAAACTGTGTTCCAGCTCCGTGTTGCAGGTCCGGATGTGGTTCAATTTCCAGCCACGCGAGAACTGTGGCGCTGTTACAGGTCCGGCTGGATACAGATCCGACAAGGGCGCGGATGTACATCCATCCCTAGCGCAAGTGATGCGGGTCCGCGGAACTGCATCCATCCGGACCTACCCATCTCTAATGATAAAGGTGCTGGATTGGGAGTCATTGGAGGAAAGGAGGAGGGTGAAGAGAGTGCTGGGAATGTACAGGACATATGTTGGTGATGGGGCTTGGAGGGATATTGGTCAAAGAATTAGGAATAGTGCATGGAAGGGGAAAGGCGACCATGACCACAAGCTGGCACTCTATTTCATGCATAAGGGGGTGGGAAAATTTTCTTTTGTGGGTAAAGATGTCAGTGGTTTGAACAAATTACCAAGTGAAGTACCGAGCGTGGTGGGTGAACGGTTAACGCTCTGGCCTCGCATTCGGGAGGACCCCGGTTCAAATCCCCGTCCGGGCATCCAGAATTGGGTCCCATCCCGCTTCTAATGACGTCGACGAGACATAAAGCAATAAGTAAAAAAAAAAAAAAAAAAAAAAAAAGACGCTTTGAAAACAAAATAATATACCTGTAAAAAGGGGTCATTAGATGATTGAGGGAATTACCACCGGAATTTTAGTTCCATCGCAATTAAAATTAGCAATATTAATATTGTTCTACTAGCGAAATCTCTGTCCTTGCACACTGGAGTTGAGCTGTTTGTGCGCCATTTCCCGCCTGCGATAGTATGCGGCTGTGCGGAAGCATTGCCAACGTGAAGTGTGCAATGGCGGGGCTAATCACTTCCAGGCAGACAGCATTAAACTCGCCTGCTGCCCCGTCATGCTTCGCTCACTCATCCGCTTCTCTTTCGTCCATTCCCAGCGTACTTCGGCCGGATCATCGTTGATATATTTAGCGCGCTAATGTTGGCACTACTGCCGCCGGCTGTGCTGATGTCATTACCGCCGAGAGGGGGAAAACTGTGTTTAGACGGGGTGGAATCTGTTATTAGAGCGGCCATCGTGTCGGCCTAACTGAATTTTGCGCTACGGAACGCTTTCGGATCACCACAGGGCTTGACAGTCAATCTGCTGGAAGCGGCACTGTAAATACGAGCGAAGCGCTGACTACCGAGTCATATGTTTCCTGTTCATTTGCGTTAGGAGCAGATAAATGGACCAAACAATTTGTCGCTAACCAGTTTATTGAGAAATTTGAAGATCACAAGTATTTTAACAGTCTGATCCAGTTGAAGTGTATCCACTAATTTCCTGGCATCGTCGCCAATAATAAACAGTTCTTGGCAATGGCTGCAAATGTTTTGATCCAGTCGGTTCGAATCCCCGTCCGGGCATCCAGATTTGGGTTTTCCATGGATTCACCAACTCACTCCAGGCGAATGCCGGGATGCTTCCTTCAAAAAGGCCATGGCCGAATTCTTTCCTTCCCGTTCCATGTACCCAGTCCCATCCTGCCTCTAATGACCTCGACGTCGACGAGGCGTAAAGCCATAAGTAAAAAAAAAGTTTGATCCACTAGATGTGTTGGGAAATGGAGCCGCAATTTGATGATGAATTCCAATGTATTTCAACGATGCTTATCGAAAATCAAGAATAATTTTTTAAAATTTAATTTAATTTAATTGCAATGGAGCACAGGCTAGGGTGTCAATTTCCCTACACTCCCATCTTCCTCCTTTCCTGCACCCATCTACATTTGCCATCCATCCACAAATTTCAACTCTAAATACTTTCAACGTTTTTAGTAAATTATTCATCATTTCTCTTGGTAACTCATTCCAATTCCTGACACCCTTACCCACACCCTTGCGCCTGGGTAGAATGCAACGTTGTGCATGGAAATGACACATAGCCCTACCGTGATGTTTTTATGCTTTGAATATTGGATAAGGGCAGATCTGACGGAAGAGTACAATTCTGGTGCTTCCAGCAGTGTTTCAGAGCACAAGAATCGCGATTCTGCCACAGATCACCCCCTATCCTGCTTTACAGAGCGGGCAAGCCTCCGACCTCCACGTTCTGTGATGTGGAGTGGGTGTCCACCACATTGTCGCCTACTCGTGGTTTCACTACAGTGGCACGAGAACAGCCGACCAGCCTTTTCGTTTCCGAGATGCTCGTTCCCAGTCGCCGCGCCCACAAACCGCTGGCTCGTAATTTAAGGTAATTTCGTGACCTGTGTGCAGAAATCTGGTGTCAGATACCTCTGGAAGCCTAACAAGGACTTGTGGAATCCATGCTACGCAGAATCGCTGCTGAACTGCTTTTGAAAGGTGGACGAATATGCTAGTAAGAACTTATATGTTGTCATAATGTTTTCACTGATCGGTGTATCTAGCGAGAAAACTAGGAATCTGACAGGAGTAGGTATCGATAAACCACTCCGTTGAACCTCATTTGGGTATTTAATGGTTTTTATAGGTCGCTCCAGGCGAAGGCGTTTGCTTACGATTATCCTTGTACGCCTCCTGTCACATCCTGTATGTTCCATTGCGAGAATAAAGGTATACACATCAGGGTAGGTGCAACGCACCCTCCGCCAATCACTACGCAGATAATTGCGGAGTAGCAGCAATAGTAGAGGTTCCCATTCGGTTGCGTAGTATGTGTCGATTGGGCTCGTCAGGTTGGCGGCCCTGCTGCACAGTACGCGCGCTGTGTGGTCGAGTAGGTGAGGCGCCGACCACTTGACGGCAATTAAGCCCCGTCCCGTGATTGGTCATTTCCTCGTCGGCTCTCTTCTCGCCTCCAGTGCACAGCCTCAGGTCTCCATGGACACTTCCAGCTCCAGGGTGAGTAACTCATCCGCTCGACCCAGCTCACACTCAACACTCACATACTTTTCAATTTCGGTTCGGTCGCCACCACTTCCAATTCACTTTCACACTTTCCAAAAACGTTAACTCGCTTAGTGATAAGCAGAACAGTTTTTTTTATATTTTTTTTTATTTTTATTTTTTTAGTTCTTTGCAATGGCCAATATACCTTGCAGCCGATTACAATGACCAACTTACTTTGTAAATTCATGATTTTAGTAAATAATATGTTTTTTTTCTTTTCTAGCACAATTTCCCCACATTCCTTCTTTATTTTTATTTTTAAATTATTTCTGTGCTCGGTGTTTTTGGTTAGTAATAATAATAATTCCGTGTGGTCGTAATGACCTGTTGACAATGTTTCTCCTGGCTGTGCTTTCCGCCCCTGTCTTAGCCACCTTAACCTAACCTGGTAATCCTACTGCGTACTGGGGACCTACAGTTTAACGTGGAATCCCAACGACAGTAGTGTTCTGACGTACTTCACATTACACAGAAAGTTAAGCCAGAGGTGAAGGTCGGGTTAAGCAATTTTGAAAATCCCCGCGAGACAGGGATTCGAACCGGGGACTTTTCGATCCTCAGTCAGACACCTTAACCACTGAGCCACCAGACCGCAGCAAATTTACCGTTAACATCAGCATGTCGGTGACGCGAAGTCATAAGATTTTACCCATCCAAAAATCGCCCAGGGCACCTAAAAAAATTTTCATTTCAAAAACTAAAAACCTCATATTTTAATTGCTTCGAGAGCTCATTTAGGAAACAGGAAGTGAACTGTATATTGAACAGGTTCTTAATATTACTTAAACAAGCTGACAATACTGTTATGTACTTACATACGGGGAGAGTAATGTATTACTCGCTGTTTATTAAGTGTCTGGGAATGAATGTTTTTTTTTTTTAACTCTTAACGTCTCTTAACAGTGAGGTCTTTAGAGACGGGAAAGGATGGGGGACAAGGAATGGGAAAAATTCGGCCATGGCCTTTTGAAGGAAGCATCCCGACATTTACCTGGAGTGATATGGGAAACAATGGAAAACCCAAATCTGGATGCCCGGACGGGAATTCCAACTGACATCCTCCTGAATGCGAGGCCAGAACGCTAACCGTTACACCACCACGTTCGATCTGGCAATGTAACCCCCTGGCTATGCTGATCAATATTAGTCAAATTTTAGAATAGCATCGAATATAATTGTGACTGGGCATATGGTCCGGTGGCAATTTTCCTAGTCATCTAATCACCCCTGTCCTGTTGTTTTATTTTACTATCAAGGGAGCGTCCATAAACTACGTGATTCAATTTTGGCTTCCGTTGGATGCGGGGATGCTTCCTTCAAAAGGGCCATGGTCGAATTCCTTCCCGTTCCTTGTCCCCAGTCCCATCCCGCCTCTAATGACCTCGACGTTGACGAGGCGTAAAGCAATAAGTAGAAAAAAACGAAAAAAAATTCTTCTTGACTTGTGACTAAAAAAAAAAATTCCGTATCAGATTTATTATTATTCGTTTATTGATAAAATAGAACAAACCGTACATTCCGCAAAAAAAATCTATGGGCAGCTGCATTTTTTTGTTTTCTTTTGTTGCAGTTCTGTCACCTTTTTTTAATATACATTACCAGGGAATGGTTCTTTGATCTTCTTAAAAAGATTTCTATGACTCATTCCATAGTGGAAACTCGCTGGAAAAAAACTTGCTATAAGCCTCGTAAAATGTATTGTACAGCGCCAATTCTTCAGCGAGCACTGTAATTAACGTTGCTCTGAACTTCCCTAGACTGAACATAATTAGAATTTGTATCGACGAGTGGTTTCACTCGGGCGTTTCTAATCAAAACAGCTTTAATCCAATCCAACAAACCAATACGCATCGTCACTGCCGTGGAAAATACCGGGTGACATCTGTAAGTGAACTTCATTCTGGGTACAGCGCGTCTTAAAATGTTTCAAATATTCCATGCACTAGTGCTTTGTTTTCAATAGATTTCAGTATCAGCTTTGACTAGGCAAAGCAACAAAAGAGTTTTTATGTCCGTGACGTACCGTTGTGCCGTCAGAGTTCCCTCAATCACTACCAGCCGTGACCTGGAGTCACACCAGATGGCTCCCCACACCATGACGCCAGGAGTAACACCACTGTGCCTCTCCAGAACACTGGGAGAGTGGGACCTCTCCATCATACTCGCCGACGATGGTCATCCCAGGCAGTGCAGAACCAGTGCTGCCAATTTTACGGATTTATCGGTAGATATACGGATTTTTATTAAAAAATTAGGATTTTCGGATTTTGTTACAATATCTACGGATTTTTGATACTTTTTATTAGTTGTTGATTTTTCTTGTTGAACTTTGAGCGTATAGTGTTAATGCATTACAGAATTGTCATTAATTGTGAATAGTTTCGTTGCAACCACACGTGTCACTCGATGATTGAAATAAAGCTCATATTTTGTTTGATTATAGATTTTACAGATCTTAATAGACCGTAATACAAAACTATCCGCGCACTCGGTGACACGGTCGTTGGTACGGCTTTCAAAGCAGAGAAGGCCTAACCAATATCCGAAAACCAAAGGGGTCGCAGTTTTTTTAATGTTTCTTCTTATAGGAGACATGCTAAATTTAATGTCAACAGAGATGTATGGTCGCAAAATTTCAAAAAAAGAGAACAACGTAGGCACAGCAACAACAGTGATGAAAGTGACGCTGTATAAAACATATTCAGAGATATTTCTTACTTTCGAAGTAGAATATTAATTTTTATTTCGAATTTTAAATACCTGGAAATAAAAAGTGTTATAGTTTCAGTCTTTCAGTTAGATTTTCTCCGGATTTTTGTACCAATCCACGGAAATTTTATCGGGGATTTAGGGATATTCAAAGCCAAGTGGCTGGCAGCACTGTGCATAACCGATAAATAGCGTCGCATTGTGTTCAGCGATGAGTAGCTCTTCTGCACTGCTTCATATCACCATCGTAGGCGAGTATGATGGTAACCTGGTGAGAGATCCCACTCTTCCAGTGTTCTGTAGAGACTCAGCGGTGTTACTCCTGGCGTCATGGTGTGGGGAGCCATCGGGTGTGACTCCAGGTCACGGCTGGTAGTGATTGAGGGAACTCTGACGGCACAACGGTACGTCACGGACATCCTGCGTCCTCATGTGTTACCTCTCACGCGACAGTATCAACAGGACAATGCTCGTCCACACACGGCACGTGTCTCTACGAACTGTCTGCGTGATGTTGAGGCACTCCCGTGACCAGCAAGATCCCCAGATCTGTCCCCGATAGAACGTGTGCGGGACCAACTCTGACGTCAACTCCGTCCCAGTGCCAGTATCCAGGATATCAAGGACCAGTTACAACAGTTGTGGCCAGCTTGCCTCAGCGGAGGGTAGTACAGCTTTATGCCACCATACCGATGCAGCGAGTGAGCTACGTGTTTGCAGCTGCTGCGGCTGCTGGTGCTACTGCCCCTGGCGCGGCAGCTGGCCTCCTCCGAGTGCGGCTGCTTCCTGTTCGACCAGCTGGCTGACTGCTCCTCGTCCTCTTCGCCCTTGGCGGTCCCCCTGTGCGTGCCGCCCTCCGTGACCACTCTCCGACTCAGCCGCCGTCCTCACCTCAGCCTGCTGCCCGCAGAAGCCTTCCAGAGGACTCCTCTGGTGGTCCATCTGGAGGCCAGGCACCTCGACTCGCTGCAGGAGGTCGACGGTCGCGTCTTCAGCGCCGTGCCCGACCTCCAGTACCTGCTGTTCACCAACACTAAGGTAGGCCAACTAATAGTATGTGGATGACTGTAGTAGTGTGTGTGTGTTCAAAGTAGTAATGCAAGAGCTAGCAACGTTTTCGAGTAACAATTTTAGATTAAAATTACTTGAAAATGCACTATTTTTCTCTGTATGGAAGGGATGCTCACAGGTAAACGCAACCGCTCCCAGGGTCCAGACGAACCGCATCCATACACAACTACAATAAGAAAGGAAATATAAAAAAGCAAGCTCACCTAAAATTCTTACTCAAAAACATTGCTACCTCTTACACTATAGAGTATAGAGAGCACACACAAAATCTATCTGTTCTTCTTTGCACTGTCTCCAACTCCTGTATTTGATAACCAAAATGTGGATCCCAAACTACACCTCCATATTCAACCAACGGTCTGACCAAAGTTTTGTAACCCAATTCATGTAACCAAACTGCCGAGCGTGGTGGTGTAACGGTTAGCGTTCTGGCCTCGCATTCGGGAGTACGGCGGTTCGAATCCCCGTCCGGGCATCCAGATTTGGGTTTTCCATGGTTTCCCAAATCACTCCAGGCAAATACCGGGATGCTTCCTTCGAAACTGCCATGGCCGATTTCCTTCCCATTCCTTGCCCCCCATCCTATCCCGTCTCTAAAGACCTAGTTGTTAAAAGACGTTAATCAGTTTCGTTGTTGTTGTTGTATTTGTTGTTTTTTTAAAAGAAGAAAACCAACTCCCTAACTTCTCTGGTACATCCTCTCATCACCCTCTCCAGTAAATGAAGGATTTTGTAACCTTTCCCTACCACCTGTCCAATGTGTTCTGCCCAGTTGATTTTATCAACGTCATATTTACGCTTCAATCCTTTAACGAGCAATTCTGTCCCCACCCTATACTCATAATTAACCTTTAGTTTTCTTATCATGTTTTTATTAGCTCGCTTTGGGCTTTGTCCGTACGAGTACAATTTTGAAATTGATTTTAAACTAACTTTTCAATAAGTTAGAGACTTGAAATTTTGACTATAGCTCAGAAGTGGAAGACAATGCATGAAAAATTGGAAAAATGGGAAAAGTTGCCCGAAAAATTTGAAAATTCGGAAAAAGCTGAAAGTACTCTTTTCTATGGACCTACTTGGCTATTTTTTTCTTTTTTTAAAAAAACGTTTGTAATAGTCCGAATTAGGTTTTTATTTAATGAAAAATTGGAAAAATTGCAGTGAAAATTGAAAAATTCTGTGTACCAATTTGGCTATTTTTTTTTTAATGTTCGCAACAGTCCTAATAAAGTTTATAAAGAAAAAAAATTCGAAAAGTTGCCTGAAATATTCGGGAAAAACTGAATGTACTTTATTCTATGGACCAATTTTTTTTAATGTCTTTAATAGACTGAATAAGATTAATCTTTAATTTTTTACATCTGTGTGTTTAATAAGCTGACTCTTGTTAATAATAATCTGGTTTCCTTATTTCGTCTCTGTAGGTTCGCCGCCTTCCGGGCGACCTGTTTGGGTCGAACCTGAACCTGTCCGTGCTGGACCTCAGTGGAAACCTTATCGACAACCTGCCCGAGGGGTTGCTGGCCAACAACAGTCGACTGCGGCTGCTCGACCTCAGCGGCAACAACGTCTCTCAGCTGCCGGAGGGCTCCTTCAGCGGCAACCAACAACTGCAACAGGTGAAGCGACGCAGGCGCGCTACCAAAAGTATCAACATGATACAGCCCAATTTTTTGTTTGTACTTTAATTATTAATATCAGTTGTAAATATAAGCGGCATTAACGACAATCTTTCATTTCGACAAACCCCTTTTGTTTCTTTATTTATCTAACAGAAGAAAAAAATATAAAAATTATTTTCTGAGACACTCTTCAAAAAAATTATCTATTCCTGAAAATATCTTTGAAAATTATCAGAGCAATTAGTTAGCCCAAAGAAATAGGAACTAATAAATTATTTAAATAAAAAATAACAATTCTAAAAGCTCACAATTTTTGGGCAGTAGAGCCAAAAAAAAAGGTCTACAATTTGCGCCAAAGTCTATTTTAGGAGGGTATTTCGTCAAAAGTGAGGCTGTGACCTAAAAAAAAAAGCTCTACAAATGTTTCCAGGGCGATTTTTAGGGGGGGGGACCAGATCTCACCACAGGGGGGGGGTCCAAACAGATCTGACGAAATCTCACCAGGGCGGAGGGGGGGGGGTCCAGAAATCTGGAAAAACACCTCACGTAATTTGTGGATGCCCCCTTAGGTCAGTTATCATCAAAGATTACTCCGGTAGGCCTACAACGATTTGTTTTAAGGAATAATGAACTCATTACTTGTCTGTACTACATTTTAATGAAATACTACAAAGAGCTATGAAATTTGTACGCTATAATAAACATAAAAATTAATAAATATTAAAACAAAAAATAATAAAATCTTAATCTATTAGACTTATACAATGATGTTTACGAATGGATACATGAAGGAAATTTGATATACTCCAGAATATGTTACATAGGGACCGTCCATAAACTATGTGGATTGGTCTAGAGAGGGGGGGGGGAGGGTTTGGCTTTCCCACCACACTCGGCGGCAATGCAGCAATGCATTCTGTTGGCGCATGCGCAGTTTAACCGAGAACGGCCGTAACTCGCGTCACGCTGGCTATACCTAGTTGTGGCAGCTTATGCAGATCCTCTAGTAGAAACCTTAAGGCTTGAATCCACGGAAAAAATTAAGTTTTAATTTAATTCGAAATCAAATGAAGGCAATTTTAAAGAGAAATTGAATAAACTTCTATAACTGAGGGAACATTACGGGAAAGTTTTTGTAGGCAATGTACGACTATGTAAGGGGGGGGGGGTAGTCGACGGAAATGCTTAACAAACTTCGTGGATATAGTTTAGGGATATAAGGTCAAGAAACGACTTGGATATCGCCTTTGTGGAGGGTATAACCGTACTCGGAAACAGGAGAGCAAATAAAAAAATAAAAAACTCTCAGAAAACTACGACGTCGATCAGCAGGGGGAGGGGGGGTTCCCCGCCAAAATCTCTCGTCATCTTGGGGGGTCCGCGACCAAATCACACCATTAGGGAGGGGGGGGGGGGTACGGAAAAACACCTCACGTAATGAATGACCGCGGCTAACCTGTTTAGTTGCCTGAGGCGGTTCAAGGTCATTCAGATCTGCCCCCACTCCACTACCCTTACCCCTACACGAGGAGGGGAAAGAATACCTGCAAACAAACCTGCCACTCGTTTGCTAGGACACAGCGGTCTGCTGGGAGTAGTAGCTAACGAGAGGGGGTGTTGAGGTGAGCAGCGGGGTAAGCGGAAGATGACCATTTCTAATGAAATAACACGTGAACGCACGAATCAGGCAGCTGCATCTAATATTGAAGGAAACATTTTAATTGATACTTTTTTTGTTAAATATTTTTCTCTGCAGCTCGACCTATCGAACAATCCTCTGGAGTCGCTTCCCGCAGACATCTTCCGCCAGCTCCGTCGGCTGGAGTCTCTGGACCTCTCCAGCTGCCGGTTGTCCAGTCTTCACCGCCACACCTTCGGCTCCAGCTCCGCGCTTCGTCGACTGCAGTTGTGCGGGAACGCGCTAGAGGCGCTGCCTGCAACCATCTTCCAGAACCAGTCGCGTCTGGAAGAGCTCGACTTGTCCAGCAACGACCTGCGGGCGCTGCCGGAGAAAGTCTTCGTCGGCACCAAGTCGCTCAACGTCCTCAACATCAGCCGCAACGGTAAAAAATATAAATATTTATCCTGCAGCTCTGTCTACTAAGCGCATCGTTACGAATTGGACATTAGAACAATCGTTTTCCTGTTTATCACTGAACTGAGACTTCTCTGGGCATAGAGGGGAAAACAGTTGTTAGCCAGCGCACTTCACGTTCTGCGCACGCACACTTCACGATCTGCGCACGCGCACTTCACGTTCTGGGCATGCTCACTTAACGTTCTCGGCATGCGCAATTCACGTTCTGCGCACGCACGCTTCACGTTCTGGGTACGCACACTTCACGTTCTGCGCACGCACACTTCACGTTCTGCGCACGCACACTTCACATTCTGCGCACGCACACTTCACGTTCTGCGCACGCACACTTCACGTTCTGGGTACGCACACTTCACGTTCTGGGTACACACACTTCACGTTCTGCGCACGCACACTTCACGTTCTGCGCACGCACACTTCACGTTCTGCGCACGCACACTTCACGTTCTGCGCACGCACGCTTCACGTTCTGGGTACGCACACTTCACGTTTTGCGCACGCACACTTCACGTTCTGCGCACGCACACTTCACGTTCTGGGTACACACACTTCACGTTTTGCGCACGCACACTTCACGTTCTGCGCACGCACACTTCACGTTCTGCGCACGCGCACTTCACGTTCTGCGCACGCACACTTCACGTTCTGCGCACGCACACTTCACGTTCTGGGTACACACACTTCACGTTCTGGGCATGCGCAATTCACGTTCTGCGCACGCACACTTCACGTTCTGGGCACGCACACTTCACGTTCTGCGCACGTACACTTCACGTTCTGCGCACGCACACTTCAAGTTCTGGGTACACACACTTCACGTTCTGGGCATGCGCAATTCACGTTCTGCGCACGCACACTTCATGTTCGAGGCACGCACACTTCACGTTCTGCGCACGCACACTTCACGTTCTGGGCATGCGCAATTCACGTTCTGGGCATGCGCAATTCACGTTCAGCTCGCGCTCAATTTACGTTATGCGCATGCGTACTTCACGTTATGCACATGCGCAAGCGCACTTCACGTTCTGGGCTTTCGCAATTAACGTTCTTTACATGCGCACTTGACGTTACTTTGATGCAAGCAAGTACGATAGTGCCTTGGTCACTTAAGCTAGTGTTGAGCAGTGAGTACTCGCTGCATCGTACTCAGTTAGTCCGCGTTATGTTTTATATACGTGTATGGATAAGAACGAATATATATGTTTCAAGAGTGTATCTAAACTATTATAAAAAAATGTTAAACTTATGATTGCTTTAGTGCTCACTGAAAGTCACGTGACAATGTCATACAGTGTATTTATATCCGGAGGAGTCTCCACTATTACACACTTTTCTCTCAGTTTAAGATAGAACGATTTTTGTTGTTTTTGTTGTTGTCTTCAGTCTTTCGATTGGTTTGATGCAATCCTCCATCCCTTCCTATCTTGTGCTAACCTCTTCATTTCTACATACCCCTTACAACCCACGTCCTCAATTATCTGCTTCATATATTCTAATCTCTGTCTTCCTCTACAGTTCTTACCTTCGACTAACAAATTAACCAATCCAGCATGTCTCAAAATATCACCTACCAGCCTGTCTCTTCTTTCTGTAAGCTTCTTCCACAAACTTCTTTCTTCACCCGTCATTTCCAAAACTCGTTCATTTCGTACTTTGTCTGTCCACTTTTTCAGCATTCTTCTGTAGCACCACATTTAAAATGCTTCAATTTTCTTTCTTTCTGGTATTCCTAAAGTCCATGTTTCGCTACCGTAAAGTGCTGTGCTCCACACCTAGAGATTTAAAAAGTTCTTTCTAATTCCTAGATCAATATTTGAAACTAAAAGGTTTCTCTTTTTCATGAAGGCTATTTTTGCTAGTGCTATTCTGCTTTTAACATCATTCCTGCTTCGGCCATCGGTTGTAATTTTGGTTCCCAAGTAACAGAACTCACTTATTTGTCCTGTCGAATCCGATCCTATTTTTATATTTAATCTGCTACTATTGGTATCGTTTCTGCTACATTTCATCACTTTTGTTTTACTTTGATTTATTTTCAGTCCAAAATCTTCCTTCATATTTTATGTTCATGCCATTCAATAACTTCTCAATATCCTCAGCTTCTGCTAACAAGACAATGTCATCAGCAAATCGTAGCATACTGATTTTTTCTCCTTGAACACTTACGCCACATGAAAAATTTCTTTTACTTTCTATATTGCTTTTTCTACAAGTACATAGAAGTTGAATATCAACGGGGATAGACCACAACCTTTTCTCACATCCTTTTTCCATTCAGCTGTTTTTTTTGACGGATCGGAATTACAGAAAGCGAAAAACGAAAACGTGAAGAATTTTTTTCCAAGTTTATATCTTGATGCGTGACGTTACTAACATGCCATACAGTGGATGCATTAATTCGTGTATAAATGAAAGCTTTGATTTACTAGCAGCAATATTGGCGGACACTGTGATTACGTTGAAGTGCAACCTGGACCAGAATGACAACTGAAACTTTTCGTTTATGAGTAACGAACGAGGAATTACAATGAGCTTTTGGATTAATAATTCTTTTTAGCTAAACAACTGCAAATATATGAATTGTCATAACATTCTGTTAAACCTGCCATTTTTGAAGGGCTTTCAGACTAGTGTAAACAACATTTTTGTATCAGTTACAGAAAATGACAAAAAAAGTAATTGAAAAAGATTTCATTTGGTGATCAAATATTGTATACGGAGACATGTTGTAAATGCGTTCGCATTAATTAACACACTTTAATATTTTATGTATATACGTTGCTGCGTGTTTAATTTCAACGACCCAACAAAGAACTGAATCATTTCTTCGTTCCAGAGATCCGTTACCTTCCAGACGGCCTGTTCCAGCAAATGACGAAACTACGTGTTCTGGACGCGTCCTGGAACGCCCTCCGTTCTGTCCCCAGGAACCTGCTGTGGCGTTGCCCTTACCTGGAGGAACTGTTCCTGCAGGGGAACCAACTGCAAAACATAAAAGAAGACACGTTCGCCGGAAATCCCAGACTCAGGTAAGGCGCCAGGCACTGATGAATTTCGTTTCGTAATCAGAACTGTTTTGATGCTCACAGTTACACAGTTCAATTACTGTACACGCATACAAACAGTCGAGAAGAATTCCTTTCGGATATTTTACATCTACGCTAATATTATAAATGCGAATGTAACTCTGTCTACTATGTTTTCACCTGTAAACGGCTAAAACGATCTTACTGAAATTAGACGAGGAACTACTATGTATCATTAGGAAGGGCATGGGATACTTTTTTCAGGATAAATAAAATATTTACTCGTGAAATTTTGAAAACTAACCGAATAGTGAGTGAGTGTGTGTGTGTGTGTTTGTGTGTTTAATCACTCAGGCTTCATTTCTCTCGCTGTCAGATTGTGTATGAGCTGTAGATAAATTTCATATACAGATGACTTGGTTCTCCTTATGAGACTTCAGTGGTAGTATAATATGGTGGTGGCTCCCCCGTCATATTATGCCGACTCCGTATTTTAAGTGACACTTTTTATCGAACTTACAGCTTTCCAAATTCAGTCCTAGCAATAAAATTGTAAGTCCACGAGTACGAAGTCGCGGGTAACAGCTGGTATATCATGTACACGGAAATTGGATGTATGGATGGATGTAGCCTAGTCGCGCCTTAATGGCTGACCGGATTTAAATGAAAGTTTGTACGTAGTTAGAATATGGTCTCGATTGTCATATAGGATACCTTTTAACCTTCATGTTTTCTTGTTTCATCCATTTGAACAAACGTTTGGCTTCGCACAATTGCTACATTCTTCGTGTGAACAAACTTGCTGTGTGTAAAATTCATCGTCATTTGCTTAACAACACTTCGCGTTTCTGCCTGTACGATGTGTTATTTTAGTAGTTCCCACCATATTTTGAAGTTTTACTAGGACTTTCTTGTACAAGGAAGTAACAAAATAAATGAAGATGCTTCTTCTTAGGATTTTATGCCCTATTCCTGGCGTAGGCAATTACCATGGAAAATCGTTCTGGCCTCGTATTCGGAAGGACGTCGATTCGTATCTCAGACCGGGCATCTAGATTTCGGTTTTCCATGGTTTCCCAAATCACTCCAGGTGAATGCCGGGACGCCTCCTTCAAAAAGGCCATGGCCGAATTCCTTCCTATTCTTTGTCCCCAAACCCATCACGCCTCTAATGACCTCGACGTCGACTAGGCGTAAAGCCATAAGTAAAAAAAAAATCGAATATGTTCCGCTCCATGTGAACCCTCTGGGCAGATGAATTGAGTGATTTTTCCCTTGTCTTCCCCACAGTGTTCCTATGCGTGTATGACTCTGATAGTGTATGTGTTGAGTTTAGAGTGTTCTTTGTGTTGCGGATGAGAGATGAACGAAGCGAGAGGGAGAAACCACTTGCTGTCTCATTCAGGCCTACTCTTCCGAAAGACACCAGGACAGCCGCCAGGCTTAACGTCCCCAACTGCCGGACGAATCACCGTCAACAGTGTGGTATGACGTCACTCAATACGCAATGCGGAGAGGTTTGGGATTTGCAGATATGTGTTAGTCATATTCGTGACGTATCTATACTAATATTATAACTGCGAAAGTAACTCTGTCTGTCTGTCTGTTTGTTACGTTTTTAGGGCTAAACGGCTATTCCAATCGTGATTAAATTCGATTATAACGGCTACCAGACCCAGACCTTCAATTAAACTGTATTATTTCTAGCAAGTTGAGAGTTGAGAGAATATGGGTTTTACGTATTTTTCTTGCAATCAATTGTGATTTTGTGTGAATGAACATTGTTTTACAGAAATAAACTTAAAAAAAAATCTGCTTAATGTCTCTCTAACAGCGAGGTCTTTAGAGATGGGGAGCAAGAAATGGGAAGGAATTCGGGCATGGCATTTTGAAGGAAGCATCCCGGCATTTGCCTGGAGTGATTTGGGAAACCATGGAAAACCCAAATCTGGATGCCCGGACGGGGATTCGAACCGCCGTCCTCCCGAATGCGAGGCCAGAACGCTAACCGTTACACCACCACGCTCGGTAGAAAGAAACTATGTAAATACAATTTAATATGTTCAAGGACAGCACTGTGCATGAAACATTGATTAGAAGTTTGTAATTCTAAGTACTGATGTGATCTGCGATGTTTAGAGGACAATTTCCCACAGTTTGGACTGATTCATGGGGATAATTTTGTGTGTAAATATCTTTAATTTTCATTTCTGTGTGTTTCATAATATTCGTGCATGATTTTGTATTAATTCTGAATGATTTGATATGATTTCAATTGTTTAACTATTGTTACAATTCGAGAAACGCCGGTCGGAAGTCTTTGAATTATTCTGGAATTTCCTATAACGCCTGATTAGCGACTGTTTTAGTGTTGAAAACATTAATTTTGAAGGTGTTGCAAGTTATAACCGCTGGAGTATTTGTTTACATTTGTAGGTAGTACATTTGTATGAAGTCCGATGTCTTTTAAAAAAAAAAAACTCTTGAAAGTGATTCTTCTCTGACTTATCTTCTCATTTTAAACGAGATATCTATCAAAATGCTATTTGCCTTTAGGAAGGACATAAGATACTTCTTGCTGTTTAGATGATACATAATGTCATGGAGTTGTGAAAAACAAACTGAACTGTGAAAGACAGATACATAGCATCCATTCGTCCCTGTAAAGGCGCGTTCCCACGATCCCTTGTAACGAAGGCGAGACGGGACGGGGCGGGACGATTACTCAACCACACGCCATGGGAACAGGGCTGCCTCTGCTAGCGGAGACGAGACGCAGCTACCCACTCGGAGTCGGTAAACATCACAGGCGTGTGTAGCGGTGCGCTGATGCCATCGGTTTGCAGCAGCGGTGCGCACCCCTTCTGTTGCTGTAAAGTGCTCTGTGCCAAACGACACTAGGCAACAAGGTGCGGAGGTGGCGGCGAGGTTAGCTAGGACTAACCTGCGGCCCGCGGTCGTCCCTGCACTTCGGCTAGTGAGGTCCCGTCCCGTCTCGCCTTCGTTACAAGGGATCGTGGGAACGCGCCTTAATGCGTACCAACCGAGTGGGCTGGTAGCACAGTGGATAAGGTGCTCTTTAGTTATGATATCGCTGGGAGCAAAAGTTTTAAAAAATTGTTTTCCATCGTATCACCCAAGCGTGGGAGTTCGGTCGTAAGGATTCCATATTAAAATGTAACTCCCATAAATTCAGGGGTGGAAAGCGTGGCAAATCGTAGGTGGCTTAACAGTGCTGTAAGGATTTACTTTATTTACGCTATACTGGTCCCTCAGGCTTCGTTTGTCTCGCAGGCAGTGTGTGTGTGATCTACACTAATAATGTCATAAATGCGAAAATAAGTCTCTGTCTTTTTATTACGTTTTGATAACTAAATGGCTATACCGATATTGATGGAATTTGACAACGAAATACTTTGTATCTTTAGCGGGGACACATTTTTCAGGTATAATTAACACATTTAGTCATGAAATTCTGAAAACTTACGAAATGGTGACAGTGAGACGGATGCGTGTGTAAGTTTGCAATGTTAAATCGGTAACTCAGGCTGTGCTTCTCTCGTAGTCAGTTAGTGTTTGATCTTTTAATAAATTTCATTTACACACAAAACTTATTTTTTAGAACAGATGTCGATTTTCGCTGCTCTGTACCATTACTTCCTGTTTGCCTAAAAGTTTTTGCCAACAGTTTATTTTGTCTTATTTTTTTGACAAGCCTCGCAGGCGTAAACCAGACCTAAGTTGTAGCTCTAGCAGAGCACGAGCAGCTAAAGTTATTAGAACCCAAGAATCGGATGCTCATGCTGAAGAAAGAAAAGAACACAAAGCTGAAATTGAAGCTGCTCTTAGTAAACCCCTCCCCACCCCCACCCCTCCACCTCACCGCACCTTTGTTTATTTTTTTCTGTTTTTAATCATATTGAAAATTGAGTCACTTCATGAAACAGTTCCGACGGTAGAATGGTATAGTGATGGCTTTTCCGTCATATTATGCCGACTCGGTGTTGTTTGGGACAAAATTTACGTAACGTACAGATTTCTCCATCCAATTCTAGCAACGAAATTCTAAGTCCACGCTTACGAAGCCGCGGGTAGCAGCTACTAAATTTATAAAGGAAAAAATGTGTCATTTACTCCCTTGTTCATCAACAGGTTCCTGGACTTGTCGCAGAACATTCTGGATACATCCCTGCCTGATTCGACGTTCTTCCACAACGCGGCGCTGCAGTCGCTCGATCTCTCCCACAACAGACTGGAGCGCCTCTGCTGGCATCTTCTGGAACCACCGTGGAATAGTCTCAAAGTATGTTTTCCAATAGTTTTTTTTTGTTGCTAGTTTAGTTGGTTTACGCCTCGTCGACGTCGATGTCATTAGAGGCGGGAAAGGACTGGGAGCAAGTGACGGGAAGGAATTCAGCCATGGCATTCGCCTGGAGTGATTTGGGGAAACCATGGAAAACAGAAGTCTGTTTGGTCGCACGGGGATTCCAATCGGTTTCCTCCCGAATGCTGAAAACTGAAACATTGTATGGTTATTTTGAACAGGGAAATACAGGGCGAGTCAAAAGTCCTTGAACCCCTTCATAAGTTGGAAGAGTAAAGGGAAAACTGAAAAGTGATCAAATAACACTCTCTTGAGCTCAGGAATTTAGTGGTGTAATTTGTTTTTGTCTATCCATTTTAGATCACCTGGAAAAAGGAGAGACATGAGACAGTATCAAGGTACCTTTGAACATTAATGACTTCTAAACGGTACAAGATAGACAAAAACAAATTACACCACTAAATTCCTGAGCTCAAGCGAGTGTTATTTGATGTGTCATACACCCCGCTTCCCATTTTAAAAAAATGACTTGAATCCAAAATGGCGGATTTCAAGATGGCGGCCATGAATGACATTCACTCCAAAAGTTGCGGCCCCACATCAAACCTCTGTTCCCATCATCACTTTTCAGTTTTCCCTTCACTCTTCCAACTTACGAAGGTGTCTAAGGACTTTTGACTCGCCCTGTATATTTATCTTTGTTTTCGTCGCGCATATTGTAAAATTGATCCCTTTAACCAGCTTGAACCCTCCTCTTCAGTTATTTTGCATTGTGTACTGCTTGTTTTAACGAACGATTGTATCTACGCGTGTATGTATCCATTTCAGTTGCATCAACATCATCATCCTGGGTATTCTGCTATTCGGCTGGTCCATTCACAGTGACAGCCCTCCATGCCTCCCTTTGTTCCTTCAGTCTCTTTGTCTCTATATGTATTTACTATTTATCACGGTGTCATCAAGCATTTTCTTTCTTCGTCGATCTCTTCTTTTCTCTCCATTTGCAATCCCCTCCGGGGCGGATCCTTTGCCATTGCTATCCTAGTTTTCACCTGCTTCTTGGATAATAGTTAATTTTAATGCATGGCTAGTTATTAGTCGGTGCATATGGCTTTTACTTGTACCATGATAGTAAATATTGCTAATTTAATAATTACCTGAAAATTGTAGTATACACACAAACAGAAACTTTTGAAAAAGGCTTCCTGCATGGGCGGTAAAGCTAAAAGCCATTAAAATAATTAAGTAAAATAATATACCGTGCGTTCTGTTCTATTGTTTCCAGACACTGCGTATCTCCTGGAACAGAATCACAGAGCTCAGCTGGCCAACTGCGCGTCCTCCAGTGCTGGAGAACCTGGACACAGACGGTGTCCCGTGCGGTTCTCCAGAAATCAGCTGCGACTGTACACCCCGCCCAAGATCCCCGCCATCAGGATCAAGGGGATCATCACCAGGCGGAGGAACGGGACCCAACGCCGGCCCGTCAACGGCAGTGCCGAGTCCACCGTCAACGGGACCCACCAAGTGACATCAGGAGCGCTGAGGCGAAGGAGGGAGTACGGTTACCCAGAAGAACCACGGAGAGATGGTGGGATCAACGGCTTGGTGTCACTGGATCGAGGATCGAGAGTCTCCAAAGATGAAAGGGTAGTTACGGCTCCAACAGAACACTTTGGGGGAGGATCAAACGGTCTCAGACTTTCTACAGCTGGACTAGTGAAACACGATGGTGGTATTCCGGGATTTTCTGGCATATCTGGAGGCGTGTTGGGTCTGAATCGTGTCAGACGAAGCGCGGACCCGTCCAGAAGAGTCCAGAGGAATCCGGACTTGAGGACCGAGTTCTGCAGCATCCTGTGTGGCGGAGTCAGCGATGCGGGATGTCGGAACTCCGTCAGTGCTTTGGGAACTCCGGACGCGGTGTTTCTGGTGGCTGCTATTGCTGCTTCTGCCGGGTTAGGCAGATGAAATTTAGATTATCCAACTAAACAGAGGAACATCAGACATGTCAAAAGCGGATTCCGACTTCTTGCGTATACGTTGAAGGGTGTTCACCCTGCGGTACAGGCCATTCTTCATATGCGCCCTTGCTTTTGAGTCGATATTCTTCTCCTCCTCCATTTTCTTTTCTTCGTCCTTTTACAATGCGAGCTGCTAATCCTGGAAGAAGTCGCCAAATGCGATCTGCTGCAATTCACACCCTATCCTGTCAAGTTGAATAAGCTGCGCATTATCCTCGGCGTGTTGTGCGTGGCTGGCCCTCTGTCCACGTGTAACACTGCAAGTCGAGCAGCTCTTGTTTTCAATTACCAATATTCAATCAATATCGTGCTAACAAAAATGCTCACAATATCCAGGATTTCTTATACTAGCATCGAGAAATCAATCACGGTTCTATTAACACTGACATTCAATTTAATACTCTTAAATTGCAATATCATGTTACACACATTATAAATTCCTCAGCATGACCTTTTTTTTCTGGTTATACTCCCAACAAATACAACTCGCGGAGATCATACGCGATCCTTCCCGCGCAAGCACGCGACCACACTGTACTCAGCCAAAGACACTTTAATACAACACTTACAAACTAAGATACTATTACTACCCAGCACGCTACACATACTACAATCTATGAAACCCTAATCACATTTTATTACAATTAATTACGTTAGTTGTAATCAGAATACTATTATACACATAGTATAACTTCAAAATTAATTACTTATTAAGTATGGAAGAAATAAAAAACAAACTATTGTACAAAAAGTTCAGACATAAACGTCACTACTCCTTTCTTCTTTTCATTCTCCTCGTCCTCCTCCCCATCCTCCTTCTTCTATTTCTCCTTCTTCTTTATCTTCCTTCTTATTCTCCTCCTTCTTCTCCTCTTCCTCCTTCTTTTTCTCTTTCTTCTCCTTCTCCTGCTTCTTTCTTCTTCTCCCTTTTTCTTCCTCCTCCTTTCTCCTCCTTCCTTCTTCTTCCAGCATTAGTTCTCTTGATGTATCCTGCCTTAAGCAACAATTCCCATCTCTTCTTTGGTTTACCTATACTACTTCTACCATTTCGTCTATATTAGTTTACTGCTTTTGGTAACAGAACATCATCTACACAGACGGAAAAAAAAATCCCAACACCAAGAAAAAATTATTGTAGAGTAATGAAATTTGGACAATGCATTTGTCAAGTTAACATGTTTAATTGATTAAATTTTCAAGATCACAGGTTAATTTAAGCTCAAGAAAATGCATTTCAAATGTGAAATACTGTTAAATTAATAGCCGGTGTAACCTCCAGAATTTTGAATGCAAGCCTGCAAACGTGAATGCATTGTGTCATACAGGTTTCGAATGTCACTTTGTGGTATGGATTTCCATGCTTGTTGTACTTGTGCTGTCAATACTGGGACGGTCAGTGCTGGCTGTGGATGATGCTGGAGTTGTCGTCCAATGATATCCCATACGTGTTCAATTGGAGACAGATCTGGTGATCTCGCAGGCCAAGGTAACATGTCGACACTCTGTAGAGCACGTTGCGAGACAACAGCGGTATGAGGGCGAGCGTTATCCTGTTGAAAAACTCCCTCTTGAATGCTGTTCATGAATGGCAGCACTACACGTTGAATTACCAGACTGACGTACAAATTTGCAGTCAGTGTGTTTGGTATAACCACAAGAGTGCTCCTGCTGTCATAGGAAATTGCTCCCCAGACCATGACTCCAGGTGTAGGTCCAGTGTGTCTAGGCCGCAGACAGTTTGGTTGCAGGCGTTCCCCTGGCCTCCTTCTGACCAACACTCGGCCATCACTGGCACCAAGGCAGAACCTGCTTTCATCAGAAAACACAACAGATCTCCACTCCGTCCTCCAATGAGCTCTGGCTTGACACCACTGGAGTCGCAAACGGCGATGGCTTGTAGTCAGTGGAATGCACGCTACAGGGCGCCTGGCTCGGAGCTGTCCTTGAAGTAACCGATTTCTAACAGTTCGTTGTGTCACTGTGGTACCAACTGCAGCTCGAATTTCTGCCGCAGACGCAGTACGATGCGCCACAGCTGTACGCCGAATACGGCGGTCTTCCCTCTCAGTAGTGCCACGTGGCCTCCCGGAACCCGGTCTTCTTGAGGCAGTACCATCCCTTGACCACTGCACCCAACAATCATGCACAGTGGATACATTCCGGCCAAGTCTTTCTGCAATATCGCGAAAAGAAAATCCACCTTCTCGTAGCCCTATTACACGACCTCGTTCAAACTCGGTGAGCTGTTGATAATGGCTTCTTCGTCTTCTTAAAGGCATTCTTGGCTAACATCAACTCACTATGTCAAATGTCAGCGGTAAATAACGTTCACAAACTTTACAGCGCGTATTTAAAGCAAACCTGATTTGCAAGCTCTGAGTAGCGCTACTAGCGCCACACTTATGCGCGAAGCGCGAAATTTGAATCGATGTCATCTTTCAGATGTATAAACACGCCTACCAAATTTCGTTTATCTAACACAAGTCTTTCTTGGTGTTGGGATTTTTTTTTCCGTCTGTGTATTCTACGTAGTTATTCCTACAGTTTCATGATACTGATCCAAAGATTTTTTTAATTTTGTTGTCATCAGATTCTCAACTGATTTGATGCAATCCTGCATGTCTTGCTATTGCTGTCTTGTGCTGACCTCTTTATCTCAGCATACCCCGTACAACCTACATCCTCACTTATCAGCTTCATATAGTCCATTCTTTGTATTCGTCTACACTTTCTTTCTTCTAGAAATCAACGAATCGCACTTGTCTTAAAATGTGAGACACCATCCATCCACTTCTTTCTGTGGAAATATTACGCAATTTTCTTTCCTCCTCTACCGTTTACAAAGCGA
Organism: Vandiemenella viatica; assembly: GCA_031002005.1. Lineage (NCBI taxonomy): Eukaryota > Metazoa > Arthropoda > Insecta > Orthoptera > Morabidae > Vandiemenella > Vandiemenella viatica. Next base: position 144,272,854 of record CM061918.1, on the reverse strand, counting down.
CTTCTTGTCGTACTATACTTTGTGAACATGGTGCTGTGGCACCACATGTCAAATGATCACTGCACACTCATCATGGCGTCTTAAAAGTGAATGAAGGGGGTTCGATCACAGTTGAGTATGTTTCTTTTAAGCTGATCGGCACACAAGATGCGTACAACCATCCGCCCAGTCAGTACCAGAGAGATTTAAAAAAAGGACCTAGGGAACTTGATGATCACGTGACCTCATCCCAAGTGATCAAGGTCAGTAAATGGAATATGGAGCTCTTCCATCGCTAATTTCTGCAACATATTTTAGAGCAATAGATCCTACATATCTCAAAATTGTACTTTTTCTTCCGTTAAAGCTTAGACCCCAAGGTCATTACTGGCAAGAAAGGACTGGAGGCAACGAACGGTAAGGTACTCGGCCATGGTCTTTAGAAGGAAGCATCCCGGCATTCGCCTGGAGTGATTTGGTGAATCCATGGAAAACACAAATCTGGATGCCCGGATGGGGATTCGAACCCGCGTCCTCCCGAATGCGAGGCCAGAGCGTTAACCACTCACGCACCACGCTCGGTCTCAGAAACTTAACGGTGAAAGTTTATACAATTTTTGGTGACTGAATCTAACTGTAGGTTATTAGTCGCGTGTGGGGCAGTTGTATTAAAAGGTGCACACGGGGTGACCACGAAACGAGTCCCCGATTTCAAAATACAAAATCTCGAAAACAAAGATCAACAGAGGAATGCAGCGAACGGTATTTTTTTATTGAGAAAGCTGTAAGAATTTCATACACAGATTTCGAAAGCATCCAAACACGCTGGGAGAGCTTGGATCATTGATCTGAACCCGTTTCCCTTGAGATATTGCAGAACCTGATGGCAAATTACATTCTGCGATAGCGACACGTCTGTACTTCGAGCGGCAGACATTTTGTAAACACTGTGACGTGATTTGTTCAATGCAAAGAATGCTTGCGGAGGTGATTTTTACATTCTGATACGACCTATACAGTATACAACGCCATCTGTTAACAGCGTTTAGTAACAGCTTGAAAGTTCTGTATGAAACTCTTACAGTGCCGGCCTCGGTAGCGTAGGGGCTAGAGTGCTAGCTCCGCGTGCCGAAGGCTGCCTGTTCGAATCCGGCCGCGGGCATGGATGTTAAGTGTTGAGTGTCTGTGTGAATGTCCTGTCCGTCCTGTGGCGTCCATACACTGAAAAAAATTCACCTTGAGGTGGCTGTATGGCCTCCGTTGCCAAATGCCATAAAAAAAAAAAAAAAAACCTCTTACAGCATCAAATTACAATGGATCCCAGGGCACGTCGGCGTAAGAGGAAATGAAGCGGTGGATGCCATAGCACGGGGACAATTAAATGCAGCAGATATAGAGGAGATACCCATCCCCTACACCGACCACAACCACACAAATAGTGAAGAAGGAGTGGAACAGAAGATGGATAGAAGAAGAACCGAGCAAGAGCCTATGGTACAGAACGATAGCTGGGAAACCAGACTACAAATTATGGTACACGAGCTTAAAAATAAACAGAAGCCAGAAAACAACAATAAGCAGACTGAGAAGACGCTCTTCTGCGAGATAGAATGTACACCATGAAGATCGTGGACAACCCTAAATGCCAACAATGCAATGAATTGTAAGATATATACAACTTTTTACTAACATGCAAACAATACAGAAACATAAGGAAATTATAGCAGACTGAACCTACAGATGTTACAATATCACAGCATGAATATATGTATATAATTAATGTACTTCATTCGCATACACAAATATGATCATAATATTATGTTATTTATAGCCACTGACGATGCCGTACTGCAGAAGGACGAAACGTGTCTGGTAGATGAAAGTTAATAATAAAAACGGTTGTTAGAAGACGGAGTTTTATTCAAAAACATTTATGCAACACCTGCGGAACATGGCCTACAGCAAAGTTACTGATAAGGAAAGAGATTCTAGAAGGTGGACTCGGATTGAAGGATATAACAGACCTGATACAAACCTTATCCACACCAACCAAAAAGAAATAAAAGCAATTCACAAATATGTAACACAGACTAAAAATAGAATATAAAAACAAGGGGATACATAATACATGATAATGGCTGAAATAGCCGAACGGCTGATGCAAAAAAAAAAAAAAAAATCTGACAGCTTTCACAATGAAAATGTCGATTGCTGCATTCTTCTGTCGATCTTTGTTTTTGAGATTTGCGATTTTGAAATCGGGAACTGCTTAATCGTGGGCACCCCGTAGGTTCCCCTATCTGGTCATAGATACAGATATGCGTAGGCAAAAAAATCCCAATGGCTTTTAAGTATCAAAATTATTACCTTCTGCTTATAAGCAGCAGCGTATTCTAGGCGATAAGGTATTCGTTCTTCAATTTGCGGACCGGGCTTCGGTTCTCCGTTCTACCAAATATTTCTTTTTTTTTTATGTTCAGCAATCGTTGAGCGTGATATTTTTATTTTATTTCAACCGCATTTACACACTTTTACTGTGTGAAATAAAATTTAAACTAAATGCCATTACATACAGCTCGACGGTACACCTGTGAAGAATAATTGCAATAGGCCTATACGCTGGAGAAAGTATACATTCTTAGAACATTTATCGTTTGTTGTTAATAAATTTATTGTTAAAAATATATTTATTAAAAAAAATCAACTTCATCTTCTTTGTTTCTGTACTTGTATTTCATCAAGTAGGATTTTAAACAAAAAGACATAAAATTCGTATTTTTTTTCTTTTTTCTTCAGTCGATATGTTCAATTCTGTGTAGTGGTTGAATGTTAGTAATTGAAAATAAAATAATGTCTATTACGAAAAATTCGACAAAATGAAGGTAGAAGTGAGAATCGCCTATAAATTGGGCAAAATGCTTTTGTCAGATTCGAATTTGCTGACCAAATCTCTTCTTCTTCGATGGCTTTCTACGATCGTGGTGTGTGAGTGGTTAACGCTCTGGCCTCGCTTTCTGGAGGACGCGGGTTCGAATCCCCGTCCGGGAAACCAGATTTGGGTTTTCCACGTTTTCCCCAAATCACTCCACGCGAAAGCCAGGATATTCACCTCAAAAGGCCGTGGTCAAATTCCTTCCCGTTCCTTGTCCTCCATACTTTACCCCTCTAATTCCTTCGACGTCGACGAGGCATAAAGTCGTCATATCATCATCATCATCATCATCATCATCATCATCATCATCATCATCATCATCATCATCATCATCATCATCATCATCATCATCAATAATAATAATAATAATAATAATAATAATAATAATAATAATCAATGGGTGATGTATATAACGCAGCCATTGTTGGTATAACGGCCGAAATTGTGTTCGTTGTATCCATTATTAGTAATGTGATTTGATTTAAACATTATTTCACACGGTAAGTGCATTTAAATGAACTTGATATAGAATTATAAAAAGTTCCCTCTCAACCATTTGGGAAGATGAAATATATTTATTTGCTACTACAGGGATTTGAACCCGATTTCGTAAAAGGGGAGCGCCTAGGCTATGTTACTGCTCGATTATACACGACAGTAATTCCTGTATTTGAAGAAACGAGTGTACCACAGAGACATATGGTGAGTACCCTTCAATATGTACGCGGGAAATAAAAACGCGTGATTAACTGGGATTATGTTCTCGGCGTAAGACCGAAATTCTTGCGGATTCTAGAGTCGAGACTAATGGATTGGTCTGCCGACTGTTTCATTTCAGTGAGTATATCTACGTGGTTCTTCAGAAAAGGTTTTGTGTACGATAAAGGTTCCAAATTTGACGGCCTTTATCTTAGGAGGCGTTACTTATGAGCAGAAAGTGAATTCACGCTGTTATAAGGAACAGTACATTTAGAATATTTTGTAAATATTTCTGAAACATACACATGTTTCTAGAATGTTTTTCGGTTTCTTCCAACATCATGGAAAGAACTATTGAATGAATTTTTATGGAGTTGACGAGATTTCCAATTTTCTGCAGAAATTATGTGCATTTAGATCCTGGCGACTGAACGCTGAACGTGAGGTAGCTGTTTGCTTTATGTTCCTTATGGTTTTACGTCCCGTCGATTTCGATGCCATTAGAGGAGGGAACAAAACTGGAGGCAAGGAACGGGAAGGAATTCGGCCAAGGCCTTTTGAAGGAACCATCCCGGCATTCGCCTGGAGTGATTTGGCGAAACCGTGGGAAACCCAGTCTGGACGGCCGGACGAGGATTCAAACACGCGTCCTCCCGAATGCTCACCCACCACCAGTGTCGCCACCTTATGAAAACAAAAGTCGCTAGACCTGGTTTAAAAACTCACCAGGTTACGGGGTATTTAGAACTAAAAGATTCGCTAGAAGTCGCTAAAAAAAAAAATGAAAATTGTAAAGAAAGTAATATAAAAATATTTTAATAATTAGTAATTTCATTAAATTCAACATAATATTGTATTAAAAATCAACATAAAATTCTTGAATCGGCATTTATTCTTCATCATCTTTGTCCCGTTGGAGTTGCAGAATTTGCAGATGTGGAAGGATGAGATGAATCGTCAGTATTAGCTTTAAAAGATTATTTAGCATTTTTACCAATTGTAGCAATCACATCAGTCGGAGGCTCGTAACTGTAGTGGTTTTTCTCAATTTTTAACTGATTCCTTATAAAAAGAATGCTGTTAAGAGTATTTAGAGCCATCCTATTTCTCAATTTGTTTTTGACAATGTTCATTGTGCTAAAAATCCTCTCTACTGCGGCATTAGAGTGAGGAAGTGATAAAGCGGATATGGCTATATCGTAGCGTTCCATTGAACATAATTAATACCATATCATTGCTGTAGGGTTTTGTCAATTTTTTCGTCATCAAATCTGACTTCTGAGGCAAGATCTACTATTTTGTTATCTTTGCCCTGGATTTTCCACACTCAAAAGACACATTTTCTCCCAAATAATGTAGTTGAAAGGAAGCGAGTATATTTTTCGAAACTGCCAGATTGAATATCACTAAAAATCACCAAATATTTTTTTTTAGCGATAACACATTTAAGAATATCGCTGTCGAACTTCAAAATTCACTAAATCTAGCGACAAAATCACTAAGGTGGCAGCATTGCTCACCACGCTTCTTGTTTTAAAATGAAGAAAGAATTGCGTAAACATTCCAGCTCCCCATTTAACTAGCAATACGCATCTATACCTCAAATGTTAGGGTAAGTTAATTTTTTTTTAATCCTGTTTATTTGCACGGAACAGGAAGAAAAGGAACAACACTCTCAAAGAATGAAGGAAGCTTGGAAGCAATGAAAATCATATATATATAAAAATAGACGTGTGTTTTCCTATATTTCACTTTTCAGCCACCTAGCTACCTAGCACAGATCACTGGTGTTTGTGTGTGGAAGTAGCATGGAGTTTCCTGTCGTGCACAACGTTGGCCGAATGTCGATAGCTGTGGGGATGTGGGAGATATGATGGTTAAAAGTGGTCGATGCAGGGCATTTTAGTATTTCGACCAAAGACATGTCTCTCCGTTTATGTCACTCTGCTGTCACAACTACATAGCACAGACCAATGGTGTTTGTGTGTGGTATAATGTCTCCTATCGTGTACTATGGTGATTAGATGTCTGTAGCTATAGGGGTGTGGGAGATATGGTGGTTGGAAGTGGTCGACCTACGGCACTTTCATATTTCTACCAAAGACGTATGTGTCCCAGTGTATCACTTTTCAGCCAAAACTATCTAGCGCAGAACACTGGTGTTTGTGTGTGGTAGTAGCACAGAGTCACCCGTCGATCACAACGTTGGCCGAATTTCGGTAACTGTGGGAGTGTGGGAGATATGGTGGTTGAAAGTGGCCGATCAAGGAATTTTTTCGTTTTTAGATCAAAGACATGTGTGTCCGTATATTTTACTTTGCTGCCTGAACTACATAGCACAGATGACTGGCGTTTGTGTGTGGTAATAGCATCGAGTCTCCCATCGTGCACTATGGTTGTTAGATTTCGGTAGCTATCAATACAAATTCTTTACAAACACGAAATCGTGGGGTACCAGCTAGTTAAATACAAAGAAACATAGCCAAAGTTGATTTATCGTACCCTCCGAATGGTTATTCTGAAGAAGAGAAGAGAGGTCTTAAGGGTAAATAAGCTCACACTGCCAAGAATTTCGCGTCAGTTTGGTCATATTGAATGGAGAGAAGGAATGTATTTTTTTTTTTTTTTTTAAATCCAAGCAATATAAATTAGATCCTTCGCAAGCAGTGAAGGAATTACTTGGTGAAGATTAGAAATGTTAACACCTTGGCACAACATTTCATAACAAACTCAACTGCGTAAGTGATTAATAGTTTGAAAATTGGCTTAAGTATTGATGGGTTGTACTAGAGAAGTAAGGGAATTGGGTTAGAAAACGTTGTTTAGATCATTGTTTGAATTTGGTGGTGCAGTATGGGACCCCACGTTTTGGGTATCAAATACAGTAGTTTGAGGGTGTACAAAAAAAGGGCTTCTAGATTAGTTTCTGGAAATTACTGCGGAACATAATCGGAAACATATGATAGAGGAACTGGAATGGCAGTAATTAGAAGAAACAATGTAGTGAGAAGTGTGTTATGAGAGTGATCAAGGCATGTAAAGAAATTGGATAAAATTAATCATTTCTATTGGTAATTTACTGCAATTCCTGAACTTGCCTACGAAAAAGAAAATCCCTCTTTTATGCCTGAAATAAGGTGCCAGCTTGTGGTCATGGTCATCTTTTCCCTTCCATGCATCTCACTCAATTCTTCCACCAATATCGTTCCACTCATCACCAATCTACGCCTTGTTCCGAAGAACACCCATTTCAGGTCCCTGCCTAAAGCCATGTTGTCGATTTGCAAACCAATTAGTTTTGCATTATTCTATCAATCATTTTACGTGTCACAGAATCAAACTAATCTGTCTAATTTTCACCCCTGCTTTATCAGCTGTCACTACTACCACTCTTTACCAATCCTCCGGTAAACAGCAAGACATCCAGATTCATTGTAAATAATATACAGGGTCCGGCAATAAAACCTCCCGCATTGCACGTAGCCGGCGTGCGGGTTGTAGTGAGGATACTGATGTGGAGTCAGTTTTGTTTTAAAGAGGTGTACCTGCCATTTTCAGTGTGCGCCATGTCGTGGCTTGGTGAGCATCGTGCGTTTGTTGTGGACGAATTTATTCGTAACAATTGTTCAGATTTTCGGAGAAGATTCGAACTTCGCCTACATGATCGTGTCCCGGATAGAAAAACTATTCAACTGTGGGTGTCAATCTTTAGAAAGACAGGTTCAGCACTAAAAAAAAAAAAAAAAAAAAAAAAACATACAGGCCGTCCTCGGACTGCAACAACGCCGGACAATTTGGCGCGTGTGAGTGTGTCTATGAAACATTCACCAATCTTTGGGGACACTTAAAGCCTATAGTGTACAAACATCGTCCCCCAACACTGCAAGCACTTAAAGAGGCCATTACCCAAGAATTGGCAGCCATTCCAAGAGAAATGACGCGAAAATGTATGGAGAACTTTCTGGATAGACTTTGTCAATGTGTTAACAAAGGAGGGCAGATATAATTTTTAAAACCAAATAATTAAAAATGGTAAAGTATGTATTTTTCATAAATAAAATTATTCATCGTTTTTAGTTTTTATGTGACAACACATTAAAATGAGGGAGGTTTTATTGCCGGACCCTGTATAAAGTATAACATCGGAAGACATCATCTTCGTTCAATAAGTAAAGGCTTTCAAATATATACGTCTGAAGGTTTTATAAATTTTAAAGACCATCTAAGATTTACTACACAAGTTCCAGATTACTGGATTTGGAGTATACAGGAGTAATTTTCTCTAAAGACTTTCAAAGAAGTACATACGTTAGAAGACTTTTACATTTTAAAGAGCATCAAACATTACCTACAATAAGTTTCCAGATTACTGGATTTATATATATATATAATAAATGTTTGATGCTCTTTAAAATGCAAAAAACTTAATGCATGTACTACTTTGAAAGCTTTTTAATGCATTTTAACTTTTTTGCATTTTAAAGAGCATCAAACATCTATTACACAAAACAAGTTTCTAGATTACTGGATTTGGAAAATGCAATAGTAATTTGTTTTGAAGGCTTACAAAGTAGTACATACGTTGAAAGGTTTTTACATATTATAAAGAGCAAACATATCCTACAATAAGTTTCCAGATTACTGCCGTATTTTCCAAATCCATTAATTTGTTTTGAACATTGTAAAATTAAATTACTTATATCAACTTTCATTTACTTTATTGTTGCTTTACATTAACAAATACAATTCTCAGTTTCATCCAAACTTCGCCGTACTACACACGATCTCTGCTTCTCATCTGTTCTTTTCGTCAAAGATCTTCCTGCACTGTTTATTCCAGAGATTTTCATGTACATTGTTCATTCGGTAACGGCGCATTGATTTCTTTGACAATATTAATAACACGATAAAAATAATATATAAAACACTTTTAACCCCATACACACACATAATCAGCGTAACATTAATCAAATACAAAATAATGAATCGGAAATACCACTATCAACACGCTTCCCATTGAAATAATATAAAAAACAATTATTAATTATTTAAAAACTAAGATGCTGTGTATTCTTACAACATCCGTTGGAAGGTTTTCACATATTTTAAATAGCATCAAACACTCATTAACTACAATAAGTTTCCAGATTACTGAATTTGGAAAATACAGCACTAATTTGTTTTGAAGGCTTTCAAACTAGTACATACGTTGAAAGGTTTTGACATATTATGGAGAGCATTAAACATATCCTACAATTAGTTTCCAGATTACTGCTGTATTTTCCAAATCCATTAATTTGTTTTGAACATGCGTTGGAAGGTTTTCACATATTTTAAATAGCATCAAACATTTATTACCCACAATAAGTTCCCAGATTACTGGATTATGGGGTATATAAGAGTAATTTGTTTTAAAGGCTTTCAAAGTAGTACATGCATTGTAAAGTTTTTGCATTTAATGAGCATCAAACATTTACTTCAGAAAAAAATATAAACATGCTAGTTGGCTAGGAGTATATGAGAGTAATTTTACAACAATAGTAAGTAGACAAAATGATTTGTGGTAAAACTTGTTTGGTTTCGTATAAAAGCTGTGAAAGATAGCCGTGTGGCTAGTTTTCTTCTTGTTTCACGGCCATCGCTTGACGGCCTTCGGCTCTGATGACCGCCGCCTCCAGTAGCATTGAGACGACCTCCTGGTGGTGCCTGTAGGCTGCACAGTGGAGGGGCGACCAGCCGTCGGCGTCGCTCACATTCTCCTCCGCCCCCGCGAGGAGCAGCGCCCTCACCGCGGCGGGGTGGCCGTGGCGCGCGGCCTCGTGCAGAGGCGTCGACCTCCTGTCGCCCACCGCCTGATTGGCGAGGCATGGCCGGTGCCGGAGCGCCATCTCCAGGAGTCGAGCCAGGCCCTCCCGACACAGCACACCCATAACACCCCGGGCAGTGTCGGCGACATCCAGCCTGCCTCTCAACATCTCCAGCTTGCTCGTTTCTACCACTCCATGCTCCACAAGTATTTCCAGGGTGCGGTAGTCGCCCACGGCTTCGGCAAAGTGCCAGGTGGGCCACGACAGCACTTCGTCCAAAGTCAGGTCACTCGGCAACAGCGTCGTCTTCGACGCACCCATATCCTACACAGACAAAGCACACCCCATGTTTTACAGCTTAAAACACAAAGTGCCAAATTTGTAATTATCACCATGACATATCCCATTTTGGTGCGATATTTCTGTCAATGTACAGGTCATATGTTGATTGTGGGGCTTGGAGGGATATTTGACCGAGCGTGGTGGTATAACGGATAGCGTTCTGGCCTCGCATTCGGGAGGACGGCGGTTCGAATCCCCGTCCGGGCATCCTGATTTGGGTTTACCATGGTTTTGCCCAAATCACTCCAGGCGAATGCCGGGATGCTTCCTTCAAATAAGGCCATGGCCGAATTCCTTCCTGTTCCTTGTCCCCAGTCCCATCCCGCCTCTAATGACCTTAGCGGTCGAGGAGTAAAGCCGTAAAAGAAAGAAAAAAAAAAACCTATCTCAGCTGCAGAGCATAAAGTCTCAGGTAGATTCGGGATTTATACATATATAATACACACAAATGAACAATCTAGTTGTTACCAACGTAACAATTTTCAACAGGTCAGTAACAGTTTTTCACTGTTGGAGAATGTCCCACCCCACCCCAAAAATAAATGCAAGGAGAAGAGTATTCCATGTTTGCGTTATTTTATCGGTACCAGTTATAAGAACGAGGTTAAAACATAACCTAAGAATGTTTTTGGAAGATAAGAAACAATGAAACTCTAATAAAAGTTTACACCAAATTTACGAATCATGAAATGTATCACCGAGATAAATGACAGTTATCCGTTTTTGATATACTTTCCGTCATTAAAGTAAAATGTATTTATTTAAATAATCAGTCAAATACTCCGATAATCTAACCACAGTATGGTACTCATATCACGAAGATTTCATTAAAAATGGTCGATATTCGCTTTTTCATGCAATCTTTTCCAGAATAAATTCAGACTACCACCATAGGTGCTTGTCGTTATTCATATGAGGGTAATAAAAGGTATGATTCTCGAATGCAATGTTAATGTAGGTTGGGGCTAAGTTGACCAGAATTGCAACTGACATTTTGTTACAGTATAATTCACTCTCAAACGAGTTATACAAACCATTTAAACTGCTTTCATAAGCGCCATGTTACTGGAAGTATTATTATTTATTGCAGGGGAAAGAAGTTTAATATTTATCGTGCTGAATTGTGCCTGGAACAGGAATAAAACTGATATTACATTGACAGCAAAAGTTTTTGTGGGATTCCTAATTTGTTTTTAATTTTATTGGTTCTATATTTCCATCATTAATTCAGTAGAAGTTACAACTGTATCGCTATGTGAACTGCAAATGAAATATATAGAACATTATACAATTCCATATTATTAACCAATTGAGAAAAAAAATGAACTGCCAGGATATTGCATTCAAACCGTCATTTTTGACGGGCTCGAAGCTAGTGTATCAATAATCTTCGAACATATATACCTCAGGGAATTATTCTTGCCGATAGTTTATGCATACAAATGACTCACGTCTAGTCACGTGACACTACTCTTTTCTTTTCTTTTTTCCGTTTTTTTTCTTTTCCTTTTTTCCCGGCGTTACTATGAGTTTTATACATTTTTTGGGTAATATCTAGATCGCGATACCGCTGCAACCACTTACCGCCTCGGGTTGTAAACTCGCGACGTGGTGAAACGAGTTTCTCGGTACAGCCCTAAGATGGCGATACCGCTAGGAACAATTGTCCTCATACTGCGGTAGTCAGACGCAAGACACCACTGGAAATACTTTCCGAAGTACATTTAAAATTTTCATTCTGGTCCAGCGGAATTACTGCTTGAAAATAGTAAGTTTCGTGGAGCGTCCATAAACTACGTGGCTACGCTGCACTACGTGGGGGAGGGAAGGGTTCCGAGCCAAGCCACAGTGCTTTTCATTCATATTATTTGTTCCAGTTAAAATGAGGTACAGAACATACACAGCATGTAAATAGATAAGGTCGACGCCTGGTGAAGTGTGCCAGGATGGTTCCTTATAAAGGTCATGGCGGAAATCCTACTCGTCCCTTGTCCCTAGTTCTCCGATGAGGCGTAAAGTAAAAAGTAAAAAGTAAAAAGTAAAAAGTAAAAAGTAAAAAGTAAAAAGTAAAAAGTAAAAAGTAAAAAGTAAAAAGTAAAAAGTAAAAAGTAAAAAAAAATTACAGAGCGGTTGACTGTATCAATAATAACTAGAACATGTACGAGTACAATGGCAGGAACATACAAAAACACAGTTCACCAGAAGATGGAGAGAGTTTCGGGTCGCAGAAATATCGTGTGAAAACTGTACTTACTTGGCTAGTCATGCGAGAAGACTATATTAAAGCATGTGAATATTTCTGTGATCTAATTGTTTCCGTATGTAATTTACGATAGTCTGACAAGAGAAAACAGTACAAAATGTCTTCTCGAGTCAATAGGGGAAAAAAGCTATGTGCTACAAGGGGGGGGGGGGGGAAGGTAGAGGCAAAAGCCACGTCGAGCTACGTGGGGTGGGGGGGGGGGTTTACAGGAGGCCAAAGTGGAGCTACGTGGTTTGTGGACGCTCCCTTGCCACCGAGTACAGCAGTATTATGACGTCATTAGTTAATGTTGCAGCGGAATCGCTATCTCCAGTAGACCCCAGCCCTCGATTTGCACGTAATCAACAAATACTGAGCGGACAAGCTGCAACTCTCACGTTTCACCAACAGAGGAATTAAAGATATTAGACACAAATGGTGACTTATTTTCCACCGACAAAAAGTGATTCGTGCGGTCGCAACGACCTAGTGAAAGCAGTTCCCATTTGCCACGCAAACGCCGCCCCTTCCGTGAATGGGACTGATCTAAGAGGCCTCTACCGAATAACATCAGTGTGCGATACCTCTGGATGGATCAACGAAACTGGCATTCATCCAATTTGATGAAAACGCCGATAAACAAGCTTTCCCCAACGACGCGCCAAGAGCATTCAGAGGTTCCAACTACAATCCGTCAACATTCCACTGGAAATACACTGAACTCAACTTAGGTCCCGACTCAATATTACAAGGGAATTGCTAAAGGCAAAAAGCGCAAATTCAATTAATACTAATATTAAAACTGACGTAATATAACAAAATTTTCTGAAGGAGACTCTGTATAAAGTAGGGTTACCAGACGTCCCCGTTTCCCGGGGACAGTCCCCGTATTTAGCTCTTTGTCCCCGGACAGATTTCGTCCCCGCAATGTCCCCGGATTTTTACTGTTGACCCCAGAATTTTTTTAAAATCTAGATATACTTTTTTAAAAACCCCGATTTGCTAATGCATTCGTTTAAAGAAAGAAATCAATGAAATTTCTTCTCTAAAGGAATTTGTGTCAAAAGATAAAGTAGACGGATGGAATGAATCCAGTGTTGGTGTAAGATGGAATTAACTTTATTTACATTTTTCTAACAAAATGGTCCCATATGTTCAGCTTCGCAACTTAGTAGAACTGTATTTGTGTCTTCCTGGGGGTAACACATCTGTAGAGAGAGTCTTCTCCTCAATGAACATGATGGGGACATCACAGAGCGTCAGAATGAGTACAGAAACAGTTCAAGCTACACTAACTATATTAACAAACTTTTCTATGACTTGCCGACAATTTTCGGGCAGACAAGATCTTCTCAAGAAGATTCATTCTTCTGAGAAATACCAATGACAATTGACAACAAGTTGGAGGTAAAATCAGGTACCATATCTTTTAAAATACTAAATATATAACAATGACAAATATGTTTCTTTTAAGTCAACCCAACCTTTAATCATCATATAACTTATAAACGCGCATCGCATCATTAGGACAAAAAATGTCGAAAGCGTCCCCGGATTTTGGTGAAAAAGTGCTGAAGCGTCCCCGGATTCGGAGAAAAAATTCTGGTAACCCTAGTATAAAGTACCTGTTGTTACTAGGTAGATAAATAGTTTCTAGTTGAAAATTTAACGCCGATGCAACTGTTTCATTTATTTATTTTATTTTTATATACAGTTTTATCCTATTATTACATCATCATGCACATAATTATGTAATAATAGGATAAAACTGTATATAAAAACTAACACAGATTCGTCGCTGATGATGCCTCGATGAGAGGTGAAACGCGTTCGACGCAAAATAAATAAATGAAACAGTTCCATCGGCGTTAAATTTTCAACTAGAAATTAATTAACTGTGGAAACATGGCCTGCAACAACATTGCATAGATAAATAGTAAATACGACTTGTTTGATGGGGAGAGGGGGAACTGTCAGACAAACGCAAAGCTTAAATCCGTGGACATGAAATCCCAAACACTTAAACGCCCTATAGGAATAGTGCAGTCTTAAAACAATGTAGTGAAATTTAAGAAGTAGCCCAATAGCGGCTTACTGTGGAAAATACTGGGAAGATTAGTTATTGATGAAAAAAAATAAAAAATTAGGCTCCACGTTAATACGTCGGAACCTACAAAAATTGTCGTATCAGTCTGAAATTTGGTGCATACATTCCTTAGGTGATAATCTTTGATTAAAAGTGTATAACATAAGCTTCGGATATGTGGAAATGAAGTAAAATCACTCTAAATGTGGGTAGATGCATACATGTTATTAAGCAAGAAATACACGTTAATAGCAGTTGATATTTATTCCGCATGTTTAAGTCTTCATTTTGGATAAAAACTGCTTTCCACATGCAAATTGCAGATACTTGATAAGTAGAAACTCGGGAACATTTACGATTTCTCTGTGCATAGCTGACAATGGATTTCAATGCTGAGATCTACTGCATGGCAGCGTACCTTACAAGGTAAAACATGGTGTCTACCGTAATGGATGTTTGGTACAGAGGATTTAAGTTGGTCTAATTTTTTGGTAATAGCAGTTGTGGTTAGGCTGAAATGCAGCCTGGACCAAGAATTAAGAGTAAGAAACACACAGAATAAATGTAATGACATGTATGCACCTATCCACATTTCAAGTCATTTTACTTTATTATGTTATACACTTTTAGTCAAATATCACCTAAGGAATGTGTGTACCAAATGTCAGGTTGATAGGACAATTTTTGTAGGTTCCGACGTATCAACGTGTTACCAAAAATTATATACCCATTCATTTAGTTATTTTGCGAATTTTTTCAGATGAGTAGTTTCAGAAATAAGAGGAGCAAATTGTCATTTTGTATTTTAATAATTTTTCTTTGATAATTACGCCAATACACCTGTTGTTGGATTTTATTTATGTGACTGATGCGTTTCGCCTCTCTTTGAGGTATCTACAGCGTACAATGTTTTATTTTATTTTTTTTTTCCATCTCCGTTTTAAGGTGTGGTCACAGGCGACCAACAACCACGCCTTAAAACAAATGTAAAAAACATTGTACGCTGAAGATACCCTAACGAGACGCGAAACGCATCCGTCAAAATCCAACAACAGTTGTATTGGCGTAATTATTAAAGAATAATTAATTATTAATTTAATAACTAATTGGAAATGGCCTACAATAATCACATAAATCTTCGACAAATCGCGGGGCAAAAAGAAAATCCAAACATTTTGGAAGTCGTTTGGCTGTGAGCTTTTATCTGCTTTTGAGAGGATCAAATAAATCTTGCATTTAGTCCCCACTAAATAATATCATTCTCACCTCACGATTGGGGGGTGCACCACTTTTGGAACCTGCGCGAAACTAGTACTAGCCTGTTGAAATTTGGTATAATTGCTTCGTCAATATGCCCTGTTCAAGTTTTGCGCTCTTGCTTTGCTGAAAACTTACCAGGGATTTAATTAAAAAGCCGAAATATGACAGCGACGCACAGCCATTTGATGCCGCCAGCGTTGAAATATCGGTGATTATCTCTTAAAATGCTGCTCTAATCCTTTATCGTAACGTTTTCTTGCCATTTCAACTTTTCTCCGTTAAAAAAAAAATTGACAAATAGACTATTTATTTGAATTGTAATACGGTGATGCCCGCCATCTTTTACCGAAACGAAGAATCAGAATGCATTGCTTCCGTTGTAAACAAATACACCATTTCCATGATGGATGCCGCATAACGAAAATTTCGTAAAATGTTTCCTCTTGGTCCAGGCCGTAGTATTTCATCCTAACCACGATTTCTTTGATCCCTGCACCGATAATTATTATGTTATTTTTGCAGTACTGATAGCATTTCGTTGTTGCACAGCCTCTAATACTTCGGCATTTTTAATTAAATCCCTGGCAAGTTTTCCGCAAAGCAAGAGCGCGAAACGTGAAGAGGACATGTTGAAGTGACTGAACCAAATATTCAACAGGTTAGTGCCAGATTCGCGTAGGTTCCAAAAATGGTGCAACACCCCCTCCCCTTCCCCTTTCCAACGATTAATCTAAGGGGATTACAGAAGATCGTGATTCCGCAGGGAATTTGCGTTATAATACTGCAGTACTCAAACGCAAGACTCTGCTAGAAATTCTTTTCAAAGTACATTTAACGGTGTCATGCTTGTCCAGACTATTACAACCCAGTTTCTGCTTGATAAATAATGGTCCAGGCTGTATTACAACGGAATTGCTGCTCGAAAATAATACTCCTTGCCATTGACTACAACAGTATTATTAAGTCAATGAATGTTGTAGCGGAATCGCCATCTGCATTAGACCCATTTTATGCTACTATCATGTTGATGTTACTAAGAACTACGGCGATATGAGCCTACAAATTTCCTAGTGCATCCGAAAGGGCTCTGTTTAACAATCAAACGTATCAGACGATAAAAATCGGCACTAGCGAAAAATTTCAGTTCAACTTGCATTGAAAATAACGAAAAAAATTAAAGAAATTATGACACACGCTTCGGTAGAAAACAATAATTTAATTGTCTTCTTTCTGTCAAACCCGGACTTGTTGCGCGTTCAGTCTACGAATGTGGAATACTGTAACAGGCTATACCCGTGAACTCACCAGATTGTTAAAAGAGTACAGATCTCACGGTACAACTGAATGGCGCTAGACAACAACAGATATAGCTACAGGTTGTCAACAGAGTGCAGACTTCCTTACGACACAACTGAATGGCGCCAGACAACGACAGATATAGCTGCAGCAATACAGCGCTCTGGTGGCACAAACCCGAACTACAATTACAGGCAAAGATCATAGTACAGTGCATTTACTATGGGTTAAGCAATTCACACATAGTATAAGAAATTAAATGATCAAATTAAGTTCAATAACGAAAACTATTTTCTTTTTCAAAATCTACGACGAATCAGATATTTTCTGTTAAAATTGACAGTTCGCAGAGATGCATATTATAAATGTATAAAATCAACATTACAGAAATGTCTTTGCATTGGAGGCGATTTATCCGTTTTCCATTATAAAAAATGTACAAAATCAGACAGTAGAGGGTGAGACCATACGCCATAGGTTCAGTACTTCATGACCGAAAAAAAATTAAAAAAGAAATAGAGAAATATGTAGGCAAACATTACGTTAAAATGGGTAAATATGACCTAAAAATTACAGAATATGACCAAACATTTAAATTTACGATACATCTAAACATGCTCAATTACACATCATTTATTTTATCTAGTAGTGTCGCTTTCATGTAGACAGCATAATTTACTTCCGTGCACTCACTGCACCATTGGGAAATTAAATTTTAAACCGTTTTGTTAAAGTCACTCAAATTTCAGGTAATTTACAGAATAGAACTGCATCATCTGTACTAAAACTCTCTTCTCTACATTTCATTGAGATATTGACTGAAGTTGCAGTTATCTATAAGGAAATAAGGTGCCCTGACGTTTGCTTAGAAATTCAGCGCGATTTGTAAGCTATTTCCTATTGGTGCCCTAAATGGCAGTTTACACTTAATTGCAAAAAGTGCAAGGCAATGCGGATAAGTAACAAAAAGAATCAATTTGTTCACGAGTACAAAACAAACAATTCAGCTGTTGACACGGTTGATTCCGTGAAGTATCTGGGGGTGGTAGTACAAAGCAACATGAAATGGGACATGCACATAACTTCCGTCGTAGGCAAGGCGAATTCTAAATTACGAATTATGGGTCGTATTTTGAGGAATTGTAATGCTCATACAATGGAGATAGCGTTTAAAACACTAGTGCGTCCGCATCTGGATTACTGTTGTGGGTTTGGGATCCGTATCGCAAGGTTCTGATTGACTCAGTGGAGAGGGTACAGAGGAGAGCCGCTCGATTCGTGACTGGCTGCTACAGCCCTTATGAAAGCGTCACAGAATTGATACATAAATTGGGCTGGGATAGTTTGGAAGGCAGACGACGTAGCTTGCGTTCGAATTTAGTGGAGAATATGCGAAAAAATTTAAATTTCGAGTGCAATAAAATACTTCTTCCGCCAACTTATTTATGTCGCAATGACCGAAGGGATAAGATTAGAGAAATAAGATGCCGTACTGATGCTTTTATGTATTCCTTCTTTCCTCGCGCTATTCGGGATTGGAATGGGCGGGTTTAGGATTGGTGCTTAGCACCCTCTGCCACACACAATGTTTGTGATTTGCAGAGTATGGATGTAGATGTAGATGTAAAACACTGCCAAGGCTAATTTTTTTTTTTTGCTGTCGCCAGTCTCTCGACTCGTTTGACGCAAACCTGCATCTCTTCATATCTTGAGCTAACCTTTCTTTTCCTCTCAGCACACTCCTTGCAATCCTCGTCTTCAGTTACCTCCATCATATATTCTAATCTTTGTATGCTAGTTATCTTGTGTTCCCCAGACCAGATATCCTGTGCGTCCTTCCATTTAATTTCACTAATCCCAACGACATCTAACTTAAGTTGTTCCATCTCCCTTTTTAAAGTTTTCTAACCTACCTGCCTTATTCAGACTTCTAATATCTCACGCTACGACTCGTAGAGTGTTTCTATCCATTCTGATGACTCCTCCCTGAGAGGTCCCTACCCGGAGATCGGATTGGAGGTCTATTTTACCACCGGAATATTTACGCGAGAAGAAGCCATCTTACTACATGTAATTTTATAAATAATTCCGTCAAAACCAACTGTTTTGGTGAATTTTGTTTTTATTTGATTCCGCAGACGCGGTTCGCCCTTGTGGTGTAGGGCATCTTCAGTTGCTGTAAAGTGTTTTTACGTGTGTGGTTACAATGATTATCTACAGTACAACTCCTTATAAATATATATATATATATATATATATACTGAGATATCCCATTCTGTAAATCTCATTGTTTATAAGTAACTAGAAATGTTGTTGTTAGATTCAATCGTTTTATTGCCATAATGTATTTAATTTACATAAGTTCGTTTGATTTGATTTGAATGTGGTTCTCGACCGACAAGGTTATCTTAAGGAATATTTAATATTATTACTTGTCAAATGCTATAAAGGATAATGCTTGTAATTCCGTCGACATGAGAGTGCGTAATAAGGAAGGTAATTTAACGAGGTCTGTTTGACGTTCAAAGGAACAAACTTTCCTTGTGTTCCCTAATGTTTTGGTCATTAATTTACTAAAATGATGGAGAGGCTCTCGAGTATAGTGCGGGTTTGTTTAAAACAGTGGACACAGTGTGACATTGTGAGTTGGTCTGTCTGGATGTTCGACGAATGAAAGACTTCTTTCAAAACCCCTAATAAAGTGTTGTGTACCTGAGCTGTCATACGCTTTACGGATGTCGCTGGCAAAGAAATATTCATCAACACTAAACTGTTTATGCGTAGGATGTGCAGCCCAATCAGAAGACACACTATGGCTATATGGAGGGGAATGACCTACCAAGAAAATGATGCTGGTGGTGGGGTTATGTCCATCCAATAGAATTCATTCCCGCTGGTTGCTAATAAATTGTTTATATTTGTTATATGTTTGGCCAATCGCGAGAGAGAAGGCGGAAGTGGCCCGCCCAAGGCGAGTCAACGAGGGAGGTACAGCGCACAGTGGAGGGACACTCGATTTTCGGCTCGTGGAATGGACGCGAGGGATGAGGGACTCTGGTTTCGGTGCGGCAAGACGGAGCGAGCCATTTTCGCTTGGGCCTCCATGGAGACCGGCAACGCTGCTGTTTGAGATAAGAGACACCAGACGTCCGGCCCACCCTCGGCTCAGCTGACGAGACTACCTGGGGCCTTGCGAAAACACCCACCATCGGCTCGACGCAGCTCTGCACGCCGCCGGGGTCGCCGACACGACTCTTCTCATTGCTCTGCTCAACACTACGGCAACTCCTACGAACCCAATCATCTACAGAATGACCACAACGAGCTACAAAATTAAAGAACCTATGAACTGTAGATTCCACTACCTGAGAGGGAACAACCATTTATCCATTCAAGTAATTGTTTCGTCAAATAAAGTTTGCTTTCCACGTATAAAGATCAATAAAATGATTATGTTCTTTTGAATATATTATGTTTCACTTGTACTAATGTGAAGGATCACTTCGGAAGAGAACCCCACCCATAATCATTTATTTTGTGATAGTTAATAAAATTGTTTTAAAGTAGTAAATCACGAAGCATACAGAGGGGGACACTACAGTACACACTGTACTCACAGATATATTGATGTGAGGAATACCAATATATCTGTGAGTACAGTGTGTGCACGCACATATATATATATATATATATATATACTGAAGATGCCCTTCACCACAAGGGCGAAACGTGCTTGGGGAATCAAATAAAATATAACTTTCGATTGGCTGCGTTATTGCAGCTACAAGACTGTGGAACAGAACTGTGCTTTAGTGACTGTTGATGTGATTTTATATTGGGGCTACCACTCACTTTCATCATTCCTTTTCACGAATCTAATAACTTCGTTGAAGAAGTTTTAGAAGTGTACGGGGGCTAGCGCTGGCGAATGCATGTTGATTTTAATAAAACTTTTGTGACTCCTGAGTAACTACATGTATGTGTCAACTTTCGTCTGTAGCATGTAGTAGGGTGATTCTACTACAACCGTGGCGCCGCAATTTGATGATGGATTCTTATGTAACTCCATGAGACAAATTTAAAGTAAAGTATTATTATTATTATTTTGTTGATATCTCACCTAGTTATCGAGATATCGTATCTCAAAATTGACGTGGTTAGATTGAAATGCGGCCTGGACCAGAAGAAAAATTTCGTCACAGCCAAATTTGATGATGAATTCCCATGTAACTCGATGAGAAAAATCGAAAATAAAGAATATTTTTTTTCGTATCTCAATTACTGCTCCAGATATCGTATCTCAAAAGTAAGGAGGTTAGGGTGAGATCCGGCAGGGACCAGAGAAAATAAATTACCAAAACCGCTATGTCTCCACGGTGGAAATGCACTATAGGTGTTTTATTTTCTTCATAGTGGTTGTTAGGTTGAAATACGGCCTGGACCAGAAGAAACGTCACCAAAAGCACAAAGATACGTATTACGGATTTTTTAACATGCTATATCTCGAAAACCAAGTGAGATATCAAAACATTTTAATTTTTAATTTGTCGAGTTCTACAAGAATTAATCGGATTTTGGCACCACGGTAATGCTAGAACTGCCTATAGTAGTACCTAAATACTACTTATTCAACCTTACGCTAGGCATAGACCACTGGCGACCGTGCCAATAGAATCTGCAAATGTGTGAAAGCTGGGACAGCTATACTAGTGGTAGCAGGTAACAGCATACGAGACATTAATTTCAGTTTAAGCCACAACATCCGTAAGTTTGTTACGACACAATACGGCGATATATCCTCGGTATCTCCACTGCCGGGAAAGTCTCCGTTATTACGTTACGAGTTTATCTTGTGATAGCAGAGAGTAAACGCTACAAGGCCCCGAGCTTCCCGCGCTCTCCGAGGGGTAATTGGCGGCGCTGCCGTCGCCGCCGCAAACTCCGCCATTTGTCAGCCGCGGCAGTGGGGCCAACCCGACAGGGCCGCCAACTTCCGGGGAATTAGCGGCGACCGCGAGTGTCGGTTGTTTTGCCGGGAGGGGATTCCCCGGCTCGGGCTGCGATTTGTCCACGTCTGCGGATAAAGTGCGCTCTATTCCGGCGAGCAAAGAAACCAGGGGAGCAGATTGCTCACGGCGACGGAAGTACAACGATCAGAAAGCGTCTCTTCTGCGACTACTTCGCTCAATCAGGAATAGTGCATGGAAGGGGAAAGGCAACCATGACCACATGCTGGCGTTGGATTTCATGCATAAGGGAGTTGTAATTTTTTTTTTTTGATCGTGTGTCAGGGATTGGAATAACTTACCAAGTGATGACTAATTTATCGAAAACGCTTGAGGAATTTAAAATTAAAATTTGCAAATCGGAAAAGTAAATGGGGGAGCAATTTAACATTGCAATTATAAAAGAAAATTAAAAAAATATGTATATATGAAAAAGGGGTAGTTAGATGATGAGGGGAATTGCCACCGAAGCGTTAGCTCCATCGCAATTAAAATTAATAGATAGATAGATAGATATGTTCACTTTGATCCCATGTGAGAATAATCTCGGGGATGTGGAACAGTACATACACTTATTAGTAATGTCAATATTACTATATAATTGATAATATTATTATATATTGACAAGTTAGCTACGACCCATTAGTATAACCAATATCTCCTGTAATGTACACATACAATCCCGAGTTAATTAATACTTATTTGTGGAACAGTGTATACACTTGTTACCAGCATCTAATAACCAGTTATTTTCTTACCAACCAGTTACCAAGATAAGTTTCACTGTAATTTGCGACTACATATTATATCATGTTAGTTGCTATTTATGTGAAACAGTACACACACCTATTAGCAATATCAATTATATTACCAACAACAGCTGTCAATTACTTAAAAACCTGTTAGTGTAATAATTTTTCACAGCAGTTTTTGAGTGCATGCTATCCCATGTTCGTTACTATATATGGGTGAAATTTTGTAAACAGTGTAATTACTTAATTTGTCAAAAGTTTCAACAGAAAGAAAAACCATATATCATTTTAGTAATTGTGGACAACTTTGTCACCTTCCTCTTCCATAGATAATAATAATTGCATTACTAATGAAGAAATTAAGTGATTTCTGAGAGAAATATCCATCGGCTGAAATAACAGCAGAGAAAAAGATTTTGATATAATAGACGAAATGAGATAAGAAGGTTTGTAAATGTTTCATTTAGCTTTAATGAAACATTTGTTCTCTAAGTTACATGGAAAATACATTTAAAATGGTGATCTTTGAAACAGTTTTTTATTTTCTGTCAGAAGTCTCTCAACTTGATAATGAAATCCTCTGGTTCGATACAAACCTCCTTCCCCGTTGCAACCGTTTTATGCAACGACAGCTATAGATGTATATTAACATAGAAATGTTGTTGGTTATTTATATTATAACTTGTGAGTATCACATACTAGCAGAGTTTCCGGCGTTGCCCGGTATGATCTAGGTTGATGTTCGAAGACAGTAAATATTGAATTTCATAACAGAGGTCTATTTTTTGCACTTTTGACTGAAATTTCATGTCAGCCGTTCCATTTTCTATACGTATTTAATCGGCTAACCCCTGACACAGCATAAAAGCAATATTTTTAGCCACCCTATCAGAACATGTGTTCTAAGTTTCATCATAATAACCACAGCGATTCGTGCAGATAGGAAACAATGTTATTTTTTCAGGAAATGTATTAAAGACAACACCATTATGTCAATACTTAAGGTTTTAAAAGTTCACTTTCATGTTCAAACCCATGGAATATTCATTACATACTACCATCGGCGAATATAATTTCACTTCCAAACATCAGAGATTGTAGCTGTGCTGCCTGAGACCGTAGTTTAATAAAGCAACAAAATTTCTCGGAACGTTCTCCACCAAAGGTTCTAAACAGTTCACTTTCATGTTCAAATCCATCAAATATCCTTTACTTACTATCATCAGCGAACATAATTTCACAGCAGTGCGGCTTCAATAGAAGCTTCAAGATGCAAAGTAGGTATCGAAAGATTTTTTAATTACATTATTAAAATTAATGTACATATTTTCCTGTTTATGTGGTTTCTTTTTCGCATTCCATACGGCCATCTATGGGGTTTAAAGACTAAAAAACAAAATTTTAGAAAGGAGACGTTAGATGCGATACAATGGCTATTATTTTTTTTTTTTTTTTTGCGATGTATGACATAGGCATCGTATTTCATCTTTGGTGCTTCAGGCAGTACGTTCACATTTTCATTTACCTTTCCGGCGTTATGTTACTTTGAAGGATAAGACATACCAAACAATTCAGTTGACATTATAATATTTAAAGCGGTGAATACCTCATTGAAATTAGCGCAGATGTTTTTGAGTTTTTCTGGGACCAATATACTCGGTTTTCGTTTTATAGGTCTAGATAGATTAATGACATTTTCGGTAGCATCTTTGGCAAAAAGGAATAAACCCGAGACCAACGAGAAGACGACGTACATGATTATTAATGGAGAGAGAGGAGAGGGGGGTGATTAAGGTGAATGGAATCAGCTACAAGGAAGCTGCTAAAGTTATAGAAATAGCTGGACCTGAGTGAAAAGATTAATTGTATGTAAGTTACGTGTTTATAAAAATAATGTAGAGTAATTTGTATAGAGTAATTAGTAATATCTGAGAAGCAACGGAATTAAAGTGTATTAAACATGGAAAGTTTAGTTGTGGTGCATTTGATGTAAAAGTAACAAGGAGTAAAGCAAGGTAGTGTATGGATTATATTTAAGATGATGAAAGCAAAACGGAGGAGACATTGACTAGACGCTAGACTTAAAAGCCACTTATATCTGAAATATGGCAAAGATTGTTTCTCATCCTGGGAGGAAGTCACTAAAGACGATATAAAAAATATTTTTGAATTGCTTAAGACAAAGAGAAGGTTGTACCTCCTGTCTTGTACTAACCTCAACATACCAATTGCAACCTATGTCATCAATTACATACTTGATAAATTCTAATTTTTGTCTTCCTCTGCAGTTCTTTTCCGCAACTGTTCCCTCCTTTGACAAATCAACCAATACCATATGTCTCAAAATTTGACCAACCATCCTGCCTCTTCTTTCTGTAAGACTCTTTTTTCTTCTTTTTTTGCTTATGGCTTTACAACCTATGTCGTCGACGTCGGGGTCATTAGAGGCGGGATGGGACTGGGGACAAGGAACTGGAAGGAATTCTGCCATAGCCTTTTAAGGGAAGCATCCCGCCATTCGCCTGGAGTGATTTGGGCAAACCACTGAAAACCCAAATCTGGATGCCCGGAATGGGATTCGAACCCGCGTCCTCCCGAATGCGAGGCCAGAGCGGTAACCACTCACCCACCACGCTCGGTTAAACATTTTGTCTAGTCGACCATATGCAAAACTTATTCATTTCGTACTTTATCTGTCCACTTAATGTTCAGCGTCGTTCTATAGCACCACATTGCAAATGTCGATTTTTCCCCTTTCTTTTCTTACACAGCGTAACGTATTTTCAAAGCAACAGGTTGTTCGTTCAATTGATGGTGAGTGAGCAGTAACGCTCTGGCCTTGCAGTGGGAGGACACCGGATCGAATCCCCGTCCGGACATGCAGATTTGGTTTTTCCACGACTTCGCCAAATCATTCCAAGCGAATACCGGAATGCTTCCTTCCAAAGGCCATGGATTCCCTACCCCCGGGGGCGGATCCAGGATTTCGGTTTGGGAGAAAAGGGGGGGCTTGGCTTGAGTGGATTTTGGTTGGGGAGGTCTTGCCCTCAATGGATTTGGGTTTTGGGGGGGCTTGAGTCGGGCAGGGGTAGTCTGTCGTTATACTCTCCTCGGGCCTCAAATCCGTAGAGCTAAAAATAAAAAAAAGGGTCTACAAAATTACAATGTCGGGGGTGGACCTAGAACCTTTGGGGGGGGCTTGAGCCCCCCAGCCCCCCCTCCTGGGTCCACCCCTGCCACACCTAATCCTTTCCTGCCTCTAATGACCTCGACGTCGACGAGGCGTTAACACATAAGGAAAAAAAAAAACACGGGGAACAAAACAAAAATTAATGTGATTTTTCACATCCGTATATTTAAATTAATCACAGGAGTTGATGTTTCTCTTTCGAATTCTTTGCCACTGGTTTTATCTTCTATCGGTTTCTTTTTATTGAAATAGCGTATCCTTGTATGTTTCAATAGTTTTATCACCACACGCTCCATATTAAATTATGTAATTTCTAGCTTATTCTTTGATGAATCCAGTTTCAAATTCATCCAATAATACCAATATTCTAGACTTTAATGGACGCTGAGGAGACGAGAACGACCAAAACAACCGTTTGTCGGCTGATCGGTGGATACTAGAAAGTAGAATTGCCCACAGCGGTCGTCACGGTAGATTTCTATCACGGCGCAAAACTAATTTAGCTCCCAGCAGAAAAACGAGGAATCCGCGGATAGCAGATATTGTTAATTTTTACGCAAAAAATGTTCGCCGCAATAGCATAGGAATGTTATTTCATTAATTAACATATCGACACAAAACAATTTCTGGCAACACAAAGGGTTTTCGGTTCGTACTGGAGTGTTCGGAATCCAAGTTCTGCCGGTCGCATTGCAGCCTGTAATATTATTTATCGGTCGCGTGTTTCCAGATTCGAACAACAGCGCAAAAACTTTGCGCTCTCGAAAAACGAGAGAGTAGGAGCAAGTGTCACAAATTCTGTGAGGCTTATTACTGTTAGTAGAACAAGGGAGCGTCCATAAACTACGTGACTCGGCCTAGTGGGGGGGGGGTAGGTTGGAAAGTTACCCTGGGCTAAGTGGGGAAAAGAGCGGGGGAGTTTCCGAGCCAGGCTACGTAGGTTTCCATTCATATTATTTTTCACAGTTAAAATGAGGTACAGAACACACAACAGCATTTAAATATTTATATCCTTGGGCTAAGGGAAGAGCAGTATGGCTTTAGATCGACGGTAGATCTGATATTTGCTATGAGACAGCTGCAGGAAAAACATTAAGAGTATGGACAGGATCTACTGTTGGTATTTCTCGATATTGAGAAAGCATATGATTGTGTACACAGGAGTAAAGTATTGAAAGCCTTGGAGAAGAGAGGAGTTCCCAAAGAAACCATCAGGAGAGTGACGGAACTGTACCAAGGAAGTGTGAGCTATGTGAAAATAGGGGAAGGAAGATCAGATTGGCTGCAACAAAGGAATGGACTAAAACAAGGAAGTGCCCTATCACCACTACTCTTCATTGTGATCATGGATGAAATAATGCAGAATTTGGCAGCGAGGATAGGAGAGGAAAACATGAAAGTGATGGCTTTTGCGGACGATCTGATGATCTGGGGAGGTGATGAAGAGGAAGTGCAGCGGCAGTTGGATGTATGGACAGACAGTGTGGAGGAATATGGCCTGAAATTTAATGTAAAGAAATGTGAGTACATGGTAACAACCAGGATAAAGAATAGGTTAACCCAGGGAATTGTGATGGCAGGGAAACAACTAAAGAAGGTAAACGGGTTCAAGTACTTGGGGAGTGTATTAGAGGAAATGATGGCGAGATAAGTGAAAGAGGAAGACAAGCAGAAGCGTTCCTAAGGAGCATTAGAAGCCTGATATGGAATAAAGAGGTGCCACAGTGAAGCAAGAGAGTAATCTATCACACATACTATGTGCCTATCTTAACTTATGCTGCTGAAACGTGGACAATGAAAAAGCGGGACATCAGCAGAGTACAAGCAAGCGAAATGAAGTTTTAAGAGGTAGAATGGGAGTCTCTAAAATGGCAGGATAAGGAATGAAGTGATTAGACGCACCATAGAAGAGGAACCTCTACAGGAAAGGGTAGAGAGGACCAGACTGAGATGGTATGGACATGTAAAAAGAATGGAGGCTCAGAGAATCCTAAGAAAAATCAATGAAATTAAGATGCATGGTAAACGACCCAGGGGAAGACCAAGAGATGGATGGCTGAAAGAAGTGGAGGAGGGTGTATGGAAGAGAGGAGAGGACTGGAACAAAGTGGTGACAGAGAGGTGGTGGGAAGAAAGAAGGAAATGGAGAGGCTAAGCAGACCCGGCCAGAGGCTGGAAACTGTTGAGGATGATGATGATTTAATAATCTTCGTATGAATTTACGATAGCCTGACAAGGGAAAACACTAAAAAATGTCCTCTGGAACCAAAAGGGAATAAAGCTAAGTGCTACGTGGGAGAGGGGGGGGGGCGAAGAAGGGAGGGGGAAGGGTTAGAGGCAAAAGTCACAATCGGTAACTAATATGATAAAGGAGTTGGAGTGGGATTTATTGGAGCATAGAAGGAGGGTGAAGAGAGTCATGGGAGTGTACAAAGCCTATACTGGTGATGAAGCGTGGAAAGATATTGGTGCGAAAATTAAGAGAGGTGCTTGGAAGGGTGAGGTTGACCATGACCAAGCTGGCACATGATTTCAGGCATAAGGGTGTGGGAAAATTTTCTTTCATAGGAAAGGGAGTGAGGGACTAGAATGAATTTCCAAGAGAAGTGATGAATAACTTACCGGAAACACTGAAGGAATTTAAAGTAAAAATTAGTAGAGGGCAATAGTAGGGTTTTTTTTTTTTTTTTTTTTTTTTTTTTTTTTTTTTTTTTTTTTAAATATGGCATTTGGTAACGGAGGCCATACAGCCAGCTCAATATAATTATTATTGCTTTTAAGCATTTTTCCAATTTATGGACGCCACAGGACGGACAGGACATTCACACAGACACACAACACTTAAACATCCATGCCCGCGGCCGGATTCGAACCGGCCTTCGGCACGGGGAGCTAGCTTTCTAGCCCCTACGCTACAGAGGCCGGCAAAAAATAGTAGGTTGGAAGGGGAACGGGAGGGTGTATAGGGAGATTGCCACCAGAGCAGGTGCTCCATCGCAATTTTTCAATTATTATTATTATTAAAAAATAATGTCGCAGTACTTGGGAAAGGGGGGGGGGGTTTGCAGGAGACCAAAATAAGCTACGTGATTTATGGACGCTCCCTTCGTGTAGAAACATATCACTTATTTCTTAAATGGCAAATTATCAAATATTATTTAATGTAAAAATGCTTACGTGTTTGTACCAAATGATCAAATGTTAAAATAAAACGCTTTCATATTCTTTAATGGACTTTTCTGGTAATTTTGTGTACGTTCTCAACAGGGGTCCAACTTCGCCTGCATTTTTCTCAGAGACAGTTTTTGAAGATTATGACAAAATATTTATTAACTTCTGTCATGCAGGCTATTTGAAAACACACCAGAAGACGTATTCCAATAAAATTCATTTAAAATTAACTCAAATCAGAGACGAGACATGTAAAAACAAAATGGAGGTCCGACTTTGGTTCGTCTTCCGAATTTTATCTTGATAAAAAAAAATTTGTAGGCACACATTGAATTGCTGTTCTAGAAGTATTAATTGGCTTTACAGATTTACTTCGGAATACTTAGAAACAAAAAAAAAGAAGATACATAACGTCAGGATAACCTTGAATGACTGTGAAATACAGCGATGTTACTGCTCGTATTTTCTGGTAATAAGGGTAAAAGTTTTCAGTAAAAAGTAAATACAAATCAGACTAAGATTAGAAAAAGAATTATACGCGGCTGCTGGGATTCGGTACGAGTCGTTCTAGCGCAGACATTAACAGGCAAACAGAATAAATAACGGCGCAGCCAGACAATGCAAATGGCGCGTGACAAATGCGCGCTGCGCGGCAGGCTTTTGTTTCACCAGAGATGATAGATCGCAAGCTTCTCAACCGCGGGAGCTAAAACATTCTCTCTGGGCGGGCGGCGACAGGGCTGTCGGACCAGAGATGATACATCACCGGTCTGCGGTCGGAAGGTGTGATACGGCGCTCGAGGAATATGGACGGACGGAGCGTGGGGCGAGGGAAGGGGGGAGAATCTGTGGAGGAGGGAGGAAGAGGAGGCAGACATAACTCACAATAACCGACGGCATGCGGACGCGACTTAATAAATGGTTTGACAGTCAGAGATAATAGTTCTTTCGAAATACGTCGGGTATTCATATTGAAAGCGGGTTCGAATCCCCGTCCGGGCATCCAGATTGGGGTTTTTCGTGGTTTCCCCAAATCACTCCAGGCGAATACCGGGATGCTTCCTTAGAAAAGCAATGACCGAATTCATTCCCGTTCCTTGGCCCCAGTCCTTCCCGCCTCTAATGCAATCTACGTTGATGAGTCGTAATGACATAAGCAAAAAAAAGTCTATATTGAGATTGAGATTTTAAAAATGCTCATAAAAATTAATTTGCGATATTAAAAAAATTCTTTGTCTGAGAAATTTCACTTATTTTTATAGAAACAAAAGAACAAAATTTATTTTGTCGATAAAATGTTCTTAAAGATGTTTCAGTGCAGGCTCCGTTAGAGATTTTTTTATTTTCCTTTAGTTATGTCACTAAACTTTTCCTCGTAACTTACCACGAATAAAAATAATCATTCGTAGCTCGGATACAGAATTAAATGGACGTGTGGTTGTTATAGGCATGTTTACAAGTTGCCCAGCATTAAAAAAAAAATACAATTTTAAAAAAAAGAAGATAATAAATAAAAACAGCTGTCGTAGCGATTTTGCTCGCGAGTGAAATATGACATTGTAACAGCCCCCAAACCTAAACTTAAATGGAATTGTATTTTGTGAATCATTTGTGGTAGGCTGGCGTTTGGTTGAATATGATCTGATAGGTTTGTTTTGCAATTTCCTGTAAATCAATGTGTATAGACTTTGTTTTATGAAAAGAAATTATTTAGAGGCGATTTAATATGTTTAAGAACATAATTGTGCGAGAGAATTGCTTAAATGTTGGTAATTCCAAGTATTAATGCAAGTTACGAAGTCTAAAGGACAATTTACGACAGTTTAGAATGATTTCTGTGAATAATTTTGTGTTTAAGTATCTTTAATTTCCATTTCTGACCATTTTGTATTAATTGTAAATGATTATGTATTAGTTCTGATTGTTTCTAATATATGTTTCAATTGTTTAAGTATTCTTAATGTTCGAGAAATATCTGGCGGAAGCTTTTGAAGTGTTCTAGAAATTTCGATGGAGTTTATATAAAGCAAACAACCGAGACAGAGAGTTAGTTAGTTTTTTCGGCAAAGTTTTTCACCAACTCAGTTTAATTTAATTTAATTGCAATGGAGCACAGGCTCCGGTGGCAATTTCCCTACACACCCATCTTCCCCCTATCCTGCACCCACCTACATTTGCCCTCTACGAATTTTATCTTTAAATTCTTTCAAAGTTTTTGGTAAATTATTCATCATTTCTCTTGGTAACTCATTCCAATCCCTGACACCCTTACCTAAAAAAGAGAATCTTCCCAGTTTGCGACGGCCGGGAACTGTATTGTCTGTGGAAGAAGTGTTGTATGCTATCTCTGGATTGTATGAATGCATGTAACCAGTACCTTTGACTACGCGTTTAAGAAAATAAACAAGTTTAAATTGAAACCTATGTGGACTACTTAATTATCGTATTAATTAAACCACGAACAATCTTTTAACATGGCGTTTGTAAGGAAACATAGTTTGTTCACATTAGCTTTTGTTTGTTTATTTTTTTATAATGTATTCTGAGTTCATACGTTTTCTTCTTTCAATTCAATTCAAGACGTAGTACGAATTATTTTGTATAGGAAAAGCATCTGGTTTAACTTTATCCTGCAGCAAACGGAACGAGGCAAATAGTAGAAACGGGAAGAATATTTTCTTGTTATATGGTGTATTGTCCATCCTTCCGCAGTTGCTTGTTACACAATTGTAAATGAAAACACCGTCTATCAGCAACTGGTTTTATTCAAATAGGCCCAGACGCGTTTCGCCAATGTGGAATGGGGCATCGTCAGTTCTTGGGTTCCGAGCTGAGTTGTACTACCCAGGAACTTACAATTACAATCGCAGGGTTCTGATTGACTCAGTTGAGAGGGTGCAGAGGAGAGCCGCTAGATTCGTGACTTGTTGTTACAGCCGTTATGAAAGCGTCGCAGAATTGATACATAGATTGGGCTGGGATAGTTTGGAAGACAGACGACGTAGTTTGCGTTCGAATTTATTGGAGAATATGCGAAAAAATTTGAATTTCGAGTGCAATGAAATACTTCTTCTGCCAACCTATTTAGGTCGCAATGACCGGAGGGATAAGATTAGAGAAATAAGATGCCGTACTGATACTTATATGTATTCCTTCTTTCCTCGCACTATTCGGGTTTGGAATGGGCGGGTTTAGGATTGGTGCTTAGCACCCTCTGCCACCCACAATGTTTGTGATTTGCAGAGTATGAATGTAGATGTAGATGTAGATACTGGTATAGCTGAATGTAACGCACATTACATTACACGGTACTCACCGAGTTAGGTTGGATGGAGGTTTAAACCCCCGGCTACGGTTTTCCATGGTTGAGGATGAGCTTTACTTTAATTTATTCACCTGATTGTTAGTAGAACATTCCTATTTTTTCCTGCACAGGTTAATTGCTTCTCTTTAGTATTAATCGATCCCCTGTATTAATCGACCCCGGGAAATCTGTTGTCGACCCCACGGGGTCGGTATCGACCACTTTGGGGACCCCTGCACTATACAGTACTCGTCCTGACGGATGATTTGTAGGAAGAGGTCAATATAGTCCCTCTAAATACCATGAACAAAGTACTGAAGCAAAATTTTGCACTAAATATAAACTAAAGCAAGACAAAAGTCACGAAACGGGATAATAGTAGATTAAATATAAAAATAAGATCGGATCATATAGAAGAAAATAGTTTTCTCCTACGAGGGAAGTAAAATTACACTGATGGCCGAAACAGAAATGACATAGCTGAATAGGTTTAATGAATAAGAGAAATCGTAAGTTTGAATCTATGATTCAGAAAGAACTTTTTAAAACTCTGTGTGTGGAGCACAGAACTTTGTGGTAACGAACTATGGACTTAAGGAATACTATAAAGAAGGAAAATTGAAGCATTTGAAATGTGGTGCTACAGAAGGCTGCTGAAAATTGAGTGGACAGACAGAGTACAAAATGAACGAGTTCAGGAAATGATGAATGAGGAAAGAAGCTTACAGAAAGAAGAGACAGCCTGGTAGGTCATATTTTGAGACATGCGGGATTGGTTAATTTGTTAGTTGAGGGAACAGTCGAAGGTAAGAACTGCAGAGGAAGACAGAGATTAGAATATATGAAACAGATAATTGAGGACGTGGATTGTAAAGGGTATGTTGAGATTGCATCAAAGGGACCATCAACAAATTACGTCACACGAATTTCATGATTTTTGGACCCCTCCCTCCCCCCATGTCACAGGTTGTCACATTTGTGGGACCCCCCTCTCCCCTGGTGTGACGTCACATATTTTGCAATTTATAAATTAAAATAGAACTTCCAAAATGATTTATGTATTTCTAGTTAAAAATTATATCAAAATAAATCAAACATTTAATAAAATATAAAAATTCAATTAATGATACAAAATTGAGTCATCATGTGTCCATGGATTTTGAACCTATTCGTTGATACTGTTTATATTGGCATAATAGTCACTTAATTCTTGATTTCGATAGTACTGGGAACATTCTATGTGTCAACATCATCTTCAACTTCCGCCACTAGCCAAAAAGTGATACAAATTATGCATGTGATGTCACAAAGTTTATGACACGTCCCCCCCCCTCCCCCCTTGTAACACGATGTCACATTTTGCTGACCCCCTCCCCCCCTCCCCCCCTCCCCCCTCCCCATGGTGTGACGTAATTTACGGATGGTCCCAAACCAGTCGAGAGACTATTGACAAAATAAATAAATAAATAAAAAATAAAAAAACCAGACTTGATTTACGCTGTTGCTATTGATGAATAACTACTGAAGGTGCTCGAAGCGCAGAAATATTGCAGCAACAAATCCATTTTGACGAAATTTAATATTTGATGAGTTGATTGTGATTAATATCGCAACGATAAAGGTCTGCTTGACAGGTAAATCGACTGCACAATTTGTCAGCGCATTTAGCCTGATGGTTTCAAACCCATTATCGGAGTGACCGGAGGGCGTAATGTAAACAAAATGTCAATCAATTCTAAAGAATGAGGGAAAATGTTAAGACGTTATATTTCGGATAGCAACAGTCTTAGGCATCGCTTGATCGAAGCGGACCTGAGCTGAGCAACGTGACATTTGTGACAGGGAAAAGACAATGGCTGACGTCGAATTTCGAGTTATTGTCCACCTATGTACACACTTTGACAATAAATTTGGCCGCCGCTGAAAGATTCCATCACTGTTATTTTGCACAATCTGACATCAATGTCATCCTAAGAAACAGTAACGCAATACTGGCTTGCCAGTATTACATTACTGTTTGCTGGGATGTACACACTTTGACAATAAATTTGGCCGCCGCTAAAAAATTCTATCACTCTTATTTTGCACAATCTGACATCAATGTCATCCCAGTATTGCGTTACTGTTTCTTAGGATGACATTGATGTCATATGGTGCGTAATAAGAGTGATAGAATTTTTCAGCGGCGGCCAAATTTATTGTCAAAGTGTGTACATTGATGTCAGATATTGCAAAATATGAGTGATAGAATTTTTCATCGGCGGCCAAATTTATTGTCAAAGTGTGTACGTGATGTGGTTGGTACTCGGGCTGGTTCCACCACGGCTGGGAAGAGTTTGTTTAAGATGAAGATGAGGCATCTGAAAGTGTTGTCCTTGTTTCATCTTATCCTCGCTGTCGTTATGATTATCTGTGATTGGTTCTTAATTTATGAGTATAAAAAAAGGTTACCGCAGGCTGTATCGTTCACATTATTGGTCGTTAGAACAGCAGGTACTTTTAAAGTAATATGTTTCTACGCAACAGGTGTGTATGAAGGAACAGAACCTTCTCAGCTGTTCGGGAATGCCCTGCACCTGTTTGATACAAAGGTGCGGAAGAGAGGCAATGCAAACGGTTTAGTAATTGGTTTATTTATTTTCATTGCTATGCTGATATTTATGTTTGGAATAACTGGTTTGCTGTATGTCTGACAAAGATTGGGTCTTTGGAATTGGGACTTTATTTCTGATTCCTTTGCGTGAACTCTCAGAGCTCGTAAGTCGTAGCTCTGGTACTGGAGTTGTGGGTAAGGTTCAGGAGACTGAATGAGCAGACTCTGCATTCCACGCCATTCCCGGTTCCATCGTGCTTGCAGGAATTCGTACTAGCAAAGACACAACAGGCTTGGACGTCGAACTCTCTAGACTTACCTCGTTTGCGTGAAGCCCATGTCTGCCTCTATGGAGCTGTTACTGTTTTGAAGGAACATTTCGAGCCCGTCCTGGGAGTCGAACTGCTGAACCTGACGGTGGGACTCGTCAACGGAGCTGTTACTGTTTTGAAGGAACATTTCGAGCCCGTCCTGGGAGTCGAACTGCTGTACCTGACGGTGGGACTCGTCAACAGCTCCCACGAGGTGATGGTGCTGGCTCTGAAGTCAGGCCCGGGGTCCGTCGGCTCCGTGTGGTTCTCGCTGTCGTGGGTCGCCTTCTACGTGACGTCACTCACCGCCCTCTCGATGAGCTGCTCAGCGTTCGCCGAGCAGGTTGGCAGCCCTGCCTGCGGGCCCGTCCCCGCGCCCCGAGCTGTCGCGCTTCCTGCGGCAGGCGCAGCGCTGCAGCCCGCTGCGCCTCACCGCCGCCGGCTTCGTCAACGTCGACCGCCGCCTGCTACTGTCCTTGTGCACGGTCGCCATAACATACCTCGTCGTACTCGGACAGCTGTTCTCCAGTTAGAATACATCAATACACATTTCTATGAATACGAGGCTCATACTGAAAGCCGTGAGCAACATTTTTTAAAACAATTTTCATTTTTATTTTTAAGCAAAACCAAACACGTCATCTTAATTTACAGATTTTTCTTTCACTTTTCAATTCTGCTAATCTGAAAATACGACGGACCTCCGTTCCAGCAGACCGCAGACACTGCTGCACTGCATGCCAGCGTCTTGTAGTGTTGGCCTCGCATACCTTCCTTAACAGAATCGAAAAGATAGTAGTCGGAGGGTGCCAGGTCGGGGCTATAAGGGGGCTTTGGAAGAGTTTCCGATCCGAATTTCCTTATCTTCGCCATAAAGGCTTGAGCTGTATGCGGATGCACATTGTCCTGTTGAAGGATGATTTTCTTTCGAAACCTTTCGATAACCTAAGCTTTGAATTATTTCTTGCACTGCACTATGCCCCACTGGAAGTTTACAGCGATGTCATTCACAGCGATCCACTCTTTCCTGTTATGTTCCACGGCGCCCACTACGAGGATCATCTTGGACACTCGTGTTCCCATCCTTGAAATATTTCACCCGTCTCTTAACACTGCTGGTGCTCATGCAGACACCTTCACAGCCTCGTTGAAGTCTAAGGTGAATTTCAGCAGCTGGTATTTCCACTTTAACAATGAATTCAATGACATCACCACGTCGAAACGAATCATTGATGGCCTCCATTTTTGAAGACCACTTGAGCTGCTCGATTGCTACAGCCCTTATGAAAGCGGTACAGAATTAATATACAGGGTGTTACAAAAAGGTACGGCCAAACTTTCAGGAAACATTCCTCACACACAAACAAAGAAAATATGTTATGTGAACATGTGTCCGGAAACGCTTACTTTCCATGTTAGAGCTCATTTTAGTTTCGTTAGTATGTACTGTACTGTACGGACCAATTCCATGGCCCCCACGCTCTCCTGACCTCAACCCTCTTGACTTCCATTTATGGGGGCATTTGAAAGCCCTTGTCTACGCAACCCGGTACCAAATGTAGAGACTCTTCGTGCTCGTATTGTGGACGCCTGTGATACAATACGTGATTCTCCAGGGCTGCATCAGCGCATCAGGGATTCCATGCGACGGAGGGTGGATGCATGTATCTTCGCTAACGGAGGACATTTTGAACATTTCCTGTAACAAAGTGTTTGAAGTCACGCTGGTACGTTCTGTTGCTGTGTGTTTCCATTCCATGTTTAATGTGATTTGAAGAGAAGTGATAAAATGAGCTCTAACATGGAAAGTAAGCGTTTCCGGACACATGTCCATGTAACATATTTTCTTTGTTTGTGTGTGAGGAATGTTTCCTGAAAGTTTGGCCGTACCTATTTGTAACACCACGTATAGATTGGACTGGGATCGTTTGGATGACAGACGACGTCATTTGCGTTTGAATTTATTGGAGAATTTACGAAATTCTATGACCTACGAGTGCAGTGAGATACTTGTTCGGCCAACCTGTTCAGGTCGCAAAGGCCGGAGGGATAAGATTCGAGAAATAAGATACCGCGTTCTTTCTTTCCTCGCGCTATTCGTGATTGGAATGCACAGAATTAAGATTGGTGCTTAGCACCCTCTGCTACCCACAATGTTTGTGATTTGCAGAGTGTGGATGTGGATGTAGATGTAGACACAGCATCACAATTTGACAACACGTGATCTGCGACCCTGCTGTCATTTAGTCACATTGTTGAAATTTTCGTGGTTTACAGTGAGTTGCTCACGACTTTCAGTACGCCCCTCGTACGCTGAAAAGGAAAAATAATTTGGAGACCATCTGGAGGCGACTAACATCGGAAAACTCAATCACATATGCGTCTGCTACTATAATCCTTATTTTCAATTTTCCACCTAAGTGTTATAGCGTGACGATGTCGTCAGCTCCAGTTTAATTAATATTTAACTATTAAAGGAATTAATTAATCTGTTATATTTAATTATTCAAGGTAGTTATTCCGTAGAATTATTTAAGGAAGGGCTGCCAAAGACTTTTATATAGTTTTGTATGTGAAATATTACACTCAGACATTGTGATGACTGATGACTGGCGCCAGTCAGTCGGACGACGGCGCGGCGGTCAGGTGATGGGAAAGTTTCCCGTTAAGCCGCTGCTGTGGCGGGTGAGCGCCAACCGTTCCAGAAATCCCCAGCGGTGCCACGATTCTGTGCGTCACCTCGTGACCTGTCTAGGTTTAAAACGTAGCCGATGTGGACTATCTTTTTGTAACAAGAGGGGTGATTGGATGAATTTCTGTTCCATGTACGACGAAAGAGAGGAGGAGGGAGAATCCGACGCCACTGGCGAGGGTTGAAGAAAAATCACTCTGGAACAAGCCGCCAAGGTGGACGGTTGCTCTCGCCCAGTGCGGTGGAGAGATCAGGTATGGAAGTCAGGGCAGATATCACGCACACTGCATAGCGCAGTGGTGCATCACTTCTGGCAAAGTCTGCTGGAATTGTCTGCCTGTCCGCTTTCCGACAGACGGACGTGTCCCTCTGAGCGGTTGCTTGGAGCTGAACCGGTGGAGATCGCAGATCGCGCAGCAATCAACTCACATTTGGGTAAAGTGTTGATTTCAGCCGCCGAAGACGAGTTCATGAGTTCATGGTTTTTATCTGAGGTTGACCCCTTAAGCGTTCCCCTGTGAGAGAATCTCAGCTCAGAATTCCAGAATTCCATTTTACTACTGTGCTAGCTGGCAAAAACTTTGATATTATTCCAACGTGTGAATAGTGCAATCACCTTGCCTGAGGGTATTAGGACTAATTTGTTCATTCATTTAGATTGGGATTGGCGCCCTTGTTCTTTAACTATTGGTATGTGCAGGCATTTATTTGTTCTTGTGCTTTTTTTGCAAATTAACGATTAAAGTTCAGTTGATACTTTCATTTTGCTTTTCATGTCGGCAACTTGTAATGTTGAGCTTGATTGCCTCCTTTTAAGAACATATGTTTCATGTTAACGTTAAATATGCTCAATCTGTATTTAGCCATTGCTTTAAATTCATTAAAGGTTGGTCATTTGTGTGCCTTGTAATTGCAGCATCAAAGTTCTTTGTAGATGTAGAATTCCCAGTCATACATTTGCATAGTATCAATAATTCAATATTTCATGTTTTTAATCATTTATAATTTAACCAAAACAAAAACCTCCCCCATATGCCACCCGGGAAATACTGTAGTGTGACAAAGCATCTTAGTGCACAATTTCCACCGTGAGCAGGTAGATGGAAATAATAATTTCTAGTGACCGGATTATACGCAAGCTAGAAATATGTATGCAAATATGAACGAAAATTGCATAAAATATGCTTGAAAAGTGTCAAAATATGCAACATTATATAAAAGAGTAATATTTAGATTTTTTATTTCAAAATCAGCATTCAATTAGTAAGTAGTTGAATAATATATTTGTAAATCGATAATTAACAATTATTTAATACTTTTATTTTTTTACTTAACTTAAATAATCGGGTACTGTTCCAAATATTTAATAGTAAGATTGTTTCTTCGATCTCTCAAAATATTTTTATAAGTGGATATGCTCCGTTCCACATTCACTGATGTAGCTGGGCAGTATTGGAAATTGCGTGCTGTGTTAGCAGTCATTGTTTCTGGAAAAAGTTCACCCGTCCCATTTCTGAACCTATCAGTTTGATACAAAGGTTGAAAACCTGGGTTATTGTTCAAAATATTTTCGAACTTCACTTTACGTGTACACAGGAATACCTCTGGGAATGCGTATTTTATTCATTAACTGAATAGATTCAGTTTCAAGCTTTTTAATACTCACAGGTATGCAGGAAAAAGGAGTTCTATGGTTTTAATACTGGAATTGTTAAATGCGTCTTTGGATTGACAAACTGTCTTAGCCTCTCCACTATCAAAGTCGTTTACTACACCTTTAATGGCCTCGAAATGTTCACTGTAAAACAGTACAGCTTCAACCCACGTCGCCCATCGAGTTACCACTGGTTCCGGAGGTAAAGGCACATTTGGCAATCTTTTTTAGGAGCTTTATTACGAGAACGTGCCTTAAGAAACGCTTTCTTTGTTGATGAAATCAGTTTATTTACGGTCACAAACGTGGGTCGTAGTTCTTCAACGACTCGTCGTAGACTAAGAGCTGTGCTGCTAGTAGGTTTAGCCGGCTACAACGTAAGGTTTTATTTATTAACTAGGTACACAACAGAAAAATATTTTAAATATAGCGAAAATATGCATTATACTAGCTTTTAGGTAAAATATGGAATATCAGGTGAAAATGGGCTTAATATGTTAATTTATATGCAAACATGGAAATGAATATAATTCTGTCTTTAGTTATTACTATACATGTATCTTCAAAGTGACGTTCGTAGAATTCTTCTGTTTTTCTATTCTAATAATGCAGAAGAAAGTTTAGCACTTACTTCGCAATCTGTACGTATGTAAAGGTGCGGCTGTAATAAAACACCTCTGATCTCCGAATACCTCACTCAGTTTTAATTCGCTGCTTCATTCCCTCCGCGTCCACAAAGTAGAGACGCATTTCAGAGTCGTCGGCGGTACCAACCTTAGCTCGTAAAGGCGCAATATTCCCCCGTTTTTAGTGCATTTCCTGTTCGCGCTGCCTCTGAATTGCTGCAGCTCGATTCATGCATGTTTCGCTAACAGCTCGTATCTAGCATGCAGCAATTGAAATGATCATCACCTTAGCGGTGTCATCATGGAGATGATTAAACGGGGAAGTTACCAGGGGATAAAACAAGATAGCAACAGCTGCAATGTACAGTAGAACTCCAATCATCCGAATCGCTGAATATCCGAATCACTATTTAGATATTGGAGAGTGGGTGGTGTGTGATTCGTCGGACCTGGGTTTGAAACGCTAAATGATGATGAGCTTGAAAGTGTCAAGCAAGAAGATGACCTTAATGACAAAGTTGAATTCTTATAATCCGGTCTCCACTGATTACCCTTCTAGCATCGGTGCTGTACAAGACTTTTAACTTCCATATTAATCTAATAAAGGTAAGTGCAGTAGGTTTGCACAGCTATCAACCCGTATTCCTGTTTCCTGACCACAGGCCCTCTTTCTTTACCTTCCAGCAGAGTTTTCCCCACGCTACTTATTTCACAGCAGGCTGAGTGGGCCGGGGGGAACCGTTCCGGACGTTCAGCTTCGAGGTACAATCCTCGGCTTCGCAGGGAATCGAACCCCGGTAGTCAGACGCTCCACCACCTGAGCTACGCAACCCCCCCCCCATATTCATTTCATAACATATTATATTTTTTTAATAAATGGTTTTCTCCGAAAAAAGTGTGATAATACTTTAATACAGTGGACTGAAGGCTTGTCAACTTAAATCCAAAATACTTTCTTCTCTGTTTCAATGAGAAATAAGTTTCTCGAATGCTATATGGAATTCGTATTTATGGAGAACTAACTGTTACCCGTGATTTTGTACGCGTGGTCTCAGAATTTTATTGCTAGAATTGTATAAAATATGAATCTTTTCTATATAATAAATTGTTCTGTACAATATATTTATAGACACATCTCACACAAACTGAATGCGAGAGAAACGATGCCTGAGTGACCGATTAAACATTATAGAGACTTACACACACTAACCCCTTTTTTTTTGTCACCGTTCGGTTATTCTTCAAAATTTCATACCAAAATATGTTATTTGCCACGAGAAAAGTACCCTATGTCATTTCCAATGATAGATAGTAATCATTTGTCAAATTTGATTAATATCAGTTTAGCCATTTATTTCTGAAAACGCAACAAACAGACAGAAAGACAGGGTTACTTTTGCATTTCGAATCTTAGTATACATAAAAATCACAAAATTTTCGGTAACTTTATGATTTCGTAGTTTTTCAACTGTATTGTAATTTAAGTACATGTTCGAGAACTGTATACTTCTTTTAGTGCTTGTAGAGGTATATCATTTCGCAGTTCCGTATATATAATTGAAATTCGGCATTGAAGAATATCTTAAACAAGATGAAAATCATTCGCTACATCTAATTCATTCATTCGTCGCATTAATTTAAAAATAAACCAATTTGTGACCAATTACGGTTTTATCGAATTGTTATGTTGTGGAAACATTCATAGGATGTACGACAAATTGACTATATTAAAAATATGTTCATGATTCTACAATTAATCGGGAAAAACGTTAAATGTCAGGTTAGGTTAGGTTTTCGTCACCTTAATTTAAAAATAAAACCAATTGTTACCCATTTAAGGTTTTATGGAATGATTATGTTCTGGCAACGTACATAATATGTACCATAAATCCACTATTTTAAAAATACGTTCAAGATTCTACGATTAATCGGAAAAAAGTTATATGTTAGGTTAGGTTAGGTTTTCGTATCATCAATTTAAAAATAAAATCAATTGTGACTCATTTACGGTTTTATAGAATGGTTATGTTCTGGCAACATTCTTAAGATGTACCACAAATCCACTGTATTAAAAATACGTTCATGATTCTACGATTAATCGGAAGAATGTTATATGTTAGGTTAGGTTAGGTTTTCGTCTCATTAATTTGAAAATAAAATCAATTGTGACTCATTTACAGTATTATCGAATGGTTATGTTGTGGCACATTTATAAGATGTATCACAAATCCACTATTTTAAAAATACGTTCACGATTATACAATTTATCGGAGAAATGTTATAGACAAATGCGTCTTTTGAAAGTATCCTTAGATACGACGTAAATATTGTGATGTCAAGTACTTTACCCAACATTTAATTAGTCGAAATCGATTAATGCGCGCAGCGAAGATGCTCCGCGCTGCAGTTAAATTGACGTTAAGGCGAGTGTTCGCAATTACCATGATTAACTCTCACCTTATCGCGACAAGTCGATCCATTTTCGAGAACGAGATAAAATATTAAATACGAAAGGAAAATAGCGACTGGCGATCACGCAACAGGACGGTAGCAGTGGTGAGTCGTGAGCAGTGTAAAGCAGACGTGAGTCGCGAACAGCAGCAGATGTTTGGCGACAGGGAACGTGGTATGACGGACGTCGAGTTTCAGATTATCATCCCTCCAATCTACGTGCTGTGGGTGATATTTGGACAGGTTCTGCCGCGGGTAGGAAGAGGAATATGGTTAACAGTGAGGACGGAACGTCAGAGAGTGATTTCCGCGTTTTATCTGCTCATTGCAGTGGCCATGATGGTGAGCGATACCTACTTCAGTTACGACTGTAACAAAACGTTGCCTCCCACTGTCTCTTTCACATTATTTCTCGTTAAAACAATAACGCATTTGAAATTAATGTGTTTCTACGGAAGAGACATACTCAGTGGAACGGGGCGTTTTCAGCTGTTCGGAGGGGCGCTACGGGAGTTTGACATGAAGATGCCGAAGAGAGACGGTGGAAACGGTGTAAAAATTGGAATAATTATTTTCGTCGTCATACTGGTATTTATGTTGGGAATACCTGGTATTGCATTTTACCAGACTAAATTTAGACATTTCGATTTTGGAAACTGGTCTCCGGAGCTCGTTTTCGCGTTCCTTTGCTTGAGAGTGTCCCAGAGCTCCCACGTCATAGCGCTAGTACTGGAGGTGTGGGTAAGGTTCAGAACACTGAATGAGCAGATACTGGATTCAGCGGCCGTCAAAGTTTCGTCGTGCACGCAAGAAATCTTACTCGGAAGATCGCGACAAGCCTGGACGTCGAGTGCTGTACAATTCAAGCGACTAAACGAAGCCCATCTCTGCCTCTATGGAGCCGTCACTGTCTTGAAGGAACATTTCGAGCCCGTCCTGGGAGTCGAACTGCTGTACCTGACGGTGGGACTCGTCAACAGCTCCCACGAGGTGATGGTGCTGGCTCTGAAGTCAGACGCGGCGTCCGTCGGCTCTGTGTGGTTCTCGCTGTCGTGGGTCGCCTTCTACGTGACGTCACTCACCGCCCTCTCGATGAGCTGCTCAGCGGTCGCCGAGCAGGCGGAGCGGACCGCCGAGCTGCTGCGCAGGTTGGCAGCCCTGCCTGCGGGGCCGTCCCCGCGCCCCGAGCTGTCGCGCTTCCTCCGGCAGGCGCAGCGCTGCAGCCCGCTGTGCCTCACCGCCGCCGGCTTTGTCACCGTCGACCGCCGCCTGCTACTGTCCGTGTGCACGGTCGCCATAACCTACCTCGTCGTTCTCGGACAGCTGTTGTAATTACGAAATGTCAGCACACACTATAGAAATTAGACCTGCCAAGGTCACGTAGTCTCCACTGCCCGCACTAACCCTCTGTCCCTTGGT
Organism: Vandiemenella viatica; assembly: GCA_031002005.1. Lineage (NCBI taxonomy): Eukaryota > Metazoa > Arthropoda > Insecta > Orthoptera > Morabidae > Vandiemenella > Vandiemenella viatica. The sequence continues at coordinate 144,229,042 of CM061918.1, read as the reverse complement.
TGGGCCAGCGACATTGCCACATTAGCTTTTGCCTGTCGTCCATGCGTATCTTTACACGCGTTCGCTTTATTTCCTTAGTTCAAGGCCAATTCGAGTAATGTTAATGGTGGTGATGTTCAGGAACATAATCATGCAAATAGTGTATTAACAAACAGAAGTAATATTCGCGAACCTGCAGGTCACCTGGGCATTGGAAACCTAATTAAAATCATTGTAGCAGATATTTTAAAGTATTTTCTAAAGAATATTACCAATAACTAATATGCAAAAAAAAGAAGAAAATACTTCGATAAATTACAAACACTGACATGGAGGTATTTGTGGGAGTCATTTCTATGTATAATCGTTCCCTTATATTTGATAAATTAATTTTCGTTTTGTCTTTGCTTTTGAAGTTTTCTCGCGAAATGTGTCATGTATGGTCCATTGTGTACAATGACAATAATAATTCTTACAGCAGCTGAAAATAGCTTTTCTCTGGAGGACATGAAATATGTTTCTCAGTCGTAAACGAACCGACCGACCAGCCGGCACTGGAGCATGCGCTGCGCGCAATCATTTGTGCAAATATAAACTGTGAAACAATCCAAAAGGGGTTTGTCTGAAGAGGCTTTGCCTGCTACCAGAATTAATTTCAGTATTTTCGTAGAAACTTTCTCGCTGGAAGTTATTACATAAACAAATAAAACGGAAGTTAGTCAGTGACAACATTTTACATTACACAGCCGAAACAACTAAGCGCTTCGTGTAACATTTTATTTTTATGTTCACATGCTTGCATGTATTCGGTATGAGTCTGTTAACTTTCAGGAAGGCGCATAATTTTTTTGTTTTTAGTTATTTCTTGTTATTTTTATTGATTTTTCTGTCTGTTGAAGTGAAAAAAGTATTTTGATTTCTAATTTTCATGAAAACAAATTTTTTTTTTTTTTTAAAAAGCAGTCACACAAATGTTTCGAATTATAAAGCACATCACCTTGTTCCGCATGTTAAGTATTATGTTTTAGAAATTTTTTCGCACTCATTACTGAAAGTTGATTTTTTTTGCTGATTTGCAACACTGTTCGGATACTCCGTGACCTTCACAGGACTAATTTCGCGACTGCCACTATAGTGGAATTAAGTCCCAGGGATATGAGAAATGTGACGGAATACATCGCCGTTTACTTTACCACACTGTAACGGAATGACAAATGTGGATCATTCCGTGCAATTTTTATTATTGATATTAAATGCTCTCAGTGATAGAAAACATTTGATAGGCCGAGATTGGGGACAAAATTCCAGGAAACTGAGCGCCCTACAGAAGACACTCCGAGGGGCGAACAATGGACACTCACCTTATACAATATTTTATGCTTTTAGCAGGCGTCATATTAATCAAATATTCCACCTCCTTTTTCTTGATTTGCGCTGCTTTTATCGATTTAATACTAACAAATGTAAATAGTAAGTAACTATTAGCTATAAAAATATCCCATGCTCATAATTACGTAAAAATAGGATAAAACTGTATATAAAACTGTATATAAAAACTGTAACACAGATTCGTCGCTGATGATGCCTCGATGAGAGGCGAAACGCGTACGACGCAGCAATAAATAAATTAAACAGTTGCATTGGCGTTATCTTTCAACTGGTAATTAATTAAGCAACTGTGGAAAACATGGCCTGCAACGACATTGCATTATCGTAGTGTTTTAACGCATCAATGTTTTCTTCTTTGGTATTCCAGAAGTTTGAATTGGTTTTTATGTGCGAAATATATGTGTTGAAAGTAATGCTTAGTTATAATTTTTGCTGAGTGACATTCCGAACCAAATACATGTAGAATACATATGGAGAATGTAAACAGCGTGGAAGAGAAATGATTGGTACGTGTCAAATAAAATGTTGTACAAAACATCAGACTTTTCTAATTTATTAAAAACGGATAAATAATTTTAGAAAAATTACAATTTAGCTGTATGACAGATATACAGAAGCAACACTGCATACGAACTATATCTACTTTTAATTACAGAAGTACATCTAAACATAGAATAATATACATATATAAAAACATATTTTGATACAAAAAATGTAATTTATTTTTCGTAAATGTTATCCTCAATTTCGTATATATGTATTGTCACTAGTTCACATAGTTAACAGCACACTTTGTACGCTTTTCCACAAGTCTGCTTCAATGATTTAATATTAACACATATAGAGAAAAGATATGTGTGTGTCACAATCCATTATGGTTGACAGAGATGAGGTTTCATCTTTGGAGGTAGGAAAATTTTATCCTGCGTTAAGTCAAATAGTTAGTGTTGCATCGGAATCAAGTATTCAAAATGAACAAAAGAAACACTAGCAAAGACGGCAAGATAAATTACGTTGCAATTATATGTAAAACAAGGATACTATTATTATTGTTGTTAGCATTACGAACATTAGATACCAACTGGTGTTTTGGAGTATCTTTGGTAGCGAGGAGCAAATACGACGCCAATCAGAAACCAAAGATTATGTCTGAAGAAGGACTGACTGAGATGAGAATGGTGGTTTTAGATAGAACGATTCTATTAAGATGATGAATCTATGATGGATGCGTTAAGAGAGTGTCAGAAGCACGACCAAGACTGATTACATTGGTAGTACCTATGAAATATCTGCGAAACTATTAGGTGAATAGTTTGACTGCAAAAGCTTGACAATTTATTTATGTTGAAAATATTTGCGGCTGCGGCCGAGGAAAATATGTTCTTGTGAAATTTGTGTACACTGCAATATGTATAGACTGAAGTAATAAATGTTTCATTGAAATCACGTAGTAAAGTTTAGTATTGTTTGTAAAATCTATGGTTTTCCTTAAACACGGTAAAGACAATTTATTTCACGTATAGCATCCGTTTACATTGCAGATAGAAAGAGGAAACACAAGAGATAAAATTATAACGGGGGGTGAATGTTACAAGTCACTTTATGTGTAAAAAATTATATCAACGTACTCAGTCCTGTTCGAAGCCCACCAAAGAACGTGTCTGAGGTAAATATAAAATAATTCAGAAAAAAGTTGAGAGACAATGTAAGATTTTAAACTGTCAGTAGTTTGGAAGAGATTTTTTTTTTAAATTAAGTTTTATAATTTTTACAATTCATTTCAAAGTCTAACTCGCTTTTACATATCTTTAACAGCTGACAATCCCTACTTGCGGACACTTTTACACAGGCAAACAAAACTTTTTATGTTTTTTACAAGTCTATCCTTGAAATGAATTATAATTTAATAATAATAATAATAAAACAAGTGAACGAAAATTTTTGAATTTTTTTCTTTTGAAAATTTAATAGAAAAATACTTGCGGCCATATTTTGATAGGCAACCTTGCAAAATCGTACTCTGCTGCTAATAATTAAACAAAATTGCGTTCCATTGAAATAACAGATAGACGTAGAAATCATACAGCCGAATCTTATACTTAGGGTTAACAACATTCTTTGTCAAAATCGACCTGAAGAGCTCCAACAATGATCAAAGTCCTGTGAGCCTAAAAACACATTTTCTTTTCCTGAAAACTCATTTTTTTTATGCTACTTTTAGACTAAGCGCAACGCATTTTTTTTTTAAACTTAGATCGAAGCTTAAGGATTCAACAATGATTTAACTCAAGAAATAAATCATATCAGGTCACGTGATGATCACCCGTTAGCATAAAAACTATATTTTTTTAAGGCTATATGCAAGGTTTAGATCCGGTAACACACTCGAAATCTGTGTGCCTAAAAACTCATTTTCCTTGTCCTCAAAAAACTCATTTTTTTTGTTGCTACTTTTAAACTAAGTGCAATTCATTTTTCTTGTCCTCAAAAACTCACTTTTTGTTGCTACTTTTAAACTAAGTGCAACTCATTTTTATTGTCCTCAAAAACTCACTTTTTGTTGCTACTTTTAAACTAAGTGCAATGCATTTTTTTAAAGCTTAGATGGAAGCTTAAGGGAATCAACAATGATTTATAAATTAATAAATCATATCACGTCACGTGATGATCACCCGTTAGCATAAAAACTATTTTTTTTAAGGCTATATGCAAGGTTTAGATCCGGTAACACACTCGAAATCTGTGTGCCTAAAAACTCATTTTTCTTGTCCTCAAAAACCCATTTTTGATCACTTTCAGATTTCATGCAACGCATTTTTGATTTAGATCGATCCTTAAGGCCTCGTATCCACTTGAGTACGCTCAGGCGATTGAGCCGCTCAGTGAAGTGAGCCGATCAAGTGTGGACGCCTGAGCACGCTCAAGGCGTGCCGATCGTGTGACGGTATTTTAGAATGCTCAAAGGCAAGCCAAGGCGCCCAGTGTGGACGCTAGCAATGAACGCGAGCATGCGGGACAACGACACTTGCTTAACAACAATTAATCGATATGCATCAAAGAAGTTAGTATGGGAAAACTCATACGAACGGTCTTTATAATCGAAGTAAACGAGAGGATGCATGGCGTGAAATCAGCGAGGTATTAAACCATGGTATCGATGACGTAAAGAAAAAATTAAAAAAAGACATAAAACAATATTTGAATACATATTCGTAGTAAAATCTATAAAAAATAATAAATAGGTACCAACCTAAATATAATTTTTGAGCGACTGAACAATATCGTCACAGACTACCGGTACAAAACGGTTGCTGATGTAAGGTACTTTGGACATATGCTGCAGGTAAAGGATTCTCCCGAAGGCAGGAATCTTAAAGTTATCATTAATTTATTTCCTGGTGGGATCACCTCAAGCATATGTGTACAGTGCTATTTAATTTGAGGTTCAACTAAACACAGGAAATGTTCGAAATCGATCCTAGACATGCTCATAAAGTTTTGAAAAGGCTCATTATCTCCTTCAAAAGTCAATTCGCGAATTAAAAGTATTAAGCTAATGTCTGATGACAACTTTCTGTAATCCACCACCTTTCTTCTTTGATATCGTATGGATAATAATAAAGGCCGCACACGTGACGACACAATAGCCGAGCGTTTTCTGAGCACTGGCACCAGGCTCGTTCGATCAAAATTTACTTTTTCTTGAGCACGCTTTAAAACAATGGGCGGCTCATTCGCCTGAGCGTGCTCAATTGGATACGAGGCCTAAGGAGCCCAACAATGGTCAAAGTCAACAAATAAATCAGCAGTCATTACCTGTCAGCCTAAAACTCAATTTCGTGTCCTTAGAAACCAATCTTTTGTCAGTTTTATCTCCTCTAAAACGCATTTTTTTGTTTAAATTGACAAAAAGAACTATAAAAATGATCAAACTCGACAAATAGTTCAGACCAGTTCACGCAATCATTACCTGCTAGCCTAAAAATTCATTTTCTTATTCTAAAATATCATTTTTTGTCACTTTTATACTCTGTGAAGTGAATGTTTGTTTTAAATCGACTTTTAAGAGACCCCAACAATGGTTTAACTCAACAATCAGTTCAGATCAGGTCCCACCCTTATGACCTGCGAGCCTAAAACTGGTTTTTCTGTCTAAAAAAACTCATTTTTTAAAATCACTTTTGGACTTTATGCAAAGCATTTTCGGTTTAAATCTACCCTTAAGGCCGCCAACAAAGATCAAACTCAACATATAGATAAATTTAGGTCTCTGGCTCAAGATCTGTGAGTCGAAAAACTCATTTTCTTGTACCTTAAAACTCATTTTACTCTCGTTTTTCTACTATGTGCAACGAATTTCTGGTTTAAAATCGACTCTTCAGAGGTCCAACAAGTGATACAATAATGACCTTTAATCCTAAAAAGTAATTTTCCCCCCTAAAAACACAATTATACTATATACAATGCAATTTTGATATAAATCAGCCCTACAGAGATACAACCAAATGTTATGTGGTAACTACTTCTGACACCAAAAAAAAAAAAAAAAATTTTGTTTTCTCCGTTAGTCACTTTGCAATGTGTTTTTTGGTTTGTATGGACCCTTAAATGATACGAGAATGATGAAACTCGAAAAACAGATCATTTCAGGTCGACATTCACGGAACTGACTGTATACAATAACTGGGAACTATTCCACATGTGTGATCATATACAAAATACAAAACACTGACATGTGTCCTGTTGTGTTGACTGGTGTTGCTTTCTGTGCAGGAGACGGTTAGACGCGCGAAGAGAAATGTGGAGCGGAAGAACCCACTACAGATTGTCACAGGAATAGGAAAGAAACTGTGAATCAAAAGTATTGTAACCCATATATCGATGTAACAACGCGATTGTAATAAAACTTAGTGACCCCAAGCAGTATGTTATGATGGTATTAGTAATTATTGCTAGGTATTCCTGTCTACATCAGAGGACACATTCTAAGAGATTTTACATTATATCTATATCTATAAAACGAAAACTGGATAGATTGATCCTATAAAAACTCGGAAACTACGGAGCATATTTCGTTGGGGTTTTCACCGTTTTAAAGCTTAGAGTCTTAATTCAGTTATTTGGCATGTCTTATGTTTCAACGTTACATAACCCAGGAGCATTAAATGAAATTCTGAATGCATGATGACAAATACCAAAGACGGAAGGATTAGATGTTTGCACTAAACACACAACTACAATGTCTCTGACCATAGCCTTTAACGAAAGCAATAAGATAACTTTACAATAATAACTATTTTGAACACTAAACAAAACTTGAAGATATTCTTTCCTTTAATTCGGGATATTCCATTTTTAAACGACATAGATAGCCGTAACTTGAAGTATTCTTTCCTTTAATTCGGGATATTAAATTTTTAAAAGCCATAGATGGCCGTAAAACAAAACATTTTCTTTAAGCACGATCTCTGGACAATGTCTCTGGCCTTCAGCATTAGTCTTCTGTTCACGATAATATTATTTCGGATCCACTTTTCATATTTGTATAAAAGGCTGAATCTGCGGAGTTAAAGTATCTGGCGTTTCGATCAAAAAGTATATCCATCCACCTCGTAATTGAATCAAATGTGAGTTTATAACATAATCTAGCATTGTTCGGTAATGTAGTAATGCAATTTTTAACCAAATTAACGAAGCTTGATACACATGACATATTTTGGGACGAATGAAAATACTGTACGTGCAAATAAACTTCAACCCCCCGTTTCTTGGTAGGGGGCGGGTGAATCTAGGTTTGCTTTAATTCCGAAAAAAGTTGGCACGAATTTTATGAAACTTTGTACAAATGTTTCTCATTGCGGTAATAAAAATTGGGTACGGGTAAATCTACGCCAACTATACCGGGCAACGCCGGGAACTCCGCTAGTATATATATATATATATATATATATTTGCTATGGCCTTACGCCGCGTTGACACCTAACACATTAGAGGTGGGAGAGGACCTTGGGGTAAGGACCAGAAACGATTTCGGTCATGGCTTATTGATATACACTATACTGACACGGTTGGTATACATCCAGAGGAAACTGAAATAAGTTTTGGGCAGCTTTGTTTCCTATTAACAGGTACTGCGTTCTTGGAAACATCTCAAGCATAATTTCTCCTGCGTTTGTTACTACGCTCACGTTTTGCTCCAAAACCAGAGATTATTATAACAAAAGGACACAGGTCGTGGAATTTCCATTGGCGACTGCAATCTGAGGTGGGAGTGGTCTGATAGCTGAGTCGTTAAGGCCCTTGCTTTCAGAAGTTCAGGGTCCGGTACTAGATTCAAATCCCAGTGAGGCACACGAATTGTTAAGAGTTGAATTTGACAACATGAGCTACGCCGGGAAGTTGCTTGGGTTCGGTTCCACGTTAAACTGTAGGACAGTGTATCATCTTGGTTCTCCGGGTGGAGAAGCGCCAATTTATTAAAACCTGACGTTTCGGCCATCATGCTGTGGCCTTCTTCAGACGATTATTTGTAGGTCAATTGGTTGCTGTGTCTCCTTCGTGTGGATGGATCGAACCTTCGGCTGTGGACCTAATTTCATTAATATGAAGACAATACAATGTTAGTTCAGGGAGTTTTTTTTTTTTGTTCCCACATACCAGTTATTTGGGAACAGCTGGAGTCAAGCTTCTCGGGAATCTATTTTGGTACATTATCACCTTGCTCAAAAATCAAACACCATCACAGAAGTAAGGGACGAGTTACGGACTGCTGGGAGGTGATCACTTCTTCTTGTAGTACTTGGCGGGCACGAAGGGCATCTTGACGATCTCGACGGGCACGGAGTGGCCGCGCACGGTGACGGCGAGTGGCGTCCCGACGCGGGCGACGGCGGCGTCGACGTACGCCATGGCGACGTTGCCCCCGAGCGTCGGCGAGGGGCAGCCGGAGGTGACGGCCCCCACGGTGGCGGGGGCGGCATCGCCCAGCGTCGCGGTGACGGGCGCCCCGGCCCTCGCGGGGGGGCCCTCCGTCCAGCGCAAGCCCACGCGGCGACGGGGCGGGCCCAGCCGCAGCTGTTCCAAGATGGCGCCCGCGCCCGGGAAGTCGCCCGCGGTGCGACGCCGTTTCGCTGCACACAGACAAACACCACACAGTTACAATACAGTAAAGCCGCATTCCCAAGACGCGTAGTGTCGCAGTACGGCAAAGATGATAGGCGTCCACAACCCCGCGCCAGGGATAAGTAAGAGACTCACAGCCACAACAAATAACCAAGTGGCAGTCGCTGGGAACTGCCGACACAAGTGAAACTTTTTGAATATCATTAGCGAAATACTTCATACTAATAGCTACAGATACATTGTTAACATTAGCATGTCGGTGACGCGAATTCACAAGATTTTAATGTAAGCTTGATGGGTGTTCAGCCAGATAGCATCGCAAGAACACAACGTCTTTAGCCTTAAGAACATCACATTTTCTATAAGCACGATCTCTGGACGATGTCTCTGGTCTTGTAACCTCCTCGTTACGTTTAAATTAATACACCAGGTGAATATACTTTGTAACAATTCTTTTTATTAACATCTAAGGTTCAATTCAATAGTAATTATTACAATTACGCACATTAATTTTTAGCTAACAATCTTAATGCTTCTCCTTTTTTTTTTAAACCACCAAACAATCAAAGATACTAATATAAAAACCTAAAACGTTTATATTATTCCAACGACATACAATATATATATACCGTCTGTGGAATATTCGTTACTATAAATTTAAAAAAAAATATAAACTAATAATTAATTATTCCTTTACCATAATTATTCCAAGAATAAAAAATAATAATTTCTTATTTTTTTTAAAAAATGGTGCATCATAAAATAACCATATGTCACAGCCTTCAGCATTAGTCTTCTGTTTACGATAATATTATTCCGGATTAACTTTTGATATTTGTTTAAAAGGCTGAATCTGCGGAGTTAAAGTATCTGGCGTTTCGAGCAACTGAATCAAATGTGAGTTTGTAACACAATGTAGCGTTGTTCAGTAATGTAGTAATCCAATTTCTTAATCAAATAAAGGAATCCCGATATACATGAATCTTTTCGGACGAATGAAAATAGTGTACGCACAAATAAATTTCAACCCACCCGTTTCTTTGTGGGGGGCGGGTGAATCTAGGTTTGCTTTAATTCCGAAAAAAGTTGACGCGAATTTTGTGAAACTATGCGGGAACAAAAATAGGGTACGGGTAAATCTGCGCCAAGTATACCGGGCAACGCCGGGAACTCCGCTAGTGTTCGATAATATTAGAAACCCATAGTCGCAACATAGTCCTCCAGGGGTTTCATCCGCATAGTATGATAAAAAATGTAAACGTTTCGACAATCTCGTCTGTAGTCGTCATCAGCTTGCGACACAGAAAGCATGCAGGTGGAACTCCAACGCCTTCGAAAAATTTTCAGGCAAAAGGGTCCTCCAAATATGAAATAGGCAGGGTGGTCCAACAAAGGAAAGAAAATAACTATCAGAGCAAGGAGACAAGTCAAAGCCTTTGGTCCCATATGCAGCTGATTGTTCTCCGAAGATATATCGGATATTGACTCGCTATAGTCCACTAAGAGGCCTGTTTGTAAGCATACTTCTGTACACTACGGGTTTACCATATCAATACAGGTGGATGAAATGATCGTGTAATAATATAACAGTGTTATCCATGTTCACTGCGTCATCTTCCTAGGGTGTTGGTGTTGATACTCACCCACCAGCCACGAGAGTCCAGCCTCTACTGGAGTTGTAGTCTCGTCAAGGTCGTTTCCGTACAGGCACAGTCCAGCTTCCAGTCTGGAAAGAGAAACAACACCACCAGGCGTCAAAAAACATAATCCGGGAGACAGAGGTAAGATCACAGAGCAAGCAATGAACAACATAGTATAAGTTGGTAAGTATTTTTACTGAGTAGCTCAACTAAATGACGCCTCATTACTGTTAAGCTAGGTGGTCATAGCCAAACTACAGACACGGTTTAGAATATTCCTGATCTGGGTTTTCCGTGGTAGTCCTAGGTCGCTCCAGCTGAATGTCAGAACGCTTACTTAAAAAATCCCATGCGCGGCTCCTTCCATATCCGTCCCACGGATATACACTGGTGGAAGTTAAAGGTGATAGACCCAGACAGGAATGGTTGGATTTTAGGAAGGTTTTTCGATATATCCAGAAGAAATAACTTGGACTGGATCAAGGCTAACTTTATTACCTTTAGATGCAGTTGTGAGTAAGAACTGCGACCATTCGTATATACGAGATGCCACCAGCATTGAATCAATAAGTGTTCGGATGTCTTCTTGGGGTATGTCTCTCTATGTCTGCGTGTCTTATGCAGTTAGTTGTTGCACAGTTTGTGTTTGGTGACCATGTGATCTAATGTGTCTATTCCTGGCATACTAGACATGCTCTATTGGGGACAAATCTCGGGACGATGCGGTCCAAATTGTGATCGTAATCCCTTGGAAGACTAGTGTTGTGATGGCCCCAGTATGAGGACGGGCTTTATCCTGTTGGAAAATGCTATTTGGATGGTGGACATGAAGGGTATCATAATAGGGTGCTGCACCCCGTCCACATAGTGGTGGGCTGTCATTGTGACTTCAGCAACAACCAACTCAGTCCTGCTGTCGAAACTGATTGCCTCCAGACATGACACCAGTGGCTGGACCTGTGTGACGTCACAGCAGGGTGAGCAGTTTCTCCACTACGCCTGCGTACATGTTGTTGATTATCACTTTCGCACAGAAGGAATCCAGACTCGTCTCTAAACACAAATGGACACCATTCACGTGTCCATTTGCGTTTCGCATTACACCGGGTTAGACAATGATGGTAATGAAATCAGGTTAGTGGAACACATTGCATAGGGATCAGAGAATGTAACCCAGCTTCAAGCAATTGGTTTATGATCGTCCGGGGGGTGACTCTCTCTGTAACCACTGCTTGGATCTGGCCTGCAATCACCTGTCTGCTAGCAACAGCCACCCACACCATTTGGTGGTCTTCACGTGCTGTTATCCAGCTGTATTGACCTGTGCCTGCTCTACGAGTACTAGAGCCTTCCTTCATCCACTGTGTAACAAGTCTGTATACTGACATTGCACTACGGCCAATCATTCGTGAGATTTCACGAGATGATGCATCCATTTCTAACACGCCAATCCTCCGACCTCCCTCACAGGTAGACATTTGGGTGTACAGGGTCGTGACTCTTCGCCTTGTCCCACTTGGTCAACAAGAACTTGTGGACAAAAATGTGTCATGTTACACCACACTGTACAGTGGCGGATCCAGAGAAGGGGGGGGGGAGGCTAGGAGGCTCAAGCCCCCTCCAACGTTTTTTGGTCCACCTCAGACATCGTAATTTTTTAGATTTGTAGATCTTTTTTTGGCTCTACTGAATTTTTAAGGGCTGCATGACTATAAAAGCATACCCTTACCTGATACAAGGCCCGCCACCAAACCAAAATTCGCTCAAGCCCCCCCCCAAACCAAAACCCGCTCAAGCCCCCCAAACCTAAATCCTGTATCCGCCATTGACACTGTTCACCATTTAGACGCTAATAAACATAGCAACTTTGCATCACAGAAATTCTCATCCTATTACCTGCATAAATTTCAATTTTTAATAATTTAAAATTTTTATATGGGGATACTTAGGGCCAAATTTGATTCGTTTATGACAGCTCCGTCTAGGTGTTTCACTTTTCATTTCCACGAGTGAACGTTTACATTTAACTTGAGACGTAATGCACCTCCATAATTCCCTGTGTACTGGACCGCGGAGTGACAGTGTCAGTAGACTCTACCTGAGCGAGTCCCTGGCGCCGAGCCCGCGGGCTTGACGTAAACCTTGCGGCTGGCGAGCAGGCGCTCGGCGACCGCGGTGGCGTGCTGCGAGGGCAGCGACAGCTCGAAGCCGTCCTCTCCCGTGTAGCCGCAGCGCGTCACCCTCACCCGGGGCACCCCGCACACAGTGGCCAGCGTCGAGCTCATGAAGGGCAGCGCCGCCAGGTCCACGTCCGTCAGCGGCTGCAGCGCCGTGGCGGACTGCGGGCCCTGCAGCGCCAGCAGCGACAGCTCGGACGGGTCCAGGAAGCGCAGCTCCACGTCCAGGCCCTCCGCCTTCAGTTCTGACTGGAAGTGATCAACAAGGTTACTGGTCCAGGAAGCGCAACTCCACGGTCAGGCCCTCCGCCTTCAGCTCCGACTGGAAGAGATCAACAAGGTTACGAAACTCGGACTGGTCCAGGAAGCGCAACTCCAAGTCCAGTCCCTCCACCTTCTGCTCCGACTGAAAGAGATCAACAAGGTTACTGGTCCAGGAAGCGCAACTCCACGTCCAGGCCCTCCGCCTTCAGCTCCGACTGAAAGAGATCAACAAGGTTACGAAACTCAGGCTGGTCCAGGAAGCGCAACTCCACGTCCAGGCCCTCCGCATTCAGCTCTGACTGAAAGAGATCAACAAGGTTACTGGTCCAGGAAGCGCAACTCCACGTCCAGGCCCTCCGCCTTCAGCTCTGACTGCGAGAGAGTAACAAGGTTACGAAACTCGGACTGGTCCAGGAAGCGCAACTCCACGTCCAGGCCCTCCGCCTTCAGCTCTGACTGCGAGAGAGTAACAAGGTTACAAAACTCGGGCTGGTCCAGGGAGCGCAACTCCTCGTCCAGGCCCCGCGCCTTCAGCTCCGACTAAAAGAGAATACCAGCATTACGAAACACGGACTGGTCCAGGGAGCGCAACTCCACGTCCACGCCCTCCGCCTTCAGCTCCGACTGAAAGAGAATACCAGCATTACGAAACACGGGCTGGTCCAGGGAGCGCAACTCCACGTCCAGGCCCTGCGCCTTCAGAGCTCCGACTGCGAGAGATTAACAAGGTTACAAAACTCGTGCTGGTCCAGGAAGCGCAACTCCACGTCCAGGCCCTGCGCCTTCAGCTCCGGCTGCGAGAGAGTAACAAGGTAACTAAACTTTGGCTGGTCCAGGGAGCGCAATTCCACGTCCAGGTCCTGCGCCTTCTGCTCCGACTGCAAGAGAGTAACAGCGTTACGAAACTCGGATTGGTCCAGGTAGCGCAACCTCACATTCTTGTCCTGCGACTTCAGGAATATGATGGCTGAAAGCTACAAGGAAGTTGCTGATGTTATGGAAATAGTGGCATCGTAACATTATATGCATAAACATTACGTGAATGTTAAAGTTGCGTGAAAATTTGTAATATATGAGATATTGTAGAATAAAAGTGTATTGAAATTAAGCATGGAAAGTTTAGTTGTGGTCATATAACTGATAGTACTATGGTGCTTTTGAAGTGAACGTAATAAGAAGTAAAGCAAGGTAAGTCTAAGTATTTCAGATTAAAGGCAAAACGGAGAGATTGACGAATGTAACTGGAGAACTAGACTTTAAAGTCGCTTATGCCTATAAGACGACAAACAATAATGTTTCTCCTCCTTAGAGGAAGTTACTAAACATAAAGAAAGGCATATGTAGCATAATTTTCAGTTGCTTTAAGAGGCAATCAACGGTAGTAAACGGTTAGTAGTTAGGTAAAAATTTTCCTATTGTTGTGGCTATCACATTTATAATGGCCTGGAGACCAGCAGATAGTGAGCTGGCATGGAACCTATGTGAAACTGATTCGCAGCTACCTGTCGAGGCGCACCTTCTATGTCAAGGTTGGCGATGCCATGTCAACACGACGGCGCATCCGTGCAGGTGTACCACAGGGGTCAGTGCTGGGTCCTGTTCTGTACACTCTCTATACAGCCGACATCCCTGTGACTATGAATACGGCCTTGTGCGCTGGCCGAAACGGCATTCTTCAAATCCAGTCGCAGCAGAGCCATCGCCACGAGACGATTGCAGGAAGCTCTTCAGCAGACTATAGCCTGGGCCAGGAGGTGGCGGATAAGTATAAACCCCGTCAAAACACAAGCGATTGTGCTGTGGCGACGCCTAGTACGCCGCGGACATAACTACCAAACACACAACTTCAGTTCGGATGTAAAACCATGACCTGGGGACCAACGGCTCGGTGCCTCGGTGTGTAACTCGATATGGGGAGCTGACATCCAAGAAATCACGCGTAGGGTAAGTGCTCGGCTCTACGCTCTTTATCTGATACTTAACCGGGAAACCTCGTTGGCCATTCACTGCTCCTTGATTTGGCCGGTAATACAGTATGCTTGCTCCGTCTGGGGTTACACTGCTAATTGCCATCTGAGAAAATTTCAGGTGCTGCAAATCAGAGCATTGAAGTGAGCACTACGTCAGCCCGAGCGTTTCCCGACTGACTCACTCCACGAGGCGTCTGCAAATTCTACAGTGCAGCACATCGCGCTGCTAATCTACTAGTCAGTTTTCTCGGCGAATATCAAACTGCCGTTAACAAACACAACAGACCATTAGTGATGACGGAGTGAAAAGAATAATAATCTATAATACGTCATCAAGACGACTAACCAAAGTCAAGAGATGTCAAATCAAAAGAAGATCGAGGAAGGAAATGTCTCTGGACAAGAAATCCCAACCGACCAGCTTAGACGAGTGTTCATCAGTGACGCCTTGCGTGTCGATTGGCCGCGCGCTCCGTATGCCGTTCGACTCTGTGGCTTCCACCAAGTCCCCATTCGGGGACACTGGTGCGTCTGGGGGTCCGCGGGACTAGCAGAGAGCTTCACTGTACAGTCAGATTGTGGGCGGTCTTCGGCTTGGTTCATGGCAGGCGCCGCGTACACGTGCTCCCCGTGGGCTTCTTTAATAGGTGGTGAACTGCCTCCCCATGCGGCGTTGTTTCCGCGGCGGCTGCGGGTTGGCGGGAGGTTTTGGCTGAGGTCTAGGAGTGGTATTTATGAGTGCAATTTCGTCGACAGCATCGATCACACCTGGGAATGGTACTACTCCACACAGCTGCTAGGCTCTGGCGCCAACATTGTTTATTCTTCCATAAAGTAAACATAGTAATCCGCTCGAGGATACAAAGTTATACATACGTATATCGTATATCGGATCGGGAGTATGGGGTTTGGCTACTAGATGGCGCCACAGATGCAGCGAGCTGGATGCCAGCGCCACAGCGACTGCAGAGTGACCTACGAGGCGCTACTTAACGGCAGCGCACAGCACACGTAGTCTCTCTTCATGCCTGACCATCGAGGCAACATCACTCCTCTATCTGTCATTGTGTATTATGTGACAGCAATCTCCCGCACTTTCAGTCGACGATCCTCCATGACCATTATTTGCACTTTTGCGATAAATTCTGGGTCGCAGCACTTTTTGGCCGTCCATTACGTGGATCATCATCCAAGCTCTCCCGTCCAAATTTAAACTCGCTGGTCCACTTGGCAACAGTTAAAAATAAAGGAGCAGAGTCCCCTAGTGTGTTCTGAAAGTCGGCATGAATTTCCTTTGCTTTCATACCATTCTTTACAAAGTATTTAATCACTGCTCGAATCTCAGTTTTTTCCATTACCACAAATCACTAGGCGGGAACAACAACAAAGAGTCGTCACTACCACACTCCTGCAGCTAGAGCACTGACGCGCCACGTGTTCACTCACAAAGGATGTGTGATTATTGCTCGGGAACCTCGTTGCTCTAGCACTGACATCTAGCGGTGATTCCAGGAACTTTTCAAACCGCCCTCGTACATTCAACCCTCCCGATTCCTGATTTTTCCCAGTTGGATTCGACATATAGATCGTATTCATACAGCTACGTTGCAATAGATATTATCGAGCCGAATCCTGTTTATATGTGGTTGGGAATGGTATGAACTCCCCAGCCAGTTAGACAGAGATAAAAGTTAACCAATACGATGAAGGAGGAGGTAGAGAACTAGAGATGTGAAGGGGTATTATGTAATGAGGATGTTGTGTCTGTGTCTCGTCACCTCCGTACCTGGGCCTCCGCCATGAGCTGCATGTCGTGCGCCCGGCGGGCGGCGTTGGTGACGACGTGCAGGTAGCCGAGCGCCGTCTTGGTGACCACCAGGTCGTCCAGGACGCCGCCACTGTGCGGGTGCGTGAACACCGACAGCGTCGCCGTGTTGTCCGGCAGCGACTGCAGGTCAGCGGGAGTCAGCCGCTCCAGCAGCGTCAGCCGGTCCTTACCGCGGATCTGGTGACAGCGCACGATCACTTTGTCTCAGCGTACCATTCACATTACAACATATACACTACCTGACCAAAAGTACTTGGACACCTGTCTCAAACTGCACATTGGTATTACCCATCTCACGTTCCTTATTATTTGACACTAACCCCAAAAGCCGTCAAAAATGACGGGTTTAGCGGAGTGTTATGGTAATTTATTTCTCTGCAGTTCCTTAACCAAATAGAATTGTTATAATACAATATCTAACCAACAGTACCTGGACACCTATCTCAAACTGCACACTGAGGTTACCCATCTCACGTTCCTTAGTATCTGACACTAGCCCCAAAGCCCGTCAAAAATGACGGGTTTAATGGAATGTTACAGTAATTTATTTCTCTGCAGCTCCTTAACTAAATAGGATTGTTATAATACAATATCTGATCAAAAGTACCTGGCCACCTGTCTCAAACTGCACATTGATGTTACCCGTCTCACGTTCCTTATTATTTGACACTAGCCCCAAATCCAGTCAAAAATGACGGGTTTAACTGAGTGTTACGGTAATTTATTTCTCTGCAGTTCCTTAACTAAACAGAATTGTTATAAAATAAAATTCAGTTTAATTCCACGTGCCTTTGCTGTAGCGAAAGTTTTTTTTTATGTCTACAGTCCAAGATTTTCCAAAACCTCACGTGAGATTTCCGTTGACCCACCTTGGTGAAATTTGCCCCCTCCCCCACCTATTTCACCCGACATAATTAATGGACGCCCCTAACTGGTCGGTCACAGTCTTTCGAATGTTCTGCAGAGTTCCAAAATTACGTCCTTTTAAGACATGTTTGGATTGCGTGAAAAGTCACAAGGACTTAAATCAGGTGAATAGGGGGGTTGAGGAACTACAGGAATATGTTTTGAGATCAAAAATTCACTGGTGGAAAAAACCTTTCGCATGTCCAGATCGTCTGTCAAAATTTGATGTACGGTGAAAGTGTTTAAATTTAACTATTCACTCATCATCCTTATTGTTAAATGACGGTCTGATCTCACAAGAGCCCTCACACGGTCAACATTTTCGTCAGTTTTTGAAGTTGAATATCTCCCTGTGCGATGTTGATCTTCAACGTGTTCTCGGCCTACCAACAATGATTTGTGACAGCGAAAAACATATGCTCTACATAAGCAACCCCATAGGCCTATTTCAACGTTTCAAAGGTTACACTCGCGGATTCCCCATGTTTAACAAAAAAATTTGATTGCAAAAACGTTGCTCTAAATTCTGGTGCTCTATTTTCGTAACACACAGAAAAAACACAACTTTACTGATGGCACCTTCAGAAATAATGCGTTGGCTGAACGGAGTTGAAACTCGGACTGAGCAAATGGAAGGGATGAACAAACCGGTAGACACAGCTTTCCCAGATCGCTCGCAGTGTTACCAATCTCATTACTTTTCTCACATATCTCGTAAGTGTTTCTCTCTGGAGTGGCGGAGAGAAAAAACAATATTCATTCCACTAAAAATGGGAGCACGTCAGTCTGTCGGCCGTAAAATTTACATATTATGGCGACCGTAAAATATACACATTATGGCGACCGTAAATTTACATATTATGGCGACCGTTAAATTTACATATTCTGGCGACCGTATAATGTACATATTCTGGCCACCGAAAATTTACATATTCTGGAGACAGTTAAATTTACATATTCTGGCGACCGTAAAATTTACATATTATGGCCATCGTAAAATTTACATATTCTGGCGACCGTTAAATTTACATATTCTGGCGACAGTAAATTTACATATTCTGGCGACTGTAAAATTTACATATTATGGCGACCGTAAAATATACATATTATGGCGACCGTTAAATTTACATATTCTGGCGACCGTAAAATTTACATATTATGGCCACCGTAAAATTTACATATTCTGGCGACCGTTAAATTTACATATTCTGGCGACCGTTAAATTTACATATTCTGGCGACCGTAAAATTTACATATTCTGGCGACCGTAAAATTTACATATTATGGCGACCGTTAAATTTACTTATTCTGGCGACCGTTGAATACTCTTAAGTGTTTAGTACTTTGTAAGAGAGTGCTGAGTTACCCACCTCCGTCTGCATCATGTGTGAGACGTCGAAGAGCGAGCAGGCCTTCCTGGTGTGGTGGTGGGCGCTGGGGTCGGGCGCGCCCTGGTAGCTGACGGGCAGCAGGAAGCCCGAGAAGTCCACCATGCGGCCCCCCAGCTGCTTGTGCAGGCTCGCCAGGGCCGTGGGGCGGGCCGGGGGCGGCGGCCGCTCCAGCGGGGGCGTCGGCGTGATGAAGCAGAACTGCCGCCCCCGAGCGCACAGCAGTGGTACCAACCGCACGGTGCCAGGCATCGCGGTCCTGCAACACGAGCGGCGGTCAGCTCCAGAGGCACAGGTAGAGCTCCGTACTCATCTTCAAGACATTCAACCTACACAATTTACTTATTTAGTATGACAAAATGATACAAATAATAGTAATTTCATTGAATTACAGTAGATAACACGAGACTCATGTTTCTACATATTGACGTGGACAGACTGCTGTTATTCGGTTGCCTCAGTGGTTGATTCATGATGCTGCTATAACGTCACGGGAATGTTAATGAGCAAGTGGTGATCGGTGCGACGAAAATGAATAATAATTAATAAGGCGAATGGAGAAAGGTGAATTTACTAGAACACTTTCGTGGTTTCCTCAAATCACTCCAGACGAATGCAGGGAAGCTTCCTTCAAGAAGACCATGGCCGAATTCCTTCCCGTTCCTTGTCGCCAGTCCCATCCCGCCTCAAATGACCTTAGCCGTCGACGAGGCGTAAAGCAATAAGTAAAAATAAAAAAAAGAATACTTTAAGCTTTAACATAAAGAATTAATTAAGAACAATATTTTGGTGTATGGAGAGAGAGGAGCAAAGTAATTATTGACGTGATGCGTTTGTTAAAGACATTTTTTATGGAGAGAAGCTTATTTGGCAGCCATTATTGTTTTTGGTGGCCGTTCGTTAAAATTGCACCTCTGACACACAATATAACTTTTTTTCCTCCTCTCTCCTCTCCATTTTTGATTTTCTTGGAATTACTTCAACGAAGAACTTGAGAAAATTAAAATTGAATCTCACATTATAACTTTTTTTTTCCTCTTTCCGTTTTTGTTCTGCTTGGAATTACTTCAACGAAGAACTTTAAAAAAATTGGCAGAAATCTTTATTGTTATGAAATTGTTTCTTAGCAAAGCATAATTACTGATTTTTTGATGTATTTTACGATTTCTTATTTTCAGTTTTCTTTTTTTCTGATTTTTTTAAAATTAATTTTATGTTTTCTTCAAAAAAATTCTAGGGTTATTTTGTTGACATGGTTCCAGTACATGCTACAAATATTAGCTCACAAACATCAGAGGCTCTTCTCCTAGCATTAATTTATACATTTAACTGTCGTAAATAAACAAACAATAACATGTGAATTAAAAACGAACGTGGTACACTGAAGAGCCAAAGAAACTAATATAGGCATGCGTATGCAAACACAGAGATATGTAAACGCTCAGAGTACAGCGCTGCGGTCGGCAATGTCTACATAAGACAGCAGGTGTCTAGCGCAGGCGTTAGATCGGTTACTGCTGTTACAATGACAGGTTATTACGATTTAAGTGAGTTTGTACGTGGTGTTATAGTCGGCGCACGAGAAATGGGACACAGCATCTCCGAGGTAGCGATGAGGTCGGGATTTCCCGTGCGACCATTTCACGAGTACACCGTGAATATCGGGAATCCTGTAAAACATCAAATTAACGACATCGCTGCGACCGGAAAATGATCCTGTAAGAACGGGACCAACGACGACTGAAGAGAATCGTTCAACATGACAGAAGTGCAACCCTTCCGCAAGTTGCTGCGGATTTCAATGCTGGGCCATCAACAAGTGTCAGCGTGCGAAACATTCAACGAAACATCATCGATATGGGCTTTTGGAGCCGAAGGCCCACTCGTGTACCCTTGCTGAGTGCACGACACAATGCTTTAATTTACGCCTCGCCAAGGCCCTTCAACACCGTCATTGGACTGTTGATTATTGGAAACATGTTGCCTGGTCTGACGAGTCTGGTTTCCAATTGTATAGAGCGGATGGACGTGTACGGGTATGGAGACAACTTAATGAATTCATGGACCCTGCATGTCAGCAGAGGACTGTTTAAGCTGGTGGAGGCTCTGTAATGGTGTGGGGTGTGTGCAGTTTGAGTGACATGGCATCCGTGATAGTCTAAATACGACTCTGACAGGTGACACGTACGTACGCATCCTGGCTGATCACCTGCACCCATTCATGGCCATCGTTCATTCCGACGGACTTGGGCAATTCCAGCAGGACAATGCGACACGTCCAGAATTGCTACAGAGTGGCTCCAGGAATACTCTTCTGAGTTTAAACACTTCCGCTGGCCACCAAACTCCCCAGACATGAACATTATTGAGCATATCTGGGATGCCTTGCAACGTGCCGTTCAGAAGAGATCTCCACCCCCTCGTACTCTTACGGATTTATGGACAGCCCTGCAGGATGCATGGTGTCAATTCCCTCCAGCACTACTTCAGACATTAGTAGAGTCCATGCCACGTCGTGTTGCGTCATTTCTGCGTGCTCGCGGGGCCCCTACACGGTATTAGACAGGCGTACCAGTTTCTTTGGATCTTCAGTGTCCCTCTCCTCGCATTATATATATATATATATTCATCTCTTCTCTTCATATTTGTGTAGAGTTATATCCTCAACAAGCAATTGGCTTTAGCTGGCTTCGACCTTACAATTCCTTTTAACAACATTAGTGCATGTCATATGCAATGGAGTTATTTATTTGAAGTTTCATGGTTATCCGAGCAGCGCTGTGGTGGTAGCCAGTGTAACTAATACTTCGGTTATGATCGGGACTCGCCGAATTTTGCCGAGCTATTGAGGCGAGTCCAGTCTCCAGGCACAACGCGTTTTCATTAAAGTGGTTGAACATTGTCACTGCTTGAAGACGCGGTGTGCAGTACACGATAGTTCAACTGTGTTTCGTAGATGTGGTCCCAGTATTGATCCGTGACTGTGTCGTGATATCGTTACGCGCAGGCCGGTTGGTTTTCGTCGCCGCTAGTTGGCAGCACCTCTCTCCATCTTAATGCGCCGCGGCCTGTCGGCATTCCTCTCAGGTTCGGCAACTGATGAAAAAAGTTTTCCCTCCCGCACCCCATCCCCTGCGCCCTGCGGCAGATTGGCGACGGTGGCGCCGCTCCTCATGAATTATTCCCGGCAGAGTCCTCTCGCTCCAGTTGCGCCGCGCACGGGGCGCGATTCTTTTGAACTCCGTCAACAGATGTCGCGTCGGGGAGAGGCGAGTCGACTGCAAACCAATGTTCTAGCGGAGCGACTCCCGACTAAGTCTACGCATCCGCGAAATGCCGCGCGGGTACCTGACAGCGGGAAGTTAGAGACGTTTCGGAGTCTGAGTGTGTCGTCATCCTCAGCAACCGGATTCCAGTTTTCGATGTCATCCCGAAATCACTCCAGTCGCATGTCGGCATACTACCTTCAAAAGGCCATGACGGAACTCATTCCCGTTCATCGTCCCCAATCTCCCTCATGATTTCGAAGTCGACGAAAAATTCGAACTGATCAAAAATATATTGTATCGGAAACAGGAAGTCTAGAAACGTGTTAAGAAATCAAAAGCGCAATAGAGGTAAGGATTGCGACAATTAGGTACCCCACTTCAGCCTTCATAAAATAGTCCCTAAGATGTTGGCGCACTTCTTTCTGTGACGTCATCACCACCAGTTTTGTCGCGCGGGGAGCCACCACTGAGGTGGACTATGCGCCAAATTCACAGCCTCACAGTCTGCCACAAGGTCGTAACAGCACACGAATTTGTTTTACATGAAGCGGGAAAATTTATTTGTTTATGTATCATATGATTAGTAAACGTATTTTACAGAATGTACAAAAATTCATGGACAGTTGCGCACATCACAAGCTAGTATAATCTTTTTTTTTTTTCTGTCATCAGTCTTTCGACTCGCTTGATAAAATCCTCCATCCCTTCCTACAGGGTGTCCAGAAAAGGACTCCCTGATTTCAAAATTAAATATCTCGAAAACAAAGATCGATAGAGGAATGCAGTAAACGGTATGATTATTGTGACAGCTGTAAGAAGTGTATACAGCAGTGTGAAATAATAGTTACAAAAGCTGCTAACAGATGGCGCTGTACGCTGTACAGCTCATATCAGCATACATAAGTGAAATAATCGTATGAAAACAATCTTTGCAAACAATCACATCATAATGTTTTCAAAATGTTCAACGTTTCAATGGTGGAACTGATCGCCCTGAGCTTCGGATCACTATTTAGGCATTACGTATGGCGATTACAGCGCCATCTGTTAGCAGCTTTTGTAATTATTATTTCAAACTGCTGTATACACTTCTTACAGCCGGCCTCGGTAGCGTAGGGGCTAGAGTGCTAGCGGTTCGAATCCGGCCGCGGGCATGGATGTTAAGTGTTGTGTGTCTGTGTGTGTGTCCTGTCCGTCCTGTGGCGTCCGCACTTTGAAGACTATATATAACACTGGATTTAACTGATTCACTGACACATTGAGCTGGCTGTATGGCCTCAGCTGCCAAAAGCCATTATTTAAAAAAAAATACACTTCTTACAGCTGTCACGATGAACATACCGTTTACTGCATTCCTCTATCGATCTTTGTTTTGGAGATATTTAATTTTGAAATCAGGGAGTCCTTTTCTGGACACCCTGTATCTTGTACTATCCTCTTCATCTCTACGTATCCCTTACAACCCACGTCCTCAATTATTTGATTCATATAATTATACTAATCTCTGTCTTCCTCTACAGTTCTTACCTTCTACTGTTCCCTCCACCAGCAAATTAACCAATCCAGCATGTCTCAAAATATGACCTACCAGCCAGTCTCTTCTTTCTGTAAGCTTCTTCCACAAACTTCTTTCCTCATCCGTCATTTCCAAAACTCGTTCATTTCTTACTTTGTCTGTCCACTTAATTTTCAGCATCTTGTATCTCTGAATCTACAGCTTTGATCCATTAACTGGCTTTAGGCTGGTCGCACACTGGAGCCGAATTTCATCCGAACCGCATTCGTCCGATTAACGCCCGTAACGGCCGACCAGTTCGTGCGATTAACCTCGTCCACTGCAGTCAAATAACGTCCGACACACACTGCCGATCCGTCAATATAACTTCAACACCAAGCTAACTGGGTGTTGTTATAAAATGTACAGTGACTTACATTTCGTAAAAATAGACTTTACCTTGCCCTCCCGAAATATTAAAAGAGTCAGGGACGTATTTGGTACTAGCTCGTACCCGCGACTTCGTACGCGTGGATTAAGAATTTTTTGCCAGAATTGAATATAGAAAATTGTTGGTAACGAAGGATTGGACCCAAACAACACCGAGTCGGCATAATATGACAGGAAAGCTATCACTATATCATTCTACCGTCGAACCAGTCTCTTAAAGAGAATCAGTTTCCAACATATTTCTGTCACCATTGGATAAGGTCTCAAAATTTCGTGACTACAACTATTAAACATACCGGAGAAAATGTCCTGTGCCGTTCATACAGATTTTCTTCAGATCAACATCGATATAGCCATTTGGTCGTCAAAACGTAACAAAAAGACAGAGACTTACTTCTGCATTTATAATATTATTACTGCAGATCACACACACACACACACTGACTGCGAACAACCCCTGAGGGATCATTATAACCTAAAAAAGCGTACACCTACAGCATTGCAAGACTACCTACGATTTGCCTCGCATTCCACCCCTAACTTTGTGATGCCTACAGTTTAACATTCAATCCAAATAACTTACGGTCGAGGCGTGACTCTTACGATCAAAAACAATTATTAAAAATCTTAGTCTGGACGACCCAAACATTTGTAAGCAAGCACTTTAACAACTCAGCTGTCTGACCTATACACTGATAAGCAGTATACAGACGTCCATATCCAACGCGTCTGTCTATCGCTATTCAGTAGTATTTCGAAATTATGAGACAACATGTATTATTTATACAGATAATTTTTCAACCAAATGTAGACAGTATTTTTCTCCTTGTTTCAAAGGATGAAAACTGTGGATTTGTATGAAGAACAAACAAAAAAACAAACATACATACATACATTCATCTTTATATAGACCCTTGAGCTCAACCTGTGATGCGCGGCATGCCCCGAAAATATTTTGAAATTCAACCTCGCATTTTTTAGTTATTTTCTAGCCAAAATTCTAAAATAATCATTTGAATTTTATTATTTAACTGTGGAATATTTTACTATATCGTATCTAGAAGAATATAGAATTGTTGAGATAAAATGAAAAAACTGAAAATCATTAAGATATACAATTCAATATAGTAACATCGCTGCGAAAAATCATAGACGAAAGAGAATGCAAAGTTGAGAGTTACGTCCATGATGCCAAATTCGCAAAAACGCAATATTTCAATTTTAATAATAAATGAACATACAAGAAAAACAATACAAAAAGAAGAATTATAAGAAACAAGCAAATTTTGTTTTTGTGATGCGGGCTCGTAGGCTACAGCCTATATAGCCTACTCCTTAATGTGGTCCAGACAAGGGTGATATCTCATAATCGTTTAAGAATATTCCAGTGCAAAATGGAAATAATTGTCTTTATTGTACAAATTTTTAATAAAATAATCATTATAACTGCGTAGACGCATTTGCAATAATTGTCTTTTCCGTAGATATTTTCTTAAAAATATTTATAGTGTATAATAGAGTTTAAAAAAATACAAATCAAGATCAAATAATAGATGAAAAATGAAGACTTTTTTTTATTAGGAGTGAAACATGCGTTGACGATTCGGCCGTATACGTCCGACTGATCCCATTTCAATGGGATCTGTCCGTCACTCGGCCGTATTCGGCTGTATTCGGCCTAGCAGGTCGTGTCCAGTAGACGTTTGGAAGATACCTTTACCTGTCTCGGGATTAGTAGGTCGTATTCGGCCGAACAGCCGGTCGGACGAATTCGGAGCGAGTGGACGACCGGCCTTAAGCGATGCATCGTGTATGTCCGCCATTGTTCCCTTGAGGACAGTCAGAAACGATGTGACTGATTGTCCGTGAGGTGGCTCCACAGTCGCAATTTACAGAATCTAGGCAGCCCCGTTTATGTAATAAGTAGGCGCATCTGCCTTGTCCTGTTGGAGTCCGATTGATGATTCTCCACCGCCGCCTGGGGAGATCGAAACCTTGTAACCTTACTGAGGGATCTCCAACTAGATGTTGACCCTTTCCCACTATGTTAACCATAGTTTGTTGGGTTGAAATAACATTTTGCAAGGTTGGCAGCTATGAACGGAAACGTGTACAAACTTTCAAGTCACCCGGACACTGGAAAGTTTACGACACATCGATTGGAATACTTTCAACATAAAACGCACAGGTGAAAGTAATATATGCGGTGCTGCCAATTCCACGGATTTATTTTTATAAAAGGTTAGGATTTTCGGTTTTTGTTAAAATATTACGTATTTTTTTCTACTTTTTATTATTTGCTGATTTTTCCTTATATTTGTGTTTTGTTAAACTTTGAGGGTATAGTGTTAACGCATTACAGAATTTCCAATAATTGTGAATCGTGGTTTCCTTGCAACCGTTCCCGTGAACTAACGATTGAAATAAAGCTCATATTTTGTTTGATTATAGATTTTATAGATGTTAAAAGACTGTAATACAGAACTATCTGCGCACTCTTTATGCACGGTGACACGCTCGTTGGCACGGATTTTTAACATTTTATGTTACAGAACTAAATTTAATGTATGGTCACCCCCCCCTTCCCCCCAAAAAAGAGATTACGCACAACAGCGGCAGTGATGAAAGTGACACCATGCC
Source organism: Vandiemenella viatica (assembly GCA_031002005.1). Lineage (NCBI taxonomy): Eukaryota > Metazoa > Arthropoda > Insecta > Orthoptera > Morabidae > Vandiemenella > Vandiemenella viatica. Next base: position 144,202,525 of record CM061918.1, on the reverse strand, counting down.
AAGAGATATTTCTTACTTTCAATGTAGAATATTATTTTGTATTTCGAGTTTTAAACACCTGGAAATGAAAAGTATTCTTAATTTTGCTCTCTCTTCAATAATTATTGTTTCAGTCAGTTAGCGTGTCTCCGGATTTTTTAACCAAATCTACGGAAATTTTAGCGGCCATCTACGGATATTCAGAGCAAAGTGGTTGGCAGCACTGAATATATGCCTGGCAATGCACAGTAGGTCGTTGTTTGGTGGTGAGTATGGTCCCATATGTTGCCTGTATGTGACAGTGTTTGGGACGTGCAGTGGTATGTAGTATGTACAACGCGTCACTGGGTGCTGCATATTGATGTCCTCAATTAGCAGCACGCAACGCGGTGAACCGGCACTAATAACCGGTTACCGCGGTATGATTAACAGTAGCCACAGCACGCGCGCTTACAATTTCCTAAGGCTGGCTGTCAAGTGGACGCCTACGAGGGGGAACCCTAAAATAACCGGAATAGCACTGCCGTGGGCGGAGCTTGTGTGGTACGCGTTTCTGCCGCTAGGCGTTTACAGTTGAACTCATTGCCATTTCAGTGCCACCTGTGTTGTCGACCTGGCTTGTCCTGGTAAACTGCACTGATTGTTTTTGCTAGCGCTGTTTTGTTATTGTTTCGTTTTTGATGGTGGCAAGTATAAGTGAACAACGTGCGGCTGTGAAATTTTGTTTTCTACTCAGTAAAAATGCTGCTGAAGGTGTTTTAATCTTGAAACAGATTTACAAAGAAGACTCTATGGGAAAAACTCAAGTGTACGAGTGGTTCGCTCGGTTTAAAAATGGCGACGTGTCGATTGATGACAAACCTCGTCCTGGACGTCAATCACCTGCCCGAATCGACGAAAATGTTGAAAAAATTCGAGAGCTTGTGCTCTCAGACCGTCGACAGACAATTGATCAACTGTCAGAGATTAGTGGGTTATCTTGGAACTCGGTTCAGCGAATTTTAACACGTCATTCTCACCTCGTTCAAAAAAAAAAATGTCATCGAGTCAAATCAAACATCAAAACAATGCTAATTTGCTTTTTGATGCCAAGGCACGGGCGTAGCTACTATGGGGCTAGGCGGTGCAGTGCACCGGGGCCCCTACGCTCAGGGGGCCCCAGCCTCAGCTCAGGGGGCCCCTATCAGCATCACAAAGAAAAAAAAAAGTTAGCCCATCTGATCTGAGTGCCCAAAATAATTTTTTTTTGCACCGGGGCCCTTGTTGAACTAGCTACGCCACTGTGCCAAAGGCGTAGTTCATTCAGAGTTTGTTCCCCCACATCGCATCGTCAATCAAATATTTTATTTGGAAGTTTTAAGAAGATTACGCAACAGTGTTCGTCAAAAAAGACCCGATTTGTTGCAGACAGGAGACTGGTTCTTCCACCACGACAATGCACCTGCACACACAGCTGTCTCTGTTAGGCAGTTTAATTGGCATGGTTCCGCTGCCCCACGCACCATACTCGCCTGACCTGGCTCCGTGCGACTTTTTCTATTTCCCCGCACGAAAAGGGGCATGAAAGGACACCGATTTGGCAACATTGATGAGGTCAAGAAAAAAGCGAGGGAGGAGCTGTCAGCCATTTTTAAAGATGGCTACAGAAAATGTTTTGAACAGTGGAAGCACCGGTGGAACAAATGTATTAGTTGTAATGGAGAGTATTTTGAAGGGAATAAGGTTGTTTTGTAAAAAAAAATCTGAAAATACAAGGGGTGAACAAATGAAAAGGTACGAAACGACACGGTGGGTACAAATGTAGACTTTATTCGAAATATACACCATAGGCCTGAGCACAACGATCCCACTGATGAACAAGCCGCAGGATTCCTTGTTCCCAGAATTCCTGTGGCCGTGACGAGACCCAGTCCTTCACAGCGTCCTTGAGTACGTCGTCCGAGTTGAAGCGCTTCCCTTTCTTCAGTGGACCAAACACATGGAAATCGCAGGGCGACATGTCCGGACTGTAGGGCGGATGGTCCAACGTCTCCCACTTGAACTTGGCCAGTTCCACGTGTGTGACTCTGGAGACGTGTGGACGCGCGTTATCATGGAGCAGAACCACACCCTCCGTGAGCAGCCCCGGTCTTTTGTTCTCGATGGACCTGCGTAGGCGTCGGAGTGTCTCACAGTACACATCCCCCATCTGTACGCCATCCTGTCCTCATACGGACTGCCGCATCATTTGGACGCCGCTTTTGATAAGAGCCTCTGCTCTCTACTGCGCATGCGGGCGCCCGCGCATGCTCCGATCCCAGTCAGAGACTCCAATCGCATCCCGAGATGTCTCGCTACGTTCTCCCATGTCGGAATATGCAAATATTTAACTGTTACGTTTTTATGTCGTTTCTTACCTTTTCATTTGATCACCCCTTGTATATAGCTTTTAAAAAATAATTGCTTTTTTTGGGTACCTCTTCGTATTCGAGCGAAAAATTCTCGCGAGAGTACGCCCCACCCTATGTTTTTATTTTTGTCATTTTTAAACATATTGCAAATTGTTTCTTTCCATGAGACAGGTTCACTGGGTGCATGGTATGGTGTTGGCTTCCCCGCCATACAGTATTATCCCTACTCCGTAGTTTTTGGGACACCTTATTCGTAAGTTTCAGTTTTCTATATCCAACTCTAGCAACGAAATTCCAAGCCCACGCGTACGAAGTCGCTAGAGTAGAAATACATCAGTCGCCCAGGTATTCTAGTTTGATTCTAGATGCCTCTAGCACTGCAATGACCTGCGTTGACCGGCCATCGGCAAATGGACCTCAACTTGCTTAGATAACCTTGTTATCAGTCCAGCCTCGGTCCAAGTCGAACTCCGCTAACAACTCTGTGACGTCACGAGGGTTCTCCGACGGCAGTGGGACCAACTGCAGCCAGTGAAAATCACTACAGGGAAACATTCTAACAGCCCGCAGTACCGAACAATAGAACGACTTGTAACATTATCACAAACTCCTCAGTCATTATTTATTTCCTATCATTACTACTAGCTGATACCCGCGACTTCGTACGCATGGATTAAGAATTTCTCTGTAAGAATTGAATATAGACAGTTGTGGGTAACGAAGGATTGGTCCCAAACAACACCGATTCGGCATAATATGACCGGAAAGCCATCACTATAATATTCTACCGTCGAACCAGTCTCTTGAAGAGAATCAGTTTCCAACATATTTAAAAACAGAAAAACAAATGAAGGTCAGGGGATGTGTGGGTTGGGGGGAGGGGGTGTTAATTAAAGTCAGGTTTATTTTAGCTTGTTCTTTTCTTCTTTCTTCAGCATGAGCATCTGATTCTTGGGTTCTAATAACTTTAGCTGCTAGTGCTTTGCTAGAGCTACAACTTATGCCAGTTTACGCCCGCAAAGCATGTAAAAAAAGAAGGAAAAATAAACTGGTGCCAGAAACATTTAAGCAGACACAAAGTAATAGGACAGAGAAAATCGACATCTATACTAAATTATACGTTTTTTCTCTAAACGCAATTTATTAATAAATTATGCACTAACATAATGCGCGAGAAGCATAGCTTGAGCAAGCGACGTAACATTACAGACTAACACACACATCCGTCTCTCTGTCACCATTCGATAAGTTCTCAAAATTTCGTGACTACATCTGTTAATAATACCGAAAAAAAAATGTCCAGATTTTCTTGTCAAATTCCGTCGATATCTGTATAGCCATTTAGTCGTCAAAACGTAACAAAAGACAGAAACTCGCTTCCGCATTTATAGTATTATTACTGCAGATCACACTTACACACTGACTGAGAATCACCCCTGAGGGATCAATATAACGTAAAAAAGTATACACCTACAGCATTGCAAGACTACCTACGATTTGCCTAGCATTGCACCCCTAACTTTGTGATATCTACAGTTTAACAGTCCGAATAACCGACTGCCCAGGCGTGACTCTTACGATCAAAAACAATTTTTAAAAATCTTAGCCTCCCCGGAGATTTGAACCGGAGACAAAGACCCAAACATCAGTAAGCAAGTGCTTTAACCACTGAGCTACCTGACCGATACACAGAAAAACAGTACAGAGACCTCCACGTCCAACGCCTCTGTCTATACAGATAATTTTTCAAGCAAATGTAGACAGTATTATTTCCCTTGTTTCAAAGGATAAGTGTGCAAAGTTTCATCGAGATCGGATGAAAACTGTGGATTTGTTGAAGAACAAACAAACAAACATACATTCATCTTTATATATTTATAGATTATTAATGAACTACATAGCTTTTGTTAGCTACAAGCATCCTTAATACGTAGTTGTATTAGTGACAGAAATTCTCCTCGGGTGTTCCGCCGGATCAGTTCTTCCATCTGTGACGTTTCTACAACAGCGTTGGTTGTCGTCATCAGGCGAAAAGTACGACATTCACTCTGCGACAGCAAGAGACCGACTGCAGCCTGTGTCTTCCCTCTTAACACTTGTAGTCAGATTTTCTCCATTTTCTTATGACCATCCTGGTTCCCTACTGTTTTTTCTTGCCGTTTACTATGTCTGCTTCCTATTGTACCATTACTTAATCCTTTCTACAGATAAAAGTATCACCTACAAAAATTATAAAATTCGTTCATTTAATTCCTTTTGCTTATATAGATACCCTCATAAAATAAGCCCACATCGAAACTTTTTTCAAAGTTATTTCCATCACTTTTTTTTTTCTTTGTTTATGGTTTTACGCCTCGTCGACGTTTTTAGATGTGGGAAAGGGCTGAGGGCAAGCAACGGGAAGAAATTCGGCCATACCCTTTTGAAGGAACCATCGCGCCGTTCCAAAAACCGTGGAAAAGAGAAATTAGTATGCCCGGACGGGGATTCGAACCCGCGTCCTTCCAAACACTCACTAAAAACATTTGCTAATCGGTCGTGTGGATTCGAGAATTTACCGAAGCTGATTCTACATCGGTTGACAGAAATGAATTAACTTTAATGTTAAAAATTCAATTTTTCAATTCTTAAGCATTATTTTGGGCAGTTTTTATTTATTTATTTATTTATCAATCTTGTTTCATAGATCCCTGCTGAGGAAGGACCTCTGGGATGTGAAACATGTCACGGTTAATACACATACATACAATATGAGTCATAATCATAGTAAAAACAATTATACGTTCCAAATACAAATAAAGAGAATCACAACAAACATTAATTTTTACAACTGAATTTTGCAAAAGTCATATTGAATACAATTAATTAATTTGTTCAAATTCTTGAATGGAGTAGAAGGAGTTGCCAATAAGATAATCTCTCAGTTTACTTTAAATATATCTTTATTATCTGCAGACTGTTTTATACTCTTGAGAATTTAATACCAGAATAATTAACTGCTCTTTGTACTAATGACAGAGAGGTTTGTGTTTTGTGCAAGTTACTTCTGTTTCTTGTATTGAAATTGTGTACCTGTGAATTAGAAGTAAGCAGGTTAAAATGAACTATGACAAAGCACATTAGAAAACATATATACTGAGAAGTCATTGTTAGAATATTGAGTTTCTTAAAAAGTTGTCTGCAAGAAGTTCTTGATTGCGCCCTACACAACATCCTAATAGCTCTTTTCTGTGCTACGAAAACTTATTTTACTTTGTGAAGAGTTTCCCCAAAAAAATTATGCCATATGACATCACTGAATGAAAATATGAGGAGTACACCTGTTTCGTTAATTCTAGCTGTTAGTAATAGGTTGTAATATCTTACAGTGTTGCAGTAGTAGTTGCAAAATAATAACATAATAACATACGTTGTCTAAAAGATTTCTGTCTAAAATTTTCTTAATTAGAATATATTACTATACTAGTAAGAAATAACGGTTCGTCGTGGATTTTAGAGGTTGAACTATCTGAATGTACCGTAGATAAATAAATAAAATAATCGGATGTTGTCTTTACCAAACCTCATCGCCATATCAAATTTTTGAATGTTTAATCAGAAGTTTTCAGGCTCATATTAAAGTATAAAATTGCAAACGCAAATTCCAATCCTTATTCAGTGCGTGATAACATTAATTCCATTATGATCAGTAATATTCTGGCGTGGTTATACATAGGACTACAAGCAACAATTCGCCTGCAAGTAAATGATCAACTTTTGCTACATGAATAGAGCACGTAAGATCTGACCGAGCTCGGTGGTTGAGTGGTTAACGCTCTGGCCTCGCATTCGGGAGGACGCGGGTTCGAATCCCCGTCCGGGCATCCAGATTTGGGTTTTCCATGGTTTCCCCAAATCACTCCAGGCGAATGCCGGGATGCTTCCTACAAGAGGACATGGCCTAATTCATTCCCGGTTGTTGCCCCCAGTTCTTACCCGACTCTAAAGACCTCGACGTCGTAAAGCCTTCAATAAAAAAAAAATATGTATGTTAGGTCTGTATGAAAAAAACCATGGGTGAGTCAAAAAGGACTTCACAACTTTGGAATGATATAGAAATTTGTTGAGATGACTTACAGAATCGGTAGATGAGTCATTTTGTATCAAACAACTTCAAGTTTGATGCAGGTAGTGAATCATTACACCATTCCGCCACTAGGAGCGCTAGCGTAGTGCACATTTAAAATGGCTGCTTTCACTGGTGCGGAGCGTGCTCGCTGTGTGTTTTGGTTTCACGAAACGAACTCTGCGACAGTTCCACAGATCGACCAAGATGGCGGTGCACCACCTCATTTCCTCACGGGAGTTCGAGGTTTCCTCGATAATCGCTTCCCAGGTCTTGATTGACCAATCACATGGCCACCTCGCTCCCCAGACTTGACACCCCTGGATTTCTTTCTCTGGGTTTCATTACAGATCGTCTGTATGTTCTTCCCCTACTAAAGAATTTTGCCGACCTGAAAAATGGAATCTACGCTGCCGTTGCACAAGCAACGCCCGATTTGCTGCAACGAATGGGTTACTGGTGGGATGTTTACCGGATGACAACTGGTAGTCACATCAAACCAAAATGACACCTGACATTTTTATGTGAAACTTGAGGACGTTTGATACTAAATGACACAGCTACCGATTCCGTATGTTATCTCAGTATATTTCTATATCATTCCAAAATTGTACAGACCTTTTTGACTCACTGTGTATATCGCTGGCTTTTCGATAAAAGATACACGGAAGAAAATTCGATGTTAAAAACATGGTGACAAAAGAATATTAGAAAATAAGAAGGCTAGTAGAATCTTTTATGGAGTTGTTTGTAATTGAATGTAATTACAGTACTTATTCACAATGTTACTTTGTCGGTGTCTAGAGCCGTTTGCAGGATACCAAATACAAGAATTGCTTGGTTGTTATTACTTTTTTATATAAAATCGCGATTTTTGTAGGGAAGACACCAATCTAGATAAACTCGAAAAACAAAACGTTATATAAATATGAAATTTCATCCAAATCCTTACAGCCGTTTCTGAGATACCAAATTAATATTCCCAACATACACAAGAATTGTTCGTTTAAAGATATAAGATTTGTTGGCGGGTGAAGCTCCTGTTTGGTTCGGACGCTAAGAGGATACAGTCACTGTTAAGCCCTGTGTACCACGTGACCATTGTGGACTGAACGTAATTGCCGCTGAGTTAATTGGCCTGTTGACCGGGCACAGACTGTAGAGGTCTCTTCATTGACCAATCACGTCTGCTCCACATGGGCAGTCTGGTCTGAACACAATGAGAATAGACTGCGTTAATACGACAACATTTCTCTGTGTCCTCTGTACCAAAGATACAACTACACCACGATGTTTCTATGAAGCTTCAACGATTTCACAAGACCAAAGACATCTTAAGAGGTGCCACAACAACTGCAGGACATAATTGCGTTCAAATAAAATATGGAAACAGCTGTCACTGATGCTGGAGAAAACGCGCGAAGAGGATTTTCGTTGGCAAATATGGAACTGAGAATTATTGTTAACCTGTAGTGGAACCAATCTGCTCATGTCAGACTGAAGGGAGAAAATACGGATGAAGTAAAAATTCTTTGTGGTGTAAGACAAGGTGGCATAGTGTTCCCTTTATTATTTATTTTCTACTCAGAGTATATCTTTAGTGAGGTGTTGAGTGATGTGGAGATGGGAGTGATGTTGAATGGAAACGGGACAATCAACATTCGCTACGCAGATGACACAGTGATTTTTGCAGACAGTCAGGAAAGCTTACAATATCTTATAGATAGAGTATCGCAATACAGCCACGAATACGGACTTCACATTAATACAAATAAGGCAAAAGTAATGGCCATTGGCAAAAACAAAAACTCCCAATGCCATATTACGATTAACCAGAAGATCATTGAATGTATATCAAGGAATAGGTATCTTGGCACCACAGTAAATAGCCAATGGGATCCATCTGATGAAGTAAAATACGTATTGGTGAAGCCAGGGCTACTTTCAGTAAAATGAATAACCTTTTTAAAAGCAGTAATTTATCAATTACCAGGAAGATGAGACTCCTGCGCTGCTATGTGTTCCCTGTCATCCTGTATGGTGTTGTAACGTGGACATTAACGGAAACTATCAGTAAAAGGTTAGAAGCTTTTGAAATGTGGCTGTATCGAAGAATGTTGAGAATACCATGGACAGATCACACCACAAATCCAGAAGTGCTCCGCAAAATGAAAAAAAGATATAGAAATATTGACCACCGTAAAAACACGGAAGCTTCAGTACCTTGGCCACATCATTAGGAATAATAGCCGCTATGAACTCCTGCAGTCTGTTCTCCAGGGGAAAATACCAGGAAAGAGAAGTGCTGGTAGAAGAAGAACTTCCTGGCTAAAGAATCTGAGAACATGGACCTCCAAGACAACTACGGAGTTAATCCGAGCATCAACCAGCAGGGACAAGACAGACAAGATGGCTGCCGACATCCGGAACGGATAGGGGCCAGAAGAAGAGTATGGAAGATCATCTGTGTCTTGGTCATAGGCTCCATAATCTCGTTACAGTGGGGGCATAAATAGAGTTCCAGGAATTGAAACGCTCGCAAAAGGAATGCTAGAAGATCGTCAAGAGAGTGAGATATTCCTTGCCAGAGGTAGAAGCAGATGGCGAAAAGAAGTATCAGGATATATTATATACATTCCTCCTACCAAAACTGAAAGACCAACTTGTTGGACACCAACTCGTTGGCACACATTTCTAGAGATGCTGAAAAGCTTAGTCCCCGTATGCAACGGTGAGCTAATAAACTAAAACTTTAGAGAGGACTGGACAAGATGAGATAAACATTAATCAAAGAAAGACCTATAGAATGCAGCAAAAAAAAAAAAAAAAAAAAAATTGAAAAGTTTGCGCAAAGCAGTTGCGATCACGTCGTCTCAAAACATATGTACAACTAGTGTGACTCACGAAGTAATTGGTATCCTGAATTCTGTCTTAGATGACGAGTCATTGATTACGTTTCGGCTTAACAGCAACATGGTGGCAGACATTAACAAACGATTCGCTGCCACAAGAGCGGTCGTAGGAGTTTAACATTCGAAATACCGTTTTATATGTCTATAAGAAGTAGGTACATATTTGGAGTCAATACAAAAGACAAGGACATCCTTTCTTGCCTCATATATCAAGGAAGTAATCACTACCCTTAATGTGCCAGAAAACAAATGAAGGTAGGGACTATTGTTTCCACAAACTCCACCAATGATACATCATTGCTGCATAAACTATCGAATATATATACAAGGGGTGATCAAATGAAAAGGTACGAAACGACACGGTGGGTACAAATGTATACACCATAGGCCTGAGCACAACGATCCCACTGATGAACAAGCCGCAGGATTCCTCGTTCCCAGAATTCCTGTGGCCGTGACGAGACCCAGTCCTTCACAGCGTCCTCGAGTACGTCGTCCGAGTTGAAGCGCTTCCCTTTCAGGTGTTTCTTCAGTGGACCAAACACATGGAAATCGCAGGGCGACATGTCCGGACTGTAGGGCGGATGGTCCAACGTCTCCCACTTGAACTTGGCCAGTTCCACGTGTGTGACTCTGGACACGTGTGGACGCGCGTTATCATGGAGCAGAACCACACCCTCCGTGAGCAGCCCCGGTCTTTTGTTCTTGATGGACCTGCGTAGGCGTCGGAGTGTCTCACAGTACACATCCCCCACCTGTACGCCATCCTGTCCTCATACGGACTGCCGCATCATTTGGACGCCGCTTTTGATAAGAGCCTCTGCTCACTACTGCGCATGCGGGCGCCCGCGCATGCTCCGATCCCAGTCAGAGACTCCAATCGCATCCCGAGATGTCTCGCTACGTTCTCCCATGGCGGAATATGCAAATATTTAACTGTTACGTTTTTACGTCGTTTCGTACCTTTTCATTTGATCACCCCTTGTATATATATGTATATATAATGGGTTAGTACAAAATATTTACAACAAAAAATGTATTTCAGATAACACCAAGATAAGACATCATAACACGGTAATTAAGACAACAGTTACATACGCAAGTGAAACATTAGCAATGAACACGAAAAAAAACCAGAAAAAAATCAAGAAAGAAAAATTATCAGAAAAATCGTGGGACCCAGAGTGAATGAAGATGGACTTCAAACTACAAAAACTACAGAGAAAATATCAAACATAGAATCAGACATGATGAGAAAAGGGTCAAAATTTTATGGACACCTGAGTAGACTTCCGAAGGAAAGAATCTCAAGACAAATTTTAGAATACACACAAACAGTAAAAACAACAACCACATGGATGAAGGAGGTGGAGAAAGACCTGAAGTCTGCAGGCATTGCTAAGGGAGACGTCACAGGCAGAGAGATTGTTTGTAAGAATGTGAACTCACGGGAAGTTATTTCATAGAAAAAATTTAAAAAAATCTAAACGCATCTGGACTGCTGAAGAAAAGAAAACCGTCAGTGAAAGAAAGAAAAAATAATAGTCAGACAAGAAGAACATCCCAAAGAGGAACTGATCGCATCCAGTCAGGATTGCTTATCGTTCTCCGTTATGGCGACATACGAAAATAATAATAACATATATATATATATAAACTCTTTCCTCGTTTCTCTGCCTTTGCCAAGGCTTTTCTTTGTCTGCCTGCACAAGCGCGCAGAACGAAAGAGTATTTTCTGTGGCTCGGTTAGTCATTTCTGCGAAAAGGCATAGGCTAACCTCAGTTCGACTATATAAAATTATCTTTATACACGATAACTACAAAGAGTACAAATATCTGCAAATTTTTGAATATATAAGTCAAACATTACTTATTTTTTCCTTTTGAGGCTAAGTAATGAATGATATATACATGAGGGGGCGACCATTAATTACGTGAGATGTTTTTCAGGAATTCCGCATCCCCTCCCCTCTGGTGAGACTCCCCCCCTCTAAGATGACGTGAGATTTTGAGCTCTTATTATTATTTATTATTATTATTACTCCGCGATTCACTAAAAGTGTGTGGCGGAAGGTGCATTGCACCTATCCGAAAGGGTAATAGTTTGGAAGGGATATACGGGATATGGCAGGAGGCGCCCATGGGCTATTGTGAGGAACTATCCCGGCATTCGCCTGGAGTGACCCGGGAAAACCATGGAAAACCCAGATCAGGATGGTCGGAGTGCTTTATCGAAAGCTACTCCTGTCGGATTTTAAGTTTACTCGCTCGGTAAATCCTTTCTATTCCACTCCCTAATCGCTCGTGGAAAAAAATGAGTACAGAAATGAATCGGTTGTGGCCCTGATTTCTCTTATCTGATTTCAGTGGTCATTCCGAGATATGAATGTTGCTGATAGCAATATTTGTTGACTGTCATTCTGAAATACGCCAGTCGTGAATTTTTCAATTAGCTTCCGTCGAAAGCAACGCCTTCGGTGTTCCAGGTCTTCCCAACCTAACTCCTTCAACATCGCACTTACGCTTTCCCTGCAACTATATATACCTGTCACGAATCGGGCGGCTCTTCTTTGGACCATCTCTAATGCCTCCATTAATCCCTTTTGATGGGGACCCGATACAGAGCAACAATATTCTAAGTGAGGACGCACTACTGACTTGTATACAATCGATTTAACTTCAGGAGTCATCTGTCCTTTCAACAATTTCAAAACATCAAGTAACATTTGCATCGACCCCCGTCTTCCCCTTACTGAGATTTCGTGGGACCCCCCCCCCTATTTCACCTCACGTGATTAATGGACGCACTGTGATGAAACCTATATCTGTAATAGTCACGCCGCCGCCTAGACTTTAGCAGGTGGCGGCCACCTCTAGGACGCTTACGTTGTGTTTGCAGCCTCCCTCGCTGACTGACTTTGGACCGTCAGTCAGCCGGTGAACGCGTGTCAGCAGAGTGTGTTGTTACGAGGTGTTAGGACGACAGCACTCGCTAACACATTCGGCACGCACAACAGGTGCTAATATGACGTCACACGCGACAAGCCGGCCACCGTCATGCTGCTTAATACCGTCCACACACAGACGGCGCAAAACATGTTTCCTGCGATATTGTGTTTACACAGCCTCGTAACTTCACTGGTCAAACTACGGGCGTGCCAATTGAGAATATAACGCATTTTTTTTTTTTTTTAAATAATGGCATTCGATTTTTTAGCCATTTAGCCGGTATTGTCTGCGTTTCTATTTCCTCAGTTGTGTTAGGGAGCATCCATTAATTACGTGAGGTAAAATTTGGGCGGGTGGGAGGTCAACGGAAATATGACGTAAGGTTTGAAATTCTTGAAGGATAGTAGAGCTAAAAAAAAATTATAATAATAATAAAAAAATATAAAAGATCTAAAAATGACACTACTGTCGGCTTTAGGGGGGGGGGGGGGTATATGGTCTAGATTCTCTGGTGAGATCTGGTCCGTGAGAACCCCCCCTAGAAATCGCCGTCGCAACTTTCTGAGACCTATTTTTTTTTGTAGGTCTCACCCTTCCAAAAGCCGGTTACACCCCCACTTTTCGACGAAAAACGCCCCTAAAATCGCCTCGCCTTTCGCGTCATTTGTAGACTATTTTTTATTTGCTCTCTACATTTCAACAATTTTTTCCAAAATCTCAAATTTCGGTAGACCCCCCCCTCCCTTGGTGAGATTATGTGAGATAGACTCTAGAACTAGAAACGACCTTAGGGAGCATCCATAAACTACGTGAGGTGAAATAGGGGGGGGGGGTGCCGGCGAAATCTCACCAAGAGGGGAGGGGCGGGGGTCTACAGAAATTTGAGATTTGTGAAAAATTGTTGAACTGTAGAGCATATAAAAAAAGTTTACAAATGACGCGAAAGGTGAGGCGATTTTAGGGACGTTTTTCGTCGAAAAGTGGGGGTATAACCGGCTTTTGGAAGAGTGAGACCTAAATAAAAAAACAGGTTCTCAAAAAGTTGCGAGGGCGATTTCTAGGGGAGGTTCTTACGGACCAGATCTCACCAGAGACCATGGGGGGGGGGCGGGCCAGATCTCACGAAGTCTCACCAGGCGGAGGAGGGGGGGGTTAGGAAATCCGATAAAATACCTCACGTAATTTATGGATTCCCCCTTAGGGGTTCTTTACCCGCCCTTGGAAGCTTGAGAGCTAAACAAAAAGAGTCTCTAAAAGCTACGAGATCGATTAGCAGGGGGGGGGGGGGGGTGTCTCCGTCAAAATCTCACATCATTTTGGGGGAGGGGAGGAGTCCGACCAAATCTCACCAGAGAGGGGGGGGGACGGAATTCCGGAAAAACATCTCACGTGATTAATGTACGTTCCTATAGACGCTTCTAGCGCTGTTGATAATCTCAAGTGAAAGAACAACAGAGGACGAATACACTACACTCAATTAAAACCACCCCTGCCCTGGGCAGGACTCGAACCGGCGACCTCTCCGCTACCGAGGCCGGCAAGAATGTGGATTCGATTACTGGTTCTGCGATATAGAGTTCTATTTTGCTTACATAATTCATTCAAGCGAAGTGAGCCGATAGTACTTTTCCCCTTTCTCCGCTGGGCTGTAATGGCATTGCAGTTTATTAGACGTAAAACTATTACAGCCCACTATAACAGACCGAAGACACAGCCTTTAGTGAATTTTAATATTAGGAACTTACTACAGAGAGGCGAAACTCTATTAATTATGGTTTTGTTCATGGGCGTATCCAGCAAGGGGCAGGAGAAGGGGAGCGGGGATGGTGCCTCACCCCCAGAAGAAAAATCAAGTTTTCTTCAATACACTTGGACGAATGGAGAACTAGTTCAGGATCACTATGGGAGAGGAAATATTGACTGGATTATGCCTGATCAGTGCACATGGAAATTTCGTGAAAGATTTTCCATGGTTTCCCGAAATCACTCCAGGCGAATGCTGGGCTTCTTCCTTTAAAAGACCATTGCCGAATTCCTTCCCGTCCGTTGTCCGCACCTATAATGACCTCAAAGTCGATGAGGCGTAAAGCCGTAAGTAAAGATTTTTTTTATTTAAAAAAAAAAAAAAAAATAGAAGTTACTGTTTGTGTTGATTCATACTGTAGTTACCTATTTATTCCAAAAGTTTTTCCCATCCGTTTGATACAGTACGTCGACTTCGAAATCATTATAGTCTGAAGAGTATTGGAGACTTGCAACGGGAAGGAATTTGGCATGGCCTCTTTGAAGGAACCATCCAGGCAATCGCCTGGGGTGATTTGGGGAAACCATGGAAAACCGAAATCAGGATGGGGATTCGAACCCGTGCCCTCCAATATGCCGGTCGGGAGCGTTAACGGTTCTCTCATTTCCTCATAGCTGGCGCTAGGCACATTCGCATGGTACTCACTGCAGGTAGTGGAATGAAGAGAACATCTAATGAATTGTCTAGTTCTGCCTTGTTACGTCATTTGCAGTTTGTTCAAATGATACGCAATTTTTTTAATCGTTTTGTTTATAAGACTTTCCACTGATTGACTAAGATACGATCTTCAAACGACGAACAGATTTGTAGGTACAGGTCATTAAATTCCTAGATAAGCAGTCGAGTGTGTTTTGTTATTATTTTATCGCAGACTGTACGGTCGCCATGCGAAACGACTATCGACAACTTGCAAATTAATTACGCTAAATGCGAGATACGCCTGCGTGTGTGAAACATGCTGACACGAAATTCTTCACGCGTAATTCAGCTCATAGAGAGAGTATTCAGTGCCCAGAAGCGAGTAATAAGAATTATGTGTGGGCTTTGCATTAGACCTTCCTTCATACTCAAGTTAATTAGTAGTAGCAGTGGTAGTGGCGAATTCTCCTAACAAATGGAAGACCCAATCAAGTTTTTCTTTGGGTTCTTCTTGTTTTTCCAACAGGCTTTCGTTCTTTCCGAGAAAGCTTGTTTGCGTTCTTCCGACCACTTTGGTCCGTATTGGTTTTGTTTTGGTTTCCATTTGTCTACTTTGTGTCTGAAGGTGTCTGCTTCAAAAATGTCTGTTCCGTTTTTGAGATCCTTTCGAATTTCATTCAGCCAAGGTGTTGAATTATTAAGTCAGGTTACATAATCTATTATCTTTTTTGTCAATTGACTTTCTGGTAACCTCTTAAGGTGACCAAAGAATTTCATTCGCCTTTTCTTGCTGTCGATTTCGATGTTTGAAAACTTTTGCGTTGTTTTGATTGATTGTAGTCTGTAACCATCTTTAGTGAGTCTTGCTCCTAGAATTTTTCTAATGATTTTTCTCTCTACTTTTTTAATTTCTTCAAGGTCATGTTTTCTGTGAAGTGTTAACGTTTCACTTGCATAGACGACTGTTGGTTTTATGACAGTGTTGTAGTGCCGAATTTTGGGCTGTCTTGAGATGGTATTTTTGTTGTAGAGATTTTGCACTAATCCTAACGCTTTTTTTACTTTTTGGAGGCGATTTTGCTGCGAGATTTTCTCAAGGCCTGTCTGTTCGGTGAATTCTCCGAGGTATTTAAAGTATGGGACCCTGTTGATTTTACCATCTTTTGTTCTCAAACTTCCTATTTCTGTCTTTGAACATATGAATTCAGTTTTCTCGAATGAGATTTGTAACCCTACTTTTTCTTCACATTCTTTGACTGTCTCAAGCTGTTTGATGGCAGTCTCTTCATCTTCTGCTAGTATCGCCAAATCATCCGCAAAAGCGGGATGTGGTATATAGAGGTTGTTTTTGGTAAAACAAAGTGAGTTTTATTTATTATTATTATTATTATTAATTTAATTGCGATGTAACACACACTCCGTTGGTAATTCCCTTGGTCATCTATTTACCCCTTCTTTATTTGATAAGGTAGGAAAGCCTACTGCCCAAAATCAATGTCAAACCTATTAAGTAGTAAGAATAAGGGGAAAAACATTTTAGGATCAGTGAAAAATTTCAGAACTCCTTTACAATCGAGCAGTGTGTATAATATTCCCTGTGATTGTGGTCGAGTGTACACTGGTTGGACATTCCGAGCAGTCTCGGTTACAGTGAAAGAACTTCTTCGTCACGCGAGATTAGAACAAACCACGAAATCAGAAGTGGCGGAACATCATATAAAAGGAGGACATACAGTTCAGTGGGAGGAAGATACAATTGTTGCGAAACCAAAGGATTTTTTAGAACGTAAAGTTATGGAATCTCTAGAAATTTACAAAAATCCTAAGAACCTCAACAAATCCGGAGGCTATGGTTTGAGCTAAGTGTGTAACTGCCAGACCGCTACACAATGTGCAAACCTCTTTGGAACAGTGAATACTATTTGGCGGAGAAACAACATCATCTCTGCCGGTGAATATAAACAGTGTACCAGTAAACCAGGCGGATACATAACTAGAAACAGCCCTGACGAAGGCAACAGGTTTGAGCCGAAACGCAGACATTATCAGGGAAAAAATCGCAGCGCGAACCCCGAAAAAAGTAAGTGCAATTTTTCAAAATGATGCCTGCAATAAGCGTGAAGTTTTATGTAAGCAGTGGGTCACTCCTTATATCGGGAATCTTTCAGTCGCCAGAGCCTCGTCCGTGTAAGTAGGAAGCACCATGTGAAGGAGAGGTTGGTACTTGGTTGGAAGAGGCTAATATAGTCTCTCCCAAACCATTACACACAGATAGTAAATTATAATCTATTTTGGGTTGACCGCTATTCCTAAAAAAAAAAAAAACTGCTGGTAGAATTTTGACGCAATTTAGAACAACGTACAGACCATCGTCCGAGCAGAAAAATAAGCTATGTTTTATTTTGATGTGATTACTTGCAGGAATTCTTTTTTTCTCGTGACTATGTGTTATGTGTGACCCGATCGGTTTTAAAGACAGTTACATATGTTAACAGTCAGGCTACAGGTAGTGGTGAACGATATTCAAGCTGGGTTCTTTGTATAAGATAACTAGCTTTTACCCTCCAACTTCCCACGTGTGGATTTAGAATTTTATGGTAAGAATTGTGTAAAATCTACATCCATACTATATAATAAGCTGTGTCTGCGTGAAAAATTTATCAACAGATCATAAAAAAACTGACTGCGAGACAAACGAAGCCTGAGTGACCGATATTACACTACAGAGACTACACACGATATCCGTCTGTCTCTCACCGTTCAGTTAATTTTCAAAATTTCGCAACAAAATATGTTGTCTTTCACGAAAGAAAGTATCATATGTCCTTCATAATGATACAATAGTACTTCCTCGAAAAAATTTCATCAAGATAGGTTTAGCAGTTTAATCGAGAGAACGTAATAAAGAGACAGAGTTACTTTCGCATTTGTAGTATTTGTGCAGATTCGCGCCACAGGCAATTAAACGAAACTGTTAATAAATGTGCGTACTTTATTCCTTAGGTAGCAGTCGTCGAATTGTCGACCGGAACACCCAGTTCTGAGGCAGTGGAATGTATGTGTGTATGTGCAGCTGCTGTGAGATAAGCCGAGACAATAGCCCATTGTAAACAGCTGTGGGCGCCAGTCAAAACACACATATGGTCTGTTAGCTCAGTCGACTCCTAAGTCGTCAAACTGAGTCGGTTTGGTTCGAACGCCACATTTCCCAGGCTCCACCAGCTGACACATCAGAAACGAGGTTTTTAAGTGAAACTTCTTTCGCCACTGTGGGGAAAAATACTTTAGCGTAACGTTTTATGTGCACATTCTTACCATTCGTATTTTACATTCTACGTATGCACAATTAACGTTCAGCGCATGCGCACTTAACGTTCTGTCCATGCGCACTTAACGTTCTGTCCATTCACACTTAACGTCCTGTGCAGGCGCACTTAACGTTCTGTCCATGCGCACTTAACGTCCTGTGCAGGCGCACTTAACGTTCTGTCCATGCGCACTTAACGTTCTGTCCATGCACACTTAACTTTCTGCGCAGGCGTACTTAACGATCTGCGCAAGCGTACTTTACGTTCCACCCACGAGCACTTAACGTTCTGTGCAGGCGCACTTAAGGTTATGTGCAAGCGTACTTTACATTCCACGCATGCGCACTTAACGTTCTGCACATGAAAAATTAACGTTCTCCGAATGCGCACTTTACGTTCTGCCATGTGCACTTAACGGTCTGCGCAGGCGCCTTTACGTTCTGCGCAAGCATAGTTTACGTTCCGCCCATGCTCACTTAAGGTTCTACACATGCTCACTTAACGATCTGCGCAGGCGCACTTAACGTTCTGCCCAAGCACACATAACATTCTGAACAGGCGCACTTAACGATCTGCGCAAACGTACTTTACGTTCCGCCCATGCTCACTTAAGGTTCTGCACGTGGACAATTAACGTTCTGCGCATGCGCACTTAACGTTCTGTGCAGGCGCATTTAGGTTATGTGTAACCGTACTTTACGTTCCACGAATGCGCACTTAACTTTCTGCACATGCACAATTAACGTTCTCCGAATGCGCACTTAACGTTCCGCCCATGCGCTCTTAACGTTCTGCCCATGTGGACTTAACGTTCTGCGCAAGCGTACTTAACGTTCCACTCATGCGCACTTAACGTTCTGCCAATGCGCACTTAACGTTCTTCCCATGTGGACTAACGGTCTGCGCAGGCGCACTTAACGTTCTGCGCTAGCGTACTTAACGTTTCACCCATGCACACTTAACGGTCTGCACATGCATAAGTAACGTTCTCCGCATGTGCACTTAACGTTCTGCCCATGCGCACTTAACGTTCCGTACATGCGCACTTAACTTTCTGCCCATGCGCACTTAACGTTCTGCCCAGGCGCACTTAACGTTCCGTACATGCGCAATTAACGTTTTGCCCATTCGCACTTAACGATACTTTGATGCAAGCAGCTACGATAGTGCCCGCTGTCACTCAAGCTCATGTAAAACAGTGAGTATTCACTACATCGTTTAGAATTATTTCGCGTTAAGTTTTGTATGCGGGTATCTATAATTGTGAATTTATTCGTTTCATCACTATACCTAGACTGTACCAAAAATGTTAAAGCATAAATTCGCTGTAACACTCCCTGAAACCCACGCGACGCCGTCTGACGGTATATTTTCATACGGAACAGTCTCCATTATAACACACTGGTCATACATGAACCAGTAGTTTCATTTACTTTCTGTTTATTTATATTGTTTAGATGTAGATGGTTTCCTTATATTTTCTGATCGCAGTTAAAGAAAAGAAATTTGGAATCTTTTATATCGCGATACATTCAATGTATATAAGGGCGTGCGATAAAAACTTTCGCAGAAATAGTAGCAATAGTGTGGCTACCAGCAATAATCTTTACGACAGAGTGAATGAGCTATTCAAGCGTTTAAAAAATATTTATTTGAGCTTTTAAAAATTATCTAAGCTTTGAACTATAAATCTACATTCAAACCTTCATTTTTGGCGTGCTGAAAAGCAAGTTACTAAAAGCTAGTTACTAAGGGAGCGTCCATGAACTACGTGGCTCCAATTTGTCCTCCTGTGAACTCCCGTCCCCACACTTAGCCTGACGTGGCTTTTGCCTCTCTCCCCCCCCCCCCCTTTTTCGCGTGGCACTTAGCTTTTTTCCCTATTGATTCCAGATCATATTTTCTACTGTTGTCTCTTGTCAGACTTTCGTAAGTTACATACATAGATAAATAAATGATGGAAATAAATATTCACATGCTGTTGTGTGTTCGGTACCTTATTTTAAAAGTGACAAATTATATAAATGAAAAGCTACGTGACCCCCCCCCCCCCCCCTTCCACCTCACAGAAGACATCCCAGAATTTGGAAGAATACCTATCAATGCTCAAAATAAAACAATGGAGTCTAAAGAAAACTGCGAAATCTATAAATATAAAGATGAATGTATGTTTGTTTGTTCTTCATACAAATCCACAGTTTTCATCCTATCTCGATGAAACTTTGCACACTTATCCTTTGAAACAAGGAGAAAAATAGTCTATATTTGGTTGCAAAATTATCTGTATAAATAATATATACTGTCTTATAATTTCGAAATATTACTGAATTTTTTACGTTATAATGATCCCTCAGGTGTTGTTCGCAGTCAGTGTGTGAGTGTGAACCACAGTAATATTATTATAAATACGGAAGTAAGTCTCTGTCTTTTTGTTACGTTTTGACGACTAAATGGCTATATCGATAGTGATGGAATTTGACAAGAAAATCTGTATGAAGGGCACAGGACGTTTTTTCTAGTATGATTAACAGTTGTAGTCACGAAATTTTGAGACCGTATAGTCACAGAAATATTTTGGAAATTAATTCTCTTCATGAGACAGGTTCGACGGTAGAATGATATAGTGACAGCTTTCCTGTCATATTGTGCCGACTCGGTGTTGTTTGGGACCAAACCTTCGTTACCAACAACTTTCTATATTCAATTCTAGCAAAAAAAATAAAAAATAAAAAATCTTAATCCACGAAGTCGCGGGTACGAGATAGTATAAAATAAAATTCGGAGTCTATCTGGATGAGATACTCAAAGACAGAAAGAACACCGGAAAAAGTAACAATACAATAAATAAAAACCCTCAAAGACGATACACCTTGTTACATAATTAAATACTGAAAAAAATATTCCTCATAAATGACACTAATATATTTTCAGGTTCTCGTCCAATCAATGACAAGAAAAGGGCTACAGTTTGCGGATTCGCCAAGACATCGGAAGAGGGAGAGAAACAAGAGCCGACCAGCGGATGAAGGTGTCTTTTGACCCGGATTGTATTCTATTCGATCTTCGCGACAACTTCGCCCTCAGTCTCCCAGAAGGGAAGAGTGGACTTCAACTTACTTCGACCTTACATGAGGCAAGATCACGTCTTCTGCAGCATGCTTTGGGTCCTGCGCTGCATAATCCTTTAAGTGTTCTGTTAACAGTTAATATGCTTGGGAGTTGTTTCCACTCCGATGATATCTGGTACAGGAATGTATGTTTTTGTACCCTGAATAAATTCCACTTTTATTTTTTTTTTTATTTTATTTTTTTAAATTCAGCCCAGACTAGCTTTCCACCAAACCCTCGACCCCCCTAGGCCGAGCTACGTAGTTTATGGACGCTCCTTAACGAAACGTTTACACAATCATACATGCACCAGTATTTTTCGTTGCTTTTTTGTTTATCAGTTGATTTCTGTTTATTTACATTAGTTGGATGTAGACGGTTTTATTATATTCTCGGACCGTTGTTGAGGTGATAAAGTTTTACTTCTTGAGCGAGTAGACACTGATAAATACGCCTCTGGTTATCGAACAAAATTATTTCCGGTGCTAATTTTTTTTAGCTTATGGTTATATATTCGAGAGGACAGATGAAATGTAAACATGTCATAGCCATGAATGAATCTAAAGGAACTTATCTTTTTATCACCGTCCCAGAGGTTGGCAGGAGGCACTGCTTCTGTTGTTCATTGTGATTGGAAGTTTATGGCTGGTTGACATCGAAGTTATTAGAGCTGGTAGAGTATGATCCCCTCATGGAGGAATGGGAAGGAATTCATTCATGGCCTTTTGAAGGGGCCAGCCCCGTATTTGGCTGGGGTGATTTCGGGAAATCACAGAAAACTGAAACCTGTTTGCCCGGACGGGGATTCGAACCTGCGTCCTCCCCAGTACAAGGTCAGATCGTTACCGCTCACCCACCACTGAGCGCCAATAAATACGTAACCACTAACGTTGGAGCAATATTGAAGAAAATACATAAATTCTAATGTAAGAGATCACTTAATTTGTGAGTTTCGTTTGTTACTGGTGCTGGCAACGTTTCGGTAACAATGTCCGTTCCTTCCTCAGGACCTATTCCTTTCATTAACTTGATGTAGCGCTGATGTGGAGACCGAAACGTTCGCAGCAACAGTAACGAAAATTGATTTTTTTCCTAAACAAAACTATATCTGCTGAAAAACTTGACAGTGTAGTGTCGTGAAAATTGTGCAATAAGTTAGTAACAATTAGAGCATGATCTGCTGTACGAGATCCGATCTGAAATCACTGATGGCGGGAGTGCGTATATAAACTAACGTAAATGGAAAACCGCTGAAGATGCTTTTGTGAAAGTGCTGAAACGCGTTCGATGAAAACAAATAAATGGAAAAAAAAGAATCGAAAGCATTGGCAGTAATAATTTGTCTAAGAATGGAATAATTATCTGCAAATCAAGTAAAAGGTCTGCCACTTCCAATGATTAATACGCAAATTGCTAGGTTTTGTTACCAAGGACAATGGCGATACTGGCCACCCGTTCACACAGCTGGTCAGTGTGAAACATGAGATAGGGAGGGTAGCACTGAGATCCTTGTTAAGCCTGGCGTGTAATATATATATATATTTAAAGAAATTATGACCTGAAAGCCTGCAGCGAGACGTGAATCTTTGTGTGTGATATGTATATTTTTTGTTTGACAAATGTTTAGTTTATGAGGCGGAGATTGGGGCCCATCCCAGCCTTCTCCTAGATGGTTGCGAAAAACCGCCGAAAAACCTTAAATTCCTCGTTTAATGATAAAACAAATTACATTTTAACTTAAAGTCAGAGAATTTGAAGAAAGAATGGGAAGGAATTCAGCTATCGCTTTTTGTGGAAACTGTTGCGGCCTTCACCTGTTGCGATTTCTGCAAACAATGCAAAACCGAATTCCGGAAGTCTGCATTTGGATGCGAACCTCGTTGCCAAGCAATACGTATCTTTCCTAAAGGCATTCCGCTTCGAAAACACTGCAACAACGCTACGGATACTGTCTTACAAGTCTTCCGCTCTGTCCTTCATAAGTCACTGACCCGTATTGGTTGGTAGTACTGCTAACAAGTGTTTATAAATAGTCCACTCTCCCCTGGAGCTATGACCGTAGCACCAGGCGGGTGTATTGGAGAGTTCGGTGTTATTGCGACCCATATATCTCGCCGTCGATAGCAAAGCTCCAAGGGCTTGACCTCTGGGAGATACGCCTATGACGTAACAACATGCCCGGTCTCAATTTCGGGATCGCAGCAACAAAACAATTTAAGACCCAACTTTGTGTAGTTTCACTTGATTCGTAAGTATCGTTTGTCACTACTGGTGCTGGCAACGTTTCGGTAATAACGTGGGTTCCTTCCTCAGGACTTAATCCTTTCATTATGATGTGAGACTGAAACGTTCGCAGCAGCAGTAACCAAAACTAACTGCAATTTTGCACCTCGTTGACTGTGAAAAGCAACAAATTTTATACAGACCTAAGATTATTTCTTCCTGGAACCACACAGACAATTTTGTTTTTGACGTAGCAGAAAAGAAAACTTCTGGTGAATTGCGGTTGATCTCTGAACTACAAAGCATTGTTTTCTAGTATTTTTACTTCGTTGATATGGGATAGCAAGTGATATATATTTCACATCTCACAGTATTTCCGCTCTCCTCTTTTCAAGTAAACCAGTACTTTTTTCTACTTCTGGACGCGTAAGGTTTTCGTTGTTCCAGATTCTTATGTCAGGGATACATATATTGTTCCGTCTGTCATTGCAGTCTTTTGACTGGTTTGATGTAATCCTCCATCCCTTCCTATCCTGTGCTAATCTCTTCATCTCTACATACCCCTTACAACCCACGTCCTCAATTATCTGTTTCATATATTCTAATCTCTGTCTTCCTCTGCAGTTCTTATCTTCGACTGTTCCCTCCACTAACAAATTAACCAATCCTGCATGTCTCAAAATATGACCTACCAGCCTGTCTCTTCTTTCTGTAAGCTTCTTCCACAAACTTCTTTCCTCACCCATCATTTCTTACTTTGTCTGTCCACTTAATTTTCTGCATTCTTCTGTAGCACTACATTTGAAATGCTTCAATTTTCCTTCTTTCCGGTATTCCTAAAGTCCATGTTTCGTACCATAAAGTGCTATGCTCCACACATAGAGTTTTAAAAAGTTTTTTTCTAATTCCTAGATCAATATTTGAAACTAAAGATTCCTGTTTTTAAGAATTTCTATTCTGCTTTTAACATCATTCCTGCTTCACCTATCAGTTGTAATTTTACTTCCAAATTTTCTATTTAATTTTTATATTTAATGTACTATTATTGCTATCATTTGTGCTACATTTCATCACTTTTGTCTTGCTTTTGTTTAAATTAGTCCAAAATCTTCCTTCAACATTTTTGTCATACCTTTCGGTGACTTCTCAATCAGGACAATGTCACTGTATAGACTCCTCCATTCAAATCCGTCAGATCAGAAGGAATATATATCACAGGAATACTTTGATAAATAGTGGTTATCAAAACATAATTAAAAATCAGCTAGATAATGAAGAAAACAAAGTTCAAATCAATTTGCTACACCAAATAAAGTGGACAATATACTTTCATATGTTAATGAATGAGTTTTACCTAACGACACTGAAATCCAATGCACGCAGGAAAAACGTATTTTGTCTTTTGCTTAATGCTTTACACCTCGTCGATGTCAGGATCATTAGAGGCGAGAAAGGACAGGGCGGAATTCGGCCATGGCCTTTTGAAGGAATCATCCCAGCATTCGCCTGTTGTGATTTGAGGAAACGATGGAAAACCAAAATCTACGTGCCCGGATGGGGGATTGGAACCAGTGTCCTCCCGAATGCGAGGCCAGAACGTTACCAGTCGGAAGGAATTTGACCAGTGGGACAGGCGAGTTGAGGTTAGTGCTTACTGTCTTTCTGTTTCAAACAATAACTTACACAAATCAGCCGAACACGCCGTAAAACTAATAATTGAACAACGCTGGCAGCAGGACATAAATTTGTCGTAGTTTCCACTTTGTAAGTTACCTGCTTTATCTTTGCTGGTATGAGCACTTTACTACAGCTCTTCTTGATGCATAATATACCGATACTACCTATAGAAGTCGGCACATTATATTGTTTCACAGCTCAGAACAGAATAATATACCTATTACAACACGATCATCTAAGAACACTCGAAAGCAATTTTATTATTAAACACTTGGAATAGAATACACTTCTTTGCATTACACTACAGAATAACAGACTTCTACGTTCCGTTTTATACCACACGCTCTCTGTAGCTTACATTCTAGCACACCCTCTCGCCATCTTGTTCTTAATGTTAATCTTTTCTGTTTATTTACACATATGTGTTACACACGGTTTGTTTTGATTCTACCAGATATTTACAGTAGTGCCAACTTAGTTTCCGTTGTTATTGTTTCTGTGTTGTACCTTCTATTAAATTATCTCTCTGTGCAACAGAAAAAAACAACTAGTGTAACAATAGTTTAAAGAAAACTGTAATGAACAGTTATGTGAAAGTGTGTGAAGAGCTGTTCCAGACCGACATGTAAAGGAATACCACTATATCTGCGAGTACAGTGTGTACATATGTATATACATATTTATTAAGAGTTTTATTGTGCATAATTATTGTAACAACACATGTAAAAACACTTTACAGCCACTGAGGATGCCCTACACCACAAGGGCGAAACGCGTCTGGGGAATCAAATAAAAACAAAATCCACCAAACCAATTGTTTTCGACGGATTTATTTACAAAATTATTGTCCAAAGATATTCTTTGTCTTACACGGCCACTGTTCATAGATATTCCGGCACTCAAATATTGACGTATCTTCTATTTTACACACAACTTTAACACATTTGTATCAACAAAGCAAGAATAATATTTAATTTTAACAAACATATTCATCAAAAAAAATTGTAATGAGCCTTGTCACCTTACAACTTTCGACTTTGAAATTCTTAAATTTCGACGCTGTTGTCGCTAATGATGGGTGAAGAAACCTGTAGTTAATAACAATTTAATGGCTCTCAGAAACACACACATTGAAGGACGAGTATCTTTCAGAAGTAAATATTGACGCGGACCACAGATAGAATTTTAAAAACATTGTGAAAAGTTCACAACCCTTCACGGAACCAGCAAGTTGAGGATTAACCGACACGGCACCACGGTTCGTCTACGTCGATGTCGTTAGAGGCCAACAGAAATAAAATAAAAACATCTCAAAGGTGCGAATGGAACGCTTCGTGGATGTAACAGGCGACGAATCCGTTACATTGTTTTTGCAGAAGTATTTTACAGTGTTTGCAAATGAAAGAAGATGTTAGCGTGGCGGTGATAAACGTCAAGCAGAAATTGCGTCGTCTGTCGGCCAATGACTCCCAGCCCAATCAATTCTGCTACGCGTTCGTGAAGGCTGTGCAAGTGGTCGCAGCAGGAGAACCTGTTGTCTATTCTCTATTCTATTAACGACTCCCTTGCGATACTAATCTAGTACACAGTGGAGCAACGATCATAATGGACAATTTGGACTGGGTAGAGGGTGTTCGGTTAGCTGATTTTTGGATGACGAATCATTAAGGAACCAGTGTCATAGGAGGAATACAAAACCAGCAAACAGCGATACATATTAAATACAAAACTGTAACCGAGCGTGGTGGGTGAGCGGTTAACGCTCTGGCCTCGCATTCTGGAGGACGGCAGTTCGAATCCCCGTCCGGGTATCCAGATTTTGGTTTTCCATGGTTTCCCCAAATCACTCCAGGCGAATGCCGGGATGCTTCCTTCAAAAAGGACCATGGCCGAATTCCTTCCCGTTCCCTGTACCATCCCGCCTCTAATGACCTCGACGTCGACGAGACGTATAGCCACAAGTAAAAAAAAAAAAAAAAAAAAAAAAAAAAAAAAAAAAAAAAAACTGGATAATGAGTACTGGATTGTGTCGCACATGTCTTGCAAAATAGGATTATTAATTATAAACTTGAAGGATGGACGGTTCCGGAGACAACAAAACACTACACAAATAAATAAGCAAGCAAAAAAAAAAAAAAAAACAAAAAAAAAACACAATATTCGGGTCTTTGCACAGGGTCATGGAGTGGTCTGGTAGCTCAGTGGTTAAGGCGTCTGCCTGAAGGTCGAAAGGTCCCCGGTTCGAATCCCTGTCTCGGCGGGGATTTAACATAGACCCTTAACCCGACCTTCACCTCTGAAACAGCTTGCTGTGTAATGCGAAAGCGTAGAAATCTAATCTTTCGGATCAAACTTTGTTCAATTACGTTCGACACACCGAGAAAACTTGTTATTGGTATAAGAGGAACTGCAAGAAGAGCAAACAAAATGGAAATAAATGGCGAAACATGCAATGTTTATTCTTAAATTAAGGGGACACACTCGCGAACAGGATAAAAAAAAAAAATCGATTTTTCATTTTTAGACTTGTTCAATGCTCCAATTTTTTAGCTACAAAATTCCGTTTGTTTCATGCAAACTTGACGATTAGATTCGGAGTTATTAATTTTTTCGTGTTGCGTGGTAATAGTGTGTCTGTATTGTAATGTACATTAGTTTCTCGTATGTAAAACTTTTAGTACAGATTTTTCTCAAAACTACATTTTTTTATCTTTTGGTACACTTTTCTCAAAAACTAAGACTGATAGAGACATCAGACTTTCAGCATCTCTTGTAAATAAAATGATGATTAATAAGATAAAAAATGGAACCTGTCATAACAACAAGAACAATCTAACAAGGTCCAAGGTATTTATAAAAGTTATATTTTTTGTCTTTTAGAACAAAAAATCATTACTCATAAACTATATAAAATATAGTAACAAATCTTTATGTGATTTGCAGATGATGTTTTATCTGTATACTTGCGAAAGTTTCAGGCCTGTATCTATATTAATTTCTTCAGAAAGTGTACCTGAAGTTTGCTTGTTTTAACATTGTTTTCTTATGGGAGGTCCTTCGCGACTGTGTCCCCATAAATCTTCTATGTACACTGTAACAAATTACGTTGTAACAACTTTTTATGTTGTTACATTTCGTACACTGAAGTTACGACCACATTATAATTTGTATAGACAGTTAACAGCAGTTACCGCTGAAGATGCTTCTATCAACGGAAGTGAAACGCATTCGGAAAACAAATGAAGTAACAATCATTCGAATGCTTTGGTAATATTTGTTTATCAGTACTGGTCCGCAACTTCTAGTTAAATAGAAATGTTGAGAATGATGTGCGGTATTACGGCGTGGCTAGACGCGACTTAGAGCTTGTTTGTGTGTTGGAGCGCGCGGTGCTAGAAGCAACAGGTGGTCGTACTCACCTCCTGCTGTACAGTGGCACCGACTTCCTTCCCGCTCTGATTGGTCGCCACCAGATGTCTCCACCAGTCGCTAGTTCCCGCGGGAATGCTCCCTGCTCCGTCGCTGCAGCCCGACTGACGGGACTCCCGATCGTGTATCGGAGCCACTCACAGCCCGCGTTACGCAATTGGTTCCAAGGTTACCTTGCTGCGCTCGTTAAACACAGCACACAGCTGATCGCTTTCGTTGTGAAACACTCGCCAGACTTTATACTCACACGGTACTCGGTAAAATAACGGACAGGTACGGTTTAAAATCCTTCACCCGTTGGATACAGTGATGAGTAGGGTTCAAATCTCTAGGACAAATCATATTTTTTTCCTGCCTTCTTTTTGAACTGAGACGCTGAATTAAACACCGATTCAATGTTCCTGATTGTATTTGAATGAATTTTATATAGAATAAAAATGCATATTCACACCATTTTCATACTTTTCATCAGATTTCGTGAATAATATTTATGGTCAAATGGTCATATTTAGAGGAAAAATCGGGTAAATATTTTTTTTTTTTAATAGTACCGGGAATTCACAAGATACAGATCGGAAGAAATTAAGATAATTAATCACAGAACTGTACTTCTGTTATACAGGTGGCGGCAGGGGCGGATCCAGGATTTTGTTTTTGGGGGGGCTTGAGCGGACTTTGGTTTGGGGGGGGGGCTTGGCTTGAGTGAGAGCTAAAAAAAAAAAAAAAAGTCACAAAACTACAATGTCAGGGGTGTACCTAGATATGTTTGGGGGGGGCTTGAGCCCCCTAGCCCCCCCCCCCTGGATCCGCCCCTGGTTGGCGGAGAAAAACAAAACTAATTTTCACTGTGGTCAGAATTCACCGGTCAAGAATTAAAGTGATGCATTATTGTCACTCTCTAAGCCAGGGGTCCGCATAGTGGTCGATATTCACCCCTTGGGGTCGATAAGAGATCTCCAGGGGTCGATTAATACAGAGGGGTCGAAAGGGGGTCGATTAATAATAAAAAGGATCAATTAAACTGTACAGGAAAAATAGGAATTCTCTACTAAAATCAGGTCAATAAATAAAAGTAAAACTCATCATCTCAATTCTCGTCTGTTTGCCAAGTCATGTGGGGTAAATGATGAAATTTTCAACCAATTACTTTTGCTCACTGAGGTAAGGTGCTTGACAAGAGGTGATAGTTACAGTATTGAGAGTTGAAGAGTTCCTTAGGAAGGTGGATCCATCGCTATGTGACAAGTTAAAACAGTACAACAACCATCTGCTCTTTTTGGCTGGTCTTTATTCGAAATTTATTCCATCTACCTATAGCTTTGTTCCTATTTTTTGAGATTATAATAATAGTGGAAAGTATCTCGTTTTTCTGTTAATGTTACTGGGTGGATTTTATAAATTATTTCGTTGAGTTGTTATGCAGGCCTCCTTATTGCTTAGCATCAGAAATGCCAAAAATAGTTTAATGCTTTTATTAAAAACTTGTGGGGGTCGGTAAGAATGCATCTATCGTATCAAGGGGTCGACGGGGTAAAAAGTTTGGGGAACCCCGCTCTAAACGTAATGTTCCGCCCGCCTTTTAATCTCAGCAGCATGCCTGTGTCGAGCCGCGTCAATCAGTATCCAATGAAATATCCTCAGTCATCATTAAATCTGCAGTGGATCAGTGAGTAGACCTACCACCATGCCGAAAACACTATTATTATTATTTTACTTACGGCTTTACGCCTCGTCGACATTGAGGTCATTAGAGGCGGGATGGGACTGGGGACAAGGAACGGGAAGGAATTCGGCCATGGCCCTTTTGAAGGAATCATCCCGGCATTCGCCTGGAGTGATTTGGGGAAACCATGGAAAACCCAGATCTGGATGCCCGGACGGGGATTCGAACCGCCGTCCTCCCGAATGCGAGGCCAGAGCGTTAACCACTCACCCACCACGCTCGGTCCGAAAGTAAAAGTTTCTGAAAGTGCGAAGTTAAGGAAATTTACAGAGGAGAGTTTTAGTATATATCAAAGAGTTCTATTCTCTAAATTATCCGAAATTAAAGTGACTTCAACAAAAAGATTTAAAATTTAATTTCTCAATGGTGCAGTGAGCGCACAGAAACAAATTAGCGACACTACTAGATAAAATAAATGATGCATAATTGAGCATGTTTTGATGTATAGTAAATTTATATGTTTGGTCATATTTTGTCATTTTTAGGTCATATTTACCCATTTTTAAGGTCATATTTGCCTGCATATTTCTCTAATAATTTTTTGGTCATAAATATTGGAACCCTACTCATCACTAGGGTTTGATTTGTATGACATGTCATATTTTTAAATATATTTTATATAGGAAATAAAAGCGTATTCAGACCATTTTCCTAGTCTTGGTCATGTTACGATATTATTTATGGTCACATGGTCATATTTTGAGGAGAAAATTTGGTAATTTTTTAATAGCACCGGGAATTCAGTAGAAGTTATAGATGGGAAGAAATTGATTATTCACAGAAATGTACTTCTATCACACATTGGAGGAAAAAACAAAACTAAGTGTCGCTGAATTGGTCAGAATTCACCAGTCGAGAATTAAAGTTATACATTATTGCCACTCTCTAAACGTCAAAAATCCGTCCGCCTTTTAGTATTGACAATGCAGCAGCCGTTAAAAAGTGTGGAAACCGAGATAGGTGAACAGTGTGGCTACTTCGCTAAAGAACAAACTCGATAAAGTGTTGAGAGGGCATTGAGGATATAAAGCAATTCGATTTGGGTTACAAAACATTGGTCAGACCATTGCTCGAATATGGTAGTGTAGTATGGGACCCTCATTTTGAGTATCAAATACAGGAGTTGGAGAGGGTGCAAAGAAGGGCTGCTAGATTTGTTTCTGGAAATTATCGCAGAATGCAATCAGTGACGGATATGATAAAGGAGCTGGAATGGGATTCATTGCAAGACAGGAGGAGGATGAGGAGGGTAATGGGAGTGTACAGAGCGTATACTGCCGATGAAGCATGGAAAGATATTGCAGTAGGTATGAAAAGTAGTGAATGGAAGGGAAAAGATGGCCATGACCACAAGCTGGCACTCGATTTCAGGCACAAGGGTGTGGGAAGATTCTCTTTTTTTAGGTAAGGGTGTCAGGGATTGGAATGAGTTACCAAGGGGAATGATGAACACCCTACCGAAAACGTCAAAAGAATTTAAAGTTAAAATTTGTAGAGGGCAGATGTAGGTGAGTGAAGGATAAGGGGAAGTTGGGTGTGTAGGGAAATTGCCACCGGAGCCTGTGCTCCATTGCAATTAAATTAAATCTGTTTTGACTGAAGATGACCCACCATTAAATTCCAGTGACTTGACCCTGTTTAAGTACGCTCCAGTGACATCTTGTGATGTCGAAAGAAGCTTCTCACATTACAAGACAGTTTTAAGTGACAACAGGACAAAATTCCTCTTCGAGAACTTCAAGACGCATGTGGCTACATACCGCAATGCTGGCATCAAACAAGCATAATCAATGGTATTCACACTAATCTAAAACAAACTTATAATAAATTCACATTTTTAAGAGAAAAAATCTAGCAATTTATTCTTCTACAGAAACATCAAAATAATTTTCGAAAAAAAAAAAAATTCCAATGGTGCACGGAAGCAACTTAACCTGGCAACATAAAGGTGGCACTACTACATAAAATAAAGTACGTATAATTGAGCATGTTTTAATGTATAGTGAATTTAAATCTTTGGTCATATTTTGTCTCTTTTAGGTAATACTTGTATTTACCCATTTTTAAACTCGTTTTTGCAGGCATATTTTTATATTTTGTAGGTTATAAAGATCCGAACCCTAGTGACGAGGGGATGCACTAGAGAAGTAAGGGAATTGGGGTACAAAACGTTGGTCAGACCACTGCTGGAATATGGTGGTGCAGTACGGGACCCACATTTTGGGTGTCAAATACTTGATTTGGAAGGGGTGCAGAGAAGGGCTGCTAGATTTGTCTTCGGAATTACCATAGAACCATAGCACCATGGAAGGAAGGTACAGAGCAATGGTCTGACCAAAGTTTTGTAACCGAATTCCTTTACTACTCTCGTACATCCCCTCATGACTCTCTCCAACAAGTGCAGAATTTTGAAACCTTTCCTACTACCTGACCAATGTGTCCTGCCCAGTTAAGCTTGTTATCAAATGTTATGCAAGTTGGCACTAGTTTCTTTTTTAGGCGATTTAAATAAATTACCGAGAACACCGAAAGCTGGATTGCGGTCAAATTAGGTTAAATCAAATTAAATGCTCCGTTTGAGGACGTGATGGAGTTTTTTTACGCTATTTCCTTTACGCTTAATAACGTTTTCTTTTGCAGAGGCAGAACTCTGTATATTCTATTTTTTTTATCTGCTTAACGTCTCTCTAACAGCGAGGTCTTTAGAGACGGGAAAGGATGGGGGACAAGGAATGGGAAGGAATTCGGCCATGGCCTTTTTTGAAGGAAGCATCCCGGCATTTGCCTGGAGTGATTTGGTAAACCATGGAAAACCCAAATCTGGATGCCCGGACGTATATTATTTTGATAGTTCGGTCCTGTCATAGAGATGGAGTGACCACAACCTCTGCAGTACCTAATGGACAGCAGGCTGAACGCTTCCGGAAGCTGTGTTCCCCAGAAAAGACGTCAGCTCTGTCGGTATCCGAACTTTTGACGTCAGTTTCGCAATCGATCGAGCTATCGAATGAACTTCGACACTAGCCGCAGAGGTCAGTAGCACCGCGATGATAAAACTCCCCGACTCATAGCCGACTATCTGCCAGTCGAAGGTCGCGTGTGGGCGGCCATTGTGTTCACTACAGAGGTGTCATTGCTCGCCACAATACACACTGAACGCGGTACTTTGACCTGCCTATAAGAGGCTCCGTTTATCTCAGGTAGAACCCAGGTAATGTCAACAATGTGATGAATCAGTACTGTCTGCGTAAACACTCACAGGCCTGAACAAAATTCCAGAGACTGAGCTTAACAAGAGAAACAATCCATAGTTAATACACAGGAATTGGGTTGGACAAGTACTTCCCAATAATCTTAGTACTTACTGACTCCAGGAGCGCTATCCAGAAATTATAGAACCCAGTATGGAATAACAAGCTGCACAAGTATCTCTATGAAATTATTAGACTAGTGTCAGAAGCACATTAAGACGGAATACAAGTACATTTTCTCTGGATTATAGTTCGTATAGGAATACTGCATAATGAAATCGTCTACCAGCTGGCGAAACAAAGCACCAACAAAGAGCATCCAGCTACTAGTCACTAGGAAGGCATACAAAGTCAAAAGAAGTAGGAGTGAACATGGGTGTACCACAGGGTAGTGTGCTGGGACCTTTGCTGTTCATTATTCTGATGAATTATTGTCTTAATGGTTTACTATCAGTAATTTGATTGTTTGCAGATGAAATAATGTTATATACAAGTATCAGAAAAGCAGAAGACTGTATACAGGTACAGGGTGATCTACATAGGATAACTAGCTGGGTGAGTCAACATAGGATGAAGATAAATGCAAAGAATAGTCAGCTTATTAGATACACAGATAAAAAGCTAAAGGTTGATTATGATTATAAATTGGGAATGGAGCTACTTATTGAAGACTCTAATTGTAAATACTTCGGCATAACTTTTGATGGCAGTCTTAACTGGGCAGGACACATTGGACAGGTGATAGGGAAAGGGTTCAAAATCCTTCAACTGTTGGAAAGAGTGATGAGGGGATGCACTAGAGAAGTAAGGAAATTGGGGTACAAAACTTTTGTCAGACCACTGCTGGAATATGGTGGTGTAGTATGGGACCCACATTTTGGGTATCAAATACAGGAGTTGGAGTGGGATTCATTGGAGGATAGAAGGAGGGTGAAGAGAGTCATGGGAGTGTACAGGGCATATACTGTTGATGAAGCATGGAAAGATATTGGTGTGAAAGTTAAGGGAGGTACTTGCAAGGGTAAGGTTAATTCAATTTATTTCATTTAATTTAATTGCAATGGTGCACAGGTTCCGGTGGCAATTACCCTACACCCCCATCTTCCCCCTATCCTGCACCCACCTACATTTGCCCTCTACAAATTTCTACTTTAAATTCTTTTAACGTTTTCGATAAATTATTCATCATTTCTCTTGGTAACCCATTCCAATACCTGACACCCTTACCTACAAAAGAAAATCTTCCCACACCCTTGTACCTGAAATCGAGTGCCAGCTTGTGGTCATGGTCATCTTTTCCCTTCCATGAACTAATTTTCATACCTACTGCAATATCTTTCCATGCCTCATCGTCAGTATACGCCCTGTAACTCCCATGACCCTCCTCATCCTCCTCCTGTTTTGCAATGAATCCCATTCCAGCTCCTTTATCATATCCGTCACTGATTGCATTCTGCGATAATTTCCAGTAACAAATCTAGTAGCCCTTTTTTTTCACCCTCTCCAACTCCTGTATTTGATACGTAAAATGAGGGTCCCATACTACACTACCATATTCGAGCAATGGTCTGACCAAAGTTTTGTAACCCAATTCCTTGACTTCTCTCGTACATCCCCTCATCACTCTCTCCAACAAGTGCAGAACTTTGAAACCTTTTCCTACCACCTGTCCCATGTGTCCTACCCAGTTAAGTTTGTTATCAAATGTAATGCCAAGATATTTACAGATAAAGTCTTCAGCAAGCAATTCTTTTCCCACCTTATATTCATAATTAACCTTTTGTTTTTTATTTGTGTATCTAATAAGCTGACTCTTCTTTGGATTTATCTTCATCCCATGTTTACCAACCCAACTAGATATCCTGTCCAGATCACCCTGCAACTGTTTACAGTCCTCTATCGTTTTGATCCTTTTATACAGCATTATGTCATCTGCAAACAATCTAATTTCAGACAGTAAACAATCAACACAATTATTCATTAGAATAATGAATAGCAATGGTTCCAATACACTACCTTGCGGCACCCCCATTTTTACTTCCACTTCTTTTGATACTACATTTCTTACCCTAACTTTCTGTTTTCTACCTTCTAAAAATTCTTCTACCTAGCAAATCACTTTCTCGTCCTCTCCAATAGTTTTTACGTTATTTACTACCATTCTGTGGCACAAAGGTTGACCATGACAACAAGCTCGCACTTGATTTCAGGTATAAGGGTGTGGGAAAATTTCCTTTAAAAGAAAAGTGTGAGAGGGGTGTTGATGAATAATTTAAAGAGAACACTGAAAGAGTTTAAAGTAAAAATTGGTTGAGGGCAAAAGTGGAAAACACTATGCAGCAATGCAACCAACAATACCGAACAGACCGAGCGTGGTGGTGTATCGGCGAGGTCTTTAGAGAGGGGAAAGGATGGGGGAGGCAAGGAATGGGAAGGAATTCGGCCATGGCGTTTTGAAGGAAGCATCCCTGCATTTGCCTGGAGTGATTTGGGAAAATCACGGAAAACCCAAATCTGGATGCCCGGACGGGGATTCGAACCACCCGTCCTCCCGCATGCGAGGCCAGAGCGTTAAATTCCCAAATAGGAAATAGGTTAAGAATAGTAGTCGGAGCTGCAAACGCAAATCATGTCTCGTAGTATGTTTTTACTTTAGGCAGATAGAAAGTGAAACAACAAATATTGTTTTTAACTTAACTTTTATTTTGGAACACAGGAGAAATTATTAGAAAATACCTACATGTTTCGGAGGAGGATTGCAGAGATAAAAATATTGTTCATAACTTAAGATCTTACTAAAGTAGACAAAAAATTGCTATTGTGTGTAGATCACGGGTCGCCAACCCAAATCATCTAGCGGGCCTTTTTGTAAATACATCATAACTCCGCGAGCCGCAAATAAAATTATATATCCCATTATTCTGTAGCGCCACATATCAAAAGCTTCAATTTTCCTTCTTTGCGGTATTCCTAAAGTTCCGGTATGGACTTGAGGAATACCGGAAAGAAGGAAAATTGAAGCTTTTGATATGTGGTGCTACAGAAGAATGCTGAAAATTAAGTGGACAGACAAAGTAAGAAATGAACGAGTCTTGGAAATGATGAGTGAGGAAAGAAGTTTGTGGAAGAAGCTTACAGAAAGAAGAGACAGGCTGGTAGGTCATATTTTGAGACATGCTGGATTGGTTAATTTGTTAGTGGAGGCAACAGTCGAAGGTAAGAACTGTAGAGGAAGACAGAGATTAGAATATATGAAGCAGATAATTGAGGACGTGGGTTGTAACGGATATGTAGAGATGAAGAGGTTAGCTCAAGATAGGAAGGGATGGAGGATTGCATCAAACCAGTCGAAAGACTGATG
Source organism: Vandiemenella viatica (assembly GCA_031002005.1). Classification (NCBI taxonomy): domain Eukaryota; kingdom Metazoa; phylum Arthropoda; class Insecta; order Orthoptera; family Morabidae; genus Vandiemenella; species Vandiemenella viatica. Next base: position 144,165,667 of record CM061918.1, on the reverse strand, counting down.
GCACACAGCAAAAAAAAATCCCCATATTATATTTAGACCCACTATCGACATTTTTTTTTTTTTTTGGCGTGAAAATTGAAACGTAATGAGTTTATTTATTCTTATATGTAAATATAAGAATAATAATAATGATACTAAATGCACATTTTAAAGAAATATTTAACATTAAAAAATGATATATAAAAATATAAATGCAACAAATTTTGAAAATATGGATGCACAAATAATGTATTTATAATACATTGGTTTTCACTACTTTGGTCATTATAAAATAAATACATTTTATAAAAGTATGATGAATCTCGCGGGCTGGAAAAAATATTCTAGGCGGGTCGCGGGTTGGCCAGCCCTGTTCTAGATAGAAAGAAAGAGCATTTACCAAAGAAAGTCAACAGCTACAGGAATCCATGGATGTCTTTGAATGACGCTATCACGGAGCAAGAAATTCAATACGCATGGGGAGAGGGGGGGGGGGCATTTGCCTGTAAAGCTTGCGCAAGTTGCAATTTACCTGTAAAAAAATTAAAAATCAGTATATAGATGCGCAAGAAGTGAAACTTCTGTGACTCATACACACTTTTTTCTGTGTATTTTCTTGTGTAATTTTTTACTATTATTTTACGTTTCTTTTGGACACGATTGGACAAACGAAACTACCTGTAATCTGTTTGCATTTAATACGGTAAATCTGAACCGGAATAGCATTGGCGTGGGCGGAGCTTGTGCGGTACGCGTTTCTGCCGCCAGGCGTTTATAGCGCAACTCATTGCCAGTTCAGTGCCGCCTGTGTTGTAGACCTGGCTTGTTCTGTTAATCTGCAGTGATTGTTACTCCGGCCGTTCCTCAAGGATGTGTAATAGGACCACTTCTTTTCCTAATTTTTATAAACGATCCCGGTGACAACGTTAACAGCACGTCCCGATTGTTTGCTGATGATGCAGTTTATCTACAGGGAAGTGAGGTGCTCTGACGATTGCTTAGAAATTCGCTGCGATCTGTACGTTATTTCGGAATGATGATGTAAATGGCAGCTTACTCTAAACTGCAAAAAGTGCAAGGCAATGGAAATGAGTGACAAAAAGACCCCGTTTGCTCACGAAGTTAGCAGTTCAGTTGTTGACACGGTTGATTCTGTGAAACGTGAACTATTTGCGCGCAATAGTACAAAACAACATGAAATGGGAGCTGTAGGTATAGCTAATTCAAGGTTAAGATTCACAGGTCGTATTTTGAACAACTGCAACGCTCATACACAGGAAATCTATATATATTAAGATGAATTTATGTATGTTTGTTTGTTTGTTTGTTCTTCATACAAATCCACAGTTTTAAACCGATCTCAATGAAACTTTGCACACTTATCGTTTGAAACAAGGAGAAAAATACTGTCTACATTTGGTTGAAAAATTATCTGTAGAAATAATACATATTGTTTCATAATTTCGAAATACTACTGAATGGCGATAGACAGACGCGTTGGATGTTGAGGTCTCTGTACTGTTTTTTCCGTGTAGCGGTCAGGCAGCTAAGTGGTTAAAGTGCTTGGTCACAAATGTTTGAGTCGTGGTCGCCGATTCAAATCTCCGTGAAGTATAAGATTTAAAAAAATTGTTTTTGATAGTAAGAGTCACGCCTGGGCCGTAGGTTATTCGGATTGAATGTTAAACTGTAGATATTACAAAGTTAGGGGTGCAATGCGAGACAAATCTTGCAATGCTGTAGGTGTACACTTTTTTGCGTTATAATGATCTCTCAGGGGTTGTTCGCAGTCAGTGTGTGTGTGTGGACCGCAGTAATAATACTATAAATACGGAAGTAAGTCTCTGTCTTTTTGTTTCGTTTTGACGACTAAATGGCTATATCGATATTGATGGAATTTGACAAGAAAATCTGTATAAAGTGCACAGGATATTTTTTCCAGTATGATTAACAGTTGTAGTCACGAAATTTTGCGACCTTATCGGATGGTGACAGAAATATGTTTGAAACTGATTCTCTTCAAGAGACAGGTTTGATGGTAGAGTGATATAGTGATAGCTTTCCTGTCATTTTATGCTTACTTGGTGTTGGTTGGAACCAATCTTTCGTTACCAACAACTTTCTATTTTCAATTCTGGTAAAAACATTCTTCATCCACGCGTACAAAGTAGCGGGTATCAGCTAGTATCTTATAAAACTCTGGTGCGTCCGCATTTGGATTACTGTTGTGTAATTTTGGATGCATATCGCATGGTATTGATTTACCTGTTAGTTCAAATAGCACAAAGGAGAGCCGATCGATTCGTGACTGCTAGTTATAGTCCTTACGAAAGCGTCACGGAAGTGATACATAGATTGGGCTGGGATTGATTCGCAGACAGACGACGGAAGTTTCGTCCGAATTTATTTAGCGAATATGCGAAATTCTTCGAATCTCTGTCTTTGGGAGCGTGCATAAACTACGTGGCCGGTCCAGGAGGGGGGGTTGGGGGGGATTGGATGGAAGGCTACGCTGGGCTACGTGGGGGGGGGGGGGGTTCCGAGCCAGGCCACGTAGCTTTTCTTTCATAACATTTTTCACAGTTAAAATGAGGAACAAAACACACCAACAGCATGTGAATATTTATTTCCGTGGGTTAATTATCTCCGTACGTAACTACAGTACAGTATAATAGTCTGACAGGAGAAAACTGTACAAAATGTGTTCTGGAATCAAAAAGGAAAAAAGCTACGTGCTACATGGGGAGGGGGATAGAGGCAAAACTTAGGTACGGCTCCGTGGGGGGGGGGGAGGGGGGGGGGTTCGCAGGAGACCAAAATGGAGCTACGTGGTTTTTGCACGCTCCCTTTTCATCTACATCTACATATATACTCTGCAATTCACAAAATTGTGGGTGGCAGAGGGTGCTCAGCACCAAAGCTAATCTCTTTGTTGTGCATTCCAATCCCTAATGGTACGAGGGAAAAAAGAATCCATATAAGAATCATTGCGGCACCTTATTTCTCTTATCTTATCTATCCTGTCATTGCGGCTCAAATAGGTTGGTGGACGAAGTATTTCACTACACTCGTGAGTGAAAGTGGGAGTACGCATGTTTACCAATAAGTTTAAACGAAACGTGCGTCGTCTATCTACCAGAGACTCCCAGCCTAGTCTACTAATCAGTTCTGTGACGCTTTCATAAGGACTGTAGCAAGCGGTCACGAATCGAGCGGCTCTTCTCTGTACTTTCTCTTTTCAGAGATTTAAGCCCTTAACCCGTCCTTCACCTCTGGCACAGCTTGCTGTGTAATGTGAAGTACGCCAGAACACTTCCGTGGTTCGGATTCCACGTTAAACTGTAGGTCCCCTTTAGGGCTAGCAACCGTACTCATCCACAGGAAATTAAAGCCTAAACGTGGTGCTAGTTGGCCCAAACGAACATACGTATATTATTCACATATCCGTGACAGGTATGACTAGTGTTGTAAAAAAGCTGTTTTTTTCTGACTTGAAAAAAAAAAAAAAACATGAAAAAAAACTGTGAAAAAGAAAACATTTTTTTTTCTGGGACATGTTTTTTTTCGTAACTACTAAATTTCATATGTTTGAGGCATTTATCGTTTAATATGACTGTTTTATAGTTTATACTAAATACTTATCTTAATTTTTAAATCTACTATATTTTTCTGGTTCAGTAGAATAAATAATTACAAAAATATTGGCAACATTGACTGAAGTATTCTTTTACGAACGGGGATTTCCCGAATAGGCTAGGTTGCACGAGAAGGAATCCCCGTTGTTTGGATTGATACTCACTATTTGAACTAGTGCTGCCAGCCCTACGGATCTTTTCAAAAAATTAGGAATTTTAAATTTATCAACGGTTTTTTGCCTCTTTTTATTACTTATTGTGCTTTTCTTATATTCGGATACTTGTTAATCTCGCAGCATATAGTGATACTGAGTCATAAAATTGTCAGTTAATATGAATCATTTCCTTGCAACCGTTGGCATAAACCAACGATTGAAAAGAAATAAAGCTCCTATTTAGTAAGATAATAGATTTAAATTCAAACTTAAAAGACCGTAATATGGAACTATCGGTGCAGTTTTTATGCACAGTGCGTACATTGCTCACAATTTAAAATTGCAATCTCAAAACCTTTTGTGTAAAATACAACCAGTAAAATAAAATGTAACTCATTCTGAAATTATGGATCTAGAGGAGACAGAAGAAGAAACAGAAAATTCCGACACCGACCGAACTAGTGTTGGTAGTGCTGATACTAGTGAATGTGGTACTGACCAAGAGGATGAATAAAAAATTATGTTACCTATGTAGATACATTTGTGAATCATTATGTAAGACATTATATGATTAAATAAGATTTAAAATACACATGTAAAATGTAACTTCCGTAAATAAAACTTTAATTTATGAAATATATTGTTTTCTGAAAAAAAAACCAAATTTAGAAAAAAAAACATGGTGCTAGGTTTTGTTTCATGTTTTTTTTCACAAATCTGAAAAAAACTTTTTTTTTCAGTTTGAAAACTAGGTATGACCCCTACATGCTCCTGCTTTTTACACCTTAAAGTTAGTTGGCAGATCTTTAGTATGAATTTTTTATTTTATTTTATTCTACCTTTGGCCTGACACCATTTAACCAGCGTTCTACATTAATGTATGTTTTTTGTTGTCTTCTTGCAGCTTGTTGGAGGCTCCAAATCTTCATTTCGGTGTCTTGCAGGAAGCGAATGACTGCTTTGTAGAACTACATATTTTTTGATTGTAGAACGGTGGTAACGTTAGCTGGAAATTTGACGGAAAGCTGGTAGTGTTAATTCGACAGGGAACAAAAAGAGACAATACCATACAAAGCCCTTAATCTAACCGGTCGAAGGGCGGGAAGGGAGGGGTAGTAGACTTTCCCCAAGGTAATGTTTTTTCGGCTCAGCCGGTCTCAGGGAAGCCAACATCTGCCACGCAAATTACTTTCCCCTTTTTCCTCTTCTACAGATCTCTCTGGCTTTTTTCTGGGAAACGCCACTGCTCTCGTTTTTTGCTGTCGGCTGCGCGCGTAAAAGGGCCAACAACCGAGCCCTGCAACACGTCCTAACAGCCTGCGGTGAGTCTCTATATTCTTCCTCCCCTTCTATTTGTCCTATCTAATTTTTATTTTTATTTTCGTCCCGCGAACAGAAATGGAGAGCATGCCCTAATTACGGAGCACAAAGAAAATGGTGTCAGTTGTGGGGTACGGTAGCGGCTGGGTGTGTAGGGCCACTGGTGACGCGCGAACGCTCCCGCGCACACGACCCACGGCGAAAAAAAACTTTTAATGAGGTTAAAAAGTCCGTAGTGGAGGACTCGGCTAAACGGGGGCGCGCATTGAATGCTGGCTGGAGTGGAACACCTCGCGCCATACTGCCGTGCTCTGGGGCCAGCTAAACAGCTGTCCGTGCAGAACAAGGTGGGGAGACGACAGTAGCAAGTAGCGCCTCTCCTAATACCTAGATGGTTATCAAGTCGGTAAACGAGTCTAACCTGACAATTACTTTATGATGATCAGTCTGAGCTAGAAGTCTTCTTGCTATTCTCAGCTTATACTATCTTGGTATATCATAAATCTCTAAAAAAACTGTTGTTTTATTTGTTTTTTGTTTAATGTTTTTTGTTTAGTGTTTTTTTGTTTAATGTTTTTTGGTTTTGGCTCTTTTTATTTTTTGTTTCTATGTTTTTTTTTGCTTTCTTTTTTGTTCAATCATTTTTGTTTTTTTGTTGTTTTTTGTTTTTATTTTCATTTATTTTTTTGTATTGTTTTGCTGTCATCTGTCCCTTGACTGGTCTGAAAAAACCCTCCATCCCTTCCTACCTCTTCATTTCAACATACCTTTTACAACCAACGTCCTCAATTATCTGCTTCATATATTCTAATCTCTGTCTTCTTCTACAGTTCTTGCCTTTGACTGTTCCCTCCACTAACAAATTAACGAATTACGCATGTATCAGAATGTGAAATACCCATCCGGTCTCTTCTTTCTGTCAGACTCTTCCAACAAACTTCTTTCCTAACCGACTATTTCCAAAACACGTTCATTTCGTATTTAATGCATTTCTGTTATGCATTAGGCGACGTCTAAAGTGGGTTCTCCCGTCAAATTGTTTATCAGTGGTACTCCTTTCTATCTGAAATGGAAATTTACACAGATCAGCCAGAATATTATGACCACGTACCTAGTATCGGTATAAACCCGTCCAGGCGATAGCAGCTTCACCTGACGAGGAATCATTGCAAGTCAGACACACGCACGGTGCATGTAGCATCAGTGAGCGTGCTATCCGTGTCTAGAATGGGGAAGGCGTGCGATCTATGACCGAGTGCAGATTGTGATGGCCCAGAGGCTCGGCACGAGCATTTCGGAAACTGCACGACTTGTCGGGTGTCCGAGGAGTGCTGTGGTGAGTGTCTTCAACAAGTGGCGAAACCAAGGTGAAACCACGTCCAAACGTCGAGGTGTTGGGCGGCCACCCCTCATTACAAATGTCTGACGTTGTAGGCTGGGCAGACTGGTAAAACAGGACAGGCGGCGAACTGTGGCGGAACTAACATCAGACTTTAATGCTGGGTAGAGCACAAGTGTGTCTGAACACACAGTGAGGGTGCGAATCCGTCGTGTTCCAGGGGAACAGCTTCTTGACACCTGTACTGCGGGACGGAGACAAGCTGGCGGCGGCAATTATGCTCTGGAGAACATTCACGTGGGCATCCATGGGTCGAGTGGAGCTCGTGCAAGGCACCATGACGACCAATAAGTATCGTACACTGGTTAAGACCCTTCATGACTACCACGTTTCCCAATGGCAGTGGCACTTTTCAACAACTTAAGTGCTATGTCACAAGGCCGGATGTATGATGGAGAGGTTCGAGGAACACAGTGGCGAGTTGCAATTGATGTGCTGGCCCCCAACTCGCCAGATGTGAACCCGATCGAACACATCTGGGATGTGATTGAACATGGCGTCAGAGCTCATCGCCCCCCTCCCCGTAATTAGGTGACTTGTGTGTGTAGATGTGGTGCCAACTCCCTCCAGCGACCTACCAAGGCCTCACTGCTTCCATGCCAAGACGCGTCGCCGCAGCTATCCGTACCAAAGGTGGACATACCGGCTATTAAGTAGGTGATCATAATGTTATGACTGATCAGTGTATACTCCACCTTTCTTCTCTGCGTAGAAAGATTCATCAACCTTTTTTATACCAATTTTAATCATTTCGAATTTCACTTAAAAACATATTTATTCTGCAGCCTCACGTACATTATACTGCACTCAACTTATCTATATCATTATAAATCTGTAAGCAAGAGGCGAGTGTCTGAATGTTTGAAATGACATCACACAAAAACTACGACAGTAATCTGGATGATGGTTTCAAATTTTTAGAGGTAATGGTTCAGATTGAAATCTGCCGAAATAGCTGAAGACTAACACGTACCTGGGAAAGGAGCAATAAATTAAAATCATTTCAAAAATGGTCACAGATCACTCTGTATTTGAGATGAGTACTCCTTTCGAAAAACGCCGACCAAAGATCACACTACTACCTTTCATCTACATCTACATACATCTACATATATACTCTGCAATTCACAAAATTGTGGGTGGCAGAGGGTGCTCAGCACCAAAGCTAATCTCTTTGCTGTGCATTCCAATCCCTAATGGTACGAGGGAAAAAAGAATTCATATAAGAATCAGTCCGGCACCTTATTTCTCTAATTTTATCTTTCCTGTCCTTCCGACTCAAATAGGTTGGTGGAAGAAGTATTTCACTACACTCGTAAGTGAAAGTTGGAGTACGCATGTTTTCCAATAAGTTTAAACGAAACGTGTGTCGTCTATCTATCAGAGACTCCCAACCTAATCTACTAATCAGTTCTGTGACGCTTTCATAAGGACTGTAGCAAGCGGTCACGAATCGAGCGGCTCTTCTCTGTACTTTCTCTATACTTTCGATCAATCCCTTACGAAATGGGTCCCAAATGGCACAACAATAATCCAAATGTGGACGCACAAGAGATTTGTACGCTGTCTCCTTTGTTTGTTCATTACAATTTTTCAAGATTCTACCTATGAATCGCAGCCTAGAATTTGCTCTACCTACTAAAGAATTAATGTGTATGTCCCATTTCATGTTCTTTCGTACTGTTACTCCCAAATATTTAATAGAATCGACCATATCAATAACTGTATTGTTTAACTCGTATTTCTGAACAATCGGATTCTTTTTGTTAGTTATGCTCATTCTTTCGCATTGTACTTAATATTTTGGCTTTGATTATTCAGATTTTAACTTTCGTGGAATGCATTAAGTAATAGGAGTACCTAAATAAAACGTGACAAGCGTATCTAATATTTAATTTACTGTAAAATTCTTTGTGTTTGAAGAGATCAGTGTCTTATGAAGGGTATACGCCTAATGTTTGGGCAAACAGGATTACTTTTGAGCTGAATTGGTTGGCAGGCTTCAAGGCGTTTGCAGACAACTCCTAAAGCTTTACCCCTAAATTCCTGAAAAAGCTTCTGCCCGCTCTGCAAGTCTGTATGTGTGGTTGCCTTCTCATGCTAGAAATAGTCTGAGTAATGGACGTCCCAGTCACACTGAAATCCTTATTGGATTATTGATTGTAGTTAGGAATCTTGGGGCGGGTCCTGGTACGGACATTCTGGAACGAAGCCTTTGGGCGTAGTGTCCTAATTAACAGCTAGCTCCCTCTGCGGCAGCAGACCCAATTAGCGGCTCTGCGTAATTAGAGTGTGTTTTGGGTCACTCAGGTGAGGCGGGCTGGCGTCCGAATGTAAGCCGCCTGCAAGATCGATAGCGTACCCCAGGGATGAGTGCTGGCTCCCATAATATTCACGTTCTTAAAAAATTGTTACTTACATCAGTCTTACAGTGGAAAGAACTAACTTCGCAGACGCCGAAGAAATAGTCCGTCACGACCTTCAGGAAAAAGAAGGCTACTTTCGAAGGTGGCGCCTCCAATTTAATCCGCAGAAAACAGGAACATCTACATTCCACCTTACCAACAAACAAATGGACTACCAGCCAAGGATATTGTTCAGAGACCAGATGCTGAAGTATAACAGTACCCCAAAATACCTGGGTGTGACATTAGACAGGTCCCTCATTTACTTCAGAATACAGCCGCCAAGCTTAAAAGTCGGAACCACTTACTTCAACGTCTGGGGAGCTGATGCGAATACATTAAGAACAACAGCCCTAGCCTTGGTTTGCTCCACAGCTGAATACTGCTCCAGCGTGTGGCTTAATAGCTCTCACACCCAGCTGGTGGACGTTCAGCTTCGCCATACAATGCTCATTATAACTGACTCACTTCTATCTAGGGTAAGTCCGGGTTAGACGCACCACCGGGATAGACGGACCAGTCGAATATTTGGCTGGTCTGCCACAGCAGCGCTGCAGTCGGTGTATGGAATTGTTGAATAGACGGACCCACGCTTAGTTTTGCTCGGGAGTTTCATATGTATTTTAGTATAAAACTTCGTTTATTTCTTTTGGTGAGTTGAAAAATATTTTATGCGAGATTTCTTTGTTATGTGGTTAAGTTAGTTTAAATGTCTTCAAAGTAAGATCAATGCCATAACCTAAGTGTATACTTGGGTACAATCTTAACCCAAAATGACGTGTCGGTAGCGTTGTTTGTCTGAACGGGGAGCTGGTCCATCTATCGCGACAATTAGGGATAGATGGACCAGTGAAATTTGGGATAGTTGGACCACTTAAAAAACCTGGGATAGTCGGACCATTTCTCCTATTAGGGATATACTTTCTTTATAAATGAAATAATACGTACAAAAAACTTATTTTAAATATAAAAGCGTATACTGATAAGTTGGGATTTATTTCTTTTACTTAAAAATGCCTACTTTTTATAAAAGAAAAGGCACATCGGGGGAAGGAGAATGGTCCGTAAACAGTTTGAAAAATGCAGTCAAAGCTGTTGAGAATAAGGAAATGGGAGTTAATGGTGCAGCAAAATAGAAGAAAAGAAGCATAAAAGAAGAAAGAAGAAAGGCAGGAAGGAAGAGTGAAAGGGAGGAAGAAAAAGAAGTTAAAGGGAGATTAACAAAAGGAAGAGAACGCAAAAGAAGAAAGAACTTACGTCATCCTCAGAATCTGAAAATAACGACATTAATACAATTTGCAACGACCGCGCGTGGTGGTGTAACGGTTAACGTTCTGGCCTCGCATTCGGGAGGACGCGGGCTCGAATCCCCTTCCGGGTATCGAGATTTGGGTTTTCCATAGTTTCCCCAAATCACTCCAGGCGAATGCCAGGATGCTTCCATCAAAAAGGCCATGGCCGAATTCCTTACCGTTCCTTGTCCCCAGTCCTATCCCGCCCCACGTGACCTTAGCCATCGACGATGCGTAAAACAATAAAAAAAAATTGCAACTATAACCTTCATGAAGGTGACTGGGATTTGATTATTGTGTGTGGTGTAATGAGAACTACAGTAAAACAAAACTAGATGATGATTGGATTAAATGTGTGTCATGCTCTTGCTGGACACATGAAGGCTGCACAAGATTAAAAAATAAATTCAGTTAGTGTGGGAAGCGAGATTCTGGAAAGAAATTGACTGCAGAATGATTAAAACTTCTTAACCATGTGAAAATAAATTAGAATTCCTACATTTTCCAGAGGTCCATCAATCCCTAGGAGGTGGTCCATCTAACCCGAGTACCCTCGGTATAGATGCACCACCGAGTAAAAAAAAGAAACAAAATCATAACTTCAAGTCTGATCAATGTAACAGCTGAAGAGGTGCGTACAATTGTTTAAGGTCATATATACTTATTATAAAAATATATAACAAATCATAGACATTGCAAAGTTTCTGAGAAAATTACTTTAAAAAAACATGGTCCAACGATCCCGGACTTACCCTACACCTATTCAGTGGCTGCTCAGGAACATCACACCACCTTACAGAAGGGAAAAGGTCCTAAGGTCGAGAATTCTGAACAACAAGGCTCTTCCCATCCATGGGGATGTTAGGGAAGTCACGTTGCCCTACCTGGAAGACTGCTGACAGGCTAACATCTAACTCAGGGGTGTCCAACCCAAATGACCTTGCGGGTCACTTTGGAAATGAATCATAACTCCACGGGCCGCATATAAAATCATATATCCCCATATTACATTTAGAACCACGATAGACATTTTTTTGAAGTGAAAAATTGAAACATAATGAGCTATTATTATTGTGTTTACTACGTGTAAACATAATAATATAATAATAATGATACTAAATGCACAGTGTAAAGGAATATGTAACACTAAAAACGAAATAAAAAAAATGTATAAATATAAACTAAAAAAATGAAATAATTAAAAATATTTATTTTACTAGTGCGATATTTGTTTCTCCACTCTTTGACATAACATTTGCAAATCGATCTCAATTTGGTTTTTTGCAGGTTAGCTTCCGTTATGTTTGAGCTTGTTTTGTGTTTGGCCAATTTTGGAAGGGGAAAAAAAAAAACGATTCACAGGTGTAAGTTGAACCAAAAGCGCTAGTAACTTTTTGTGCAAGATTTCTCAAATTGGAAAATTTCGCTTTTGTGTAGAAAGTGTTATAAGAATCTGTTTTTAATTCTGATGCTTCAAAAATGTGTTTTAATTCAATATTGCACTGTAAGTCAACCAGGTCCATATGGAGATATTTGGGACCGACTCGATTTCAACATGAAAGGGAGATGATTATATATTTTTTAAAATTGTTGTATTTGTCTAACTCTATATTATTGAATCAGCTTTCGAAAACAAGCTGTAAGTTTTCACTGTCCTGGCCATTGTAAAATAAAAATATTTTGCAAAAGTGTGATGAATGTCGCGGGCCGGAAAAATGATCATGTCGGGCCACATGCGGCCCGCAGGCCGCGGTTTGGCCACCCCTGATCTAACTTCTTCAACCCTATAGATAGCTGGACAGTGGAATGGGCATCGTCAGCACCACAGGGCATAGTGCAAATTACCAATCCCTGATCAAAACTACCAGGATTCAACTTACCGCGGTCAATTTGGTGCAAATTAAATCGGACTAGATGTGGTATAGGAAGAACTGCTTCAACTCTCCACACCTGGGGCTGGGCAGATTCTCCGTACTGTGACTGCGGTGAGGTTTCACATTGTGCAGGACTGTCCACTGCGAGGCTTTCCTGGTAGTCTGGAGGACTTAAATTTGGCTACGCCGGAGGCGGTGGCCTGGTTGTAGCACGTCGACGTCACGCTGTAGTGGTTATGGCTGGTGATCCTGTCTTAGTAGCCTCATCACCTGCCAGATGTGAGGCCTTGTCCGCTCAATAATGTATATATATATATATATATATATATATATATATATATATATATATATATATATATATATATATATTAAAAGAAAGTTGTGTATTGCATGATCGTAGTCGAATATTATGTCATGTAGCACCATACGCTAAATAAATAAATATAATACTAGGAATAAATATTATATTCACAAGGATTACAAATCACTGTCAATTGTACAGAAAGGGTTAACATTTACTGCAGCTTCCTTATTCAGTGTATTACCAACAGAAATTAAATGTTATCTACGAAAACCCAACTACTTTAAGTCCAAACTAAAAGAGTTTCTGCTTCAGAACCCATTTCACTCTGTGAAAGAATTTTCTTCTTGGAATTTGGTTACTAAGAATGACTGATAAAATAGTATATATGGTGTGTGGAAGGGGAAGGTGACAAAGTTGTCCACAATTACTAAAATGATATACGGTTTTTCTTTCTGTTGAAACTTTTGACAAATGAAGTAATTACACTGTTTACAAAATTTCACTCATATATAGTAACTAACATGCGATAGCATGCACTCAAAAACTGCTGTGAAAAATTATCATACTAACAGGTTTTTAAGTAGTTGACTGCTTATGAGTTGTTGGTAATATAATTGATACTGTTAATAGGTGTGTGTACTGTTTCACATAAATAGTAACTAACATGATATAATATGTAGTCGCAAATTACAGTAAAACTTATCATGGTAACTGGTTGGTAAGAAAATAACTGGTTGTTAGATGCTGGTAACAAGTGTATACACTGTTCCACATAATAAGTATTAATTAATTCGGGATTCTATTTGTAGATTACAGGAGATATTGGTTATACTAATGCGTTGTATCTAACTTGCTGTCAATATATAATAATATTATCAATTATATAGTAATATTGACATTACTAATAAGTGTATGTACTGTTCCACATCCCCGAGATTATTCTCACATGGGATCAAAGTGAACATATCTATCTAGCTGTCTATCTCAGACAAGAAACAGGAAACTTTAATAAAAATTCAAAAAAAACTTACACGAAACATAAGGAATCAGGAAGTATGTCAAACAAATAAATAATCGCTATTTGTTTGTAAAATTACGCTTTCCTTACTAACTTTTTCATAACACTGAAAATAACAGTTATTTTTGAGGGATTTCGTTTAAGTATTTACAAGTAATATAAAAACGATGGTCAGAGATGAAAACATTGTAAAGCCAGGCGGAGGTGAAATGTTCGTCATCCCACTGCGAATCATCTTCAATCATTGTGTGTTCTGGTTACCTCTCACTGCCCATTGTGGAAGAAGTAGTGAATAACATGAAGGGCAGAGTGGAATTTTACTATTGAGAGGGGGTTTAATATCTTGACGTTGTGGATCATTTTCCTCAATTCCTGATAATATTGATACATAAATAACGCCAAAGCAAGTGAATTTTTGAACATTTATTGAATTCCCGAAAGCGTTTCACTTCTTTTGCAGAAGCATCTTCAGCGGGTTCTCATTTTTCGGTCTATTGCATTAGTCCACTGTCAATAGCAGTGATTCTTGCTTTCTTTGTGAGAAGCGATTCATTTCCCAGATAGTTACTTCACTAGTGATTATCACAACACTCCACTGTACTGTATGTTTATTGCAAGTGGCCAGACGTTTTGTTTACTTTCGACTGTGTGTCGTTATGTTGCTTTGTTTCTGAGTCTGTATTCCATTTGTTTGGAGCGTTGTTTTTTTTTTGTTCAAATGTAAACCTTCGTCATTACTTTTTTAATATTTTCGAGTGTCCTTGTTTAATATTTTTTTTCGTCTCTCTCGATGTTTTTCGTCTATTTTATTTTCTGTACTGTGTATAGTGTCGGGTGTGTCACGTTTGTGTATTCGTTTATTATTTGTTTTCCTTCCGTTAGTGATTTCTGTATGTGACAGTTCTCTTGCAATGTTAGTATTTGTGGTTTGTTGTTGTTAGGCTTTTTTTTAATCTAAAACTGCAGGATTGCTATCAGTAAACACTTTCAAAAAATTTTCATCCCGTTGTAACATGCCTTCCACTATGAACGACGCGAAGTTTCAAAGCATTTAAACCTACTGTGTTAAGATGGCGTCTATTATTCAGGTGAGGTATTGTTTGCAAAGCTGGAACCCCCTGCCTGGTGGGATTTTGGTGGAAATACCCTCCCCTCCTCCCATATCATCTCACGTGATTAATGAACGCCCCCTGAAGAAAACTGCGCAGTATTCCATCACATATCGAAGATTCCTCGGACACCCAAATCATCTCACAAATGTGTGTTAACGTTTTCTAATTAAACAGCTGTCCGAGAACGACGAGGTAGGTTATGGCGACCGTGCACACGGACAGTAGCAGGCGGCGGTCGACGGTGACAAAGCCGGCGGCGGTGAGGCGCAGCGGGTTGCAGCGCTGCGCCTGCCGCAGGAAGCGCGACAGCTCGGGGCGCGGGGACGGGCCCGCAGGCAGGGCTGCCAACCTGCGCAGCAGCTCGGCGGTCCGCTCCGCCTGCTCGGCGACCGCTGAGCAGCTCATCGAGAGGGCGGCGAGTGACGTCACGTAGAAGGCGACCCACGACAGCGAGAACCACAGGGAGCCGACGGACGCCGCGTCTGACTTCAGAGCCAGCACCATCACCTCGTGGGAGCTGTTGACGACTCCCACAGTCAGGTACAGCAGTTCGACTCCCAGGACGGGCTCGAAATGTTCCTTCAAGGCAGTGACAGCCCCGTAGAGGCAGAGGTGGGCTTCGCTCAGTCGGTGGAAATGTACAGCTCTCGACGTCCAGGCTTGTCGCGGTCTTCCGAGTAAGATTTCTTGCGTGCACGACGAAACCATGAAGGGCGCTGAATCCAGTATCTGCTCATTCAGCGTTCTGAACCTTACCCACACCTCCAGTACTAGTGCTATAACGTGCGAGCTCTGGGACACTCTCAAGCAAAGGAACGCGAAAACGAGCTCCGGAGACCAGTGTCTAAACTCGAAATGTCTGAACTCAGTCAGATAAAATCCGAGACCAGGTATTCCCAACATAAATACCAGCATGACAAAGAAAATAATTATTCCAATTTTTTCACCGTTTCCACCGTCTCTCTTCGGCATCTTCATGTCAAACTCGTGTAGCGCCCCTCCGAACAGCTGAAAACGCCCTATTCCACTGAGTAGATCTCTTCCGTAGGAACACATTAATTTAAAATGCGTTATTTTTTTAACGACAAATGATGTGAAAGAAACGGTTGGAGGCAACGTTTTGTTATAGTCGTAACTTAAGTAGGTATCACACACGATTACGGCCACCGCAATTAGCAGATAAAACGCGGAAATCACTCTCTGACGTTCCGTCCTCACTTTTAACCATATTCCTCTTCCTACCCGCGGCAGAACCTGTCCAAATATCACCCACAGCACGTAGATTGGAGGGATGATAATCTGAAACTCGACGTCCGTCATACCACGTTCCCTGTCGCTAAACATCTGCTGCTCTTCGCGACTCACGTCTGCTTTACACTGCTCACGACTCACGACTGATACTGTCCTGTTGCGTGATCGTAGGTCGTTATTTTCCTGTTGTATTAAATATTTTATCTCGTTCTTGAAAATAGACGGAATTTTCGCGATAAGGTGTTAAGTTAACTATCGTAATTGCGCACACTTGACATAAGTCGCGTTAACTTTCCTCGCCTCGTGTGGTTTTATCGATTTAGACTCCTTACTTGCTGGAGAAAGTACCTGACCTCACACTATTTGTGTCGTTACTAAGGATACATTCAAAAGACACACTTGACTAAGCTTGATAACATCCTCCCGTTTAATCTTCGAATCACGAACGTATTTTTAATATAGTGAATTTGTGGTACATGTTATGAACTTTGCTAGAAGATAAGCACTTGATACAATCTCAAATGGACCACAATTGGTTTTATTTTTAAAATAATTAGACGCGTGAAGGAATTAGACGTAGCGAAAAATCGTAGGGAATTTCACCTCGGTTCAGATATTCTCAACGGGAAATTCCAATTATTGATGTCGCATTGCGAAATGATATACCTCTATAAGCACGAAAAGAAATACAGATACGTTCCAGAAACTACTCGACCTCCTACTTAACTGATGACGGAGTCGAAAAACTACGAAATAACAAATTTATCGAAAATTTTGTGATCACAGTCTACACTAAAATTATAAATGCTAAAGTAGCTCTCTTTCTCTTTCAGTTTGTTACGTATTGATGAATAAACGGCTGAACCCATCTTGATAAAGTTTCACAAGGATATGCTATGAATCATTTGGAAGCATACAGGATACGTTTTTCGTGATGCATATCATACTCTGACATGAAATCTTGAAAACTAACCACACAGTGGCAGACGGTCCTACAGTGGTATATCTGTCGCTCAGGCATTGTTTCTCTCGCAGACGGTTTGCGCATGATCTGTTCATAAATGTTATGTGCAGACACAACTTGTTATGTAATTTATTATGTGATTTTTAGGCAATTCTAGTAATAAGTCCACGCGTAGGAAGTCACTGGTAGCAGCTAGATATACATAAATGCAAATTCCTTATTGCATTCAACAAAAGTTATTTCCCATTGAAACAGAGAAGAATGTATTTTGGTTTAAAGCTGAAAAATCTTCAGGTGACTGCATTATAGTGTTAGTAAAGCTCAAGGATTTTTTTTTTTCGAATCCCCGTCCAGGCATCCAGATTTGGGTTTTCCATGGTTTCCCCAAATCACTGTAGGTGAATGCCGGGAAAATGGCTTCAAAATGCCATGGCCGAATTCCTTCCAGTTCCTTGTTCTCAGTACCATCCCGCCTCTAATAACCTCGACGTCGACGAGGCGTAAATACTTAGGGGGGAAGGGAAAGGACTAGATCTTGTAATCGCTGAAATTACGTCACATAAGCTCGCAACACGTCAAGCTCCATTACTTCCTTTCTATGCGCTTCATATTTTTTTTTCAGATGGTGTAATTTATTATCATACTAGCTGATCCGGTAACGCGTTGCTGTGACTCAACAATGTTATTCTAAACTCCCTAATGTTGTCAAATTAATATTCAGTAATAAAGATAAAAACGTTTTCAAAAGTAATTGGTAAAGACTATCGAAGAGTTAAAATTAAGGACAAACCAAGTATTTTTTTTTTAATTTACATTTTATTACAAATTACTTAATGGAAAATATCCCCTGAGGGATCAATTTGACGTAAAAAATTGTACACCTAGAAACGTATGGAACTATAATAATAATTCCGTGTGGTCGTAATAACCTGGTGACAGGGTTTCTATTGGCTGCGCATTCCGCCCCTGTTGTAGCCGCCTTAACCTTACCTGGTAATCCTGCCGGATACAGGAAACCTACAGTTTAGCGTGGAAACCGAATCACGGAAATGTTCTGGTGTACTTCACATTACACAGCAAGCTATGCCAGAGGTGAAGGCAGGGTTAAATGTGAATTTCATCTATGACAAACATGGAGCAACAGTAGCAACCACGCGAGATTTTTATAAACTGCTGCTGTGAATTTTCGACTGCGAGAATTAACTTATGGTCTATTCCGTTCCTTGTCCTCTCCCCTCCTCCCTTTGTAATTCGCAATAATAAATATTTAGGTCAATAATCGAGATAAAAATTATCCTATCTTTTAAGTTGGACCAAACTACACACAGTAAGCCAAATTTCATCAAAATCGGTTAAGTAGTTTCGGAGTTCATTTCGGACAAACATCGTGACGCGAGATTTAAATATACAGGGTGTTACAAAAAGGTACGGCCAAACTTTCAGGAAACATTCCTCACACACAAACAAAGAAAATATGTTATGTGGACATGTGTCCGGAAACGCTTACTTTCCATGTTAGAACTCATTTTATTACTTCTCTTCAAATCACATTAAACATGGAATGGAAACACACAGCAACAGAACGTACCAGCGTGACTTCAAACACTTTGTTACAGGAAATGTTCAAAATGTCCTCCGTTAACGAGGATACATGCATCCACCCTCCATCGCATGGAATCCCTGATGCGCTGATGCAGCTCTGGAGAATGGCGTATTGTATCACAGCCGTCCACAATATGAGCTCTAACATGGAAAGTAAGCGTTTCCGGACACATGTCCACATAACATATTTTCTTTGTTTGTGTGTGAGGAATGTTTCCTGAAAGTTTGGCCGTACCTTTTTGTAACACCCTGTATATAAGATTCATTATCCTGATTCTTTACACTTCTCCTGTGTGCAAGGACTGTTCGTTTGAATTTACTACTGAATATGCGAAATTCTTTGACTGACAAGTGCAATGAAACACTTCTTTCGACAACCCATTTAGGTCGCAATGACCGGAGGGATAAGATTAGTGAAATATGATTCCGAACTAATGTTTTTATGTAATCTTTCTTTCCTCGTGCTATTCAGTATTGGAATGCTCAGCACCCTCTGCCACCCACAATGTTTCTGAATTGCAGAGTATGGATGTGGTTGTAGAATTAACCTATGTTCAAGCCTTATAGTGTCTTGTATACATATTTCAGTTAGGTTTTTCTGGTTATGGGTTTACGACTCGTCGACGTCGGGGTCATTAGAGGCGAAAAAGGACTGGGGGAAGGAATTCGTCCATGATCTTCTCAAGGAAGCATCCCAGCATTCGCATGGAATGAATAGGAGAAACCGTGGAAAACCCAAATCTGGATGCCCGGACGGGGATTCGAACTGGCGTCCTCCCGAATGCGAGGCCAGAGCGTTAATATTTCGGTTAGAAATACCGAAAACTTGATGAGTCACTAATCGAACAACTATGAAAGTTCATGGATACAGATTGAAGAACTCTCGGAAACGAAGCTAAATTGGGGAATATAAAAAAAAATACACTTTCCTCCTGCATTATCATGATATGCCCAAGGCATTGCTATCCAGCTAAACATTCGCTTAGTATGGAAAGAAATGTTAAATGTACCTAACTTATAAAAGGCGTATACCGTATATATGTTTCGTTGTATGCGTCCTTACATCTGACAGGGGCGGTTTGCAGTCACAATAAATCCTCTCACCTCCCTCTCTCGTGGTTTTTATAGTCGTCGCTGTGCAGTTGGCAACGCGTAATGCGACCCATAAAAGCAGGCTGTCAGGCTCGCCACCTGTACAGCAAAAACTGCCGACAGCGTCGGGGAAATGTGATTACGGGATGCTGGTACCCCGTAATGAGAAAGCATTACGACGCGACACGGGGGTGTTATATATATATTAGTCCCTTTGTTCGCGGATTAAAAATAAGGGGATTACGGCAGAGGGATGTCGGTGTTGTGACGTTGGTACCACTGGCGCTGGCGGCTGTGTCGTGTTTAAATATTACTCGCGCAGTATGTGTTGTTGTTAAAGAGGTTTGTTCTATACGCTACAAACTGTACTACGTCACGTTTGCTACTTCAGGTAGTGAAAAACTATAAGTATTTCCGTCCTAATTAGTAGTAATATACAGTATATGAGAATTATCTGATAAGTTCAATAGGTTGCGACATAATTGTAAAATGATAATAACAGGAGTAAAAAGAATGAAGTAGATAAAAAGAGATTGATACGCAACCATACCAGCAATGTCTGCGGGGAAACAAACGGGCATACAAATCGGCAGTATGACTTTAGGCAACCATATTCATGTGAATAAGCAATAAAGAAAGTAAAAGAAACATTTCCAGGTGGCATAAGTGTTCAGGGAGAAAAAATCAGTATGCTACGATTTGCTGTTGACATTGTCTTGTTAGCAGAAAGGGCTGAGGACATCGAGGAATTACTGAATGGCATGAAAAAAATACTGAAGGAAAATTTTGGACTGAATATAAATCAAAGCAAGACTAAAGTGATGAAATGTAGCAGAAATGATGCCAATACTAGTAGATTAAATATAAAAATAGGATCGGATGCAATTGGAGAAGTAAGTGAGTTCTGTTACTTGCGAAGCAAAATTACAACCGATGGCCGAAGCAGGACTGACGTTAAAAGCAGAATAGCACTAGCAAAAAGAGTCTTCATGAAAAAGAGAAATCTTTTAGTTTCAAATATTGATCTATGAATTAGAAAAAACTTTTTAAGACTCTATGTGTGGAGCACAGCACTTTACGGTAGCGAAACATGGACTTTAGGAATACCGGAAAGAAGGAAAATTGAATCATTTGAAATGTAGTGCTACAGAAGAATGCAGAAAATTAAGTGGACAGACAAAGTAAGAAATGATGGGTGAGGAAAGAAGCTTGTGGAAGAAGCTTACAGAAAGAAGAGACAGGCTGGTAGGTCATATTTTGAGACATGATGGATTAGTTAATTTGCTGGTGGAGGGAACAGTCGAAGGTAAGAACTGTAGAGGAAGACAGAGATTAGAATATATGAAGCAGATAATTGAGGACGTGGACTGCAGGGGATATGTAAAGATGAAGAGGTTAGCACAAGATAGGAAGGGATGTAGGATTGCATCAAACCAGTCGAAAGACTGATGATAGCAAAAAAAAAATCATGTGAATCTCAGTTAGTAAGATATATGCAATGTATTTCGAATGAAGTGGACATTCGAGGAAATATTTCTGGCGTAACATTAGATCTTCCTCAGGAATTTTGCAAAACGAGCCTTAAAATAATGTTAAATGAGGTAAAAACCATTGAAGTGAACGAAAAAGTGATATTCTGAGTAGAGGAGTTATTAAAAGGTAGAAAGAAAAGTGTTAGGGTAAGAAATACAGTATCAAAAGAAGTGGAAGTGAAAATGGGATGCCACAAGGTTCTGTGTTGGGGCCATCGCTATTCGTTATTTTATTGAATGATGGTTTACAGTCAGAAGTTGTGTTGCTTGCAGAGGACGTAATGTTGTGTGATAGGACCAAATCGGGAGTATATTGTGAACAGCTGCAGGGTGACCTAGGGAGGATATCCAGCTTGATCGGTCAACATGGGATGAAGATAATTGCAAGGAATAGTCAGCTTATTAGGTACACAGGTAAAATAGTAAAGGTTGATTATCATTATGGATTGACAATTGACTTGGTTTGTTGATGAGTTGAAATGAAAATATTTTGGCATGACATTTGAAAATAGATTCAACACAGTAGGACACAATGGGCAGATGGAAGTAGTAATCTGTTTCAAAATTCTTCATTTATTGGAGACCAGCGGAGTTCCCGGCGTTGCCCGGTATTTTTGTTCACGCAAAACATTTGTACAAAGTTTCATAAAATACGCGCCAACTTTTTCGGAATTAAAGCAAACTTACATTCACCCGCCCCCTACCAAGAAACTGGTGGGCTGAAGTTTATTTGCACGTATACTATTTTCATTCGTCCGAAAAGATTCATGTATATCAAGCTTCGATAATTTGGTTAAGAAATTTCATTACTACATTACTGAACAACCCTAGATTATGTTAAAAACTCACATTTGATTCAATTGCGAAGTTAATGGATATACTTGTGGTTCGAAACGCCAGAGCCTTTAACTCTGTAGATAAAATATCAAAAGTGAATCCGGAATAATATTAACTTAAACAGAAGACTAATGCTGAAGGCCAGAGATATTGCCCAGAGATCGTGCTTAAAGAAAATCTCTGTTGTTTTTACGGCTATCTATGTCGTTTAAAAATTGATATCCCGAATTAAAGGAAAGAATACTTCAAGCTATGGCTTTTAAAAATTGAATATATCGAATTAAAAGAAAGTTTTGTTTAGTGTGCAAAATAGTTATTACTGTATTATTGCTTTAATTAAAGGCTATGGTCAGAGACATTGTGTTGTGTGTTTAGTGCGGAGTATGCGG
Organism: Vandiemenella viatica; assembly: GCA_031002005.1. NCBI lineage: Eukaryota > Metazoa > Arthropoda > Insecta > Orthoptera > Morabidae > Vandiemenella > Vandiemenella viatica. The sequence continues at coordinate 144,143,507 of CM061918.1, read as the reverse complement.
CATCTAGTGATTCCTCTTGTGGAATTTCTTACCATACGTTCAGAATTTAATTTAATACTCCTACATTATTTAACGTTGAAACATAAGACATGCCAGACAAGTGAATTAAGATTCTAAGTTTTAACGGTGAAAACTCCATCGAAATCTGCCCTGTAGTTTCCGAGTTTTTATACAACAAGTATGTCCGGTTTTCGTTTTATAGATATAGATAGTGATGAGGGGATGTACCAGAGAAAAGTGAGGGAATTGAGTTACATAATTTTGATCAGGCCATTGCTGCAATATGGTAGTGTAGTATGGGACCCACATTTTGAGTATCGAATACAGGAGTTGGAGAAGATGCAGAGAAGGGCTGTTAGATTTTTCTCTGGAAATTACTGCAGAACGCATTCAGTAACAGATATGGTATAAGAGCTGGAATGGGATTCACTGGAAGACAGGAGGAGGGTGAAGAGGGTCATGGGAGTGTACAAGGCGTATATTGGTGATGAGGCGTGGAAAGATATTGGTGTAAGAATGAAAAGCAGTGCTTCGAATGGTAAAGATAACAATGACCACAAGCTGGAACTCGATTTCAGGCACAAGGGTGGAGGAAGATTTTGTTTTGTGGGTACGGGTGCCGGGAATTTGAATAAATTACCGAGGAAAATGATGAATAACGTATCAAAAACATTGGAAGTATTTAAAACCAAAATTCGTTAAGGGCAAAAGTAAGTGGGTACAAGAAAGGGGGGGAAATATGTCTGTAAAGAAATTGCCACCAAAGCGTTTGCTCCATTGCAGTTAAATAAAATTAATTTATTAATTAAGTCTTTTTACATTGCACTGTTCGGTACCAGGAAGATTATATTGTGGTGAAGATTTTTTCATCGAACGAACTTTGTCTTTTTTTTTTTTACTTATGGCTTTACGCCTCGTCGACGTCGAGGTCATTAGAGGCGGAATGGAACTGAGGAAAGGAACGGGAAGGAATTCAGCCATGACATTTTGAAGGAAGCATCCCGGCATTCGCCGGGAGTGATTTGGGGAAACCGTGGAAAATCCAAATCTGGATGCCCGGACGGGGATTCAAACCTGCGTCTTGTCGAATGCGAGGCCAGAGCGTTAATTTTCCTTGTCATTGTGTCCCCAGTGGTTCGCTTTATCCTTTCCTCTCAAGAATGCTCCAAAGAGTACTACTATTACTAGTATTTACGGCAATGCATACATATAATAAATTACATTTACATTTATATATAGTCACTTGGAAGTTAGCGCGATTTAAATCCTTCATATCAGTTTTCGTTGATACACTGGTCGTAATTTCATAGAGCGCTTGTTATTCTCGATAAAGGTGAATGTTAGCTTCCTGCACAAAGGTTGTCAAACTCAGTGTTTCGTTTCGACAGTATTTCACTTGCCGCCATATTTTGTCCCCTCGTATGCATTTCTCACATATTAGTGCGAGCGACCACCCCCGCGGCTGTAAACCTCCCCTAATGAGCCACCACCCACCCCTTATCACTTGGCTAACTGCTCCGCTATGCAAATGCCGACAACTTTATCACACGCGCAAACTGAATTACCTCGTGCGCCACATCAGCAACATGTGTGTGTGTGTGTGTGTGGTGTACGCAATGTCCTGTGCAAGCACACATTATGACAACAAAGTGAGAAAGTTTGACTAACGGAATCTTCTTCGACATAGAGAAAGAAGTTAGTCCATGTTTTGATATGAGTACTAGTCAGTCGTCAGGAACATCGAGAAAATTTCAGACTACAAGATGCTACACAGCGTAATGCGAAACACGCCACATTAAACCGTACATAAGTACACTTTACTCGGCAGAACTACCGGGTTAGGTTAGGTAAGGATAAAGGAACTGGCCGTCCTACCTCCTATATAACGCTAAGTATACACCCTTCAGGAAGATCCAACCAATCTTCGGGTTGAATACGGAACTAAAGTTTTTTATTGTTCAAAATGTTTTAAAATTCTTTTTTTTGCTTATGGCTTTATGCCTTGTCGACGTCGAGGTCATTTGAGGCGAGGAAGGGCTCGGTACAAGGAACTGAAAGAAATTTGGCCATGGCCACTTTGAAGGAAGCATCCCGGCATTTTCCTGGAGTGATTTGGGGAAACAATGGAAATTCCAAATCTGGATGTCGGGATGGGGATTCGAACCGGCGTCCTCCCGAAAGCGGTGCCAGCAAGTTAACCGCTCACCCACCACGCTCGGTTCAAAACAACCATAAACAAAAGTATGTACTTCCTTTGAATCCATATATTAAATATTATTTTTTATTTATTTATATTCGGTGAATGTGGATGTATTCGTTACATTTCTTGCCCACAGATGTTGCTGTTACAGCAAGCTAAGCATTTGTTTTTTAGTTGTTCAAATTTTTTTTTAAATTTGCTTGTCCATCCACAAAATGTATCTATATTCTCCATACACATCCTAGAAACATTTTGTTACATCCATTTATTTTATGAGACCACACTGCAGTATAATTTTACAACATTTAACGCACAGTACTCTGTATTGGTGAACAAAACGTGTAAATTTTTTTGGTTTTGACTTTCGCCACGTCGACATCGAAATAATTAGAGGCTGTAAATGACTAGGGGCAAGGAATTCAGCCATGACCTTTTAATGCAACTATCCTGACTTTCGCCTGGAGTAATTTGAGGAAAGTGTGGAAAACCCAAATCTGGATGCCCGGACGGGGATTCGAACCCGCGTCCTCCCGAATGCGAGGCCAGAACATTAACCACTCACCCACCACGTTCGGTATGTAACATGTGGAATTAAATAAATTTTATTCTGTTTTCGACGGATTCGCTAAGTAATCCCAGGCGAATGCCGCGATGGTTACTGCAAAAGGATATTACCGAATTCCTTCCTGTTTCCTGCCCCCCGTCCTCTAATGTTGACGAGGTGTAAAGCCAAAAAAGAAAAAAATTATTTTGGTCTTTCAGATGACGGACCATAACTACTTCAAACACAGTGTCAGAAAATTTTTCTGACCTTTTATTATTAAATCGTCATAAAGTATATAGTTTTACAAAATTTTAAAAATCTGTATTCAGTATTGGTAGCGAAACGCGAAACCAGTAAAAGTCTGAAGCGTATTGCGGTTAAGTGTTTAAACCCTTGTGACAGACAGTGTAACCAGATTTTATTTAATGGGAGACGTTTCAACTTTAAGGTGTACCGCTACGCTTCCTTTTAATTAAAAGTAGGTCCCCCTTGGTTTAATCTCAGGCTCGTGAAAAAAGACGCATAAAATGCCGCATGAAACTATAAGACAAACTGATTAAAAGCAGCAACTACCTTCTGCTAATTTCGCTATCTCTTATTTCATCTTTTTCTCCCACGTTAACTTCTCTAATTCCTTATCCTGTCATTTTAAAAGTTTCAGCAAAAAAAAAAAAAAAGTTGCAAAAACAATATTCTTACTTGTGTTTAAATGGGTGCACACAGGCATTCGTACACATACACTGATAAGCCAAAAACATTATCTGTGGCAGATCTGACAGCAGAGTGTGCTCCGAAACACTTGTGCCTGCACCCGCGTTGTACTCTGCCGTCAGATCTGCCACAGATCACCCCCTATCCCGCTTTACAGAGCGGGCAAGCCTCCGACCTCCACGTTCTGTGATGAGGCGTGGACGTCCACCACCTTGTCGCCCAGTCGTGGTTTCACCGTCCTTCAACCACTCTGCATAGATGCTCACTACAGTAGCACGTGAACAGCCGACCCGCCTCGCCATTTCAGAGATGCTCGTTCCCAGTCGCCGCGCCCATAAATCACCGGCCCATAATTTGAGGGAATTGCGTGACCTGTGCGTAGACATCTAGTGTCAGATACCTCTGGAAGCCTAACAAGGACTTGCAGAATGCATGCTACGCCGAATTGCTGCTGTATTGCGTTAGAAAGGTGGGCCAATATGATAATAAGTAGGTGATCATAATGTTTTTGCCTATCAGTGTATATGAGGCCTCGGATAATGCACTAGAAGTGGACGAGTTTTGGTCTAGTACAATATGATGTTTGTAATTGAGTAACAATATGTTTCTGACACGAAATAAATAAGTGATTGTCAATTGTACAGAAAGGACTAACATTCACTGGAGCTTCTACATTCATCTACATCTACATCTACATATATACTCTGCAATTCACAAAATTGTGGGTGGCAGAGGGTGCTCAGCACCAGCTAATCTCTTTGCTGTGCATTCCAATCCCTAATGGCACGAGGGAAAAAAGAATTCATATAAGAATCAGTCCGGTGCCTTATTTCTCTAATTTTATCTTTCCTGTCCTTCCGACTCAAATAGGTTGGCGGTCGAAGTATTTCACTACACTCAAAAGTGAAAGTGGGAGTACGCATGTTTACCAATAAGTTTAAACGAAACTTGTGTCGTCTATCTACCAGAGACTCCCAACCTAGTCTACTAATCAGTTCTGTGACGCTTTCATAAGGACTGTAGCAAGCGGTCACAAATCGAGCGGCTCTTCTCTGTACTTTCTCTATACTTTCGATCAACCCCTTACGAAACGGGTCCCAAATGGCACAACAATAATCCAAATGTGGACGCACAAGAGATTTGTACGCTATCTCCATTGTTTGTTCATTACAATTTTTCAAGATTCGACCTATGAATCTCAGCCTAGAATTTGTTCTACCTACTAACAAATTAATGTGTATGTCCCATTTCATGTTCCTTTGTACTGTTACTCCCAAATATTTAATAGAATCGACCATATCAATAACTGAATTGTTTAACTCGTATTTCTGAACAATTGGATTCTTTTTGTCAGTTATGCTCATTGTCTTGCACTTTTTACAATTTAGAGTAAGTTGCCACTCAGCGCACCAAGCCAGTGTCATACCACAAAGGAACTAAAATGTTATCTACGAAAATCCAACAGCTTTAAATCCAAAAAGAAAAATTTGTTGCTTCAGATCCTATTTCATTTCATGATAGAATTTTCGGCTTGAATTTTTTTTTCTGGCTTTTCGCCTCGTCGTCGTCGAGGTCATTAGAGATGGAAAAGAACTGGATGAAATTCGACCATGGCCTTTTGAAGGAACCATACCGGCATTCGCCTGGAGTGATAAGGGGAATGTAATGAAAACCGAAATCTGGATGCCTGGACGGGTAGTCGAACCCACGTCATCCCGAATGCGAGGCCAGAACGTTAACCGCTCATCCACCACCCTCGGTTTTTCTTTGGAGGTTTCTAAATTGAGTTGACAGAAATTACTGTCTGTTTTCAGAGTATGCAAAGGGTATAAGGAAACAGATTATGCACATACAACACTTTACACTTTTAGCAGGCGTCATATTAATCATTTCGATTCTGGAAACCCTGATGAAGACACCAGGTCGGGCGCCGAAACGTCGGTACTAATGCATCAATTAAACCAGTGCGATCCCCGAAAAAAGTAAGTGGAATATTTGATTATGAACATCGTTGATCGTTGTAAAAAAATTGGTTGTAGTATTATATCGTTGGCCCATTGATTGCTACTGTGAGTTGCAATATCGCAGGCACTCTCTGGTTGTATATACTTAGTAGTAAAGCAACAGCCGTGTATGATGGAATAAATCTACATCTACATCTACATCTACATCTATACTCTGCAAATCACAAATACTGTGGGTGGCAGAGGGTGCTAAGCACCAATCCTAATTCACTGCGTTCCAGTCCCGAACAGAACGAGGAAAGAAGGAATACATAAATGTATCAGTACGGCATCTTATTTCTCTAATCTTATCCCTGCTAAATAGGTTGCCAGAAGAAGTATTTCGTTGCACTCGTAACTTAAATATTTTCGCATATTCTCCAACAAATTCAAACGAAAACGACGTCGTCTGTCCGCCAAACAATCCCAGCCCAACCCACGTATCAGCTCTGTGACACTTACGTAAGGACTGTAACTAGCGGTCACGAATCGGGCGGCTCTCCTCTGTACTTTCTCTAACGTGTCAATCAATCTCTTGCGATACGGATCCCAAATCTGTTTTAAGGCAGTTGTGTTGAAGTGGAGACAATAAGAAATGTTAAATGAATATAGACATGAAAAATGGATGATTTATTAATCAAATAATTAAAAGTTTAAAGGGAATTCAAGTAAAAATAATTGAGTATTTCATTTCACCGAAAATCGGTAAGATTCAAACCACTTAAGCACAATTTATTTTTGTACCAAACGTGAAAAGGGGAGGCGACAAAGTTATTAACAATTACTAAAATGGATATGATTTTTTTTTTTTTTAAACCGTATACAAACGAAGCAATTTCATTATCTGGACATTGTATTAATATACAGTAACTAATATGGGATGTTGTGTATTTGCAGTTAACATTGGCAATTGAATATACTAATGGGAAATTAAGTAGTTAACCGGTTATCAGTATTGAGTAACGTTATTGGTTTATTGAATTTTCTGTTCCACATCTCCAAATCTGTTCTCACACGGGATCAAAGCGAACACATCTAATCCTTTGTAATTTAATCTAAATGGAGACTATCTACACACTAACTTCATACTGTATGTTAAACTGATTCGGTTGCTAACCTTAATACTTATAGTCTCTAAGATCCGGCTGCATGATTCCTACGTCCATCTGTTATTTATTGAAATTCAATTTTTATGCATAACTAGCAGAGTCCCCGGCGTTGCCTGGTCATTTACACACAGTAAATATTGAAGCTCATAAAAGAGGACAGTTTTTTGTATTTGTGAATTAAATTTCATGTCAATCACTTCAATTTTCTATACGTATTTAAACGGCTAACTTCCCCCCGGTATAGCAGGAAACCGATGTGGTTGGGGTTGATTTATTCTTGCAATATTTTTAGCTACCCTGTCAGGAACATGGGTACTTACAGGGTGTCCAGAAAAGGACTCCCTGATATCAAAATTAAATATCTCGAAAACAAAGATCGATAGAGGAATCCAGTAAACGGTATGTTTATTGTTACAGCTGTAAGAAGTGTATACAGCAGTGTGAAATAATAGTTACAAAAGCTGCTAACAGATGGCGCTGTACAGCTCATATCAGCATACGTAAGTGAAATAATCGTATTAAAACAATCTTTGCAAACAATCACATCACAATGTTTTCAAAATGTCCACCATTGGCACTACAGAGGTGTCGCAAACGAACAATGAAATTCGCCATCATATTTCGTAGTGTCTCGACCGAAATGGATTCACATGCCGCAGAAATCGCGGATTCCAGCTCGTCCAGCGTGGCGGGATGCTTCGGGTAGACCATGTCTTTCACTGTGCCCCACAAAAAAAGTCACAGGGAGTCACATCCGGCGAATCTGGAGGCCAATCCATGCCTGCACCAGTAAATTCGGGATATCCCAAAGCAATGACTCGATTCCCGAAGTATTCCTCAAACTGCTGTATACACTTCTTACAGCTGTCACGATAAACATACCGTTTACTGCATTCCTCTATCGATCTTTGTTTTCGAGATATTTAATTTTGAAATCAGGGAGTCCTTTTCTGGACACCCTGTAGATTCATCATAATAACCACAGCGATTCGTGCAGCAATAGAAACAATGATTTTTTTTTCAGGAAATGTGGTAAAGACAGTATTCCTCATCAATAAATTACGAAAAAATAACACTATGTCAACACTAAAGGTTTTAAAAGTTCAATTTCATGTTCAAAGATACCAGATGTGCATTCATTACTATTAAGATCGACGTTAAGCAGATAAAAAAACTATTAAGAGCGATTTTAATTCACTTCTAAACCTCAGAGATTATAGCCGTGCGGCCTGAGACCATAGTTTCAAAAAGCAAAAAATCTCTCAGAAAGTTCTACACTAAAGGCTTTAGACAGTTCACTTTCATGTTCAAAGCGATCAAATGTGCATTACTTACTATTAACAACGATTTTAATTCACTTTCAAACATCAGCGATTGTAGCTGTGTGGCCTCAGATTGTAACTTCAAGAAACAAAGAAGAAATCGCTAGGTTTTTTCATTATATTTGTAAAATTAATATTTTCCACTTGTAGTTTCCTCTTCGCATTCGATATAGCCATCCATGTATGGGGTTTAAAGACTAAAAACCAAAATTTAAGAAAGTAAAAGTTACATGCGATAGTATGGCTGTTATTTTTTTACGATGTATGACGTATGGATCGCATTTCGGTTTTTTGTTTTTTTTGTTTCTGACTGTTCGTTCAGATTTTCATTTACCGCACCGGCGTTATGTTACGATGAATCATAAGACATACCAAACAATTCAATTGAGATTCTAATCTTTAAAACGGTGAAAACACATCGAAATCTGCTCACTAGTTTTTTTAGTTTTTATTGGTTTTCATTTTATAGAAGATAGATTATTAGCAGCAGAATACGATTCATCCGAGTTGCCTACAGCATGTATTTTTAATTATATTTTCCAAAACAAAACAAAAAACAATAAAAAACAAAAAAAAAATCGTTTGCTTTTTTTAAAAATAAATTATGATTCATTTAAAAAAGAGACATGTAAAGAACATCAAAATTTTGGATTGCCTATGTAAAAGTGGCCTCTCTGTCTCGTTCTTACATATCTTTAACAGCTGGCAATCCTTACTTGTGGCCACTTCTACATAGATAACCCAAACTTTTGATGTTATTTACATGTCTCATTTTTAAATGAATTATAATTAAAAAAAAAACAAGTGAACGAATTTTTTTGTTTTTGTTTTGAAAATCTAATTAAAAATACTTGCGGCCATATTTGGATAGGCAACCTCGGGAGAATCCTATTCTGATACTATTTTTAATAATACATAAAAATTGTATTTCAGTCAAAAAACAGATGCACGTATAAATCATACAGCTGGATTTTGGACTATTACAAAGTTTTGCTTTGTAAAAGTGAAAGTGTTGAAACGCTTCCGTGGTTCGGATTCCACGTTAAACTGTAGGTCCCCTATACCCGGTAGTATCACCGGGATAGATTAAGGTGTGTCGGATTTCTCAGCCAGTAAACAAAAAAACGTTTGTCACAACCACGAGAAATTATAAGATACACTTCAAAATGCCGACGTTTTCTTACATATGGGCGGCGTAAACACTGGATACGTTTTGTTTTTTAAGAATGCTGCGTCGTCGCTGCTATTCATAAAGCAGAACGGGAAGATCGACTGTGACTTGTAATCGACCTGGAGTGCAGTGACCGCGAACAGGTGGCGAAGAGTCGGAATGAAGCGTGCAGCGCCATCTGTTAAGCCAGCTCCTCGTCGGTTCTGCCGCTCTATTACATTAGCTGCTTACAATGCCTCAAACTAGCCCGCAATTAATTTGATAATAATTTAATTAGCTAGCTAGTTAGCAAGCAGCAAGAGATAAGCTGCTATCGCGCTCCAGACGGTGCCATGTAATATCGTGTGCACTGACTGATCAGCTACATGATTCGAAATTAAAAATCTGATTTATTTATTTAGATTAATTACGTGAGGTGAAATATGAGGGTGGGGGGGGGGGGGGGGTCCGGCGAAATCTCACCAAGGGGGAGGGGGGTCAACGGAAATCTTACGTGAGGTTTTGGAAAAAATTTTTGGACTGCAAGCTTAAAAAAAAAAAAAAAGAAATAGAAAAAAGAAAAATAATGTTAGCGGGGTTTTTGTCGGAAAGTGGGGGTGTAAACGGAAGGGTGAGATCTAAAAAAAAAGATCTCAAAAAGTTGCTAGAGCAAATTCTAGGGGGGGGGGGTCCTCACGGACCACATCTCACCAGGGGGGGGGGGGGCGACCAGATATCACGAAGTCTCACCAGAAAGGGGGGGGGGGTCCGGAAATCCGGAAAAACACCTCACGTATTTTATGGATGGCCCCAAAGTGTAATAGTGTAATGATACCAAAAGAGGAAAATGAAACCTCCATTTCTGATTTATTTTCTTCAGTTGGCTGTGTCGCCGCGAGGTGTTTTGCGCAGCGTGGCGGCGCAAATCACCTCGTCTGTTTTAGCCGCGTCCCTCGGCCCCTGTTACGAGAGGCCTCTCATCATTGCCGCATAAGCTAGCATGGACGTCTCGCCTCGACCCACCGCCAGTCGGTAAAAGATCAAAGGTCCCGTCTCGTCTCGCCTCGCCTACAAGGGATCGTGGGAATGCACCTTTAGGCCGCGTGCTAGCGAGCGACAGCTTCGGGCGACAAGACACAAACGCAGGTGTAGTTACGGTTCCGTCCTCCATGAGCTTCATTTGTAGCGCTGCCTGCCTGACGGTACAACGGGCGACGTTCGAAGTATTTTGTCGCTGTAGCACGGGCGACAGGCATTGGCTAGAAGCGTCTGCTACTACGGGGTTAGGTTAGGTCAGGATGCAAGAAATATTCCTTCGTTGGTTGTGGCATATGTAATGGCTGAAAACGTGTCCACAACGTCCTTGAAATTTCAATCAGTATACAATAAAACTCCAGTTGGGACCGGACCCCATTCGGATAGTTGGATTTTTTCCCGAAAAATGGTCTATTTTAATTAATTACTGTATGTATGTTGAAAATGGGAGGAAAAAAAAACTATTTTAAAACAAAAAGAGTTTTTAATTAATTAAAATGCAAGACTTTTATATGTTTCGCGCACTTACAACTGCTGTACATCAGTACAGTATGTATGTACCGTACTGTAAATAAAAGTCATTGCTTGCTGAACATCCATGTCATAGTAAGCTGTTTGACTGTATCCATCCGCTTGACAGTGAGAAGTTGCATGTGGTCACACTCGGGCTGACGCTCCATCCACTTCAACGCAGTTTCAACGCCGGCGAATGCTTCACTAGCTGATGGTCCCGTATCTGCTTCAACTTCGACATTAAGGTCATCTTCTTCCTCGACACTTTATTCTCTAGTCATCACTTAGAATTTCGTACACAGGTTTTGACGAATCACACACCACCCACTCTCCTAAATCTTGAGCACTAACTTTTTTTACTTTTTTTTTTAACTGCTTAACGTCTCTTAACAGCGAGGTCTTTAGAGACGGGAAAGGATGGGGGCAAGGAATGGGAAGGAATTCGGCCATGGAATTTTGAAGGAAGCATCCCGGCATTTGCCTAGAGTAATTTTGGAAACCATGGAAAACCCAAATCTGGACAGGGATTCGAACCGCCGTCCTCCCGAATGCGAGGCCAGAACGCTAACCGTTACACCACCAACCACGGTGGCACTAACTTCTGAACATCCAGAAATCTGCAAAAGAATGTTTCTCAATTCCTCAAGTTACACGTCATTCCCATCTTCTCCTGTCTCTTCCCATTCCTTTTGTTGAGCTTCTTTTTCCTTTTTCTCTTTTTTCCTTCTCTTCTTCAGTTGATATGCCTCTCAACTTGTTCCATGCACGTCTTAATGTGACTGCCTTAAGCGATTCCGATAATCAGCGATTCGGATAGTGGGAGTTCGGATAGTTGGAATTCTACTGTATTTGCAACTGTTGTTTTTCCAACTCTAAATGGAAAATTCTTGGACTTGGAAGAACGAAAGGTTTTAATTTGGAAAACGTAATATACAGGGTGATTATAATTAAAGTTTAAGTTTCAAAACGCTCTAAAAAACGAACCACTGTTAGAATGACGTCAAAATTGATCGGCGTATTATTGGAGAAAAGGGAAAGAACGTGAACGGTGGTTCTGCACCAGTAGCTCTGCAGAAGTTCAGGACCCTCAAGGGTATGAAAAAAGGCGTTGGACCGATGTGCAGTCTGGTAGAGGAAGGAAAAAATTAGATTCGGCGGTAGTTGAAGAAGTGGCCACAGCAATTCAGGAGGCGTCGAGCGGTGGTGTGCAACCATGCAGTGCACGAACTGTCCGAACATTGGACAAGCCTGTGAGCACGGTGCATAACATCCTGCAATGCTATCCGTACAAAATTTGTCATGTGCAGGAGTTGTTTCCTTCTGACCTGCCAGCAAGAGAGGGTTTTGCTTTGGAATATCTTGCTCATATGGAAGTGGACAATGATTCTACGTGGAAAATTCTGTGGACAGACGAAGCCCATTTCCATCTGACGGGATATGTTTTACGATTTGTCATTTGTAGATGAAATTCTGATGCTTACAACGCCATCTGTCGCTAAAATTTGGAACTTTTTTTGTTCATGTTCTTTCCCCCCTTCTTTAATAATACGCCGTTCAATTTTGACGTCATTCTAATCAGTGGTTCGTTTTTTAAAGCGTTTTGAAACTTAAACTTTAATTATTATAATCACCCTGTATATTAACCACTTTTAGTTTCATGGCAACCAATTCTGGTATTTATGGAGGCCAAAAATTGAAGTTCTCGAATTAGCTATTCGCTTTATGATTTTATTTAGTGCATAACTTATATTTACAACCAGTCACGCGTCGAAAATTGCTCATTCATACTGACGCAACTGCATACCACTCTATCGCTGATATGAAACAGCAAAATATAAAGGGGCACGGAGAATAATCATAATGTTGGTCAGGTCGCACGGTATAAAAGATGCAGCTTATCCTAATGCAATAATCAGCCTTTCTTCAAAGCTTATTGGCTGTTGAAAGTTAGTGGTTATCTGCAATCCATTTATCAGATAGTTGAATGTATCTGTAAGGCCACGTTTACATGATGCGAGTTGACTGGAATGACAGTTGGCCAGACCGTCAGTGGAGGGGGTAAGAGAGTGGACTAGCATGCTAGTAATAATTAGAAGACAGTGCACTGTCCACTGTGAGGACAGTTCTCTACTCCTACAGTGTGATCTTATTGAACATAGTGTGTCTATATTACAGAAAGGAATTGACAGCGTAGCTAATTTGTTGATTAGAATGTTGAATGATATGAATAATGATAAAATAAAACGTAGAAAAACGTTAAAAGAGTGGAGATTAAAAAGAAATGCTTTAAATGCATCAGCGCCTTTTTTAAAAATAAAGTAGCAAGTGAAAATATAGAGTTACATCATTTAAAACTAACTGTATCTCAATTTGAAGAGCTATTGCGAAATATTTTTTCCGATACATAAAAAATGACAGCGCTATGAAGCAATTTTTTGGAAGCACAGTCTCTAAAATCCTTTTTCTTATAATATTTATTCTTAAAATTCCACGTAATTTCCTCACTTTCATGCAGTTCTAAAGATTTTAATGCCTCTGCTTCACTACGCTTACGCGACTTGTTAGTTTTATTTAATGTAATTTAATTGCAATGGAGCACAGGCTCCGGTGGCAATTTCCCTACACACCCATCTTCCTCCTATCCTTCACCTACCTACATTTGCCCTCTACAAATTTTATCTTTAAATTCTTTCAACGTTTTTGGTAAATTATTCATCATTTCTCTTGGTAACTTATTCCAATCCCTGACACCCTTACCTAAAAAAGAAAATCTTCCCACACCCTTGTGCCTGAAATCGAGTGCCAGCTTGTGGTCATGGTCATCTTTTCCCTTCCATTCACTACTTCTCATACCTACTCCAACATCTTTCCATACTCATCGCCAGTATATGCCCTGTACACTCCCATGATCCTCCTCATCCTCCTCCTGTCTTGCAATGAATCCCATTCCAGCTCCTTTATCATATCTGTCACTGATTGCATTTTGCGATAATTTCCAGAAACAAATCTAGCAGCCCTTCTTTGCACCTTCTCCAACTCCTGTATTTGATACATAAAATGTGGGTCCCATACTAAACTACCATATTCGAGCAATGGTCTGACCAAAGTTTTGTAACTCAATTCCTGTCGCCATCTTGATTGTTGAACTCGCACGCCAGTAGTTGGTTGCAACCGAGTCCACTATCCTCAGTCAGCCTGTCTGTCTTGTACATGAGGAGAGTGTACTATCCAGTGCTGCGCGCGCAGAATGACAGTACACTCGTTCCAGTCAACTCGCACCATGTAAACGGGGCGTAAGTATTCTCGTATATTCCAAGATTTTTGGTGGTGCTATTCTTAGCTGTAAATATAAGTGGTGGACTTCTCAGTGAAAGTGCCTCTCTCTATATATTTGATTTACAGCCCTCCTCTTCTAATTTTCCTGATTAAGTCTAGTTTAGTTGAAGCACTGTCCGCAACAACATTTTACAGCTTCTCGGCGACATTTTTTTTAGCTGACAGGCTCATCTGTCGCTTGCACGCGGGACACCGAAACGTTCCGACTGCTGTCGCTGCTTGTAGCTGAAAGTAGCGAAGCCAGATATCACACGCTGTCGCTCGCTTTTCGAGGAGGTGGCGTGGAGATGTCTGTTCTACGCATGCGCCGCTTGCTAATGAATGCGCGCCGTCTGTTGACGTCACGATTGTTTACCTCCTGCCGGCTCCTGCTGTCCTGATGAGTTGGCTGCGGACATGTGCTCAAAACAACGTGGTCGCAACTAGTGTTTGCAAACTTGAAAAAAAAAAAATGATTTTTTTCAGCTTTGTGAAAAAAAAACATGAAAAGAAATCTAGCACCCGTGTTTTTTTTCTAATATTTTTTTCAAAAAACGATATATTTGATAAATTAGAGAAATATTTAAGGAAATTTTACAAGTGTGTTTTAAATTTTACTGAATCATATTATGTCTCATATAATGATTCATAAGTGTATCTACATAGGTAACATAATTTTATTCATCCTCTATGTCAGTACCACATTCATCTACCAACATTAGTTCGGTCGGTGTCGGAATTTTGTGTCTCTTCTTCTGACTCCTCTGGATCCATAAATTCACAAATAGTTAGTTGAATTTTCTTTTCCTGGTTGTTCTTGTATTGTACGCAAAAGATTTTGAGATTGTAATTTTAAAATGTGAGCAAAGTACACACTGTGCATAAAGACTGCCTTTTAAGTTTGAATTTAAATCTATTATCATACAAAATAGGAGCTTTACTTCTTTTCAATCGTTGGTTTACACCAACGGTTACAAGGAAACGATTCATAATTACTGACAATTTAATGAGTCAGTACCACTATACTCTGAGAGTTTAACAAGTATACGAAATTAGAACATTTTATTTTGTAACTAAATGAGTCAGGGATTAGAATAAACTACTAACACTTTTTAGCAGAAGCTAATGAAGGATTTAAAATTAAAACTGTTAAAGAGCAAAATTATGTCAGTACTGAAAAGAACTGAAAGTTTTTTTTTCAATTTTACTTACGACTTTACGCCTCGTCGACGTCGAGGTCATTAGAGGCGGGATAGGACTGGGGACAAGGAACGGGAAGGAATTAGGCCATGGCCCCTTTCAAGAAAGCATCCGGGCATTCATCTAGAGTGATTTGGGATAACCATGGAACACCCAAATGTGGATGCCCGGACGGGGATTCGAACCGGCGTCCTCCCGATTGCCCGGTCAGTGCGTAAACCGCTCACTCACCACGCTCGGTAAGACGAGCTGAAGGTAAAGAGGAAGATATGGGGATGCGGGTGCACGGGAAAATTGTGCTCGCAGCATATGTTCGGTACGAAATTAAAAAGTACTTTTATTAATTTTTTTAGCACGTTGGGGTAGGGTAAAAAATTGTAGTCTAATAATTTTTTACGTGACCCTAAAGAATTTTATTTTGTTGATTGCTTAGGGGGCATCCACAAATTACGTGAAGTGTTTTTCCGGATTTCTGGACCCCCCTCCCCCCTGGTGAGATTTCGTGAGATCTGTTTGGACCCCCCCCCCCCTCTGGTGAGATCTGGTCCGTGAGAACACCCCCTAGAAATGGCCCTGGAAACTTTTGTAGACCTTTTTTCTTCTTTTTTTTAAGTCACACCCTAACTTTTTTGACGAAATACCCTCCTAAAATCGACTTTGCCGCAAATTGTAGACCTTTTTTTTTTGTTTGCTATACTGTCCCCAAATTTTTTGCAAAATCTCACGTGAGATTTCCGTAGACCCCCCTCCCCCTTGGTGAGGTTTCGTGAGATTTCGCCGGACCCCCCCCCCTATTTCACCTCACGTAATTTATGGATGCCCCCTTACGTATCTCTAAATACATCGCATGGTTTAATTACAAACAATTCAAAATTTGTGTATTTACAATGTACTGACGGATACGATGAAGTTGAAATGATCCGTTTTAGTGAGGTTGGCTATTGAAGCCTGAATACGGCGCATTTTTAGATAGGTCTGAACTACTTGTGGTAATACAGTGGCGCTGGGGTGATGAATACTGTGTCTTCGGGTTGTGAATCATGTCCCTAGAATTGGCTGCTGATACGGAATGGAAATACAATGTACTTCCCAGTAAGGCAGGAAGGACGGCACCGCTACAGCAGGTAGTTTTCCTGTCGCCAGTGTCAACAGGTGATTCACAGTTCGTGTATAAAGCCGAGTGACAGATAGTGGACCTTATCGACGACACACTAGTCTAGCAGCTCACAACCAACACGGCATGGCGCGTGAGCACCATAGTCAGGGCTGCCAACATTACTATACTGTACATTATTTTGTATGTTTATGTGTATGTTCGTTTGGGTTAACTAGCACCACGTTAAACCTTTGTTTCGTTTAAGTTTTACTGTGGTTGTGTGCACATCATTGCGACTAAGCTGTTTAATATTTAATTAAATTGCAATGGAGCGCACGCTCCGGTGGTAATTTCCCCATACACCCATCTCCCCCCTTTCCTTCACCCACCTACAGTTTCCCTCTACAAATTTCAACGTTTTTGGTAAATTATTCGTCATTCCTCTTTGAAACTTATTCCAACCTCATACACCCTTATCTGAAAAAAAACCGAATCTTCCTACACCCTTGTGCCTGAAATCGAGTGCCAGCTTGTGGTCATGGTCATCTATTACCCTCCACCTATTACTTTTGATTGTTACACCAATATCTTTCCATACCTCATCACCAATATACGCCTTGTACACTCCCATGACCCTCTTAAACCTCCTCCTGTCTTGCAATGAATCCCATTTTAGCTCCTTTATCATATCTGTTACTGATTGCATTCTGTGATAATTTCCAGAAACAAATCTAGCAGCAATTTTTTGCACCCTCTTCAACTCCTGTATTTTATACTCAAAATGTGGGTCCCATACTACACTACCATATTCGAGCAATGGTCTGACCAAAGTTTTGTAACCCAATTCCTTTGCTTTCCTCATGCATCCCCTCATCACTCTCCAACAAGTGCAAAGTTTTGAAACCTTTTCCTCCCACCTGTCCAATGTGTCCTGACCAGTTAAGCTTGTTATCAAATGAAATGCCAAGATATTTACATTTCAAGTCTTCAGCAAGCAATTCTTTCCCCACCTTATAATCAAAATCAACCTTTAATTTTTTATTTGTGTATCTAATAGGCTGACTCTTCTTTGCATTTATGTTTATCCCATGTTTACCAACCCAACTAGATATCCTGTCCAGATCACCCTGCAACTGTTTACAATCCTCTATAGTTTTGATTCTTTTATGTTGCATTATGTCATCCGCAAACAATCTAATTTCTGATAGTAAACAATCGAGACAGTTATTAATTAGAGTAATGAATAGAAATGGTCCCAATAAGCTACCCTGCGGCACTCCCATTTTTACTTGGTAGCTACGTTCACACTTGTTCAACTTTTGGTCGCTAGACGCATGCGTCATGTTGCACGGGGGTGAGGCATGCGTCAGGGGCATGCAACCATGAGGCAAGGCGTGTTGCAAGTATTTCAATTTGAAGTGGGTTCTCGTTCGTCTCCTCTTGCAATCTGTCGCTCTCCAACGGGGACTCACTTTCATTTATCGAAGATTATCGTTCGTACCCGTAGTTATGGAACGCCAAAAATATAGACCATATCTACAAAATCAAGAGTGTATGTGCTCTAAGGTGCTTGAAGGAAAATATTCGATTGCTGTGACTGTAGTGAAGAAGAAAGTTAGGAGCAGCAGAATGTCCTTTCGAAAATGGGTGGTGATGGGAATTACAGTTCATCATCGTTCGCGTACAACAATATCCCATTCATATCCGATACAATCACGCCGAGGGAAATGAAACGAACAGAAGAGGTTGCTGGAAATGGGACTACAATCACGGAAACGTCGAAAACGAAGTAACTACATACCTGCGACTCAATCTTATTTTCTTCTATCCTTATTTTCGGCCTACATTAACCAATTAAATTCAATTAATCTATTTTAGAGTCATTTTACAAGATTCTTGCAAGCTTACGCAGTATTGCGGAACTTTCATTTCGTTACTTCATAGGGTTTTTGGCAATTCATTTAAGTCAGGGGTGGCCAAACCGAGGCCCGCCTTGAACATTTTTCCGGCCCGCGAGATTCATCACACTTTTACAAAATAAACCTTATATTTCATTTTTAATGTTATATATTTCTTTACAATGTGCATTTAGTATGATTATTATCATATTCTCTATGTTTACGTGTAAGAATAATAGTAAACGCATTAATAAAAATTCACTATGCTTCAATTTTTCATTCCGAAAAATGTCTATAGTGGATCTAAATCTGATGTGGGGATATATAATTCTATATGCGGCCCGCGGAGTTATGATGCATTTCTAAAGTGGCCTGCAAGATCATTTGGGTTGGTCACCCCTGGTTTAAGTGATAGTACTTATAATCAGTATTCAGTAATTTTACGTATCATTTATAATTAATTCAAACTCATTTTAATTAATATTTAGCATTTATTGATTGTTATGGAATAATTTTGACAGTGTGGGGTTCTTTGTTTGGCCGAGATTCTTGTTTAAAACTTCGGCGCAGTGAGCTTAATATTGAGCGCTCAGCATACAGTACATTCATATAGGCAGTATTTAATCTCGATTAACGTGTGGAACGAAGTTTCAGGCTTCGTCAAGTACTTAGTACATCAATAGGAAGATTTAAATAGCACTAAGTATCATACTATTCAGCAACACTCAACAACATTTGTTGTAATACGCAGTAAGATGCATTTACGTGTGCATGTGAAAATATCGACGACCATTCTGAGTAAACAAAAGTCGTTTGCAGAGTAGCAGCTATTTCAGAATTTCAGTAAGTTCAGATTATTCGTTGGCAGCGAATGCTTTCGATGTCAAATATATGTTGTAAATATCTTTGCCAGATTTACGTTCGCAAAGTCGTTTACAACATCATGACAGCTTCGAAAACGACAACATTTTTAGAAAGTGAAATATAGATTTAAGTTTGGCATATGTGGTGTAACATCAATAGATTTACAAAATGAACAATTAATTAGCTCAATTAATTATAATAATAACTTACTAATTGTTATTCACATTTTGAGTATAAAATTTCTTGGTATTAAAACAGATGAGAAACTCTGTTGGCACGAACATATCACTTCACTACTGAAGAAGTTAAGTAGTGCCACCTTTGCAATACGAACACTTTCTCTAACAGCAGATCTAGAATTAACGAACCAGGTGTACTCATATTTTCATTCAGTGCTGTCATATGGCATAATCTTTTGGGGAAACTCTTCACAAAGTAAAAAAGTTTTCATAGCACAGAAAAGAGCTATTAGCATGTTGTGTAGGGTAAAACCAAGAACTTCTTGCAGACAATTTAAAAAATCCAATATTTTTACAATGACTTCGCAGTATATATACATTCTCTCATGTGCTATGTCATAGATCATTTTAACCTGTTTTATTCTAATTCACAGGTACACAATTTCTACACAAGAAACAGAAATAACTTGCACAAAACACAAACATCTTTGTCATTAGTACAAACAGGAGTTCATTATTCTGGCATACGTCTGTTTAATAAACTTCTCAAGAGTATAAAACAGTTTGAAGATAATAAACAAAAATTTAAAGAAAAACTGATAGATTATCTTATTGGCAATGCCATCTACTCCATTGAAGAACTTGAACAAAATAATTAATTGTATTCAATATAACCTTTTGCAGTACTCAGTTGTAAAAATAAATGTTTATTTCTGTTCTCTTTATTTGTCTTTGGAAGGAATAATTGTTTTTGCTATCATTATGACTCATATTTTATGTGTGTGTATTAACCACATGTTTCACATCCCAGAGGTCCTTCCTCAGCAGGGATCCATGAAAAAAGATTGATAAATAAATAAATAAAATTTCACATAATCCTTTATCTACACTTTGCTCCGCGATTTTTTCCCCCGGGGTTTTTGAAGGAAGCATCCCGGCATTCGCCTGGAGTGATTTCGGGAAACCATGGAAAACCCAAATCTGGATGCCCGGACGGGGATTCGAACCCGCGTCCTCCCGAATGCGAGGCCAGAGCGTTAATCGTCACCCACCACGCTCGGTCCCACATAACTATTGTTAACCTTTTTATTTTTTGAAGGTAACTATACCACTGTGTCGAAATCGTTAAAATTTTGACTTTGTTTTTGATGCACAGCAAGAACATTCTTGTTTACCAACCTAATGTTTTTGCTCGCTTTATTTCAGCTGTGTCTATGTTTTATTAAAATAAGTCTCTGTCATTGTTGTAATTTACTGTTATTTGTATTATATTTATGTGTCATGGTTATTCTTTAATGTTTCGAACAGTGTCTCGTTTTTTAAATGAGTGAATTCATTAAGTACAGATTACTGTGAGGCTATGGCTCTGTGAATGTGGTAACTTTCCTGGACTGTAAGTAGGTGTATCTTGTGATTGTTAATTTTCTTAACACCAACATGTATGTACACTCTTTGGCAAAAAAAAAAAAAAATTGACTGTGGGCGCCTGAGACTAAGTCCATTATTTTGCACTATGTGGCATCACTGGAGAGTTTGTTCCAGGCGTTGACTTAAGGAAATGAATAACAGATGGTGCTGAGTTGAATACCCGCAATGATGCCACATTGTGCGAAATAAGGGACTTAGTCTCAGACGCTCACAGTCAATTTTTTTGCCAAAGAGTGTACATTCACAGTCACTGACGATGCCCCGTTCCACACGGCCGAAACGCTTCTGAGCCTACAGGAATAAAACCAGTTGCTAATAGACGGCGGTTTCATTTACTATTGTTTAACAAGCAACTGCGGAAGGATGGCCAAATTGCCATATATAATACCTAACTAGGGTTGTTAGAGGGGACTTGCAGTTTAACGTGATATCTGTACTTCACACTTCACAATGGGGTACGCCCGAGGTGAAGGCTGGGTTAAGGAATTTTGAAAAACCCCGCCGAGACAACGGTTCGAACCGAGGACCTTTCGATCTCCGATCTGATGCCTTAACACCGGGTCACTTATAAATTATTTTACTTTATTTTCCTTTGGTGTATTCTAAACTGTTTTAAGCATAGAAGCACAAACTACCATGTATTAGAGTAGCGCTCTGAAAATCTTCAGCGCTTTGTCCTGCCAATTGTGTAAACATGTTACAATATTTTGTAAATTGAAGTTACTATATAATTTACAATATACTTACTTTTTTTTTTTTCAAAACATTGCTTTATTAATACTCTATTCTTGACAGTAATGATTTTTACTTTCTTCTTGAGTAGCTGATCATTTTCAGTTTGTTGTTAGGATAGATGATTGAAAATGGCTGCAGGGTGATCTGGACAGGATACCTAGTTGGGTTGGTAAACATGGGATGGAGATAATTGCATAGAAGATTCAGCTTATTAGATACACAGATAAAAAAAACTAAAGTTTGATTATGAATATAAGGTAGGGAAAGAATTGCTTGTTGAAGACTTGACGTATAAATATCTTGGCATTACATTTGATAACAAGCTTAACTGGGCATGACAAATTGTACAGGTAGTAGGAAAAGGTTTCAAAATTCTGCACTTGTTGGAGAGAGTGATGAGGGGATGTACGAGAGAAGTAAAAGAATTGGGTTACAAAACTATGGTCAGACCACTGCTCGAATATGGTAGTGTAGTATGGGACCCACATTTTTAGTATCAAATACAAAAGTTGTAGAGGGTGCAAAAAAGGCGTGCTAGATTTGTTTCTGTAAGTTATTGCAGAATGTAATTAGTAACAGATATGATAATAGAGCTGGAATGGGATTCATTGCAAGTCAGGGAAGGATGAAGAGGCTTTTGGGAGTGTACAGGGCGTATATTGATGATGAGGCATGGAAAGATATTGCAGTAGGTATGAAAAGTAGTGCATGGAAGGGAAAAGATGACCATGACTACAAGCTGGCACTCGATTTCAGGCAAAACAGTGTAGGAAGATTCTCTTTATGAGGTAAGGGTGTCAGAGATTGGAATGAGTTGCCAAAAACAAATGGTGAATAATTTACCAAAAACGTTGAAAGATTTTAATGTTAAAATTTGTAGGAGACAAATATAGGTGGGTGCAGGAAGGGGGGAAGATGGGTGTTTAGGGAAATTGCCACCGGAGCGTTATTAAATATTAAGTAAAGCAGCACTACACTGCACTGGTCTGTGTATTTTGTACGAATGGCCGGTATAGTATTGTTTAAACTTTGCCTGTGATTTATTTTTCTTGTCTGTCTTTTCTTTGTTCGATGCTTGCTCCGGTTTTTTTTCCCGAAATGTGTATGTTGGTGTCAGTTTGTTGCGATTTTGCATGTGTCCCTTGTTTAACGATCTGTTGTCTTTGTTGGATTTTCTCTCTTTTCTGTTGTACCCATCCCATAGGCCTAGTGTCGCTTCAGCTATCCGGGCATTTGATGTTTACCGAATGGGTGACGGGTAGAGGCGCGCCATCCCTGCCAGGACAGGTGGCTGTCTTCCCACGGTCCGCTGTTCATAGTTGTACCGACGCGGCGGGCAAATGCACGGGTCGTGGGAACGCACCTTTCGTCTCTCACGTGCATCGCAGATATACTGATTACCACTTTGTCAGACGCTTATATTAGCTTTTCGTGAACCCTTTCCTATTGCAATAATATAAACATGGTGGTGTCTCACGGTGTGTGTTTTTGTGTGTAGACTTCCACTGGGTGGTCTGCGGCCAGGGCTCTGTGCCTGGAAACGCGGTGAAGGCGGGAGTCGACAAGGACGGCACCGCGGTGTTCGTGGGCCGCGCGCACCACGAGGGAGACTTGCTGCCCGCCAAGGTCGTGCCCAGCAAGGGCGGCGCCTTCGTGCCCTGGGGAGGCGCAGAGCACTCCAAGTTCCAGTACGAGGTACGTACGGTACCAGACAGAAGGGCCAAAACACTCACTCAACCTTAACCCCGATATCCGCAGCATAGAGACGTCTGCACTTGTACGAGGCGTATTTTTTTTAAGTAAGTACCGTTTTGTCACACCGTGGCTGCAGCGCTACGGTCGGCGTTCCGCGCATGCGCATTGGGTACCTGCATCTCTTTCCTACACACTGACGCCATTACAGTCTAATTCTTCCTTGTTTACGTTGTTCACTGAGTGTTTAAGATGCCTCCGATAATCGTGAGTCCCGCCGACTGTGAAGTACGGGCTGTTATAAGATTTCTTTGTGCTAAAGGCCTAAAACCGATAGATATTCATCGTTAGATCTGTGCAGTTTACGGACAAAACATTATGAGTGATAGAATGGTGAGAAAGTGGGTGAGAGCATTTAAAGATGGCCGCACAAATGTGCATGATGAACAACGGAGTGGCCGTCCTTCGGTCTTTAATGAAAGTTTGGTGCAGAAAGTGGACAATAAGGTGAGAGAAAACAGACGCTTTACGATTCCTCCTTGTGTGATGACTTTCCTAATGTTTGTCGTAGTGTTAGTATGGCATTGTGACCGAGCACTTGAATTACCGAAAATTGTGCTCACGTTGGGTACCGAAAATGTTAACGGATGTGCACAAAACCAAACGTTTAGGCAGTGCATTGACTTTCCTTGAGCGGTACCACAACAATGGTGATGATTTCTTAAGCCAAATTGTTACGGGCGATTAGACATGGGTGGCCTACGTCACACATGAATCAAATCAACAGTCCACGGAATGGCGGCATTCAGATTCACCCAAAAAAGTGAAGTTCAAGCAAACGATTTCTGCCCGGAAAATCATGTGCACAGTTTTTTGGGACAGAAATGGAGTTTTGCTTGTGGAATTTCTGCCTCGTAATGAGGCAATCAATGCAGCAGCTTATTGTGAGACATTGAACAATCTGCGCCGTTCAATCCAGAACAAAAGACGTGGCAAGTTGAGCAAGGGCATCATTTTGCTGCATGACAATGCCCGTCCACATGTGGCTAATCAGACCAAAGATCTCATCACATCTTTTGGATGGGAAACTCTGGATCATCCTCGGTACAGCCCTGATCTGGCGCCCAGTGACTACCATCTGTTCCTGCACTTGAAGAAACACCTGGGCGGTCAGCGTCTTGAAGACGATAACGAAGTCAAAACAGTTGTGATGCAGTGGTTAACAAGTCAGGCGGCAGACTTCTATGAGGAGGGTTTTCAAAAACTGGTACTACGTTATGACAAGTGCCTCAATATTGAAGGGAATTATGTAGAAAAGTAGAGTAAG
This sequence comes from Vandiemenella viatica, assembly GCA_031002005.1. Taxonomy (NCBI): domain Eukaryota; kingdom Metazoa; phylum Arthropoda; class Insecta; order Orthoptera; family Morabidae; genus Vandiemenella; species Vandiemenella viatica. The sequence goes on along the minus strand of CM061918.1, from coordinate 144,119,186 downwards.
GTACAGCTTTTATGTAAAAATAAAATTATTGATATATATTTGCACGTCTTTTTTTTATTTCAAAACGGGACTTACTTAAAAAACATGCCTCGTACAATAAATCAACACTGATTTCGGAAGAAAAGATCGTGTGAAACACAGCTGACCTTATTTACACATGACGTAATGAAAGTTAACGATGCAGGTTCACAAGTTGATGCCATTTTCTAAGCTTTTGACTCTGTACCACACAGCCGACTTTTACCGAAGTTTCAAGCATACGGTATACCGGATGAGATTTGCGAATGGATACGTGATTTTCTAACTGGTCGATCTTAGTATCTCGTTGTTGACGGGGAAGCCTCTTCTAAGCTAGATGTTACTTCCGGCGTTCCTCAAGGAAGTGTAACAGGACCACTTCTATTCTTAATTTTCATAAACGATCTCTGTGACAACGTTAACTGCTGGTTGCGATTGTTTGCTGACGATGCAGTTATCTATAGGGAAATAAGGTGCTCTGACGATTGCTTAGAAATTCAGCGCGATTTGGGTGCTATTTCCGAATGGTGCCGTAAATGGCAGCTTAACCTTGATTGCAAAAAGTGTAAGGCAATGCGGATAAGTAACGAAAGGAATCAGTTTGCTAACGAGTACAAAGTAAACAATTCAGCTGTTGACACGGTTGATCCCCTGAAGTATCTGGGGGTGATAGTACAAAGCAACATGAAATGGGACTTGCACATAACTTCCGTCGTAGGCAAAGCTAATTCTAAATTGCGATTCATAGGTCGTATTTTGAGGAACTGTAATGCTCATACAAGGGAGATAGCGTATAAAACACTAGTGCGTCCGCATCTAGATTACTGTTGTGGAGTTTGGGATCCGTATCGCAAGGTTCTGATTGACTCAGTGGAGAGGGTGCAGAGGAGAGCCGCTCGATTCGTGACTAGTTGCTACGGCCCTTATGAAAGCGTCACAGAATTGATACATAGATTGGACTGGGATCGTTTGGAAGACAGACGACGTCGTTTGCATTTGAATTTATTCGAGAATATGCGAATTACTTCTTGTGCCAACCTATTTGAGTCGCGAATTTGTGAAGATACGAAAATGAAAGAAGGAATACTGTACAACAGCACTATTATTTTTTTATTTATTTATTTCCTGTTTCCAACCCGTATCTCGGCTTCCGCAGTTAACTGTGGAGATCCTCCCATTTCTTTTGTCTGTTGCAGGTACTGTGCGGTGGAAGGCCTGCTTGGGTGCTGACATCTGGAGGCAACATTCCGTACAACGCGTTCATAGCGGGACACACCAGCAGCGGAGAGAGGCTGTACATAGGAAGGGCCTTCCACGACGGAGCCATGGTGGTCGGCAAGGTGAGGATGGGAGGGGCATATGTGACTAAACGTTTCTTAGTACACGTAATTTAATTGCTTTGTCACACAATCCGGTGGCAAAACTCCTACACGTCCAATTTATTCCTTTCTTTTACGTTTAAGACTTTAAATTTCCAATTCTTTCAGCGTTTTTGGTTAGTTATTCATCAATTCCCTTAGTGATTTATTTCAGTCCTTGTTCTTGATAGATAACAAAGAAAAAATTTTCACTCCCTTGTGCCTGAAATCGAGTGCCAGCTTGTGGTCATGGTCATCTTTTCTCTTCCATGCACTACTTTTCATACCTACACCAATATCTTTCCATGCATCATCGCCAATATACACCTTGTACATTCCAACGACCCTCTTCACCCTCCTCCTGTCTTGCAATGAATACAACTTAGGCTCATTTATCATATCAGTTTCGCATTGTGTTCTGTGTTAATTTCCAGACACAAATCTTGCAGCCCTTCTTTGAACCCATCCCATCTTCGTATATGATAATCAAAATGTGGGTCCCATACTACACCACAATTTTGATTCAATGATGTGACCAAAGTTTTACAATCCAGTTCCCTTAATTCTCCATTACATCCCCTCAACACCATCTCCTTTTAATGTAGAATTTTTAAAACTTTCCCACTACCTGTCCAATGTGTCCAGCCCAATTGAGTTTATTATCAAATGTTACGCCAACAAACCTGCACTTCAGGTCTTGAACAGGTATTTTTTCGCACACCCTGTAATCACGCAGAAAAGAGCAAGTAATGCGAATAAGTAACAAAAAAAAAAAATCTTTTTGTTCACGAGTACAAAGCAAACAATTAAGTTGTTAACACAGTTGATTCCCTGAAATATCTGGTAGCAATAGTACAAAGCAACATGAAATGGGACTTGCACATAACTTCCGTCGTAGGCAAAGCTAATTCTAGATGACGATTCATATGTCGAATTTTGAGCAATTGTAATTAATATACAAAGGATATAGCGTCAAAACCTATCGTGCGTACACATCTGGATTAGTGTTGTATAGTTTGGGATATGTATCGCAAGTGATTGATTGACACGTTAGAGAAAGTACAGAGGAGAGCCGCTCGATTCGTGACTGCTAGTTACAGTCCTTATGAAAGCGTCACAGAACTGATTAGTAGACTAGGCTGGGAGTCTCTGGTAGATAGACGACGCACGTTTCGTTTAAACTTATTGGAGAACTAGCTGATACCCGCGACTTCGTACGCGTGTATTAAAAATTTCTTTGCCAGAATTGAATATAGAAAGTTGTTGGTAACGAAGGATTGGTTCCAAACAACACCGAGTCGGCATAATATGACAGGAAAGCCATCACTATATCATTCTACTGTCAAATTTGTCTCTTGAAGATAATCAATTTCCAACATATTTAAAAACAGAAAAACAAACGAAGGTGAGGGGATGTGGGGAGTGTTAACTCAAGGCAAACTTCAGCTTGGTCTTTCCTTCTTTCTTCAGCATGAGCATCCAATTCTTGGGTTCTGCTCGTGCTCTGCTAGAGCTACAACTTAGGCCAATTTACGCCCGCAAGGCACGTCAAAAAAGAAGGCAAAATAAACTGGTGCCAGAAACATTTAAGTAGACACAAAGTAATAGGACAGAGAAAATGTACATCTATACTAAATAATACATTTTTTCCACTAAATGAAATTTATTAACAAATTATACACTGACATAATGTGCAACCGACGTAACATTATAGATTAACACACACATCCGTCTCTCTGTCACCATTCGATATGTTCTCAAAATTTCGTGACAACAACTGTTAATCATACCCAAAAACCATGTCCGGTGCCCTCCCTACAGATTTTCTTGTCAAATTCCGTCGATATCTGTATAGCCATTTAGTCAAAACGTAACAAAAAGACAGACTTACTTCCGCATTTATAGTATTATTACTGCAGATCACACACACACTGACTGCGAATCACCCCTGAGGGATCAATATAACGTAAAAAGTTTACACCTATACAATTGCAAGACTGCCTACGATTTGCCTCGCATTGCACCTCTAAATTTGTGATATCTACAGTTTAACATTCAATCCCAATAACCGACGGTCCAGCCGTGACTATCACGATCAAAAACAAGTTTTAAAAACCTTTGCCTCCACGGTGATTTGAACCGGAGACCACCATCCAAACATCAGTAAGCAAGCGCTTTAACCGCTGAACTACTTGACCGCTGTATGGGAAGGCAGTACAGAGACCTACACATCCTACGCGTCTGTCTATCGCCGTTCAGTAATTTTTCGTAATTATAACACAACATGTATTATTTATACAGATAATTTTACAACCAATTGTAGACAGCATTTTTCTCCTTGTTTCAAAGGATAAGTGTGCAAAGTTTCATCGAGATCGGATGAAAACTGTGGATTTTTATGGAGAACAAACAAACATACATTCATCGTTATATATATATATATATTAGAGCAGATAACACACACACTGACTTCGAGAGAAAAAAAAATGTGCACTTACAGAATTGTTAGACCGCGTACAATTTACCAAGCATTACACTCCAAAATTTGTGGGATTTTTAGTTTAATGTGGAATCCTTAAAACTGACCGTCCAGGCATGGCTCATACGATCAAAAAATATATATATATATATATTTATATGTATATATATATATATTTGAAAATCTTTGGCTCCATTGGGATTTGATCAGGCGGTATATACATTAGTAAGCAAGCGCGTTATGAAATGGGCTACCAGCCCACAATAGTGTTTGGAACTAAAGAGTCTTCCACATCCTAAACGCTGGTCTATGTTCGTTTCGGTAATTTTTCAAAATTACATGACAATATGACGGGAAATTGTTCAACCAAATGTAGACAGTATTTTTCTACATATTTCAAAGGATAAGTGTCCAAAGTTTCATCCAGATCGGATGAAAACTGTGGATTTGTATGAAGAACAAAGAAACAAACATTCATGTTTATATATATACTAGCTGGTACCCACGACTTCGTTCGTGATTGTAAAGAATTCATATTGACAGCTATAGACATCTAACCACCCTAGTGCACGATGGGAGACTCGATACTATTACCACACACAAGTACCAGTCTTCTGCGCTATGTACTTCCGGCAGCAAGGTAAAATTTACGGATACATTCAAGTCTTTGAATGAAACACGAAAATATTCATGATCGACCAATTTCAAACACCATATCTCACACACTCCCACAGTTACCGAATTTCGGCCAACGTTGTGATCGATGGGAGACTCTGTGTTACTACCACACACAAACGCCAGTAATCTGCGATTGATAGTTTTCACTTAAAAGTGATACACCGTGACACATGCGTCTTTGGCAGAAATATGAAATTGCCGCAGGTCGACCATTTTCATCCCCCATATTACCCACACCCCCATAGCTACAGACATCTAACAACCATAGTGCACGACAACAGACACGATTCTATTAACACACATAAACACCAATGCTCCATGCTATGTAGTCGTGGTAGAAAAGTGAAATCTGCGGAGACACATGCCTTTCGTCGAAATACGAAAATATCCTTGGTCGGCCACTTACAACCACCATATCTACCACAGTACCACAGTTTCTGAAATTCGGCCGCTGTTGTGATCGAAAGGTGACTCTGTGCTACTACCACACACAAACGCCAGATATCTGTGATCTATAGTTTTCGCAGAAAAGTGATACACCATGACACTTTTGTCTTTGGCAGAAGTATGAAACTGCCACAGGTCGACCACTTTCAACCCTCATTTCTCCCACACACCCATAGTTACCGACATTTAACAACCATAGTGCACTACATGAGATACGATTCTACTACCAAACACAAACACCAATGCTCTATGCTAAGTAGTTGTGGCAGAAAAGTGACATATGCGGAGACAGGCGAAATACGAAAATACCCTTGGTCGGCCACTAACAACCATCATATCTACCACAGTACCACAGTTTCTGAAATTCGGCCGCTGTTGTGATCGAAAGGTGACTCTGTGCTACTACTACACACAAACGCCACTTATCTGTGATCTGTAGTTTTCGCTGAAAAGTGATACACCATGACACTTTTGTCTTTGGCAGAAGTATGAAATTGCCACAGGTCGACCACTTTCAACCCCCATTTCTCCCAGAACCCCATAGCTACCAACATCTAACAACCATAGTGCACTACATGAGATACGATTCTACTACCAAACACAAACACCAATGCTCTATGCTATGTAGTTGTGGCAGAAAAGTGACATATGCGGGGACAGTCGAAATACGAAATTATCCTTGGTCGGCCACTTACAACCACCATATCTACCACAGTTTCTGAAATTCGGCCGCTGTTGTGATCGAAAGGTGACTCTGTGCTACTACTACACACAAACGCCAGTTATCTGTGATCTATAGTTTTCGCGGAAAAGTGATACACCATGACACTTTTGTCTTTGGAAGAAGTATGAAATTGCCACTGGTCAACCACTTTCAACCCCCATTTCTCCAGAATCCCATAGCTACCGACATCTAACAACCATAGTGCACTACATGAGATACGATTCTACTACCAAACACAAACACCAATGCTCTATGCTATGTAGATGTGGCAGAAAAGTGACATATGCGGAGACAGTCGAAATACGAAAATATCCTTGGTCGGCCACTTACAACCACCATATCTACCACAGTACCACAGTTTCTGAAATTCGGCCGCTGTTGAGATCGAAAGGTGACTCTGTGCTACTACTACACACAAACGCCAGTTATCTGTGATCTATAGTTTTCGCTGAAAAGTGATATACCATGACACTTTTGTCTTTGGCAGAAGTCTAAATTGCCACAGGTCGACCACTTTCAACCCCCATATCTCCCACATCCCCATAGCTACCGACATCTAACAACCATAGTGCACGACAGGAGAGACGATTCTACTACCACACACAAACACCAAAAGTCTATGTTATGTAGTTGTGGCAGGAAAGAGAAGTATACGGAGATACGAATTTTTGGTCGAAATATGAAAACGCCCTGCACTGACCAACTTTAATCATTATATCTCCCACATCCCCACAGCTATCGGCATTCGGCCAACGTTGTGCACGACAGGAAACTCCATGCTACTTCCACCCACAAACACCAGTGATCTGTGCTAGGTAGTGGTGGCTGAAAAGTGAAATATAGGAAAAAACACGTCTATTTTTATATATATATATAAGATATAGATAAGCGTAATTCTTTGACTTACGAGTGCAGTGAAAGAATTCTTCTGGCAATCTATTTAGGTCGCAATGACCGGAGGGATAAGATTCGAGAAATAAGATGCCGTACTTATGCTTTTATATATTCTTTCATTCCTCGTGCTATTCGGGATTAATGACTGGTGCTTATCACCCTCTGCCATCCACGATGTTTGTAAATTGCAGAGTATGGATGTAGATAATCAACCCCTGGTTTTTTTTGTCTGTATACCTATTGAGTTGAATATGTGACGGAGAATTTGTTGTAATTTCGTAAATGGTGCTCTGGTGTGATTAACTCTTTTGTTTGCAGGTTCAGCCCACTCATGGGGTGTGCTACATCCCTTACGGGGGACAGGAGATCGCCAATCGCGAGTACGAGATACTGGTCGCCATGTAGACCAACAGGACTGCAACACTACAACAAAATAACCTCTATTATTTTTTTAAATAAAATATTACAATTTTATTTCGTAATTGAAAACTATGGTTAACTGTTCTATAATGCAAAGTGTGGGCGTACACTTATTTTGTTTAATTTTTTTTCCTACATATGCTCAAACAAATATAAAATAAAAACAATACAAAAAATCATGCTGTTTTGTATGTCTGGATATAAAAAATAGCATGATAGAAGCATTTTAAGGAAACACATAAATATTATTGAGCTACAATGGGGTTCAATTATTTTATAATCAGAGGGTTCAACAAAAAAATGTTTTTCCATATTTATGATATAATAAAAGAGAAGTAAAATAATTGATCGTATATATACGAATGACACAGGAAAGGGGTCAATACAGGAACAAAATTATGAACATAAAATTTAAAATAACGGGAACAAAGAAAACAGGTACACAGTGAACGTATGAAGATAATTTGTAAGAGAAGAGGAAGTAGACAAATACCAACTGTATACTTTGAATTTAAACACTGTCCTCAGGGGCAATAATGACTAATAATATATATATGAATTTGGAGTTGACCTAAAATTACCGAATGAAAATTATCGCCACCTTCCTCTTAGCTTTATACGTCAGTTTGTCTTTTGAATCTCGCAGGTGATTTGAAGTAACTGTAAATTCATATAGGATTCTACAGGAATTGCTGCTGATATTTGGTTTCAACAGTTTGTGATAACCAATCATTTTCATAATGATACTATATACCATATGACCTAGGGACAGGTAAATATATAAAAAATATTCATAACTATTGTATTGAGAGAAAAATATCGTATTTTTATATTTTTATATTTTTCCCTAATGCCTGTAATTTTCTAAAACTATTCTCAAAATATATCGAAATATCTAAGAATATTCGGAAGATTAAATACACATATGGAAGTTATAGAAAATTTTATTAATTTATCTATTTTTACAATCAATCAAACCAGTATTATTCTGATTTGGACTTCAAAAGAACTCTCTGTTTTATGTGTTCCCCCGTCAATCTACTCCTGTTGTCTGGTGCCGCTAAGTTAACTACAGAAGCCACTCTTTCGGACGACACAGAAGAGGCTTGACATATCAGATACTTCGTCAGCGCATCAACTTTAATTCATCAATTAAAAAAAAACAATTGAAAACAGAAGCTGTAAATTTAGGTCAACCCTTATCTTCCCAACACGGATAGTTAATCAGTATTCTTCAACTTGTTTAAAAATAATCCAACCGTTAACATTCAAATATGTAGACATAAAAAAAAAGACGTTAACGGAAATCAGTTAAAATTTAACATCTTTTTTAACCTGTTAACTGTTGATAAAAAAACTGTTAAATTACGACGAACACATATTTTTAAGGCGGGTTCAAATCAGATATATACGTATATTTATACAATATATAGCACATAAACTTGAATACTTACGGTATTTGCGTTTATACCAAAAAAAAAAAAAATGTAATTGGTGCTTAAAATTGATACTCCAAATATAATATCGATTTCTGATATATCGAGAATAAAGTTATCGATGATGTATCAACACATCGATATTTTTCATAAAATAATCGAGATTTCGATACATCGATATATTTTGTTCGAGCCTGCTTGCACCAACAAGAATACTGTTGCGTGGTACGTTCGATTTTGCAGCACGCGTATCCTGTATGGTAGTATCTAACAACAGAGTACAGGTCCGTAAGAACCCTACGTGAGACAATCAGCATAAAGACGCAGGGATTCCGCTGTTCCGAGAACGGATGTGCATCTGGGAACTTCTCTCTGCAGCTCAAATGTCGCTGGATTCACTAGTGGCACAGGGCAGGTGCAATTGCATTAATGACCACTACAGGAATAAGAATGATCATAAGTAGTACATCAAGAAAAGACAGACCAAAAGCAAAGCAGCTGACACTTATATATAACAGAAATGTCTTGGGTAGTGATGCAAATTAAAAAAAATAGTTTTTTTCAGATTTGTGAAAAAAACATGAAAAAAACCCTAACACCCTTCTTTTTTTCTAAATTTGTTTTTTTTTCAGAAAAATATATTTGATAAATTATAGTTTTATTTATGGAACTTACATTTTACATGTGTGTTTTAAATCTTACTAAATCATATAATGTCTTACATAATGATTCATCAATGTATCTATATAGGTAACATAATTTTTTATCCATCCTCTTTGTCAGTACCACACTCACTAGTATCAGTACTACCAACACTAGTTCGGTCGGAGTCGGAATTTTCTGTTTCTTTTTCTGTCTCTTCTATATCCATAACTTCAGAAATAGTTACGTTTTCTTTTACTGGTTGTATTGTATGCAAAAGCTTTTGGGATTGCAATTTTAAATTGTGAGCAAAGTACACACTGTGCTTAAAGACTGCGCCGATAGTTCTGTATTACGGTGTTTTAAGTTTGAATTTAAATCTTTTATCATACAAAATAGGAGCTTTATTTGTTTTCAATCGTTGGTTTACGCCAACGGTTGCAAGGAAATTCATAATTACTGACAATGACTCAGTATCACTATACGCTGTGAATGTAACAAGTATACGAATATAAGGAAAGCACAATAAGTAGTAAAAAGAGGCAAAAAACCGTAGATAAATTTAAAATTCCTAATTTTTTGAAAAGATTCGTAGGTCTACAGATAAATTTGTAGGGCTGGCAGCACTAGTTCAAATAGCGAGTATCAATCCAAACAATGGGGAACGCAGATTCCTTCTCGCGCAACCTAGCCTCTTCGGGAAGTCCCCGTTCGTCAAAGAAAACTTCATTCAATATTGCCAACATTTTCGTAATTTTTTTTTCTACTGAACCAGGAAAATATAGTGGATTTAAAAGTAAGATAAGTACTTAGTATAAACTCTAAAATAGTCATATTAAACGATAAATGCCTTAAAAATGTGAAATATAGTAGTTATGAAAGAAAAACATGTCCCAGAAAAAAAACATGTTTTTTTTACAGTTTTTTTATGTATTTTTTTTTTCAAGTCAGAAAAAAACCGTTTTTTTATTCAACACTAGTCTTGGGTCAGCAAACTTCCCCATAACCTGCTTGACAAACAGAATGAGTCTGAAATTGCTGACTGTATGTTTGGTGTTATTTGTAGCGAATGAGCTTAGAAGCTGTCCATTAATTAAGTGAGGTTTTTTTTTTTCTCGGAATTTCGGACCCTCCCTCCCCCCTCCCCCTTGGGTGGAATTTGGTGAGATCTGGACCCTCCCCCCTAATATGACATGATATTTTGAAGAAACCCCCTCTTCCCTTGCTGATCGATCTCATAGTTTTTTTGGGACCTTTTGTGCCCCCCTAAAGTTGGTATCCGCGTCGTCTCTAGACGTTATACCCCCCTCCCCCGCTTAAAATGACAACCGCGTAGTTCGTTGATTTTTTTTTCAGTCCTATTGTCCTTCTAGAATCTAGAATTTCAAAACCTCACATGAGATTTCCATCGACGCTTGGTGAGATATCGCCTGGTGCCCCCCTCCCCCTCAATTTCACCTCACGTAATTAATGGATGGCTCCTTAAACTATTTAGGCACTGTTGATTGTCCTCAGTATGAACTGCTTAAATTTAAATAAATGTTAATAGAGAAAGTTTATCGGGAACAGACCAAAATATTATGAACGGTGTTGTTCCTGCAATTTATTCTGTGGAAATTTTAAATATGTTGTTATTAGAATAAAATTCATATTGTAGTGATGGATGAAACAACGTTGTTTGTATTGGGAGTGAATATGGCAGTGCCTCAGGGTAGCATATTGGGACCACTGCTGTTAACCATTCTAATTACTCAGATTGTACTGACGGTTTACACTCAGAATTTACGTGGTACATGTGGTATATAAAAGGATTAAAACAGGAAAAGACTAAACAGCTGCAATGCGACCTGGGTAGAATATCCCTTTCCTACCGGCTATTGGAAAAAAAGGGGAATTTATAATTTCAATTATATATTTGTATAAAGGTACTTGAAATTAAACACACATGTTTTTTTCAATTTTTTTTGGAACTCTAAGTGCTAATTACTAAGCCGGTACTTATAAGTACCGTCAGGGACTATATGTATCACATGATGTACAGAAATAGCAATTGAAATCAATTATGTTCATATTGGTATGAAATATTTGCCCCCGATATTAAAAAAAAAAAAAATTCTTTTTGCTCATTCAGACACAAAAGACATTGTAGTGCAACATTTGGAATGATGTTTTTACTGTATTTTCTTCGTTCTACATACTTCACATCTTCATCAGATTTTTACAATTTAGGGACAGTTTCCAAATCTTACATTGTATTCATTGTAATGTACCACTTGTTTTTTTGGTCTGTATGCTGAAAACTTAGAAAATTAATTTTTCGGTAATTTCACGCAGAAATTTAAAATAAATGTTTCATTGTCTGACTTAATCATACAACAATACATCAACAGGCTTATCAATGCAGTGGACACTGGTATCGTCGAATTATATGGTGGTAAATACAGTGGTACTTATAAGTACCGTCAGGGAGGAAAGGGATATACAACTCAAAAGGTCAACATTCCATCTCGGAATGATGATAAATCCCAAAAAAAGTCAGTTTATTAGGTAAACAGATAAAAAGAACTAAAGGCTGATTGTGATTAAGAGGTGAGCACATTTGCTTGTTGATGGTTTGATGTGTAATTATTTTTGCATAAAGTTTATTATCAAACTCAGCCTGGTGGGATAAATTCAGCAGGTGGTAGGAAAAGGTTACAAAAAATCTTCATTTACTGGAGAGGGTGATGAGAGGACATACCAGAGAAGTTAAGCAACTAGGTTAGAAAACTTTGGTCATACCCTTGCCTCAATATGGTGGTGTAGTTTGTGATCCACATATTGCGAATCAAATACAGGAGTTGGAGGGTGTGCAAAGAAGAGCAGCTAGATTGGTTTGTGGAAATCACTGTAGGACACTGATATGTTAAAGGATCTGGATTTGGAATCATTGGAGGAAAGGAGGAAGGTGAAGAGAGTGCTGGGTGTGTGTAAAAGGCGTTTGTTCGCGATGGGATTTGCAAGGATATTGGTCGAAGAATTATTATTATTTTTTTTTTGTAACTGCTTTATGTCTCTTTTTAACATCGAGGTCTTTAGAGACGGGAAAGGATGGGGCGCAAGGATGGGGGCAGGGAATGGGAAGGAATTCGGCCATGGCCTTTTGAAGGAAGCATCCCGGCATTTGCCTGGAGTGATTTGGGGAAACCATGGAAAACCCAAATCTGGATGCCCGGACGGGGATTCGAACCGCCGTCCTCCCGAATGCGAGGCGAGAACGCTAACCGTTACACCGCCCTGCTCGGTCCGAAGAATTATAAATATTGCACGGAAGGGGAAAGATGACCACGATCACAAGCTGGCATTCATTTTTATTTATAATGGAGTGGAAAAATTTTATTTCGTGAGTAAGGGTGTCAGGGACTGAAATAAGTTACCAAGGGCAGAAATTAATAATTTACCAAAAACGCTAAAGCAGAGGAGGAATATAACATTGAAAATACAGGTATATTGGATAATGATAATTTTAATATTACTAAGAAATGTGTAGTTAAATGACTGGGAATATTGCCACCAGAGCATAATGAATAACAGTTAATGCGTTGACGAAATACCTGCTATGCCAATCCTCTTCTGTGTCGTCCGAAAGAATGGATTCTGCAGTTAACTTGGCGGCACCACACAACAGGTATAAATTGAGGGTGGGGAAATACATAAAACAGAGTTCTTTGAAGTCTACGTCAGGCGAACACTGCTTTGATACATTATAGTAAATTAATAGATAATTTACCGTATTTTCTGCAAGTGTCTTTAATTTTCTTAAGCATTTTGATATATTTTTGGAAATATTTTTAGATAATTTCTGGCTTTAGGCATAAAAGATGATATTTAAATATTTTCATCGATATACATCGATACTGTTTGTAAATATCAAATATTACAAAATATCGATATATTTTATCATTTGCCCGTCCCTAAGGATCATTCTTTGGCCAACTGCTTTACCCTCTGAGACGAGGGTCTGTAACCAATGTTTGGAGTTAACCAGTGTCATTAGTCACAAGTGCAATGCCATCAGAAAATCTCAAGTTGTACATACATATACGAGGGGTACCCAAAAATAACCGGAATAGCATTGCCATGGATGGAGCTTGTGTAGTACTCGTTTCTGCCACTAGGCATTTATAGCGCAACTCATTGTCAGTTCACTGCCACCTCTTTTGTCGACCTGGCTTGTTCTGTTAATCTTCTGCTTTTCTGCCGTTGTTGTGTTATTATTTTGTTTTTGATGATGGCAAGTTTAAGTGAACAACGTGCAGCTGTGAAATTTTGTTTTATACTCATTAAAAATGCTGCTGAAACTGTTTTAATGTTGAAAATAGGCGACGAAGATGACGCTATGGAAAAAACTCAAGCGTACGAGTGGTTCGCTCGGTTTAAAAATGGCGACATGTCGACTGATGACAAACCTCGTTCAGGACGTCCATCAACTGCCAGAATCGACGAAAATGATGAAAAAATTCAAGGGCTTGTGCTTTCAGATCATCGATAGGCAATTGATCAACTGTCAGAGATTAGTGGGTTACCTTGGAGCTCGGTTCAGCGATTTGGGAATGAAAAGGGTTGCTGCCAAGTTTGTTCCTCGAGTTCTGACTGACAATCGAAAAGAACGTCGAGTTGAAACATGTCGTGCTGTGAAACAACAGCTTGAAATTGATCCAGATTTTCTATCAAAGACCATTACTGGTGATGAGTCATGGTGTAATGGTTACGACCCAAAAACAAAGCAACAGTTAAGCCAATGGAAGACGTCATTGTCACCACGTCCAAAAAAAATATGTCGTAAAGTCAAATCAAACATCAAAACAATACTCATTTGTTTATTTGATGCCAGGGGCGTAGTTCATTCAGTGTTTGTTCCCCCACTTCAGACCGTCAATCAAACCTTTTAGTTGGCAGTTTTAAGATGGTTTGGCAACGGTGTTCGTCAAAGAAGATCTATTTGTGGCAGACAGGAGACTGGTTCTTCCACCACGACAATGCACCTGCACACACAGCTGTCTCTGTTAGGCAGTTTAAATGGCATGGTTCCGCTGCCCTACGCACCTTACTCGCCTGACCTGGCTCCGTGCGACTTTTCCTTACAGACAGGAGACTGGTTCTTCCACCACGACAATGCACCTGCACACACAGCTGTCTCTGTTAGGCAGTTTAAATGGCACGGTTCCGCTGCCCCACGCACCTTACTCGCCTGACCTGGCTCCGTGCGACTTTTTCTTACAGACAGGAGACTGGTTCTTCCACCACGACAATGCACCTGCACACACAGCTGTCTCTGTTAGGCAGTTTAAATGGCACGGTTCCGCTGCCCCACGCACCTTACTCGCCTGACCTGGCTCCGTGAGACTTTTTCTTACAGACAGGAGACTGGTTGTTCCACCACGACAATGCACCTGCACACACAGCTGTCTCTGTTAGGCAGTTTAAATGTCATGGTTCCATTGCCCCACGCACCTTACTCGCCTGACATGGCTCCTTGCGACTTTTTTCTTATTTACACGCATGAAAAGGGGCACGAAACGACACCGATTTGACAACATTGAAGAGGTCAAGAAAAACAAAAACGAGGGAGGAGTTGTCAGCCATTTCTAGACTACAAAAAATGTTTCGTACAGTGGAATCACCGGTAGGACAAATATATTGGTTGTTTTGTAAAGAAAAAAAAAGTTGAAAATATATAGCTTTAAAAAATAATTCCGGTGAATTTTGGGTGCCCCCAGGTGTACAAAACACATAAGTTTGTTTGTGCGCGTTAAGACACTTCATGATTTTTCCCCGCAATCATCTCTGCTTCTTAAACTACAGGTCACAAACAAAACTACACCTGTCACACAGAACACAATACACTATTTGTTTTGTTTTGCAGCCATATGTCACCATGAACCTTGCTCACCTAAATTAAGTATCCTGTGTCTAACAAACCCGGTTTGAATTCAGACAGAACACAAGTCTTTCCACTCTTTCATAATTCACACTCCCTGCCTCTGTACAAGGTTTTAGTGCCGTGTGGTCGCAGTTGGCAAAATGGAGGGAAAAGGATAGGTATGCAAGGAAATCGCGTTCCTTCGCTATAAACTTATTTAATAATATTTTGTCCATGATGGATTGGTGGAATTCGGCGACTGTGTTATCAAATTTGAGTGTATCAGACACATTTTGTTATTATTATGCTTATTCAACCATTATTGGTTTCAAGAAAACAACGCTCATCATCAGATGGTTTGCATTTATCATGTCTTTAGATATGAAGATGCATGTTGCGAGCGTGTTTATGCGGCCTATAATAACAGGCATTAAGTGGTATTTGTTGTTAAATGAGAGTAATTTAATTTTGGGTTGATAAAGGTTAACATTTAGTATTTAACTTAAGTTTTGTATCTCATTATTTCCGAAAACAAACTCTTGTCGGTGGCGAGAAGATAAGGTCCATTTCTGTAAAGGACACATTTTTAAAAAAGGACACTGCACTAACACAGATGATATTGATGTTTATTTTTGTGGAATATGAACAGAACTTAAGGGCACGCGGTGAATTTGCTTCTGCATTTACAAACATAGCAAAAACGTTTATGCACAAAGATTAAATTAGTTTGGATGTTATGTTCTACAAAAATATTACATTGAGATAAAATTACAGTGAAGAAATAAATACAATAATAAAAAATTGTGACTGGTCGCTGCCTTCCATATCAACCCAAACTTGTTAAATGTTTTGAAAAATTATTTTTAGTATTACTTTATGTATATTTTCTTTTGCAAGTGTGACAATTGCACAAATTTTTATCAAACACCTACAAGAAGCATGTGTTCAGCAAATACTATTGTTGAATTATTTCATTTTAATGTACTTTTGACAGATGTCACCTAGAGGTTTTGTCAATTCTTAATTAACAGCCTATCTTTAAACCTGACAATAGTGTTCTATGCTACAGTTTGATGCAGTATACTCGGCTATAAAATATTTCTGTTGTAATGATACTATTTGTGATATATTACTTCATGTACTGAACTACTTCATACAGATTTTAATTTTATATCTGTATTGGGATATGAAATAGGGGAAAGATATCTTAGAGAAACAACAGCAAGAAACTAGTGTTGAATGCAAATTTTATTTCAAATTAATTTCAGATTATATAAAAGGCTACCCAACAACAATAAAATGGCGAGTTGCAACAGATTGCGGTAATTCACTCCTTTTCATAAGACTGAGTCGTGCTGTGTCCAAACAGTTGGGTGTTGTAACATTGCGTCCAGATAATATTTGTCTTTGGAGGACGTTAAAGACAGATAAGATCATGCTGAATAAAACTCTGTGGAGATGTATCCAAATTACGCGGGGCTTTCCAGTCAGTCTTGGCGATGTTGTGGTGAGGTCTGGGCACTCACTTGCCGACTAGGATCTCGTATTCCCCGTATGCTATCTCCTGACCGCCGTACGGAATGTAGCACACACCGTGGGAAGGCTGCACCTGAAAAAAAAGACGTAATACTGAAACATTTCGCAAACAAATTGAATTAAATTAAATTCACTAAATTATACAGGGTGGTTCAGAATTATGTGTCAAAAATGTGAAGGCAGGTAGAGGGGACCTAAATAAGTTGATATCGTGTAGGAATGTGTGTCCTAAAGTAAAGCAGTACAAATCACAGGAAACTTAAAAGACTAAAGAAAACAAAAATTTAATAACGGTTTATAAGAGTAGTCACTTCCTTCACCTGCCATCAACGGAATAAATCATTGTTAAGGAAAAAGTTCGGCGATCGGTACCGGGTTGAAATTCCAGGTTTGGGCAACAATATTTAAGAATTGGTTTAATCATACAAGCTACACTAGAACATTCCTGTAGTTCATATCTTACGTTAAACTGTGAGTATAGCCACGGCATAGCCGAATGCGCGAGAGATCGGATCTCTGCCAATAGGTCGCAAGACCACACGAATTTACTTAGTAAAAACAGCAATACTGAAAACACACCATCACAGTCGTCCAAGTAGATAAATACGATGTGCGTAGGTAAATATCCTCTTTGGACACCGTGAAGATATGCCACTCATCTACCATAATATCATATAACTGTACTTGAACTAAGTACGTTGACTTTTTTTTTTGTAACTGCTTTACGTCTCTTTTTAACATCGAGGTCTTTAGAGACGGGAAAAGATGGGGGACAAGGATGGGGGACAAGGATGGGGGCATGGAATGGGAAGGAATTCGGCAATGGCCTTTTTGAAGGAAGCATCCCGGCATTTGCCTGGAGTGATTTGGTGAAACCATGGAAACCCAAATCTAGATGCCCGGACGGGGATTCGAACCGCCGTCCTCCCGAATGCGAGGCGAGAACGCTAACCGTTACACCGCCTCTCTCGGTGGCACGTTGACGTCACTCAGACGAGTGGAATATGTTAACTATATGAAAATAGTATATTTTGTAAGAAATAATACCCATTTGGGGTCGTCCATTAATTACGTGAGGTGTTTTCCCTCTGGTGAGATTTGGTGAGATATGTTAAGACCCCCCTCCCTCTAAAATGACATAAGAGTTTGGCGGAGACCTCCCCCCCCAACGTGCTAATCGACCCTGTATTTTTTGCGACCTTTTTCTTATCCCTCATGCTTCCAGGGGTGGTTGTACTCTCCCTATAGACCGTTTCCGAGTCGTTTTTCATATACCCCCCTAAAGTCAACATTCGCTTCATTTGTAGACCTTTTTTTTATACCATCCTTCAAGAATTTCAGAAACCTCACGTGAGATTTCCGCTTATCCTCCTCCGCGTTGGTGAGATTTCGCCGGACCCTCCCCCCCCATTTCACTTCACGTAATTAATGGAAGCCACCATTTCTCATCCAGATATACAAACACTGGCCATAGCAAAGGGAAACCATTAAACCTCCCACATCTGGACGCCAGATATGACCTATGTCTTCGCTTCTGGATGCACGTAGAATTGGTGAAGCTGAGTGTGGTGGTAGTTACCTTGCCGACAGCGAAGGCGCCGTCGTGCATCACTCTGCCGATGTACAGCCTCTCCCCGTCAGCAGTGATCCCTCCAGGTACGGCGCCCTCAGGGATGATGGAACCCGAGGACATCACCCAGGCGGGCTCTCCGTCGCACAGAACCTGCACAAACAACAATACTTGTCGGAAAGGAGCGGTTCACGGAGCTGTAAACAAATCATCTCGGGCTTCACGCCGAGTGAAA
Organism: Vandiemenella viatica; assembly: GCA_031002005.1. NCBI lineage: Eukaryota > Metazoa > Arthropoda > Insecta > Orthoptera > Morabidae > Vandiemenella > Vandiemenella viatica. The sequence continues at coordinate 144,100,847 of CM061918.1, read as the reverse complement.
ATATCACCTTCATGGGAAGTGGTCAGCGTGCAACAACGGCATAAATTTAAATTCAATAAAACAAGAATTTCAGCTAGTGACAAATTTTTGGGACAGAATTATTTCGGAAGATATTGAAAATAGAAATAAATTTGATTTAGATAAAACTGATACTAGATACCAGCTTATTAGGGCCTGGAACCCGCCTATCAGCGTATCGCTAAGGGGAAAAACAGTTGATGACGTCACCGCCTACGTTTCCCTTCTGTCTTCCATTGTTGCCGCGGCACCGTTGCCGCAGTTGGTTCAAACTGAGGGCTTATACTACTTCCCTCAAAATGTCTTATGTAGCAACATTTTTACGTGGCTGAAGGCTCGAGATGATTTTATTTATAAACTCTACTTGTGATTATATCCACATATACCCGGTGACGAAACACCTGTAGGAAGTAGAACTACTAGCAGTATAGAAGTTTTCAGTAAATGTTAAATAATTAAACAGTGAAGTGTAATGGCCAGCTGCATTTTGACGTAGAACCCCACATCTGACACCAACATTACTTCAGGAACTGACGATCGCTGGCTTTAACTACTCAGTGGAAACACTACACAAATTCTTAATCACAACATATGATGAGAATCAAGGTTTTGCGTGAACCCAATAAGGTTCATCAATAATAATAATAATAATAATGACTGTGATAGAATAAAATATTTTTTAAAAAAATTATAGAGGCACTCTTAATGACGAAGAACAGGAATCAAGTGCACTTTAAAATTTGTGTCTGTCTGAATGAACGTTATTCACAAGAAAACTACTGTAGAATTTTCATGGTGCTCTGAACAATGCATAGTGTTTGAGGTAAAATAAGATATATTTCTCTTTAATATTAAGTCTGAAAGAAATTAATATCCATTTTCTCCGACTCATACAATAAAACTGATCGCATTTAGATCGAGCTTTGAGTAATTTATACTTCGTGGCTCAAGGAGTTAAATAGGGCATGTTTTATTTTGATGTACTGTTGAAACGCTGAAAAATGAAGGCAAAAGCGATATGAAATTAGCATACGTGTTTTATCCAACGCAACAGTCTGTAAAACTACCAGTGGAATTTTGATGGGCTTAATAAGACTGTAAAGTGCGAGATCCTAGGAGTCGAATAAGTTACGTTTTGCCAGTCCTAGCACGGCTCGCCTCGTTCTCTAAGGGTCACCTGTTGGAGTCCTGGGTCCTGGTTTTTAGTTAAGTATTGTGTTCATGTTGTCTCCATTACAGTATCCGAAATCACAGGAACCTGATACAACAGTTACTACAAAATACAGAACCTTTTAAAAAATATAGTTCTAATTCAGCAAAATGGCATGATATACTTGAAGAGGAGAGGTGAGAAGCTGCAGCATTGCACGCAAAATTACCGTAAATGATGTACGAGGGATACTAAGGTGTTTTAATAACAAATTTTCCCAATGTGATGGTTTTAAATATGGCTATTTTAGCAAAGTACGCCGACTCATACAATAAAACTGATCGTATTTAGATCGAGCTTTGAGTAATTTATACTTTGTGGCTCAAGGAGTTAAATAGGGCATGTTTTATTTTGATGTACTGTTGAAACGCTGAAAAATGAAGGCAAAAGCGATATGAAATTAGCATACGTGTTTTATCCAACGCAACAGTCTGTAAAACTACCAGTGGAATTTTGATGGGCTTAATAAGACTGTAAAGTGCGAGATCCTAGGAGTCGAATAAGTTACGTTTTGCCAGTCCTAGCACGGCTCGCCTCGTTCTCTAAGGGTCACCTGTTGGAGTCCTGGGTCCTGGTTTTTAGTTAAGTATTGTGTTCATGTTGTCTCCATTACAGTATCCGAAATCACAGGAACCTGATACAACAGTTACTACAAAATACTGGAGCCGACTAAATGATCAGAGGCCAAATGCCATATTAACCATGCGACGGGCGGAAGTGTCATTTTGATACACTTGAAACAGTTTTCCGCGAATTTGAAGGCACGTGATCGGTGAGTGGGGTTCCCCTCAGTGATTTTCCCGACTCCAGTCTGTGTTTTGTTTTCTCTGAAGAATCTTTTTTTTATCACATTGATACTTGCGCCAGTTAGTGTGATTTTTTCGCTGGTTCAAGATTACAACTTCTTTCGACCCAGCCTTTTATTATTTTATTGGTAAGTAACAGTCTCGAGTACATTAAATTTTCTTCATGTATCCATTTGTAAACACCATTTGTATAAAATTGATACTTGCGCCCTTCCGTGTAAGTGACCATTGGTTTTTCCCATTTTTTTCAGTTTCATATGTTTGGGGAGAAGGAAATTTACAATTTAACCAATCGAGGTAACTTTGAAGTGGTACATACTCTTTTATTTGACGACAGAAGACATGATGCCTCAGATGATGAGGATAGTGACACTGTTGAGTGCGAACAAATAGAAGAAAGAGAAGGAGATTCTGAAATTGAGATAAGTGGAGAAACTAGTGAGGAAGAAGATGCTAATAAAAATGAAAATTTTTAAATTGCTCATGAGGGAAAAAAAGTGGAAAGAAGGTGACTAATGAATTGAAGTAGAATACAAACCCAATGAACGCTAGAAAACGACGAAGAAAGCTCGACATTTTGCTGCAACTTCCCGGTCCCATCGGACCTACGAAAAGTATTTCTGGAATATTAGATACGTGGGGCTGTCTTATTGATAATCAGATCATAAATAAAATTGTGGTGTGTACTAACAAATACTTATCTTCAAACCAGACAAATTTATCGTGAGCAAGAGATGCCAAATTTACCGATCCTATCGAAATTAAAGGTTTTATTGTGCTTTTATATCCGGGAGGATACAATGATCATTAAAGTACAAAAAACTTGTGAGTTAGTAACGGCTGTATCATTTTGTTACTTGCACCCTGAAGTGTGACTTTTGGAAGCACGCCTGTACCAAGGTTAAACAAAAAACTTACATTTTATGTTTATGCGATACGAAGAAGCTGAGAAAATAAAAGCTTCCTCAAATTATTATTTATTTAAAAGTCATTTCCTTCTCGCACTCGAGATGTTTATTGATTTAGGCGTACCAGTGGTATCATATTATTTGTAGGAATCAATTAGTTATTTCTTCCTGAGCTGGAAGACGTCTTTGCATTAACAGACCACGGGAGCGGGTTGTGTGCAACAGGGGGTGCCAGATCCGTACCTCGTACTCGTACTTGGAGTGCTCCTCCCCGCCCCAGGCGACGAATGCGCCGCCTTTGGCGGCACCACCTTGGCGGGCAGCGTGTCTCCCTCGTGGAAGGCGCGCCCTACGAACACCAGCTCGCCGTCCTTGTCGCGGCCGGCTCGCACCGCGTCAGGAGGCAGCGAACCACCGCTGCAGTCGCGCCAGCAGAAAGCTGAAAACAAACATCAATCCGTTCAGTTAAAAGAGCCCGTTCGGGTTAAAAGAGGCAGTTCGCGTTAAAAGAGGCGGTTCGGGTTAAGGAGGCGGTTAGGTTTAAAAGAGACGGTTTGGGTTAAAAGATGAGGTTCGTATTAAAAAAGCGGTTAGGGTTAAAAAAAAAGCGGTTATGGTTAAAAAAAAGCGGTCAGGGTTAAAGAGCCGTTTAGGGTAAAAAGAAGCGGTTAGGGTAAAAAGAAGCGGTTAGGGTTAAAAGAGGTGGTTCTGTTTGAAAGAGGCGGTACAGGTTAAAAGAGGCGGTTAGGGTAAAAAAAAATGCTGTTTGAGTTAAAATTGCGGTTCGGGTTAAAACAGGTGATCCGGGTTAAAAATTCAGTACGGGTTAAAAGAGGAGGCTCGGGTTAAAAAAAAAAGGCAGTTCAAGTTAAAAAAAAGGCAGTTCGGGGTACAAAAAGGGCGCTTCGAGGTAGAAAAAGGTGGTTCGGGGTCCAAAAAGGCGGTTCAGGTAAAAATGCAGTTTGAGTTAAAATGGCGTTTTGGGTTAGAGAGGCGGTTCGGGTTAAAGAGGCGGTAGAGGGTACAAGAAGCGGTTAGGTTAAAAGAGGTGGATCTGGTTGAAAGTAGCGGTTCTGTTAGAAAGAGGCGGTTCTGTTTGAAAGAGGCGGTACAGGTTAAAAGAGGCGGTACAGGTTAAAAGAGGTGATCCTGTTTTAAAGAGACGGTTCGGGTTAAAGCAGGCGGTTCGGGTGAAAAAAAAAGCGATTCGGGATTAAAAAAAGGAGGTTCGGGTTGCAAAAAAAGGAGGTTTGGGTTAAAAAAAAGACGGTTCGGGGTAAGAAAGGCGGTTTGAGTTAAAAAGGTGGTTCGGGTTAAAAGTGACGGTAGAAGGTTAAAGACGTGGCTCAAGGTCTGTGTGCTCTATCCGCTGCCTTTACCCCCACATACGAAGCGGAAATTTACCACTATCTAGCCGGACGCAGTGATCAGATCGGAGAGGTAGGAACAAGAAGGGGAGGTGGGGACAGGGGATAGGGAAACGTGACCCTTAGCCGTCAGTTCAGAGTGAACAGGGTATAGCTCTAGAACCAGAGAAACTAAATAGTGCAGCTGTAGAACTATGACTAGGACTCAGAGAGAACTTTTAAAACTATGTGTGGAGCACAGCACTTTATGGTAGCGATGCACGGATTTTAGGAGTACCAGAAAGAAGAAAAATTGAAGCATTTGAAATGTGGTGTTATTGAAGGATGCTGAAAATTCAGTGGACGGATGCAGTACGAAATCAAAGTGTTTTGGAAATTGGGGGTGAAGAAAGAAGTTTGTTGAAGAGTCTCACAGAAAGAATAGATAGGATGGTAGGTTATATTTTGAGACGTGCAGAATTGGTTAATTTGTTAGTAGAGGGAACAGTCGAAGGTAAGAACTCTAGAGGTAGACAGAGATTAGAATATATGAAGCAGATAATTGAAGACGTTTGTAGATGCATGTGGAGATGAAGAGGTTAGCGCAAGATAAGAAAGGATGGAGGATTACATCAAACCAGTCGAGAGACTGATGACAAATCGTATAAGTTGGGATATGGCAACCTTCATAGTCTGGGCAAAGAAATGATGTCTAGAAATCTGAGGATTGTATCCTTACTAAAGCTTTATTTACGAAAATCAGTGTCGTTAAACTAGCTACTTGGCGCTTTTTGTCATCAACAACAATAATGACAACTTATGCATGAAGAGATGTAAAAAATAATGGTGAACTTGTAGAACAAGATGTGCTTTTAAATTCGAAATATTTACACTATTATTTTTATTTTAATGAGTGCTAGTTTTCATGAAAATAACTAATGAAATTGCTTTCTTTACTTCAACAAACTGAAATAGCTAAAATAACCGTAAAAATACAGCTGAAAAAATTATGCGGCGTCCTGAAAGTTAACAGATTAACACAGAAAAGTCTATTCAATGAAATGAGAAGCAAATTATTAAAAAAAGTTATTGGAATTGCTAGGTTGTTGCGGCTGTGAAATGTAAAATGTCGCCCATAACTTCCGTTCTATTTGTTCACGCAAAAACATCAGGCGCGAAACTTTCTAACACAATGTTGAAATTAATTCCGATAGCCCGCACAGCATCTTCAGGCAAAATGTCGACACCTAAAAAAAATCGATATTTACAAAAAATCGAAACCGGCAAAAATAGACTCGCCAAAAAATTGGTACTAAAAGAAAATCTAAAAAAATCGACAAAAGAAAAAATCGAAAAAATCGACAAGGTAAAAAAAATCGACACCGTAAAAAATCGACACACGAAAAGAATCTATACTAAATAGAAAGATTGACAAAATAAAAAGATCGACACACAAAAAACGTGAAAAAATCTACACATACGGGAAAAATTGACATACGGGAAAAAATCGACACACAAAAAAGAAATCGACACGGTAAATAATCGACACCCATGAAAAAATCGACAAACTGAAAAAATCGGTACACCAATGAAATCGACAAACGGTAAAAATCGGCACTCTGATAAAATTGACACTAGAATAGAAATCGCGACTGAAAAAATCGGGTATAAAGATCGATACTAAAACATCGAGACTTCATGTGTCTGCGACAGACAACATGCAGACAGTTAAAGGGAAGTTAGAAGCGGGTTGGTTGGTGCGCAGCCAAAGCGGTACGCACCGTTTTGGTCTCCGTTGACGTCATCACGTTGTTCGTCAAGAATGGGCAGTGGCGGGTATACTGGACCGGGGACAATGACCGGCTGCTCGATCACGGGGGCTGTCGGCGGCGGAGCCGCGTCGAAGGGAGAGGGTTCCGGCATCGGCATCGGCATCGGCATCGGCATAGGCATCTGCATGGGAGGCGCCAAGGCCTGTGGAGGGATCGGGTTGGGCTGCTCCACCGTGACGGGCCTGTGGGGCGGCTCGTCGTCTCCACAGTCGCAGCAGCAGAACATGGCGCCCACCTCTACTGACGCAAACCGTCTGCAAAAACACCACCTGCTGTAACCTGTCTGTCTCGTCGAACTGTCAGAAAAGTGTTAAGGACTTATAGGTGAAATACCATTAAAGAAGTATTCGCCAAGTTGGATGGCAAAAGGTGTGGACAGTACGCTGAGGTAGAAATCGGTCTTCTGTTTCTACCCCTAAACGATTACTTTTAATGTTAGTGGGATACCCTCCCAGTTAGTTACTATGCCATACGGAGAGATGCTCAGGGAGGTCTGCTTTAGATCGGAGGCAATAATGTCAGTTCTTTTACCGGCGAGTTTCTTAGGTAGTAGTTGTTCGAGAGCATGATAGCAGTGCCTGGCGTGTAGTTCTCTACAAGCAAAATCAATCATGAAACCTCAGCTTTGTCTGAAATTAAGACTATCTTGTCAGTTCAGCGGGTCAACTGCGAGCTTGGCACTATTTGAGGTTTAGAGTAAAATTATTACTTTAGTCCCAACAGTCCCAGCAGTCCCAACAGTCCCAGCAGTCCTATCAGTCCCAGCAGTCCTATCAGTCCCAGCAGTCCAAATAGTCCCAGCAGTCCAAACAGTCCCAATATTCCCAATATTCCCAACAGTCCCAACAGTCGCAACAGTCCCAATATTCCCAATAGTCCCAACAGTCCCAGCAGTCCCAACAGGACCAAAAGTCCCAACAGTCCCAGCTGTCCCAACAGGACCAAAAGTCCCAACAGTCCCAGCAGTCCCAACAGTCTCAGCAGTCCCAACAGTCCCAGCAGTCCCAACATTCCCAACAGTCCCAACAGTCCCAGCAGTCCCAGCAGTCCCAGCAGTCCCAGCAGTCCCAACAGGACCAAAAGTCCCAGCAGTCCCAGCAGTCCCAGCAGTCCCAACAGTCCCAACAGTCCCAGCTGTCCCAGCAGTCCCAGCAGTCCCAACAGGACCAAAAGTCCCAGCAGTCCCAGCAGTCCCAACAGTCCCAGCAGTCCCAACAGTCCCAACAGTCCCAGCTGTCCCAACAGTCCCAGCTGTCCCAACAGTCCCAGCTGTCCCAACAGGACCAAAAGTCCCAACAGTCCCAGCAGTCCCAACAGTCGAAGTTGCTAAAAACGGGAGAGGATGGTGGACAAGGAACGGGAAGGAATTTGTTCCTAGCATTTTGAGCAAACCATCCCAGCATTCACATGTTACGATTTCGAGGAATTATTGTGTACTGAAATTTTCGATGTCAGAACTCGAAACCACATACTCCTAAATATTAGGTCACAGCGTTAATAGTTCATCCAAAAGTGTCGAGAAAGTCTTATGTAAACCTTATCAGGATTGCCATCGGCTGGAAGGATTAAGTGATGATCTACTTGGAATGCATTAGAATATGGTAGTGTAGTATGGGACTCACATCTTGAGTGGAAAGGTTACAATAAACTGCTGCTAGATTTGTTTCTGGAAATTCATTGCAGAATGCAATCAGTAACAGATATGATTTTTTTTTAACTGCTTAACGTCTCCTATAACAACTAGGTCCTTATAGACGGGAAAGGATGGGGTGCAACGAATGGGAAGGAATTTGGCCATGGCGTTTTGAAGGAAGCATCCCGACATTCACCTGGAGTGATTTGAGGAAACCATGGAAAACCCAAATCTGGATGCCCGGACGGGGATTCGAACCGCCGTCCTCCCGAATGCGAGGCCAGAACGCTAGCCGTTACACCACCACGCTCGGTAACAGATATGATAAAAGAGCTGGAATGGAATTCATTGCAAGACAGGAGGAGGGTGAAGAGGGTCATGGGAGAGTACAAGGCATATACTGGCGATGAGGCATGGGAAAATATTGATCTAGGTACGAAAAGCAGTGCACGGAAGGGAAAAGATGACCATGACCACAAGCTGGCACTCGATGTCAGGCACAAGGGTGTGGGAAGATTCTCTTTATTAGGTAAGGGTGTGAGGAATTGGAATAATTGAATTGATGAATAATTTACCAAAAACGTTGAAAGAATTCATAGTTAAAATTAGTAGAGGGCAAATGTAGGTGGGTGCAGGAAAGGAGGAAGATGGGTGTGTAGGGAAATTTCCACCGGAGAATGGGCTCCATTGCAGTTTAATTAAATAAAATAGATAAAAAAGCTAAACAATTAAATTAGCATACAACTTACAGTGGATATGAACTAATAGGTATCGCAGATGTTGCTACTGCTGTTGAGGTACTACTTTCTACGGATTTGGTTCGAAAGTCAATAGGGCCAGACAGACTAGGAGTAGGAGATAATTCGAACGTGCTTTGCTAGAGTTCTGGAAGTACAAGAGGGAACCGCGGTTTGTTCTCTAGTACGGGGTTTGCACAGCAGACAATATGGCCCCCCAGACTTACGTAATAGTGTAAGGAGTTGAACATGGAGTTAGTTTACTCGTATCTGGGGTGCAGAGGTCAGCGTGGGTCAGCTTAACGCACCGAGTTTATAGTCCGACCTGGTGAGACTCAGTCCAGTGAATCACTAGCTACATTTCACATCGCCTGTCAACAGGTGACGTCGCTACGACTTACGGAAACCACAAACAAATTGAGCAAGCGGTATAACGATTCTAAAATTAGACTCACATGTACTGGAATTCTATACGTACACCAGGAACCTGTTGCAATCCTGATGGGTTTTATCAAGAGAAAAGTCCACTAATGCGTTTTACTGAATTAACCATGTTGGTGGTTTTTTCGCCCCATGTCCTTTAGTTGCTATGGTAACTGTTGTATGGGTTATGTTTCCGAGTTGCAACGAAACAAATGCTTTTGATGGCAGACGCGTTTCGTCTTTATTAAAGGCATCTTCAGTGCCCTAGGTAAACACACACACACACATAATTATATATACACACACACTCATATATACACACATACACTCGCACACACACACACACACACACACACACAAACACACACACATACACACACATACACACACGCATACACACACACATACATATACTCTCACACACACACACACACACACACACAGATACACACACACATACCCACACACACACACACACACACACACACACACGAGTATTTATATATATGTATATATATGATGTTATTTGATTTTTGTTCAGTTTTCTGATATTATTAACCAGGTACTTACAGTTTTTATATATGCATTAACACGCGCAAGTTCGTGTTTCCATACCAGCTACTATTCTCGCACTATCACTACTGGGACTTGGGGCTAGGAACGGGAAGGAATTCGGCCATCGTTTTTTGAAGGAAGCATCCCGGCATTCGCTTGGAGTGATTTGGGTAGACACAAACCCGCATGGGGATTCGAACCCACGTTCTCCCGAATGCGAGGGCAGAGCGTTAACCACTCACCCACGACGCCCGGTTGCAGATACAGCTGCTCCCGACCAGCATGCAACTGTCTTAATAACAGGCCTACAGTAATTCGTAAGTGGAGTGTATTCTGTCATTAGTTAGTTATGTGTATTAATACTGCAAATTTCTTAACGTCACCATGTATGTACATTCAGTCACTGACGATGCCTCGCTCCGCTAGGGCGAAACGCGTCCGAGTCTATACGAATTTAGAACCAATTGCTAACAGAGGATGATTCCATTTACAATCGAACTCGTAAGTCACCAGTTTGGACTGAACATTCCCCTTCACGCAACTTGTTACAACGACCACATCATTAATAGTAGGTCCAAAGCTAACATTTATCCTCTTGTGGTTAACTAACATTGTATCCAAAACGCTAACAATAGCCGAAAGTTTCCGCTGCCAAATTTCGCTCTCTGTTTGAAGTGAACAATTGCACAGGCGTGTTCGGCGATTTTTGGACAGGAATAAATCTACGTGTTCGCGACTTCGCGTCACCGACATGGTATCACGTGATGCGCGTGTGATATTCAGTTTCAAGTTTTCACTTAGGTAGGCAGTTCCCAATGATTGCCAACTGCTTTTTTAATTATTATTTCTTCTTCTTAATCTTCGTTCGCTTCAAATGAATACACAAAATTCGTTATACGTTGGTTCAGACTAAATTGTTGCGAGGACAGTATACGAAGCGAAAGGAACGCATTTTGGAAATGGCGGATGAGGAAAAAATTGTGGAAGAGTCTTACAGAAAGAAGAGACAGGCTGGTAGGTCATATTTTCAGACATGCTGGATTGGTTAACTTGTTAGTGGAGAGAACAGTCGAAGGTAAAAACTGCAGAGGAAGACAGAGATTAGAATGTATGAAGCAGATAATTGAGGTCATGGGTTGTAGGGGATAAGTAGAGATGATAAGGTTAGCACAAGATAGGAAAGGATGGAGGATTGCATCAAACCAGTCGAGAAACTGATGTCAGCAACAACAACAAAAAGTGTCAACAGAAACGAGAGGAATTTTTCTATTCGTAAGATAATGAATGGATTAGAGATTTGATAATATATTCGACTGCTTCACGGATGACCGGTTGCCGACATTACCCGTCTCCTGATGCTGCGAAAAATTCACCAATTATCTGTAAGGTTTATAAGCTTCCCTGGCTTAGATTTCATCTCCGGGTTGAGATGTTTTAGCGGTAAAATAAAAGCTCGGGAAATTGTTCACCTGAAGATGACCAAGCTCAGTGATCGAAACGACGAAATAAAGTTTGGAGCCTCATTGGCTCGACGTGTACAGATTAACGTCATAAGCACTACTGAACGCTATGAATGTCGCTTACTGTTTTAGTACGGGTCTGAGAAATGATACGAGATATGTTGGAGTCGAGATTCTACTTGCTGTGTTCCGAGTAATACGGCAATGTCCGCATCGCTACTGTTAAGATGTAGCGCCAAGTTCTGCAGTGAGTCGCACAGCACAGCCCGTAGCGTTAACTGTTTGCTCGTGAGCTGTCCATTACCTGGAGTCGAGTCAGTGACCTAGCAGGAACCATGACAAACACGCTCAACATACGACCCTGTGAAGGGTATACCGGAGCAGATAGGAGACGCAATAGACGGTGACGAATCTATGCACCAGAGACGAAGAAAACTTTGGTCGAACCATAGCTTGAATATATTACTGTAGTTTGAGATCCACATTATGTGTTCACCAGATACAGTAGTTTGGGGGCATGCAAAGGAGACCAGCTAGACTTGTTTGTGAAAATAACCGCAGGACAATTAGTAACTGGCGTGATAGAGGAGCTGGAATCAGATTGATTGAAAGAGGAGGGTGAAGAGAGAGTGTAAAGCGCTTAGCTATATTCACTACTAGCTGATACCCGCGAATTCGTACGCGTGGATTAGGAATTTCTTTGCCAGAATTGAATATAGAAAGTTGTTGGTAACGAAGGATTGGTCCCAAACAACACCGAGTCGGCATAATATGACAGGAAAGCCATCACTATATCTTTCTACCATCGAACCTGTCTCTTGAAGAGAATCAATTTCCAACATATTTAAAAACAGAAAAACAAAAGAGTGTGAGGGGATGTTGGAGGGGGGGGGTTGATAGGGGGGGGGCGTTAACTAAGGGCAGGTTTATTTCAGCTTGGACTTTTCTTCTTTCTTCAACATGAGCATCAGATTCTTGGGTTCTAATAACTTTAGCTGCTCGTGCTCTGCTGGAGCTACAACTTAGGCCAGCTTACGTCCGCAAGGCATGTCAAAAAAGAAGGCAAAATAAACTAGTGCCAGAAACATTTAAGCAGTCACAAAGTAATAGCACAGACAAAATGGGCACGTTTTTTCTCTAAACGAAATTTACACTAACATAATGCGCGAGAAGCATAGCTTGAGCAAGCGACGTAACATTACAGACTAACACACACATCCGTCTCTCTGTCACCATTCGATAAGTTCATAAAATTTCGTGACTACAACTGTTAATCATACCGAAAAAAAAAAGTCCTGTGCCCTCCCTACAGATTTTCTTGTAAAATTCCGTCAATATAGGTATAGACATTTAGTTGTCAAAACGTAACAAAAGACAGAGACTTACTTCCGTATTTATAATAATATTACTGTGGTTCACACTCACACACTGACTGCGAACAACACCTGAGGGATCATTATAACGTAAAAAAGTGTGCACCTACAGCATTGCAAGACTACCTACAATTTGCCTCGCATTGCACCCCTAACTTTGTGATATCTACTGTTTAACATTCAATCCGAATAACCGACGGCCCAGGCGTGACTCTTACGATCAAAAACAATTTTTTAAAATCTTCGCCTCTTCTGAGATTTGAACTGGAGAGCACGACCCAAACATTAGCAAGCAAGCGCTTTAATCACTGAGCAACCTGACCGCTACACGGAAAAAATTACAGAGACCTCCATATCCAACGCGTCTGTCTATCGCCGTTCAGTAATTTTTCGAAATTATAAGACAACATGTATTATTTATATAGATAATTTTTCAACCAAATGTAGACAGTATTTTTCTCCTTGTTTCAAAGGATAAGTGTGCAAAGTTTCATCGAGATCGGATGAAAACTGTGGATTTGTATGAAGAACAAACAAACATCGCGCATGCTACTATAGAACTTTATTTTCAATAAAAGGTCTGTAGGGACTGGCAACCAGATGTTAAAAAAACCAGATAATTAATCATGTTTGGCTAACTATTCCAAACACTAAAGCTGGAGTGATTTGGGAAACCATGGAAAACCCAAATGTGGATGCCCGGACGGGGATTCGAACCGTCGTCCTCCCGAATGCGATGCCGGAACGCTAGCCGTTACACCACCACACTCGGTGAAAAAAAAAAATATTGCAGTATTATATGGAAACAGACTTTCCTTATGAAGACATGTAGAATTTGGTATAAATGTATATTTTCTTTTTAAGTTTATTTTTATAAAATATTAAAATATAAATATAAATTTATTTTTCCATATCCGCATCCGCTTCTGCAAAACATCCGCAGAAGTCAATCAGTGGAAATCCGCATCCCCAAGATGACCTCCGTTACAAACCTATTTTTAAACAATGCTGTATCTTACAGGTAAATACCATGCATAGCCATGTAGGTATTAAAACATGCTAATTAAATTAGATCGGTATAACTCAACTACTGCTGCTGCTAGGGAATAAGCTCCCAATGCATGCTGCCAAGTCTACGAACCAGTGAAATGCAAAACTGGGAATTAAGCAAATACATACAAAGCCAGAACGTGTTCAAAGCAAATCCACTCTATACGTGCAAAGCCTATGCCCGATGTGCAGTGAAATACTGTGCTAATAGTTTGCAACTGAAGCAGGAGGAATGATACGTACCACTGTGGCCGTCTGAAGAAGACGAAGATGAAGAGGACGAACTGCTTGACCCTGAAACGGCAGGAGAAACGACCTTCAAACTTGCTGCAGAAAAAGGAAGTAAAAATAGTGGCGGAGACTAAGGGAAACTGGGCAACCTAATACTGACCTTCAAAAATTCAACCACAGAGGGTAGCATGCGCGAAAACTTTTTTGTTTGGTGGTCGTAATGCTTTACTCTCAAACACTTGTTAGGACGAAGTACAGTAACTTTTTTTAGGAGAAAGGATAAAACTGTAGCCAAGCTGCCATAAAGACGTAGTCACATTTTCCGTCCATTTTTGTCTCTAGTTTGAATACTTTTAGTCCAGACACATATTTTGTTCGTAACAAGTTGTTTGGAGGTCTACACGATATATATATATATATATATATATATATATATATATATGTGTATATATAGGGTGTTTCAAAAAGGACTTTACAACTTTCAAAATTCATATAAATTTTATGAAACAAGGTACAGAGCTGGTTTTGGTGTTGCTTTAAAGGAAAACACTTCAAGCTTTGACTCGCGTAGTCCGCTAGTGTCTAATCGCGCCGCAAAAGCGCTAGCGGCAGTTACGTTAAAGATGGCTGCCTTCACTGGACCCGAGCGTGCTAGCTGTGTGTTTTGGTTTGAAGAATCGAAGTCTGCGACAACAGTTCAGCGCAATTTTCGTACCAAGTACGCTAAAGATCCTCCTAGTAGGCCCACAATTTATGAGTGGCATAGATGTTTTGTAGAAACAGGGTGCTCAGTAAAACATAAAAAATCCTCAGGTCGTCCAAGCACATCTGACGAGGTCGTTGAGCAAGTGAGAAAAAGTTTTGTTAACAACCCTACGAAATCGACCCGGCGTGCATCTCGTGAGCTGCAAGTCCCACATACGACGGTTTGGCGTGTGTTGAGAAAACGTTTGCATTTGAAACCATACCGATATTCGCTTTTACAAGCAATTAAAGACACTGATAAGATTGCACGTAGTGCGAGTCTGGGAAGAAATCGACTACCGATGGGATGTCTGCAGAATAACCAACGGAAGCCACGTAGAACATCTTTAGTTTAAGGTAAAAATCTTGAAGTGTTTTACTTTAAAACAACACCAAAACCAGCTCTGTACCTTGCTTCATAAAATTTATAAGAATTTTCAAAGTTGTAAAGTCCTTATTGAAACACCTTGTATATATTATCTGTTTAACGTCTCTCTAACAGCGAGGTGTTTAGAGACGGGAAAGGATGGGGGGCAAGGAATGGGAAGGAATTCGGCCATGTCATTTTGAAAGAAGCATCCCGGCATTTGCCTGGAGTGATTTGGGGAACCATGGAAAACCCAAATCTGGATGCCCGGACGGGGATTCGAACCGCCGCCCTTCCGAATGCGAGGCCAGAACGCTAACCGTTACACCACCACGCTCGGTGTCTGCACGATACGAAATGAAGCGGCTTTACGCTTTACTGGTGTCTGGATGGGGAAAACACTGGAGGCAAGGAACGGGAAGGAATTTGGCCAAGGAAAACATAAATCCGCATAACCGGACGGGGATTCGAACCCACCTCCCCCGGAATGAGGAGTATGAGCGCTACGGCTCACCCACCACATTTATTTCCGCCATTTAATTGTAATTTACGATATTCTGACAAGGGGGTGTGGAATTCCGGAATCTCCCCCCCCCCCCTCCGTCCTCTGGTGAGAGTTCGTAAGATTTGGTAGGACCCTCTTCCCCTTAAAAACGACGCGAGATTTTGAGGGAGACCCCCCCCCCCCCCTCCTACCAATCGACCTCGCAACAATTTGACCAAAATACCCCCCCCTCCTAAAATCGACTTTCGCCTCATTTATGAACTTTTTTTTAGCTCTACAATTATACTAAAATTTCAAAACCTCAAGTGAGATTTCGCCGAACCCCCCCCCCCCAACTATTTCACCTGACGTCATTAATGGATGCCGCCCCCCCTCCAAGAGAAAATAGTACAAAAATGGGTTACTGTGCAAAGTACGGCCAGTAGAAAAAACTGTTAATTCGAGTTGAAAATACTACTAGCTTCTTCCTTGGCGCTTACTCTTTAACGAAAAGTGTACCTGAAAGCCGTAAAATATGTAACAAAGGTGTAATCCGCGCCGAAACATGCGTTTACGCACGTTACTAACTTGGCGTTAATAGAGATCTTGAGCCGCCTGTGACGTAATTATAGTCAGAATTTGGCATAGCCATTGTCTTCTTCACTCAAAATCCTCTAAGCACCATGGAATATTACTAGTCATTTGGGTCCAGGCTGCCATTCGGCCTAAACACAACAGTTACGCATATTATGGCATTAGCGGCAATAGACGTCTCGTTCCGTGTGTGACGTCATTATAGTCAGAATGCGGCATGGCGGCCTCATTAGTCGTTCAAAATCCACTATACACTACGGAATATTAGTCGTAATTCCGGTCCAGGCTGCATTTCAACCTAACCTCAGCGTCCACCAATACAGCTCTTTGAAAATCAACATGTGTACAGCTTGAGGAATAGCACATTCGCGGTAAAAATGGCTTCTACACATCGGCTAATACGGCACGTAACCCGACGATTTTTCACTATATTACTTCTTTCCTACCTGTTTCATCGGCTTCGAGTACACTTTTTCTTAAATAGAAATACCTAAGGAATGCGTTAATCACATTTTCATCGAGAAATAACAGTTTTTTCTACTGGCCGTACTTTGCACAGCACCCCAAAAATGTCTTCTGTAATCAATAGGGGAAAAAAGCTACGTGCTATGTGAGGTGGGGGGGGGAATTATTCAAAAGGCCAAAATGGGGCTACGTAGTTTATGGACGGTCCCTGAGTAATCGTGCACCACCTCCTGTGCTACCCTGCCGGCCAAGTTCTGACGAGGGGAGATTCTGCGTCACGGGGGCTCGAAGCAGCGAACTCCGGCGAGCGCAGACACCGTTCCAGTGCGTTAGCCACTTCAGCTACGTGGCAGGCTGGTATTTCATCCTGTTCGGAGACACGAGCTATGTGTGCAGTGGAGATAAGATTTGACCCCAGTGTATTTGTTCCCTTATCTAGGAGACGTGACGTGCCAACATACTCCTAAGTGCTACTAAATATCTTGATATTCAGGAAAACGAAACCGTTTTTAGGCAACGTAAATAACAGACGACAAGGGGAAAGATCCCATCACTCACCACTGTTGTTGCGCGCGCATACCTCCATTGTTCCTCTACGCACGAATGCAGTTTAAAACCGAAATATTCCAAGCTGTGTTCGTCTTATGTTTTATGTATTCGTCGCAATCTTGAGAGCTCAACTTTGGCGGATAATTGGTTTTGCTGCTTATTGTAATTTAGAAACGTGTCTTACAATATATTACACTAATTTTCCCAGAAAAAAAAAAAAAAATTTCGTTGGACATAATGTAGTAAGACTGTGGGATCACATTCTGCTGGAAGCTTCAGATGACCTTTTAGGACTTTACACTACATCGATGTCGAAGTCATTATAGGCGGGAGAAGAGTGGGGACAAGTAACGGCAAGGAATTCGGCCACGGCCTTTCTGAAGAACCATTTCGGCATTTAATTATTATTATTATTAATTTAATTGCGATTTAGGACACGATCCGGTGGAAATTCCCTTAGTCACATAATTGCTCCTTTTTTATTTTATTTTCCAAGTATCTTATATAATTTCAGTGTAAAATTCCTCTCCCATCTACTTCTGCGATTTAGAAATTTTAATTTTAAATTCCTTCAGAGTTTCTGGTAAATTGTTCTTACTCGAGATTTCAATTTTCTGTTGTATGATTAGGGGGCGTGAGGTGAAATGGGGGGGGGGCCTAAATCCCACCAAGGGAGGGGAGGGGGTCAACGGAAATCTCACTTCTTCATAGGATGGGGGGGGGGGGGGAGAGTTCCAACCAGATCTCACCACGAGGGGGGCGGGGCGCGTCCAGAATTTCGGAAAAATACCCCACGTAATTAGTGAACACCCCGTAAAAATTAATATGGCCGGAAGAATATTTATTATATTTTACTACGTATTTATCTTTACAGCTGTCGCTGTTTGCCTGGAATGATTTCGGAAAACTACGGAAAAACCGAAACATGGATGTCGGGACGGGGATTCGAACCCGCGTCCTGCGGAATGTCATGCCGCTCACCATCCAAGTTCCGACTGTGGACATCTTGTAGGTGCAACTACTAGAGTTTCGTCGCAACTGGACGCAAACATGAAAATAGCGGTAAAACCGAACCCTTGTTTGTTGAGAGTATGCGGGGAATGAATTCCTGGAAGGAACGGGGAAATGGGCCACGGACTATGTCGAGGATCGTTAGGTTGAAGACAGATGTAAGGACTGGGAGGATATCTAGTTTTGTATTATGAAATGTACAAGTTTTGCCTCAGAAAAGTTTGAATATGCTCTCAAGTGGATGAACCAATACAAAAGGCAAAAAGTTTGGTGTAGCTTCTATATTACAGAGCAGTGATTCCCAACGGGAGTGATACCGCCCCCATCTAGCGTGGTGGGTGAGTGGTTAACGCTCTGGCCTCACATTCGGGAGCACGAGGTTCGAATCCCCGTCCACGCATCCAGATTTGGGTTTTTCCACAGTTTTCCGAAATCGGTCCTACTGAATGCTGGGATGCTTCCTTCAAAAGGCCATGGTCGAATTCCTTCCCGTTCCTTGTCTCCAGTCCCATCCCGCCTCTAATGACCTCGACGTCGACGAGAAAAAAAAGTACTGCCCATTGGTCGGCGTTGAAGATATCAGAGGGCATTGCTGGTCCAAAGTAATTAAAGTAATTTTAGTGAGCCTTGAGAACCAATTACCTTACCCCTTGCTCTTAAATATCATATCCAGCTTTAAGGGCTGCAGCAAACAAGATTTTCCATTGCATTCCCAGGATCATACGTAGCCAAAAGAGTATTCAGTGCAGTCGGCAATTTACTAGTCTAGAAAAGAAATAGTTTGTCAATAGTGGATCGCGGCGAATTAAAATTCGTCGTCGAGGTCAATAGAGGCGGGATAGGACTGGGGACAATGAACGGGAAGGAATTCGGCCATGGACCTTTTGAAGGGAGCACCCCGGCATTCAGTTGGAGTAATTTTGGGAAACCATCGAAAACCCAAATCTGGATGCTCGAACGGGGATTCAAACCCGCTAACCACCTGATTGCGAGAAATGGCTTTTAGATTGAAACATTCCCCAGTTTCTGACGCAAACTTAACGTGTTTGCTTTGTTTGACCCCTGGGGTGACTCTCTGTATTTTTTTGTTAATAAGGAACGAGCTCACTGTATATTTCAAATTAACTACGGAACGTAAAGATGCTGTCTGTCCAATGTGACTATTGTAGCCGCGTAATTCTAAATTGCGATTGATAGGTCGTATTTTGAGGAACTGAAATGGTCATACAAAGGAGATAGCGTATAAAACACTAGTGCGTCCGCATCTGGATTACTGTTGTGGAGTTTGGGATCCGTATCGCAAGGTTCTGATTGACTCAGTGGAGAGGGTGCAGAGGAGAGCCGCTCGATTCGTGACTGGTTGTTACAGCCCTTATGAAAGCGTCACAGAATTGATACGTAGATTGGGCTGGGATAGTTTGGAAGACAGATGACGTAGTTTGCATCTGAATTTATTGGAGAATACGCGAAAATCTTTAAATTACGAGGGCAATGAAATAATTCTTCCGCCAACCTATTTAAGTCACAATGACCGGAGGGATAAGATTCGAGAAATAAGATGCCGTACGGATGCTTTTATGTATTCCTACTTTCCTCGCGCTATTCAAGATTGGAACGCGCGGGTTTAGGATTGGTGCTTAGCACCCTCTGCCACCCACAATGTTTCTGACTTGCAGACTATGGATGTTGATGTAATTTAATCTGGTAATCCTGTCGGGTCAAGGAGATCAACAGTTTTATATGGAATCCGGAGCACGGATTGTCCAAGCATCTCAGCAAAGCTGTTAATCAAACTTCAATCTTCAGACTACGAAAAAATAAAATATTTGTTTACTATTTGTCCAGCGCAAAAACAAAATTAACATCACTTAACACTAGAATGGAAGATCGTTACTTTCTAATACCGTTTATAAGATACGCTATAGCCAGTTTCAATATACATCCCTGTTTTGAGAAAATTCTATAAACTGGTAAACGGAACATTCTCTACAGACGAAGAAAAATAGCTTCATACCGTCTTTTCTTAATCTCCATTACCTCCCTCCAAATATTTCTACATCCTTCTGTTCAAACGGATTTTCTTTTCAGCTCTCTTTCCCGGAAACCGTCAAAATCTGCGTTCTTTTATTAGCATATAGCACTTTTCCAGACTTTTTCTTCTTAGAATTTATTTTTGGAACGTTCGCTTTCACTTCCGTTAGAAAGAAAAGAAAAAACTGTCTTTAGTCAGTCTTAGCGGTTCGTTTGTAGCAAATGTCAACAGATTGTATGTCTTTTTTTTCTTCCCCTCATATCATCCGAAAAGTTTCCCAGTCTCCATATCTAATTATTATTAAATTTTCCCAAAGTTGCGGGTCGACTACCATTGACGTGTCTTACTCATAGTTGGGAAGGTCTTATTTGTATCTTTGGTTTTACGGCCGCATGCAAGCACTTTTATACCTACTGCCAGGTCTTACTAGGTTAGTACCTAGAAGGGTGGGGGGGGGGGCGAAGTGGAGTCGCGCCAAAGAGGTCATCTGTTGATTGAGTGGTTTCGGCAGTAAAATTCAGAGTCGGCAGCAGATCGTACACCTGAAGATGACCAAGCACTGTGTGACCGAAACGTCAGAAGAATATTTGCAGCATGCGGCGAGTATCAATTAACATCACAAACACGAAAAACACTTTTTAATTTTAAAGTAAAAGTCCATTACTCTTGTTTTAGTACGTCTCGGAGATATGATTTGTGATATGCTGGAGAAGCGACAGGTGCCCCAGGGCGAGATTGTTTGTCACGCGGTGCGTCAGCAGCTAACGACAGTGTTAATGGGCCTCACTCAGCAAACGTGGAAGAGAGAGATCCCAAACTGAGGTCGGGGCGCGAGATGGGAACGTAGAAAACTGAGGCAGTTACACGGTAATACATACACGCATACAAGAAAAAAGAATCGATATTTATTACGCGATGAATCTGATTCGATATATCTCGAAACGCCGAAACATCGATATATTTAATGTCTGGACGTTGTGGATCATTTTCCTCAATTGCCGATAATACTGATAAATAAATACAGCCTAAGCAATTGGATAATTGTTCGTTTATTTGCTTTCCGAAAGAGTTTAGTTTCTCAACTGAAGCATCTTCAGCGGTTTCCCTGTTAATCGTGTATACATGTTACAATATTGTTATGTTTTACATTTTGAATATTCAAGTTTTTCTGCAAATTATAATCTACTAAGGGGACGTCCATAAATTACGTGAGGTGAAATAAGGGGGGGGGGGGGGAGGGGGGCATCTGGCTAAATCTCACCAAGGGGGAGGGGGGGGGGGTAAACTGAAATCTCAAGTGAGATTTTCGAAATTTGTTTGGACTGTAGAGCTAAAAAAAAAAAAGTCTACAAATGACGTGAAAATCGATTGTAGGGGGGTATTTAATCGCAAAGTGGGGGTGTAACCGGCTTTGGACGGGTGAGACCTAAAAAAGAGGTTTTTTTCCGGCCATGGCCTTTTGAAGGAAGCATCCCGGCATTCGCCTGGAGTGATTTGGGGAAACCATGGAAAACCCAAATCTGGATGCCCGGACGGGGGATTCGAACCTCCGTCCTCCCGAATGCGAGGCCAGAACGCTAGCCGTTACACCACCACGCTCGGTAAAAAAAAAAAAAAGTCTCATAAAGTTGCGAGGGCGATTTCTTGGGGGGGAGGACGGGTCTCACGGAACAAATCTCACCAGAAAGGGGGGGGGGGTCAACCAAATCTCACGAAGTCTCACCAGATGGGCGGGGGTGGTCCGGAAATTCACAAAAACACATAACATAATTAATGTACGCTCCGTTACATACCTCAGTATTCCTGGATAATCTCCAGCGTTTTACGAAAACAAGACGAGTTCCCAGTGAAGGGTTCTCTAATTGCCCGCGTTTCCCCATATTCCGAGAGTGGAGCCTCTTCCCCGAAGTATGCAAAACAAATTGCTGTTTCTTCCCGGAAGCCATGACAGCTGCGGAATATTATTCGCAGAACAACGGATTTTATAATACGGCGCGCCCCGTTGGCTCACAAAGGGAGGCCTAGGTTGCAACGATCAACCGATAATACCGGACCAAAAATTTCGATATTTATATCGATATTTTTTATGTGGTCAATACGATAATATTGATATGATGCAGTGAAATATCGAAAACTACAATCCCCTTAGCGTTAAAAAAAAAATTAAAAAAAAAAAATAATCTTGAAAATTATTGTATATGTGGTAGGGACCAAATTTGACTAAGTCAATCACTGATCTAACGCTATAACAAAATTGATAACGTCCTTTCTTACTCTGTGCTTCCACTGCTTTCCGTGCACGTTATTCGTTTCTTATTCTTTTTCATTCACCGTTTTATTATTACTACTTAAGCCCATTAGGACTACGCAAAGTACTCAGAAGCGTTTGTTCGCTTTCCTTTGTGCCCATATTTCCTTCATACGCTTGCTGTGGGCTTCTTTTCTCTCATCTGACCATGTTGTTCCAGGTCTTTTCTTGTGTCTTTCCTCCCGGTTAACTTGCAACTTGTGAATTTTGGATTTAGATATATCTCTGCTTTCGATATCCTTCGGAGCAATTTCTGTTAATATTGATTAAAATACTTATTTCTAATATAATTTATACTAATATCGAAAAATATGTACAGTTACCGGCTTGATGAGGGTGGTATCGATTATCGATATCTGCCTGGCTCAGATAGAAATATCGATATTGATATCAACTTACATCCCTAGTCGGAGCCCGTAAAAAGGTGAAGTTCAGATTTAATTCATTCTAAGTGTAAAGTGTCAAAGTTGTAACACGCATTCGGTCGTCATTATAAAGGTAATAGGGATTAAATTAAACTGTTAGTTGGGTGTTTCGTTTTATATGTAGCCCTCATTAAATAAAATACCTGCGAGAAAAACTCCCCATAGAAATTCTTGCGCAGATATTTCACGCCTCATACTTCTTTCCAGCTTCTTGTTTCATCCTCCACGGAAATAATTTTACGCTGACTATTATTTATCTGTTTTCCTTCGTTCAAACTATTTCTTCAGCCGTTAAACATTTTTCTTTACCCCCAAACCGATAGGTTTTTTTGTGTTTTTGTTTTTGTCATCTCTCTTGGTATTTGAATATCTCATAAATTTCTTAATTATTTATCAGATTTACAGAAAAACTGAATTCTCACATTTCTCCATTCACAGCAACAAGTAGAGAAAAGAATATAATCTAGAAACATTTGATTTTGGGGATTTTAGGAGAATTTAATTTTTTTTTTTAACGATTTGGTTTGTTCCTGAGCATTTATGTCAGTGTCAAATTTTTCTTGGGGTCTTTAACAGGGTTATATTTCTATGTTCATGGCGCAGATAGAAGTATCGATATATTTATCGATATTGATATCAACTTGCATCCCTAGCCGGAACCCGTAAAAAGGTGATATCAACCAAAATATTGAAGGACGATTCTTGACTAAATATAAGTGATAAAACGAAGCAGAAGTGATAGCAATAATGGTATTTCAAAAATATAAATAGGATCGGATACAACAGGAGAAGTGAATTCTGTTACTTAGGAAGTAACATTACAATTGACAGCCGAAGCTGGAATGAAGTAAAAAAAACAACAACAACAAAAAAACCAGAATAACACTAGACAAAAGGCCATTCACGAAAAAGGGAAATCTTTTATTTTCAAATATTGAGTTAGAAGTCGGGAAGAATCTTTGAAACTAGGTATGGAACACAGCGCTTTATGGCAGCGAAGCATGTACTTTAGGAATACCAGAAAGAAGGGACGTTAAAGCATTCGAAATGTGGTGATGTAGAAGGATGTTGCAAAATAAGTGGACAGATAAAATACGACATAAAAGTGTTTAAGAGATGATGGGTGTTGAGAACTATGTGGAAGAATCCGACGGAAAGAAGATAAAGGATGGTAGGTCATCGTTTAAAACATGCTGGACTGGTTGTCCATCGCTTCCTATCTTCATCTCTACATATCCCTTACAACCCACGTCCTCAATTATCTGCTTCATATATTCTAATCTCTGTCTTCCTCTACAGTTCTTACCTTCAACTCCTCCCTCCACAAACAAATTTACCAATCCTGCATGTCTCAAAATATGACCTACCAGCCTGTCTCTTCTTTCTCTAAACCTCTTCCACAAAGTTCTTTTCTCACCCATCATTTCCAAAACTCGTTCAGTACTTAGTTTCTTCTTCAGAAAAGGCTTTCTGGAACCACGTTCCAATTTCAACTTGTTCATCTTGTGTTGTTTTCTTCCGTTCTGTCCAATATTCCTTCATCATTTCGCAGTTTCTCTTCCTTCCTTTCCATACCGCTTCGGAGAAGATATCTTTCATCTTCTGTCTCGGAATCCTTCCTTACATAGTACCTTCTTTCTAAAGATCTCTTTCCTTAACTTCCTCGTCTCTTACCTGATTTCTTTCCATATCTTTCTTAACCTCCTCCAGCCAGATGGTTGTTTTGATTTTTTTTGCCCATAGGTAATCGAGTATCTTTTTTGTTTGTTATTGTTCATTCTAGAGATATGTCAAAAAAAAAAAAAAAAAAAAAAAAAAAAAAAAAAAAAAAAAAAACAAAAAAAAAACAAAAAAAAAAAAAGACAGCAATCTCCCCTCTTTCTTACTGTTTCTGTTATATTTTATATTTTCTGATATATTTCCTTATTACTTCTTAACTTTCATAACTCTGTTTTAACTGGACGCAAGATTTCTCTCATGATTCTTCTTTCTAGTATTTCCAATTACCCTAGCTATAGTTCACCACTAGGCATTCACTAGCATATAGACACTTTGGTTTCACCAATCGTTTGTAGTGCCTTATTTTCAGATTTTTAGACAAGCAATTTTGTGGCTATACACTAGCGCCATCGAGACTAAAGTCCCGATCAAGCTTCCTGCGGATTTCAAAGCCAACAAACGGTGCTCCAAGCAATGAAAGAATATTGGCCTGGGAGAAGAGAGTGCAACAAGATTTCGAGTGGATCAAGCCAAAAGAGGGTCTACCACCTGGGTCAGAACAATCATGGCCCATATGGAAGTCGCTAAACAGGCATCGAGTTGGAGTTGGCCACTGCAAAGATACTCTTGCCTCATGGGGATACCTGGGAGAACCATGGAGGAAGGAATATATGGAGACGACGGAAGGGACCTTCACCACGCACTGGAGTGAAACCGGGTGGAGAGAAGTGGGGTGGGGAGGCCGCCATATTGTTCGCCGTAGAAACACGGCGAATAAGCACAAAAACCTCAAGGGAGTCATAAGACAACCGTGGCACCGCGATTTGACGATGGATTATTATGTAACTCGACGAGACAGACCAAACATGAAGAATATATTTTTTTTTTTGATATCCTGATTAGTTCTCGAGATATACTGTCCCAAAAGTGGGTTAAAATGAGGAAGAAACATTTCCCTAAGGTCAAATTAGGTGTTAGATTCTTATATAACGCGACGAGAAAAATCGAAAATAGAGAATAAAATTTTTCGAAATCTCGCTTAGTTATCGAGATATACTGTCTCAAAAATGAGATGTTTAGGTTGAAATTCAGAAGAAGAATATGCCCAAAGTCAAATTTTATATTAGATTCTTATGTAACACGACGAGAGAAATTGAAAGTAAACAATAAAAATTTTCGATATCTAAAAAGTCAGAAGCTTAAACGGGAGTAGTATACATTGCGATACGCGATACACGTTGTGTCACTAACATGGTGCTTATTAAATTACTAAGAACTAATAATAAATTATTTGTCCCTTCTGGTAAAGGCTGCATTTCAACCTACCCACATTTCCATTAATATCGTCGCTACAAAATCTAACTATGTAAACACATGAAATGCATCGCGAACTAAATTTCGGGTAACAACAACGTTTGCTTCGTCACGTTTCATAGTTCACACAGCACAAATTTTCACAAGTAATTTCATGGTACACTTTCAGTGTAAACTGAATTGGACTAAAGCATGCAGAATACCATATTCATTGTATCGCGATGTAAACTTGACGCGCATAAATTAGACTTGTTACAATAAGGTTTTATGTGTAAAGTAGTAACATTGCCGATTGTCTACACTACACCAACAAATAATTGAGAACAACATTATCATGTTGAGATCAATTAATAAATTTATAACGATAGGGCCTAATGTTGCAGTTACCTATCAGACACTTCAAGAACGATAATTACAATGTGACTTAATTATGAAACGCTATTCCAGGTTGTTTCCTATCTTGTCTGTTTGTGCAATCCTATGCAATACAACTTGGCATTATAGAAAACTTTATAAAATTAGAAAATGAAATATTCTCAGCAGCAGACACAGTGCAAACAGTCCAATGTTTTGGGGTTATTCCTATGGCCGCCGCGCATGCGCAGGAGACGAGTTTTTCACAGATTTAGGTTTAACAGATTTAGCGTTATTTCGTCTCCATGTATTAATTCCTCCATGGAGAAAACCGCCAGATACCACATGTTCGTATGGGGAGAGAGAAACCGTGGTACATCTGCTGTCTTGTATACACATTGGAATAAATGTATCTCAATTTGACCTCCAATCAGCTACTGACAAAGCCATCGCATAGGCAGAAAAACTACTACATATCTAATGCTGTCATTGACAGAAGAAGAAGAAGTTATAATTTTTTTTTAGTGATACCAGACGTTCTTTCCATCCTGTGTATAGTTTCTTCTACCCCGGATTTATGTAATCCTTTTTACTTGAATTATTTTACCCAGATATTTACTTTAAGTGTTTGTTCTTACAGCTTTACACCGCGTCAATGTCGTCGTCATTAGAGGTAGAAAACGACTGGGAGCATGAAACGGGAAGGGGATCGGCCGTGGCCGTTTTGAAAGAGCTATCCCGGCATTCGCCTGGAGTGATTTGGCGAAATCAGGGAAAACTAAAACCTGGATGCCCGGACGGGGATTCGAACCGCCGTCCTCCCGAATGCGAGGCCAGAGAGTTGCCGCTCACCCAGTTGCTCGGTGCTCGAGGGTCGTTTCTTTTGTTTCTTGCAATCTTTGTCTAGTCTAAGCTCTCTAGGCTTATCTCGCAGAGGAGATTTACAGTCGTCGCAAACTTAAGGTTTCTGAGATTCCTCTTACGTAACCTGTTTTTTTCGTGCCTGGTACTCGATGGGATGTGCTAACTCGTATTACAGCTACCAGGTACCAAAGGAATTTGAAATCTGCACTACGAACGGGCAAATAAAAAAAAAATATTGTATCGATATTTCCAAACAGTATCGATATGTTTCGATAGCAGAAACTCTATTTGTCAATAATATTTTCGCCTAAAGCCCGTAATTTTCTAAACATATTTTCAAAATATATCAAATATTTAAAAAGATCCATAAAACAGGAGTGGGGGGGGGGGGGGGGTGTCAACGGAAATCTCACGTGAGGATTTGGAAATGTTTGGTGGACTGTAGAGCTGAAAAAAAAGGTCTACAAATGACGCGAAAGTAGATTTTAGTGGGATTTTTCGTCGAAGAACTGTGGCGTTGTAACCGGCTTTGGAAGGGTGAGACATAAAAAAAAAAAAAAAAAAAAAAAAAATATACGAGGTCGATTTCTAGGGGAGGGGTGTCACGGACCAGATCTAACCAGGGGGGAGGGGGGGGTCTGTAAATCCCGAAAAACACCTCACGTAGTTTATGGATGCCCCCCAAGGAACGGGAAGGAATACGGCCGTGGCCTTTCGAAGGAAGCATCCCGGCATTCTCCTGGATTGATTTGGGGAAAATGATGGAAAGCCCAAACCTGGATGCCCGGACGGGGATTCGAACAGGCGTCCTCCCGAATGCGAGGCCAGAGCGTTAACCACTCACCCACCACGCTCGGTGTTTAACCATATCACAGAATCAGTAATACAACGTAAGTTCTAAATAAAGCTTTCATTACAGTTAACTATGGGTTACATTGTAATTCGATATCACGGAGTAACATACCTTTTGAAAGCGTCTATAAGGGGCCATCCATTAATTACGTGAGGTGTTTTTTTCCATAATTCAGGACCACCTCCCCCTCTCTGGTGAGAATTCGTGAGATTTGGTTCGACCCTCCCCCCTCTAAAACGACATGAGATTTTGACGGAGACCCCCTTACAACTTTTTGAGACCTTTTTTTTTAGGTCTCATGCTCGCAGGAGCAAAAACACCTTCCCTAAAGTCACTTTTTGGACCAAAATACCCGCCCCCCCTAAATTCGACTTTCGCGTCACTTGTAGACTTTTTTTTAGTTCTACCATTCTGCAAGAAATTCAAATCGTTGCATGAGATTTCCGTTGACCCCATCCTCCCTCCCCCTTGGTGAGGTTTCGTGAGATTTTGGAGGACGTCCCCCCCCATTTCAGCTCACGTAATTATTGGACACCCCTTAAGGAGTCCCGCCCCCCACGAGCCATTGTCTACCTCCATATGTATTCAAAATCGATAAAAGAGGTTTCCATTAAAGAAGGTGAGGTGATCTTCCAATTCTGGACCCCCCCCCCCCCCTTCTGGTGAGACTTAGTTGGATCTCCCCCCCCCTCTAGAATGACGTGAGATGTTGACAGAGACCCCTCCCCCCCTCCTCCTACCAATGGACCTCGCAACTTTTGGAATTTCTTTTATTTTTTAGGTCTCATGGTTCAAAAAGCAGATATACCCTCACCCCTCCTAAGCTCGGTTTCAAAACCTCACGTGAAATTTCCCTTGTCCTCCCTCCCCCTTGGTTAGGTTTCGTGTGATTTCGCCGGTTCCTCCCTCCGTATTTCACTAATGGAAGCCCCCTAAATGAGATATTTGAAAGATTATGATCTCCGTTTTGGTGATGTATTTTCAGAAAGGAGTTTTTCGTGATTCGACGTATTAAGTATTAACGATGAAGGTCCCGCGTAGGCTTCGCTCCACCATTATTTTGTATTCTGGTGAGGTCTGTTCGGGTTCCGGGAAGGGATAGTTTCAGGTGTTTACGTCACAGTAGAGGGCCTAACGTACGTCAGGAGAAATCGGAAAGATACTGACACAAACGATCCTGTTCTTCTTTCAAACACCGACATATTTTATTCCCTAAATTTTCGCCCGACTCACTTTTCTGCTAGACAATTGCTATTTTCGCGCGAGTCATCTATTAAAATTTTCGGATCAAAAAGACAGTCCCGTGTTGAGTCCCACTTGTTGTGTCCATGCTTTAAAGCATTGCTGCCACCTTACGGAAACAAAAGTTGCTAGATCACGTCTCAAAACTCAATAGATTGCGGGATATTTAGAACTAAAAGATTAGCTAGAAATCGTCAAATAAAAAAAATGAAAATGGTAAATAATATGAAAATATTTTAATAATTAGTATTTTCATTAAATTAAACATTACATTGTATTAAAAATCAACATCCAATTTCTTCTATCAGTATTTCTTCTTGTTCATCTTCGTCTATCGTTGGAGTTGCAGAACTTGCAGATGTGGAAGGATGAAATGAATCGTCAGTCTTAGATTTAAAAGAGTATTTACCAATCGCAACAATCATATCAGCTAGATCTCGTAACTGCAGGAGCTTTTTTTTCACAATTTTTAACCGATTCCTTATAAAAAGAATGAAATCAAGAGTATTTATAGCTATTCTATTTCTCAAATTGTTTTTAAGAATGTTCATTGTTCTGAAAATCCTTTCTGCTGCGGCATTCCAGTGAGAAAGTGATAGGATATGGCTGAATAAGTATTTTTCCACCAGCATTCTTGTACTGGGTAAGACATATTCCATTTTCAATATATTTCAACCAATCATGACAGAGGTATTACCTTCCCCAATTCCAATAAGATTTTCAGAAACTCTGCAAGGTTGAATATCTCTAAAAATCGACAAATATTTTTTTTTAGTGACAACATAATTAAGAATATCGCTTTGGAGCTTCAAAATTCAATAAATCTAGAGACAAAATCGCCAAGGTGGCAACATTGTCAGTGAGTACCGCAAATCCGTGAATTAGTATTTTACAAGGGAAGTCGCAGCTTAAACTATTAAACATGTTCGTAGTAAATCACGCCCCGTGAACGTGTGTATCTACCGAAAAGTAAAATGTTGTTAGGAACCGAGAAATGTAAATGGGGTCGTTAGTTGGGAGTCGTGTATTTCGTAATAGATTCCCGTTAACTCTCTCGGAGTACGACAAACAAATTCCATTCCATACACCAAGCCAGGGGAGAGGAAAAAAAGGGGACTGCACCACTTTCGCAACCCACGCGAAATTGGCACTAACTAGTTGAAATTTGGTTTAATTGCTTCGTCAATATGTTCTCTTCAATTTTTGCGCTCTTGTTTTGTTGAAAAGTCTCCAGGAATTTAATTAAAAATGCCTAAATTTCATAAGCTACACTGAACTGGTAAATACTATCAGCACTACAAAAATAACATAAAAATAATCGGTACAGCGATCATATCGACCTAAACACTTTCGTTTGGTCATAGAGTTCATAGTTAGGTTGAAATATGACCTGGAACAAGAGAAAAAAAAATTACGAAATTTTCGTTCTGCGACCTTATATCACGTCCTTATATGGCGGAAATTGCAACGGAAGCAATCTATTTATATCTCTGATTGCTAGTTTCGATATAAGATGGCGGGCATCACCGTATTACAACTCGGATAAATATTTTCTATTTGTCAGTTTTGTGCGACTTTTTACAACGGGGAAATGCTGAAACGGCAAGAAAACATTGCAACAAAGGATTAAACCAACATTTCAAGAGATTTTTCAACGCTTTCGGCATCTAATGGTTGTGCGTCGCTGTCATATTTCGGCATTTTTAATTAAATTCCCGGCGACTTTTCAACAAAATGTGAAGAGGACATATTGACCAAGAAATTAAACAAAATTTCAACAGGTTAGTACCAATTTCGCGTGGGTTTTGAAAGTGGTGCAGTCCCCGAAATTTTTTTTAAATATACGAAATCACATTTTCAAGCTCTTCAATTCTCAATTGATAGAAAAAAAACTAAAAGATAGATCCTCCCTCCCCCCCTCCCCCCACACACACACACAGACACAAGAAAACAACTTCTGGGTTTCGTTTACAAAAGTCATGCTTTAGGAAGGTAATTGCTGTATTAAAGGCTTCGTGACCAAACCACTTAAATTTTAACTAATTCGTAATTACGTAATCTAACACAGTAAATATTAGAATAAAGCAGGTTAAAATGTGGCTTAAGTTTACATCTCGTAGTTATTCACAATTAATAGAATGGTGTACGGATTTTTTTTTGTGTAGAAGCCGTTTAGTAAAGCAACAATTAGGTTATCCGGAAATTGCATCTTGTATAGTAACTAAGATGGGATGGTGGTGTATTTGCAGTTTAAAATGGGTATTTATTATATCAACGGGTTTTTATGTAATTAACCTGTTATCAGTAACTGGTAATATAACTAGTTTATTATAAGGGGACTCCCATTTATTACGAGGAGTGTTTTTTTCCTAAAGTTGGACCCCCTCTCCCTTTGTGACCCTCCCAACCCTTAAATGAATTTTACCCTGTAATGTTAATTTTTAAATAATTAAATTTATTTCATATGTTCACAAATTTTTCTTCATTCCACTACTAAATACCTAAGCGTTTAATACTGCTGTCTTCAACATTTTTTTCTGTGAAATAAGAGGAGAAAAATGGTATAAAAAGTTGACGAGATCCTTATTGGCACCCCTCTCTTTAAACGAGATTTGATCAGATTTTTCAGACATCTCTCCCCTCCTATTTTGAGATCATGGAATGTTTTGACGTCGAGGTAATTAGAGGCGGGATGGAACAGGCGACAAGGAACGGGAAGAAATTCAGCCATGGCCTTTTGAAGGAAACATGCCAGCATTTGCCTGAAGCGATTTGAGGAAACCATGGAAAACCCAAATCTGGATGCCCGGACGGGGATTCGAACCGGCGTCCTCCCGAATGCGAGGCCAGAACATTACCGCTCACCCACAACGATCGGTTCACGTGATTTATAGACCTCCCGCAAGTATTATCTCACATCCCCAAGATTCTTCCCACATCTGGCCAAAGTGAACATATTCAGCCTAGTATAATCCAAGGGTTTAATAACATAGTTACTGTATAAAGGCTCATAGAATCAAAATCTATAAAAAGAAGGGGAAAAAACGGGGAAGATGTTGTAACTTCACAATTCGAAAGATGCGTCTGTAGGCGATGTAGACGTGTGTTTAAAAGCACCGGCAGGGTAATGGGTGTAGGGTGTTCATAGAACCGGAGCTATGCAGGTAGAAAATAGTAGCAAGTATGCGGTGTACTTACGACCCATATCTGTGGTTGTCTCGGTGGAAGATTCCTCGCCGTCTCACTGAAGACTGAAGCTCTAGTGAGGCTATCGGGGGAACTAGCGCTTCACTGTGTGACGTAGGACCAGGCGAGCCAACTGCACGCGCCCAAAATGGTAAACAACCACACTTCCGTCTCCACGATGGAATATCCACCTTCAGTCCTAGGAGCTGGTTCGTCGGATTCGCATTGTAACGGTCTGACTCGTGTAGGGGTGGTTTTTACGAAGTGTTATGTTCGAAAATTCTAACAGCCTGCTTCCCCGCTCATTTCTTTCTCCTAAGGCCCTTCTCACACGGCGCTACTGAAAAGAAACCAGTTACTAACTAGGATCACCAGTCAGTTTCTTTCCAGTCACAGCACCAGTATTTGTATGGAGGCTCTCACACGGGGCGATCGGTTGGAAACCAGTCCGCAACGCGTCCGCGATTAGTTCGAAGCGACGCAGCATGCCAGTCGCCGCGCTGCTAGTTTTCAACTAGTTTCTCAACAAAAATGGCGGATCAGATAATAAATTTAAACCTTGTTGCTGAAATCGAGAAACATCCGTTTTTATGCAACTACAAGTTGGGTGAATATTCACGGAAAGTTGACACAGAAAAAGCATGGAGTGTTATTAGACAGAAAGCTAATTTTTCAGCTATGTAAACATGTTTTTAACAAAGAGTAATGAATAATATTTTATATAAACACTTCAGATTTATTTTTCTTAAATTAAATTTCATAATTTGCCACGGAAGTGCTCTTTGTGGAGTAATAAAGTAATTGCCTAAATGATTTTTGGTGTAATATGCCGATGACAGAAAACTAATTTTAAGTTGTGACAGCGGAATTATGTGTAGTGTGTAAGTTGCATTATTTCCAAATTTAATCGGACTGTACAGGACTCCTTTCCCACTGGTGACAATTGTGCAAGCTGATTTAGTATATTAATCACTTTGTGTTAGTCATATGTGACTGTAAAAAACTTGAAATTTTTCCATCATGACAAATGTACATTCTATAGTTGAACGGGAAATCGTTGGCATTTTCATCACTTCATAGCTTTCCAAGCAAAAGCTTTTGTTTATAAAATAATTTTTTAAAATCTCCTATTCCTTCTTTGACTAATATAACATCCTCATCTGAATTAGAAGAAATCTCACTAGTGACTGAAATTCCAGAGATTTGAGTAGCATCGTGTGAGAACATTGGTCACTAACTAGTTAGCAATTTCAGTCTGTGTTCAGTTTCGTTTCCATTGAGTAGCGTCGTGTGAGAAGGGCCTAAACAACCACACTTCCGTCTCCACGATGGAATATCCACCTTCAGTCCTGGCAGTGTAGGAGCTGGTTCGTCGGATTCGCATTGTAACGGTCTGACTCGTGTAGGGGTGGTTTTTACGAAGTGTTATGTTCGAAAATTCTAACAGCCTGCTTCCCCGCTCATTTCTTTCTCCTAAGGCCCTTCTCACACGGCGCTACTGAAAAGAAACCAGTTACGAACTAGGATCACCAGTCAGTTTCTTTCCAGTCACAGCACCAGTATTTGTATGGAGGCTCTCACACGGGGCGATCGGTTGGAAACCAGTCCGCAACGCGTCCGCGATTAGTTCGAAACGACGCAGCATGCCAGTTGCCGCGCTTCTAGTTTTCAACTAGTTTCTCAACAAAAATGGCGGATCAGATAATAAATTTAAACCTTGTTGCTGAAATCGAGAAACATCCGTGTTTATGCAACTACAAGTTGGGTGAATATTCACGGAAAGTTGACACAGAAAAAGCATGGAGTGTTATCAGACAGAAAGCTAATTTATCAGCTATGTAAACATGTTTTTAACAAAGAGTAATGAATAATATTTTATATAAACACTTCAGATTTATTTTTCTTAAATTAAATTTCATAATATAACTCCATTGCCACGGAAGTGCTCTTTGTGGAGTAATAAAGTAATTGGCTAAATATTTTTTTGGTGTCATATGCCGATGAACGAATTATACAACTAATTTTAAGTTGTGACAGCAGAATTATGTGTAGTGTGTAAGTTGCATTATTTCCAAATTTAATCGGACTGTACAGGACTCCTTTCCCACTCCTGACAATTGTGCAAGCTGATTTTAGTATATTAATCACTTTTTGTTTGTCGTTACATCGTATGTGACCGTAAAATACTTGAAATTTTTCCATCGTGACAAATGTACATTCTATAGTTGAACGGGAAATCGTTGGTATTTTCATCACTTCGTAGCTTTCCAAGCAAAAGCTTTTATTTGTAAAATATTTTTTTAAATCTCCTATTCCTTCTTTGAATAATATAACATCCTCATCTGAATCAGAAGAAATCGTCGCCTCGCTCAAATCTCACGAGTGACTGAAGTTCCAGAGATTTGAGTCGTGTGCGGACATTGGTCAGTAACTAGTTAGCAATTTCAGTCTGTGTTCAGTTCCGTTCCCTTTGAGTAGCGTCGTGTGAGAAGGGCCTAAACCAAAGCTTCCTACAGTATTCCCCTCTTTTCCTTCTCCCACTACCGCATTCCAATCACCCATGATTATTAGATTTTCCTCCCCTTTCACATATTGGATCAACTCTTCAATTTCAGCGTATATTTTCTCTATTTCTTCGTCATCTTCCTGTGACGTTGGCATATACACTTGTACTAACGTGGTAGGGAAGGGCTTAGTTCCTAACTTCATCAAAATAATCGTCTCACTAAATTATTCGTAATAACTCACTGGTTTCCCTACTTTCTTGTTCATTACAAATCCAACACCAGTGACTCCATTGACAGCTTGTGTGCTAATTATCCTGTGTTCCCCAGACCAGAAATCCTGTGCGTCCTTCCATTTAATCTCACTAATCCTAACAACATCTAACTTAAGTTGTTCCATCTCCCTTTTTAAGTTTTCTAACCTACCTGCCCTATTCAGACTTCTAACATTCCACGCTCCGACTCGTAGAATGTTTCTATCCATTCTGATGACTCCTCCCTGAGCAGTCACCACCCGGAGATCCGATTGGGGGACTATTTTACCTCCGGAATATTTTACCCGGGAAGAAGCCATCATGATATATGTAATTTGAGAGGATTACATGTCCTCGGGATACCCTTTGGGTCTTTAATGCAGTGGTTTCCCGTTGCCTTCTGCATCCCCATGCCGTTGATCATTTCTGATTCATCCGCCTTTAGGGGCCGTTTCCAACCCCAAGGGCAAGAGGGTGCCCTGGACCACTCCCCGCTCCTCCACCCTCCTTTCGGAGGTCGTTGGCAAGCAGTGGGTGACTCCTTATACCGGGAATCTTTCAGTCGCCAGAGCCTCGTCCTTGCAAACAGGGTGCACCACGTGAAGGAGAGGTTAATATAGTCTTTCCCAAACCCTTACACTCCTTGTCCTGAATATTGTGCACCAAAATTACATCAAAGAAGCCAGATACAATTTTTAGTAGGACAGTTTAAACTGGAACTGACTAAATGGTCATAGATAGCGAAGGATATTATTATTATCAAAAATGACAGTTTAAACAAAGTGTTCTGATAATTCATTGTTGTTATGCAATTGTCATAACCTTATTTTGTAATTTTCAAATATTTTTGATTTTTTTTTTTTTACTTTTGGCTTTATGTCTTGTTGACGTCGAGGTCATTAGAGGCGGGATGGGACTGGGGACAAGGAACGGGAAGGAAATCGCCCATGACCTTTTTTAAGCAATCATCCTGGCATTTGCCTGGACTCTGGAGTGATTTGGGGAAACCATGGAAAACCCAAATCTGGATGCCCGGACGGGGATTCGAACCGCCGTCCTCCCGAATGCGAGGCCAGAACGCTAACCGTTACACCACCACGCTCGATATTTCGCTTGTAGTTTACACAGCGAAATAAATGGAACTTCTACTGAATGAGTGATTTAGAATTAGGGAACCAATTATATCAAAAATAATAAATCGCTTCGGCCATCCTGATCTGGGTTTTCCATGGTTTTCCCAGATCACTCCAGGCGAATGCTGGGATGGTTCCTCACAATAGCCCATGGGCGCCTCCTGCCATATCCCGTATATCCCTTCCAAACCATTACCCTTTCGGATAGGTGCAATACACCCTCCGCCACACACTTTTAGTGAATCGCGGAGTAATAATAATAATAATAATAATAATTACTTGATGCATGAGTGGAGATGTTATCAAGTTGTAAGATGATTTAACTATGAGATAGAGCTTTTAGCTATTCGAGTAGATAACAGTTTTTCTTACCATGTCGAAAACAGTTCCAAGCGTACAGGTTGAACTGTAAAGCTCTGGCCTGGCATTTTTTTATCATATCTGAATTCCTTCACGTTCCTTGTCCTGAATACTCAGAACAATTAATGACCATGATGTTGAAAATTTTAGCAGGCTACATCATACCAGTGTATTCTTTCAGAGAATGTTTGGTTCTGTAATTTCAGAGTTTAAGGTTCTAAGAACCAGATTTTCTAATGGTGTCTTTTGCAAAAGCTTGCGTTAACTGTTGCATGAAGATGAAAAACACAAACATTCTCAGAGTCGTCTTTTCATTTGACGTCTTGTAACAATTACCTAAAGGAAATATTTCTTTTACTACCCTCATTAAACCAACTGCAGTTCGTAATTATTCTAGGCTATTTCTTCTGCAGCTGCTTGTTAAAATGGTGAACTGTTGTATAGTCAGAGATTCAGTGTTTTCTCTATGTTTGCAGTTTTTAAATTTTCTACAAGATTTAATTTTAATCCTAATAACATCCATACTAAATGTTGAATTCCTGAAGACGCCTTGAAGTGGGGCGAAACGGATTCTAAATAAATTTTAAACAGTTACAGTTATGATTTTTATCAAACAATAATATACTTCTACGATTATACTGTTGAACAAAAATATTTTTTCTGTCCGAAAACAGCAAGTTGCCGACAAATTTTGGATAAAAAAACAGGAATTGAGGTTTTAAAATCGCAGGTGGCTCCTTGTTCCAAGATCTAGTATTTCTAGGATTCCTCTGCGAATATTTGAAAAATACAGAGAAATTTCATTTTTGTTTTTGGCTAACCTGTCTGAAAGCATTGTTGTTGTTACTCGAGAATAGTTTTCACTTACCTGCGTTGTGAGTTTATATATTGGCAGAGATATTTTTCTTTCTTCGATTAAATTGTGTTCCTATTTCCCGTGAAATGACACGTAAATATATTACTATTTCTGGCAACCTTTCCTATGTTTTTGGCAAATTCTCAACTCAGAAACTGCCTATTTTTCTGTTTTGTGCTCCGTGCTTTATACGTTGTTGATAACGATTTCATTAGAGAGGAGAAAGGATTGGGAACAAGGAAATGGAAGCAATTCGGCCATGAAATCCATCAGGGGCTCAATTTTATTTTTTTCTGTATGGTCCGCACCACGCTCTGTACTGCCACTTTATCTCGGACGGGTACTGTTTGCACAACAGGCTGAACATGCACCCGTCCCGACTTCAAACTTCGAGGAAAATTGCTGGTTTTCGGCGAACGAATCCCACCCAATGTAAGCGGCCAAGGTCTTTCACATACTGGAACTATCACTGGTAAATACTAATTATTCTTGCAATTCACTTAAAAAAAAAACCTTAAACCATTTAAAAAATCTATTCCAACTTAAATTTAAATCGGTTCATTATTAATTTTCATTAAAAATAGTCTTTCAAACAGTATATATTTATCAAACACAAATACAAATTAACTTTAAAAACAATCAATGTCGTCCTTTTGGAAAGTTTTCAAGAAAAATGTTTAATTTAATTTAATTGCAATGGAGCACAGGCTCCGGTGGCAATTTCCCTACACACCCATCTTCCCCCTATCCTGCACCCACCTACATTTGCCCTCTACAAATTTTATCTTTAAATTCTTTCAAAGTTTTCGGTAAATTATTCATCATTTCTCTTGGTAACTCATTCCAATCCCTGACACCCTTTCCTAAAAAAGAGAATCTTCCCACACCCTTGTGCCTGAAATCGAGTGCCAGCTTGTGGTCATGGTCATCTTTTCCCTTCCATGCACTACTTTTCATACCTATTGCAATATCTTTCCATGCCTCATCGCCAGTATATGCTCTGTACACTCCCATGACCCTCCTCATTCTCCTCCTGTCTTGCAATGAATCCCATTCCAGCTCCTTTATCATATCCGTCATTGATTGCATTCTGCGATAATTTCCAGAAACAAATCAAGCATCCCTTTTTTGCACCCTCTCCAACTCCTGTATTTGATACGTAAAGTGAGGGTCCCATACTACATTACCATATTCGAGCAATGGTCTCACAAAAGTTTTGTAACCCAATTCCTTTACTTCTCTCGTAAATCCCCTCATCACTCTCTCCAACAAGTGCAGAACTTTGAAACCTTTTCGTAGTACATTTACGATCCGATTCACGAAATTCTCCATTGTATGAAACAATGTTTCAGTCGGATTAAATATTTCCGAGAACCTTTCGTCAAAATCGAAAAAGGGTGAAATCCGGCCTGGACCAAGAGAAGATTTTTTCTTCTTCCTATGACTTTACGCCTCGTCGACGTCGAGGTCATTAGAGGCGGGAAAGGACTGGGGGCAAGCAGCGGCCGTGACTAATCTGAAGGAAGCATCCCGGCATTCGCCTGGAGTGATTTGGAAAAACCATGTAAAACCCAAATCTCGCTGCCCGGACGGGGGATTCGAACCCGCGTCCTCCGGAATGCGAGGTCAGAGCTTTAACCGCTAACCCACCACGCTCAGCAGCTATCTGTGACGTTGCATTTACAATTTTTCTGTCTCCCGCTCAGATGTAAATTGAATTTGAGACAACAGTATAAAGTTACTCATACATGTAGATACGATGTATTCTGGGAGGCGTTTATCTCGACAGAGAATCACCACTGTATGTGCGTCATACCAGGTTCCGTTGTGCCAGAGAAAGTCGCTTTATTTCCGGCAGTTCACGGCGTCGCAGAAATATTCTCTACGCTCTGGCACAGGCGAGGAATCGCAATGAATCAAACGGTTTGACTTGGAGCGGAACCGAGTTGTAATCCCTTAGACTGGATTTCATTGCCATGGAACACATGCTCGAGTGGAAAATTTCCTAATGATTTATTACTATTACTTTTACTGTTATATTATATTATGTATTTCGACTGTAGATTCCTCCCACCTGTATGCTTTTGACGTTAAGGAATCCCTTCAAAGTTTTTAGATCGATTTTTTATCTTTTTATTTTTAACTGCTTAACGTCTCTTAACAGCGAGGTCTTTAGAGACGGGAAAGGATGGGGGGGCAAGGAATGGGAAGGAATTCGGCCATGGCCTTTTGAAGGAAGCATCCTGGCATTTGCCTGGAGTGATTTGGGAAACCATGGAAAACCCAAATCTGGATGCCCGGACGGGGATTCGAACCGCCGTTCTCCCGAATGCGAGGCCAGAACGCTAACCGTTACACCACCACGCTCCGTGATTATTTATCGATTTGCTAGGTAATTTATTGAAATTCCCGAGAAAAAAATGAAATTTTTTCCCTTCCTCATGCCTGAAATCGAGTGCCAGCTTGTGGTCATGGTCATCTTTTCTCTTCCATGCATTACTTTTCATTCGCACACCCATATTTTTCCATGCCTCATCACCAATAAAGACCTCGTAAACTCCCTTGACCCTCCTCATCCTCCTCTTGTCTTGCAGTGAATCCCATTCCAGCTCTTTTATCATATCTGTCACTGATTGCATTCTGCGATAATTTCCAGAAACAAATCTAGCAGCCCTTTTTTTCACACTCTCCAACTCCTGTATTTGATACTCAAAATGTGGGTCCCATAATACACTACCATATGCAAACAATGGTCTGACTAAAGCTTTGTAACCCAATTCCTTTACTTCTCTCGTACATCCCCTCATCACTTTCAGCTGTGGAGGTTGAGCTCCTTCTTGAAGTGGTAGTCGGGAGAAACAAACTGGGGACGGCTGATGTAAGCGATAGCCACGCGACGTCTTGCTCCGTGGGTATTGGACAGAGGCTCCGGAAGCGTTCCCTGACGGCTGACACCGCACAGTGTTTGCTTAGTGACACTCCGAGCCTCGTGACAGGCTGATAACGAGCTCTGTGAGTCACCTCTACTCACCAACGCAACTCCTCATACTTCTAATTTGGAAGTGTGGCCAACTGATTGCTTCCACAACTGTAATTCATCCACAAACTCAAAACTTACTTTACTTTTGGGATGGGATATACTGCTACTTTCCGGTCACTGTGATATCTGTCACAGTGACTTAAAAGTCACAGTGATTTTTAACTGTGACTCTGTCACGTCGAAACGATAGTGTCAGTATCTTCCACCAGATGGCAATATGTAAGAAATCACGGGGACAGTGAAAAGTCACGACATTCAGTCACGTTTTATATGCAAATGAGGCTAACTGTGACTGTCACGTCTGGGGAATAGTGCTGATACCTGCCACCAGGTGGCAACTCGTAGAAAATCACTGTCACAGTGAAACAGAACCGAAAAATCACGTTTAGAGCAGAGGCAATAGTTTTAGAGTACATTCAGTCTACTGGGTGTGAAATTTTTAATTTGCGTTTATCAATAAGTAGTTAATACTTCCTGGGTGCAAGCTGGCACTCGATTTCAGACACAAGGGTGTGGGAAGTTTTGCTTTTTTAGGTAAGGGTGTCAGGGATTGGAATGAGTTACCAAGGGGAATGATGAATAACCTACCTAAAACGTTAAAAGAATTTAAAGTTAAAATTTGTAGAGGGCAAGTGTAGGTGAGTATAGGATAGTGGGAAGTTGGGTGTGTAGGGAAATTGCCACCGGAGCGTGTGCTCCATTGCAATTAAATTAAATTAAATGTTTTTATTTTCCTTTCATGAATAAAAACAAAATATTGTCAGCCTACGCTTTTATTGTTTATTGGGAATCTGTGGAATTTGTGCAATTGGAACGTTTCTCTCTTCGAAATAAATTATAGTTACCCTGAAAAACCCTATATTCTTATCGTAAATGTTTTAATTTTTTTAAAAAAAGTTTCAGCTACTTTATTAAGACTAGTGGTGCAATCATTTAACATCATGTTTGCTCTACCACACTGTAGAAGAAATTAAGGATGAAAATAGCACGATTTCTTAAAATAAGTATTAATCAAATTTCCTTTCAGTACACCAAACTTGTACTTAATGACAACAAGCTGTGATTTTAATAATTTTTTATTTAAGTATCCTATTTAGTTATACTTTTTCACAGATAACATGGTTTTGTCAACTTTAAACGGACCAAGAAGGCTTTAGTCCATTTTTCTTCTAAGTTTATCCACTATTTTTGTTAAAAACGAGAGAAAAACTGCTAATTACTGGTACAAAACTGACAGTCTAGTCTACTTTATAATTCAGAATTCAGAGTATCCTACCAAACGATATCACTTATGACGTGACCGTGACCAAGTAACGTCTTCATTTCTGCTACTTTCTCTTGAAACCGTGATTCTCCGCAGATCGCAGTTTGCGCCTAAAATGTTATCACGTGAACGTTACTCAGTCACGTCCAGATTCTGTCACAGTTACTTTTTGTCACTGTGACTTTCCGGTCACGTTGTGAATATAGCTGCGACGTTATTTTTCGGCCATTCCTACTTTAGTTCTTGTTCGCTTTCATTTTGGCCGTCTAACAACCACGAACCGAGCGTGGTGGGTGAACGGTTAACGTTCTGGCCTCACATTCGGGAGGACGCGGGTTCGAATCCCCGTCCGGGCATCCAGATTTGAGTTTTCCATGGTTTCCCCAAATCACTCCAGGCGAATGCCGGGATGCTTGCTTCAAAAAGGTCATGGCCGAATTCCTTTCCCGTTCCTGCCCCAATCCCATTCCGCCCTTAATGACCTCGACGTCGACGAGACGTAAAGCCCATGTAAAAAATATTTTTTTTCAAATTTAATCTGCTTAACGTCTCTCTAACAGCGAGATCTTTAGAGACGGGAAAGGATGGGGGGGCAAGAAATGGGAAGGAATTCGGCCATGGCCTTTTGAAGGAATCATCCCGGCATTTGCCTGGAGTGATTTGGGAAACCATGGAAAACCTAAATCTGGATGACCGGACGGGGATTCGAACCGCCGTCCTCCCGAATGCGAGGCCAGAACGCTAACCTTTAAACTACCACGCTGGTGCAAAAGATAAAATAAATTGAGTTAGATGTACTTCTTATAAAACCATATTAAAATCTAAAAATGTAACAAAAAATAAAACGTTTTGCTTCATTCTCTTGAAACTTGCATATAATTTTAGGTATTATTGTTCGTTGTTTCACTGAAGAATATGGTCAATATAGAGCGACAAGATCGAGGGACAGTTTGTTTGAGAAAGGGCCGGTAACATACGTGGACTAAAATGTACACATGTGATGGATGGCCAACTATATCTTTATTTCTCAGTGAAAAAAAAATAGTTAGTATGCTACTTGACAAGTCCAAAATAATAATATCCCGTACGCCGGGGTCAAAGAAAATAATTTTTTATACCCAATAAACTATAATTTTACAAAATTTGAATTATTATAAACAACAAACGAACATAACGAATAATTTTCAAAAAAAAAAAAAAAAGATAGAGTTTGAAATTAAAACTCGTAAAGTGCAAAAGTATGTGGGGTGTGATATTACATTCAAAGAGTTAAGGATTAAAAGTAAATAGAAAAAAATAACAGAATGGGAATACGTGTGTTTAGCGAAACTAAGCTCAAAGAATTTGAGAATAAAAATAAAATAATAATAAAATTAATGAAATGTTGAGGTAGGTTAGTAGGAAAACTGCATCTGGGTCATAAATAAATTAACTGTCAAATATTTCATTCGGAGCTCGCATAATGCTGTTGAAAATTGCATATCTTGAAACTAACATTGTTTACTGGAGTGGAGCTCACATCGACCGAGGTTTTTTTTAAATTAGGGGAAAAACAAAGAAATTCGAACTGTTATTAAAAATATATGTGTAAAGGAGGTAACACGCCGAAGGAAATTCGATGAGGTTATGGTGGCAGCACTGACGGATGTTGTCGCTGCCTGCAAACAAGTGCGCGTCTGAATTTGAATGGAAATGATACGCCAGCTTAAAGACCAAAGAGACAGTCACTGGAAAAATGAGGACAAAGTTGGTGACGAAACAGAACACATATAAACCCAAAGTCCGGATAATCTGTGGTTATCTGGGGCATTGTTTGTCGCTACGTGAGTGTTCAGATAAGAAGCTTCCAGGAAAGTGCCTGACGGTGAATACAGGCTGCCGTCACAAGACATTCGAATCAACTACGTGACTTTGATCCCGACTCATTATACATCAAACATCTCCTATTGTAACTGGAACAAGCCGGTTCCGGGCAAACCACGCGGAGAGGAAAGACAGCTCAAAGTATCAACTGAAAAAAAAAAAAAAAAACAATACAAACAACGAGAGGTTCCAACAGAATGAAAATAAGAGATACACAGAGAAACGGAATGAAAAACGAAAAGTTGTAAAATTAATGAAAGAGCTGTAATAGACAGGAAACAAAAGTAAATGATAATTTTGTAAATGAATCCGTCAAAACAACTAGTTTGGTGAATTTTGTTTTTTTATTTGATTCCCCAGACTCGTTTCGCCCTTGTGGTGTAGGGCATCCTCAGTGGAGATATAGTGGTATTCCTTTACATGTCGGTCTGGAACAGCACTTCACACGCTTTCACATCATTGTTCATTGCAGTTTTCTTTAGACTATTGTTTCACTATTTGTTTTTCATGCTGCACTTGTTCTTATTGTGAATATTTTCTGTTGATATGCTCATGTGTGTAACACACGGTTTGTTAAACGCGTCTGGGGAATCAAATAAAAA
Organism: Vandiemenella viatica; assembly: GCA_031002005.1. Lineage (NCBI taxonomy): Eukaryota > Metazoa > Arthropoda > Insecta > Orthoptera > Morabidae > Vandiemenella > Vandiemenella viatica. The sequence goes on along the minus strand of CM061918.1, from coordinate 144,056,878 downwards.
AACAAAATTCACCAAACCAGTTGTTTTTGACGGATTCATTTACAAAATTATTGTTCAACAACTGCGGGAAGATGGCCTGTCACCATATTAATAAAAGTAAATAAAGCTAATGAAGAGGAGGAACAGCAACACAGAAAGTAGAAGAATAGGAATGAACGAAGAACCAAGGCACAACTAAAGAAACAAACAAAATTTAGAAAATCAAAGGAAGCCAAGGAAATGCAAAGAACAGAAAAAGAAAACCGAAGGAAAAGAAAGAAATGGAAAGCAAAGACAAAAATGGAGAAGGGGATTGCAAGACACAAGGAGTGAACCTAGGGAAATGAGGTGAGTAGGAATGAACGAAGGATCAAGAAAGAAAGAAAGAAAGAAAATTTAGAAAAAATCGAACGAAACAAAGAAAAGAAAAATTAAAGGGAATGAAAAGGAAGAAAAGACAAAAATGAATGAAGAATGGAATAGCAAGACACAATGAAAGAACCGAAGTGATGATGTGAGCTGACAGGAACTAAGAGCGGAAGAACACTCAAAGAAATAAACAAAACTTAAAAAATGAAAGCAAACAAAAGAAAAACAAAGAACAGTAAAAGAAAAAGAAAAATGAAGGAAATCGAAGAAATGTAAAGAAATCAATAGAGAGAAACGAACATTGAGCAAAAAAAAAAAAAAATGTAACAGGGTAAACGAAACTGTTATAAAACCAGAAAAAGTGAAACGAGGAGGAAATAAAAGTAAACAAGAAGGAAACAAAAGCATAAAACAAAACTAAATGATCTCGGGTAGGTACTGATTGAAAAAACATAAACGATTAAAATAAGGTTGATAATTGAATACAGCGACCAGTCACATTAGAATGTAAGTTATATACCAAGTTTTACTATCATCACTCCAGATTTAAATTCTTTCGTCAATCATCATATTTTTGCTATTCTAGGACACAAAAACACGCCTGCAATTCGCATCTGTATTGTTAAAACCATTTGAAGATGAGCAATGTATGCTTGAAACCGGTAATGGTAAAATAAAATAAAGCAACACCATAAACAGTGAGTGGTCGCTGTATTCAATTATCAACCAAATTTGATATCACAGTCGCTGATTCCACAAGTCCACCATGGACAAAATATTAAAAGATTAAAATAAGGCTTGTAAATTGACGAGAAGTGAATTGTAGGGCAAGGCGAGTGCCATGCTAGGTTCGTGATTGGAACCCAGGACCTACTACCCTGTCCGCCAAGCCAGTAAAGGTGATAGGCACTTTAATTTCGGCAGCGTGGTCAAATACACTACTCCAACATGCCGGCTTTTGAAATGACAAAGTTTCTCTATGCAACACATTCAACACGCTGATAAACATCTGCAGGTAAAACACAAGCGACGGTACGCTTACCTGGAGGCTAAATTATTGTATGTGTAAAATTTTCTTGGTGCGTTAGAAGCTGGAAAGAATGTAGTTACATCTGCAGGGTAACAGTTAACGGTAACGGCGTGGTCCTGTTATGCTGTTCTTGCTCACAACAGCGGCAGGAATTCACCGTTATACCACTCACAAGGAAGCTTTACCCCCAACCAGGTATGGAAGATACCAAGACGCGGTCTCTTTGAAGTATCAGATACATTGTCATGTAGCGTATTCTACAATACGTTAAGTTCGGGGTGCCACAGAGTACTATATTGCGGCCATTCCTGTCGATTATTCTAATGAATTATTGTGTTGGTGGCTTATTGTCAGAAAGTTGAGTTGATTGCAGATGACATAATCGTCTGTAACAGGAACAAAAGTTACGAAACAGGAGAGATTTCCACTGATTTTAATTAAAGTGTCACCTTCGCCCTTCCTAAGAAAACACAAGCTGACAGATGTTTATGGATGACGGTAGGGGGGTGCAACGGGGTGCACTTGCACCCTCCTGCAATGAAATAAAATACACAGAAAAAGTTTAAGAAACAATTTAAAAAATAAAAAAATAAATTCACTGTTTGAATAATACCTTGAGGCGTCTAGGTTGTTGTCAAAATTATTTCAACACCTTGTCAACAAATTCAGTATCCTTAGTTAATAAGTGTTTTATATATATATATATATATATATAAAACAGATGCACCTCACTTAAAGTAATCCTGCCGGAGCCCATGCAGAGGTGAGAATTATCGCACTTTAAGTCTAAGATCACTTGCTTCAAAATTACTGACCAGAGTAATAAATAGAACAATGGAAAGTGTAGTAAAAAGGACAGTAGGTGAAGATCAGTTCGGGTTTAGGAAAAGCCGCGGTGCAAGAGAAGCGATTCAGGCCTTAAGATTAATACTTGAAGGGCGGATCAAGAAAAACAAAAATACTCTTATGCCGTGTGTTGATTTAGAAAAAAACTTTTGATAATGTTGGGTGCGACAAGATATTCAAATCTTTAAAGAAGTCAAGTCTAAAGTATCGAGATAGAAGAATATAATCAATTTTATGAACAATTGTAACGCCAATGCAATTGAAATTGTTGTCTTATTTTCCGAACGCGTTTCGCTTCATTTGCGAAGCATCTTCAGCGGTTCTGCATTTTTCTTTGGTCACATAAGCTTATAATTGTACAGCCTATTAGCATCGGTTATGATTGTAACTGCATTATATATTACACATATTGGTTGCATTTTAGCAATTTCAATTGCATTGGCGTTACAATTATTCATAAAATTGATCCTATCGCAATTAAGGATATGGCCCACAATATCCAGATGTTGAGAAATATAATCTTTATAAGAATCAAGTGGCTGTAATAAAAGTAGAGAATCACGAGAGACATGCATCAGTTAAAAAGGGTGTGATACAAGATTGTAGTCTATTCCCTGTTAATATTCAACCTGTATATAGAGGAAGCAATAAAGGGAAGTGAAAGAAAGATTTGAATGTGGCGTAAGTGTTCAAGGAGAAAAAATCAGTATGCTACGATTTTCTGATGACATTGTCTTGTTAGCAGAACAGGCTGAGGATATTGAGAAGTTATTGAATGGCATGAACAAAATACCGAAGGAAGAGTTTGGACTAAATATAAACCAAAGCAAGACAAAAGTCATAAAATGTAGCAGAAATTATACCAAAACTAGTAGCTTAAATATAGAAATAGTATCGGATGCAATAGGAGAAATTAGTGAATTTTGCTACATAGGAAGTAAAATTAAAACCGATGGGAGAAGCAGGAATGACGTTAAAAGCAGAATAGCACTAGCAAAAAGAGCCTTCATGAAAAGTATAATACTTTTAGTTTCAAATATTAATCTAATACTTAGAAAGATTAAAAAGAAAAGAAAAAATGAAACCCTCTATGTGTGGAGCACAGCACTTTATGGCAACGAAGCATGGACTTAAGGAATATCAGAAAGAAAGAAATTTGAGATGTGGTGCTACAGAACAATGCTTAAAATTAAGTGGACAGACAAAGTAAGAAATGAAAGAGTTTTGGAAATAATGGGTGAAGGAAGAAGTCCGTGGAAGACTCTTACAGAAAGAGTAGACAGGTTGGTAGGTCATATTTTGAGACATGCTGGATTGGTTAATTTGTTAGTGGAGAGAACAGTCGAAGGTAAGAACTGTAAAGGAAGACAGAGATTAGAATATATGAAGCAGATAATTGAGGACGTGGGTTGTAAGGGGTATGTAGAGATGAAGAGGTTAGCACAGGATAGGAAGGGATGGAGGATTGCATCAAACCAGTCGAGAGACTGATGGAAAAAAAAAATCATGAAAAAAAACGGAGAAGACTGTTAACAGCTGCAGGGTGATCTGGACAGGAAATCTAATTGGGCAGATCAACGTGGAATGAAAATACATACCAAGAAGAGTCAGCTTATTAGGTATACAGATAAAAAACTAAAGGTTAATTACAGCCGGGGAACGATCTTTTTATTTACGACTAGAAAGGTTAATAATTTGGCATAATTTTTTTAATAAACTCAACTGTCAGGACACATTGGACAGATGGTAGGATAACGATACAAAATTGTTCTTTTATTCGAGAGGATATTCCGGAGAACTGAGTGAATTGGGCTACAAAACTTTGGTGAGACCATTGCTTGAATATGGTAGTGTAGTATGGGACCCTCATTTTGAGTATCAAATACAGGAGTTGGACGACGAGCAATAGAGGGCTGCTAGATTTGTCTGTGGAAATTACCGCAGAACACAATCAGTAACCGATATGATCAAGGAGCTTGCAAGGTTAAAATCTTCATTACCTGCATTTTTTCTTCTGTCCTGTCACGGCTAAGCGAAACTTGCAAGGTTTTTTTTTTTTTTTTTTTTTATTTTTTATTTTTTATTAAATGCAGCCCGTAAAGCATTTTGGATCCGCAAACAAAATGGCGTACGACAGCTGCCTTGCTGATCATAAATTATTTGCTTTACAGTAACCAATTCTTCTCACTTTTTTCAACTTAAAAACATTTATTTTCACCACTGCATTTAACCATTTATAATTATATTATTTAGTTCGTTTCATAAAAATAAAAAAATCTTGTTGTCAGATGCAACACACTTCTTCCATAACAATGAATACACAAACTTTTTCAGCAAATCTCAGAGAAAATCATTATACTATGATGTTTCTTACAGGCTAGCCAACCTAATTTACTTATGCACTTGTTTAAAATCTACGCTGAAGTATTTCACCATGTGTGTTAATACCTTATTTACTTCAATCACTTTATACTTAATTATTACTAGTAGGATCAGGGGCGGATCCAGGATTTTGTTTTGGGGGGGGCTTGAGCGGACTTTGGTTTGGGGGGGGGGGGCTTGGCTTGAGTGAATTTTTGTTTTGGGTGGGGGGGCTTGAGTCGGGAAAAAGGTAGTATTTATAGCCTCCTCGGGCCTCAAATCCGTAGTCTCAAAAGTACAATGTCAGGGGTGGACCTAGATACGTTTTGGGGGGGGCTTGAGCCCCCTAGCCCCCCCCCCCCCCCGTGGATCCGCCCCTGAGTAGGATTGTTGCCTCACTAGCTGGAATTAGATTTACTGCAAGACAGTAGGTGGGTACTGGGATTGTACAAGGTTTGCATGTTGGCTATGAGGCGTGGAAAGGTATTGGTGGGAGAATTACGAGAGGAGAATGTAAAGGGAAAAGATGGCCATGATCACAAGCTGGCACACGATTTGTCAAAGATCTTTTTATGAAAAATTGTATCATATTTATTTTATCAAAGATATTTTATGATATTTTATCAGCCCCATTGCATTACATAAAATTTTACATCATAGTTCTCTGAAATGAATGAAGTAAACTTGAATGCTTGTGCAGCTGTCACAATATATATATATACAGTATATATATATATATATATATTTTATTTATTTATTTTTTTTTTAAGAAAAAGAAGAGAACTAAACGTATTTTAGTTATATCGTGGATTGCAAGACTTGATATGAAAGGAATTCGTCCAAGTTTAGTGAAACAGCTGCAATGGGAGGATCTGACGTATTATGAAAATTAAAAGGTTGAAAGAATTTAAAGTTAAAATTTGTAGAGGGCAAATGTAGGTGGTTGCAGGAAAGGGAGAAAATGCGTGCGTAGGGAAATAGCCATCTCAATTTAATTAAATATTATTTTTATTACGTTCGAAGCTGCAGTTTTGGCCGCAATATTTTCAAAAATTTCTATATCAGAATTATTACCCCCAAACCTAACGATGTATACTTTAGGTGTCTATTTTTACGGTGTATGTGCGTAACAGTATCAGATAGCTAGCTGAAGTTGTGTGTATGTAAGCATGTGTTTCTCGGATGTATGTATGTGTGTTTGTGCATGTTTCGTATGTATATATGTGTGTGTGTAAGCATGTGTGTCTCGTATGTATGTTTGTGTGTGTTTGACCGAGCCTGGTGGGTGAACGGTTAACGTTCTGGCCTCGCATTCGGAAGGACGGCGGTTCGAATCCCCGTCCGGGCATCCAGATTTGGGTTTTCCATGGTTTCCCCAAATCACTCCAGGCGAATGCAGGGTTCCTACCTTCAGAAAGGCCATGGCCGAATTCCTTCCCGTTCCTTGTCCCCAGTCCCATCCCGCCTCTAATGACCCCGTCGTCGACGAGGCGTAAAGCCACAAAAAATTGTGTGTGTTTGTGTGTATGTGTTTGTCTGTGTGTGTGTTTATGAGAGAGAGAAAGAGAGATAAAGAGTGTGTGAGAGAGGGACAGTGCGTCCAGATAACGGTCCTATCAACACTAAACTGCTACTTTTACATTCCAAGCGGTTTCTAAATAATCGAGAAAAATACTTTGTATAATCTATTATCGGAACACAAATCTTTTAATGAAGTATCAGGAGACACTGTCGTGCAATGATATCGGTCACATATGAAATGACAGTTAAAGTGATTAGGTTCAGCTTACTTAGGAAGTTGTGTTTAGTATAAATTTTTTACAGTCCATATGGTGTGGTTGTTTGCACGTGAGCGTTTCTCAGGGAGTCAGCCACTAAGGGCTTGCACCAAAGATAAGGAGGACAATACGGTTCTTGGAATGCGGCTACCTGCCCTTCCAGAAAGGTCTGAGTGACAAGGTCACATTTTGAACTAAAAGTGCAGAGTATCAGCCATACTCACGGTCCAGACTTTGGATATTCTATTTTTGTTGTCATAAATCTTTTGACGCAATCCTCCATGCCATCCTACACTGCGCTAACCTCTTCATCTCAATATACCCCTTACAATCCACGTCCTCAATTATCTGCTTCATATATTCTAATCTCTGTCTACCTCTACAGTTCTTACCTCACTACTTGTTATTAGTAAATACCTACCAGATTTGACCCGATTTATAACAGAATTCTTTTTGTAACATTGTTTTTATAAAATAGGGTCGATATATCGATACTTTTTCTTCGATATATCGAATCCGATAATAATACTTTTAAAAATATCGATATATCGAAAATATGGTATTTTTTTAAAATATCAACAGCACTACACTGAACTCACAATCCCACAATAATATTATTAGTGTTGCATATTATTAGTACGTCATTGGTATAGCGAGTTCATTGTTAATAGCAAACCAAAAAAGGAGCAAACAGGTTATAAACAATAACCTACAGAAATAACAGGAAGAGATGTCAATTCAAGTACGGTCATTTAAGTTAGTGAATTTTAATATATAGCGCTTATTCAAGAAAATACCTGCGAGAAAGAACTATTCTAGACGTATATAAAGACTGGTCAGCTCTTTCAGTCTAATTCTTTGATCTACGTTCTTTATTTTTTCAGTCTATCGACTGGCTTAATGCAATACTCCATCCCTTCCTATCCTGTGCTAACCTCTTCATTTCTACATACCCCTTACAACCCACGTCCTCAATTATCTGCTTCATATATTCTAATCTCTGTCTTCCTCTACAGTTCTTACCTTCGACTGCTCCCTCCACTAACAAATTAACCAATCCAGCATGTCTCAGAATATGACCTACCAGCCTGTCTCTTCTTCCTGTAAGCTTCTTCCATAAACTTCTTTCCTCACCCATCATTTCGTACTTTATCTGTCCACTTAATTTTCAGCATAATTCAACGGTTTCCACATTTCAAATGCTTGAATGCTCTGGTATTCCTAAAGTCCATAAAGTGTTGTACTCCACACTGTTTTAAAAAGTTATTTCTAGGTCCTAGATCAATATTTAAAACCAAAATATTTCTCTTTTTCATGAAGGCTCTTTTTGCAATTACTGTTCTGCTTTTAGTATCATTTCTGCTTCGACCGTCGGTTGTAATTTTACTTCCGAAGTAGCAGAATTCACTTACTTCTCCGATTGCATCCGATACTATATTGTTATACAATCTATTATTATTCGTATAATATTTGCTACATTTTATCACTTTTGTCTTACTTTGGTTTATATTTAGCCCAATATCTTGTTTCATTATTTCGTTCATGCCATTCAGTAACTTCTCAATAGCCTCTGCCTGTTCTGTTAACAGATCAGTGTCGCCAACAAATCGGAGCACACTGATTTTTTTCAACTTGATCACTAATGCGAAGTTCAAATTTTGGTTTTACTTCCATTATTGCTTCCTCTAGGAGTCTAGATGCAAGTTGAATATTAATGGGGATAGACTACAACCTTGTCTCACACCCTTTTTTGATTGATGCATGTGTTTCCTGATTCTCTACTTTTATTATAGCCACTTGATTCTTTTATGGATGTGAAATATTCTTCAATCGCAATATTCTAGACATGATTTCTTTAAAATTTTGAACATCTTGTCCCAGTTGACATTATAAAAAAAATGTATGAATAAAAAACGCCATAAAAGTAATTTGTTTTTCTTAATTTCTTGGAAATAGAAAAATAAATTAGTGTATGGCCCAAAGTAAGGGTGCTCCAAACTAACGGGAGACTTACGTAGCTACAAGATTCTGCGAATGAAACAGAGTTGTGTTCACTGGTTTTCTAATTTTAATATTGTGCAATAAAATCAATGCTAACGTAAATTTACCTTCATTTTATATGATATTGTTCTCATTGACGATGTCTCAGTGTTTACAAATTTGAACAAAAGATGGGATCGATAAAGTTAATATTAATAATCACTAAAACTAACAACCGCAATAGGTCATTTACACTCACATAACGCTATTTTCATTACAATAGCTCCTGTGTTTCATTTTAAGATGGTCGAACATCGAAAAAAGATCGTCGCATAAAAGATGTGGACTTGTACCCGGGAAACAGATAAAATATTACAAACGAACCATTTTATTTTAGCTTAATTTTATCCATAATTCACTGTGTTGTACATGACTGTATTGATCAGACAAAAGGTAGAATGAAAAACATCCTTCAGTCAATAGAATACAAATTTTATTGTATTACACAATGCATTTCGGACCCCGTGGATCCATCTTCAGGTGTCCATGGTATTTACATTGGTTTAAAATATTCCTTAAGCGAGATTCGTGCCTAGTAAAGATTATTGCTGAGCTGAAAAACGATTTGAAGTAAGTTTCGTGAATACGTTTTATCATGAGAAGAAAGAAGTAAATTTGAATATTTTGTGGAAAACTTAACAGAAACTCAATTTTCTATATAGGTGAATAACACGCCAATGCAATTGAATTTTGTTTTTATTTGGTGTCGTACGCGTTTCGCTCTATTTCAAGAGCATCATCAGCGACATATGTTACTTTTTACTTTTTTCTCATGATCAGGGTTAGCTTCTCTGTGTATGTTTTCAATAATTTGCTGAAGGTTTGAAGCACTACACTGAACTGACTAAATTTCATATTAACACTATTATTTACAGTTTTCGAAACATGAAACAGTAAACACCACGCCATGTTTCGAAAACTGTAAATAATAGTGTAAATATGAAATTTAGTCAGTTCAGTGTAGTGCTTCAAACCTTCAGCAAATTATTGAAAACATACACAGAGAAGCTAACCCTGATCATGAGAAAAAAGTAAAAAGTAACATATGTCGCTGATGATGCTCTTGAAATAGAGCGAAACGCGTACGACACCAAAATAAAAACAAAATTCAATTGCATTGGCGTGTTATTCACCTATATAGAAAATTGATTAACCTGCAATTGAGGAAATGGCCCACAAAATCCAGTCATTAACAGAACTGACCTGAAGATGAGTAAACAATTTTATACACGTAGTTATTGCGGAGCACTGTACTAGAAACGATATATACGCATGTATATTGTAGCATGACGATGTCGTCAGCTCCAGTTTAATTAATATTAACTACTAAAGGAATTAATTAATCTGTTATATTTAATTATTCAAGGTAGTTATTCCGTAGAATTATTTAAGGAAGGGCTGCCAAAGACTTTTATATAGTTTTGTATGAGAAATATTATACTCAGACATTGTGATGGGTGGCCAAGGAGACAGTGACTGGCGCCAGTCAGTCGGACGACGGCGGTCAACTCACATTTGTGCAAAGTGTTGATTTCAGCCGCCATAGATGAGTTCATGGTTTTTATCTGAGGTTGAACCCCTAAGCGTTCCCCTGTGAGAGAATCTCAGCTCAGAATTCCATTTTACTACTGTGCTAGCTGGCAAAAACTTTGATATTATTCCAACGTGTGATTAGTGCAATCACCTAGCATGAGGGTATTAGGACTAATTTGTTCATTCATTTAGATTGGGATTGGCGCCCTTGTTCTTTAACTATTGGCATGTGCAGGCATTTATTTGTTCTTGTGCTTGTTTCGCAAATTGACGATTAAAGTTCAGTTGATACTTTCATTTTGCTTTTCATGTCGGCAACTTGTTAAAGGTTGGTCATTTGTGTGCCTTGTTAAAAAAAAAAAAACCTCCCCCATATGACACCCGGGAAATACTGTAATATATGAACAGAACAATTAAAAAAAAAAACAGTTGAAAGATAAAGTACATTATAAGTGGTTAAAAGATGAAAATTATTATAATAATTTTTTATTAATAATTTTATTATAATATAATTGTAATATATATCATATTTAAACTGTTTTTATTCATTGAATTGTTCTGTTCATATAAAAGTTTGTACCTTAAACGATATCGTTTCTAGTACAGTGCTCCGCAATAAATACGTGCATAAAATTGATTACTCATCTTCACGTCAGATCTGTTAAGTTTTCCGCAATATATTCGTATTTACTTCTTTTCTCTCATGATAGTAAGTGTTCACGACAATTACTTCAAATAGTTTTTCAGCGTAGCCATAATCTTTGCTAGTCACGAATATCGCTTGAGACAAAATTTGAAACCAATGTAAATACAGTAGACTCCTGAAGATGGGTCCACAGGGTTCTAAATGCATTGTGTAGTGCATTAAATTTGCTTTCAACTGAAGGCTGCGTTTCATTCTAGCTTATGTCGAACCATTTTATTACTCTATTTTTACCTTACCACGTGTATGATTCCGACTTTTTTAATTTAATTTTTTTAGTAAAACATTTTTCCTGATTTCTTCCAGCGTTCCAGCACAAGACACAACTTTTTTAATAAGAAAAAAGAGCACATTTATTGGTTTCTTTTACTTCCTATGTTATTAACTATTAAAAAAATATAAGAGAATCCTTTATGCTGATACATCTCATTATGAAACAACTAAAAGCAATATGTCCTCCCTAAGGAAACATTTTTTTTTACAAAAAAAAAAAAAAAAAAACTGTCCTTATTTCTGAAATGCTTCCAACAGAATACACATATTTTTTCTTAAAACGGTCAATTATACTATTTTATTTTTATCGTGTTACGTATTATAAAAATAGAAAAAAAACACGTTTCTGCTGAAACATAAAAAATAAATAATTCAACGCTACGGTGGCACCCAAATATTTAATCGTGTTTCTTTTAACAGCTTTACTACTGTTATTTCCTACATTATAGCATAGAAAATTTTTTGTTTTGTTTTCGTTTTATTGTAGTGTTTTAGCTTACTTTGTATTACAAAAATAGTAGAAAATACCTTTATGTTGACTTTTCACATTATGAAAGAGCTAACCAGTAACATCATTATTAATATTATTATTTTTTAGTAGAGGTTATTTTGTTGATGTCTTGCAGTCTTGTTGGCTGTAGTGGGTCTGCCGTCTACGTGGAGACTAGTACCTCGTACTCGTTCTTGGCGATCTCGCGACCCCCGTAGGGGATGTAGCACACCCTGTGAGAGGGGTGGACCTGGAATCCAGAAGTATCAATCACGTCAGGGCAGCAATTACGACATTACAACAACTTTTGTGTCAAATTATTCATATTATTTCTGTAAGGTTTATTTGTAAGAAGTCATTATCTCCCTCCATACCGAACCGAAATCGATAAATGAGGTATCATTTTAAGGATTAAGGTGTTCGCTTTGAGTCGCATCATACCAAGGGTGTATCCAGGATCAGAACGAGAGGGGGGCAAGACTTGAGCTAGGGGGGGGGGCGAGCAACTCCTATTGGTTTCGAGGAAGTGGGGGGGGGGGGACTGAAACATGATGATTTCTTACATAATGAAACACAAACCTACTGAGGAAACTATTTTTATTATTGATTAACATAGTAATCCAACCACTTAATCCAAAGACTAGTATGTAGCTAATTAAGATCGTAACTCAGAGTTTTTTTTATGTAAACATTAAATGTTTCAGTAACTTTATTTGTCAATATCTCACTGTGTTCTTTGAGCAAATTGCGACGCACACTCATCAGGCATAATCCAGCCAATCTTTCCTCTCCCGAAGTGCTCCTGAGCCAGTTCTTCACTCGTCGAAGCGTACTGAAGACAACTTAATTTTTCTTCTGGGGGCGGGGGGGGGGGCTCAACCCCCCCTCTCCAACCCCTAGATGGATACGCCCATGCATCATAGTTTAACAAAGTAATCTTTCCAAATTCGACCCTTAAAGGGAAAAATGTCTTTTTCTAAAAGGCATTTTTTTTACCTAGAACCATTTAATATCTCCCTGCATTCCTAACCGAAATCAATATATGGAGTGCCATTTAAGGATTAAGATCTCAGCTTAGGCGGCATCATATATTAAGAAAGCAAATTTTCGAAATTCGATTCTTAAAGGGCAAAATTATCAATATTTCCATAACGCAATTTTGTGTCACGAGCCATTTATACCCTTTGATATCTAATCGATATAGATAAATGAGGTAACATTTTAAAGACTGATAAATTCGCTGTGGTCACAACACGTTTTAAGGAAGGAATTTTTCGAAATTCGTTCCTTTAAGGGCAAAACTACCAATATTTATATAACGCACTTTGTGTCACGAGCTATTTATCTCCCCTGATATCCAACCGACAGATAAATGAGGTATCATTTTAACATTAAGGTCTCCACTTAGGCGACTTTATAAATTAAGACCGAAAGTAGTTCGAAATTTGACCCTTGAAAGACAAAAGTAATAACCGTGAAAGTCGCTCGTATGAGACAGTTCAGAGCCAAGCCGCAAGAGAGCAGCAGCATATATCACAGAGATATTAATAAACTGCTTCACTGGCGTCGACTTTTGTTGCGTAACTAAACAATTAATACAAGTGAGGCGGTTCTACCTCCATCGTGTTACAAACCACCAACTTTTACTATTTATCGTATTTATTTGAAATTTTAGCACTGGTCATCTAGTATTCAAGTAAAAGTCTAAACCTTTGTCCTGCTGTCAGAGAAGATCTGAAGTATACGGAAGTTAGGGGACGGAGCATATCACAGGGATATTTTAAAGTTCGCAGTTGTCACTCTTGACCAGGTAGGTAGAAATCTACTTTGTACAGTCTGTCACTGGGACTTGTTGATTGTCATGACTAGGATTCGGATCTTTATGTTCAAAAAAATAGAGAAATATCCACGCAAATATGACCTTAAAAACGGGTAAATATGACTTAAAAATAATTTGATAGTGTCGTTTTGATTAAGTGAAGATAATATGCAGAGAAATATCACTGGTGACTCAAAATGGTCGTCTCTATTGAAATGCTGGAACAATTACTTGGCAGCTGATTACATGGGGACTGGGGAACGAAAGTGAGGGATTATATCTTATTATTATTATTACTCCGCGATTCACTAAAAGTGTGTGGCGGAGGGTGCATTGCACCTATCGAAAAGGGTTATGGTTTGGAAGGGTTATAAGGGATATGGCAGGAGGCGCCCATGGGCTATTGTGAGGAACCATCCCCGCATTCGCGTGGAGTGATCTGGGAAAACCATGGAAAACCCAGATCAGGATGGCTGGAGTGCTTTATCGAAAGCTACTCCTGTCGGTTTTTAAGTTTACCTCGCCGGTAAATCCTTTCTATTCCATTCCCTAATCGCTAGTGGGAAAAATGAGTACAGAAATGAATCGGTTCTGGCCCTGATTTCTCTTATCTTGTTTTCATGGTCATTTCGAGATATGAATGTTGCTGGTAGCAATATTTGCTGACTGTCATTCCGAAATACATCTGTCTTGAATTTTTCAATTAGCTTCCGTCGAGAGCAACGCCTTCGGTGTTCCAGGTCTTCCCAACCTAACTCCTTCAACATCGCACTTACGCTTTCCCTCCAACTATATATACCTGTCACGAATCGGGCGGCTCTTCTTTGGACCTTCTCTAAAGCCTCCATTAACCCCTTTTGATGGGGACCCCATACAGAGCAACAATACTCTAAGTGAGGACGTACTAGTGACTTGTATACAATCGATTTAACTTCCTGAGTGCATTGATTTAAATTACGACCTAGAAATCGGAGCATACGATTTGCTTTTCCCATTACATTCTCGATATGCTCATTCCACGACAAATTATTACGAATTTTTAGCCCTAGGTATTTAGCGGAATTTACCGTTCTAAGGACAGTGCCATTAATCGTATATTCATAGTTAAATGGTGTCACCGTTTTACTTACACGCATGACTTGGCACTTTTTAGCGTTTAACTCCAACTGCCAATCTTTACACCACGCAATTATTTTCATAATATCGTCTTGTAACAAAGCGCAGTCGTCCTGGGTTTTGATTTCGCGATAAATTATAGCATCATCGGCAAATAATCTTTTCATCCCCCCTATTATGTCGCATAGATCATTTATGTATATGAGAAACAACAGTGGCCCTAACACGCTTCCCTGGGGAACTCCAGACCCCACTTCAGTAAGTGATGAACGCTCACCGTCGAGAACTACACACTGTGTTCTGCCCTTCAGGAAGTCTGCAACCCAGTCGCATATTTGTCTAGATATGCCGTAACCGCGAAGTTTCCTAAGTAACCTAGTGTGAGGCACAGTATCGAAAGCTTTTTTAAAGTCTAATAGAACCAAATCAACCTGGGATTGCTCATCTATAATTCGGCACAAGTTGTGAATTAGAAGTACAAGTTGTGTTTCGCAGCTTCGGCCTTTTCTGAATCCATGTTGATTTGGGTTTAAAAGCTCACCTTCATCCAAGAACCGCATGACATTTGAATAGATGATATGTTCTAAAATCCTGCAAAATATTGAAGTTAACGAGATCGGCCTATAATTCTGAGGATCATTAACATTCCCATTTTTAAACACTGGAGTTACGATAGCGGTCTTCCATTCGGCTGGTATTTTTCCTTGATCCAGAGAGACGGTATACAATTTCATCAAATACGGTGCAATTTCCTTTGCGTATCTTGAGTAGAATCTTGTAGGAATACCGTCTGGTCCGGGAGCCTTATTGGTTTTTACATTCATAAGCAGTTTAGTTATTCCCTCAACATCAAGAGCGAGATCATTCATAATTTTGTCGGTACGATTGTTAAATATCGGTATCTCCTCTGAGTTTTCTATCGTAAAAGCCTTTTTAAATATATCATTCAAAATTTCTGCTTTCTCTACGCTTGTTTCTGATAATTCACCATTTTCTTTAATCAGCGACGGCATAACCTTACGAGAGCCTCTTATTACTTTGATATACCACCAGAACTTTTTTGGATTAGTAATGAGATCTTCGGATAAATTCCTGGCTTGGAATTCTTTAAACGCATCGCGCATTGCCTTACGCACTTCCGCACGCAACTGGACTAATTTAGCACGATTAGATGAGTCCCCCGATTTTTTCACCGCGGCATGTAAACGCCTTTGCCTCCTGAGCAAACGTTTCACTTCCCTATTGAACCAAGGGAAGTTATTACTGACCTTAATACTCTTCTTAGGAACAAACTGGTTTAAACCGGTCCATATTAGTTCTTTTAAATTAAACCAAAGTTCCTCAACATTTGTATTTAGCGTGTACGTTTCAAAATTATTCGCAAAGTGATCAACCATACCCGCATCGTTTGCCTTATCGAAGCAAAACACGAGTTTCTCTTTGTCATGCTTCAGACTCAGACTACAGTTTAACGTTACCACAACCGCCTTGTGATCACTTATACCGTCTTCTATACAAACTTTATCTACAATATCAGGATTGCTAATTAGAAAAAGATCCAGAATGGACGAGGAATCTTTGTCGCACCGCGTTGGCTCTTCGACCATCTGCTCAAGAGATCTTTCTGCAAATGATTCTAGGAACGTTTCGGTTATTAACCTACGTAATCTCTTCCACCCAACCTGAACGTGTATGTGTCCCACCTAACCGACGGTAGGTTAAAGTCACCACCCACGATCAATATATGTCCTTGAAATTTTTTGTAAATGTTATTAAGTGACTCTCTGAAGTATTCCGCGTTAGCCAGATCAGAATCCGGAGGTCGATAAAATGACCCGAGTATGAACTTTAAATTTTTGCCAATTTTTACCTTGACCCATATTAACTCGCAAAAATTTTCCGTTTCAGTTACGACAGAGAAATTAACGGTTTTACTTACGGCCACGAACACACTCCCACCCATTGAGACAGTTCTGTCCTTCCGAAAAACATTGAAATGAGGGCCAAATACTTCGCTAGATTCAACTTCGGGGCGTCAACCAGCTCTCGGTTCCTAGTATTATATCGACATCATTAGTCGCAACTGAGGCGTGAAAATCCGCTACTTTCCCTCTAATACTCCGACAATTTAGTACCATTATCCTTAGCTGCTTCGTATTGTTATTTGTGTCTGAAATAGCATTTTTTCATACTCGCACTCTGACGGTAAACGGGTGAAGTAATTGGAGCTGTAATATTAAAATTATTCGCGCCATCCCTACCGGGACCAGCTTCTAAGTTATCAGCACATCCTCTTCGGTGAAATGAAGGATCTTCGGGCCTCACACTGTCCCTAAAAAATAATTCATATCAAGGCGATTCCAAATTTTAGCAGCCACCTTGGACGCCATTCTTGAAGACGTGTGAATAAACATTGTGTTCTTTGCAAGAGATCTGGAGACTGCAATCAAACAGGTAGAAGTGTTGAAGGAAACAGCTGAGAAAGCAGGACTACAAATATCGTCTGAGAAAACGGAATGCATGAACATAGACGCAAAACACCAGACATGGACTAAATATGGTGATATTAAAAGAACACAGAAGTTCAAATACCTTGGTGAAATTTTGACTCCCAAAGGCTGCAGTTGAAGATATAGCGAGAAAGATGGAAACAGCATTCAGGGTTTGACAAAAGACATACAAATCAAAATTACTCTGCCATCAGGCGAAATACAAGCACTATAGTACGGTAGTGAAGCCAGAATGTTTGTACGCAGCAGAAACACTAGCCAGAAAGGGATTGACGGAAATACAAGTGAAAGAAAGAAAGTTTCTAAGGAAAATCTGGGACCATAAAAAGTGAAAGGAAGCGAATTTAATTTCCGTTTGATATCGAACCAAGAATTATACGACAAGTTTGAAAAGGTATCAAACACAATTAAGAAAAGGAGATTAGCTTTCTAAGGACACATCAAGAGAATGGCAAAGAAAATTCTCAACCTTCAAGAGAACAGGAAGACTCAATTGCAAATCTGGTTGTAGGACATCTTCCGCAGTTGTTGGATAATAGATTATAAATCAAAATTCCGTCTGGAACAACTGTTGATGTTACTGTTTTCTTTATTCCCAAACGCGTTTCGCCCTTATGGTGTGAGGCATCGTCAGTGGAGCTAGGGTGATGTATTTACATGGCGATCTGGAACAGCACTTTAATTCATCTTACAGATCTTCTATTTCACAATTATAAAAACTGTTTTACACATATTACTGAATAAACACTGGCATTGTATCCATTGCAACATTCAAACTTCTTGTTTCGTTTGTCTGCTCTTATTCAGTAATATGTGTAAAACAGTTTTTATAATTGTGAAATAGAAGATCTGTGAGATGCATAAAGTGCTGTTCCAGATCGCCATGTAAATACCATCACTGACGATGTCCCCACACCATAAGGGCGAAACGCGTTTGGGAATAAAGAAAACAGTAACATCAACAGTTGTTCCAGACGGAATTTTGATTTATAATCTAGGAAGTCTCAAGTTCCATTGGTGAAGGAGGTCCATCAGGATCTGAAAAGATGTGGGAATCAGCAGGGAAGACATCCAAGACAGGGAATTATTCATAGGAAAAATTGCGGAGGTAAAGGATCTGACTGAAGAAAAACCAATCAGGAAAAGGAGGGAATTTTCAGAGGAAGAGAAAGCAAGAGTGAGCCAGAGAATGAAAGAGTACTGGCGACGGAGGAAGGAAACTCAGAAGAGGAAATGAAGTTGCTGAAACGAAAAGGAAAAAAAAAAGGAATTAAATTCCTGACAAGGTCCAGCTGTTGAAAAGATATATTGCACGGCAATGTAGCACTGTGTTAGGTGGGTGCGCAGACTTCCGCATTCGTTGTCGTTTTCATCTTGGCTGTCCGGGTTGACCCGCGTCAATTTATGAAAACCTAACGTTTCGGCCATCATTTTGCGGCCTTCTTCAGAGGACTGTCAAGGCTGGGATCGCTGTCGCCTATATATAGCTCCCGGAAAGCGCGCTAACCGTTTGGAGTGACGTCACTCAAGCTACCGCCGCCAGCGTGGCCGGTCCGATGAGGGCTTTCCCGCGTTTTCCTGATCAAGCATGACCATATTTGGTCAAGTTGTAGCCCGTCGTCCGCGTTCATATTATCTGGTCTCTTTTTAATTTCCAGCGCTTCTCTGATACGCCTGGGCCACCATCTGCTTTCGTGAACAAGTACACAAGTGTCACTAAATCAGGGCCGGCGTTAGGGGGGGTTAAGCGGGGCAAATGTACCCGGGCCATCAAAGGAGGGCCCGCCGGCCCGGGTGCCTAAATAAATAGAAATCAAATACAAATTTTAAAATCTACACTAATGATTTTGATCGTTTTTTAATTAAAATTTTCTGAGTTTATCCATTTAAAAAGTGTAAAGTAAAAATATTTGGGGGGCCTAGGATCGCTTACCAGCGTCCTCAGGAATCATTCCCCCTCCATCCTCACCTTGCCGACCACCATTGCTCCGTCGTGGAAGGCCCTTCCTATGTACAGCCTCTCTCCGCTGCTGGTGTGTCCCGCTATGAACGCGTTGTACGGGATGTTGGCTCCAGATGTCAGCATCCAAGCAGGCCTTCCACCGCACAGTACCTGCAATAGAGTATATTAGTTAGTTCTGAGACAGAAAAAAGGGAGTGATTCAACAAGTAACAGGAGAAGCTGAAAGACGAGTTGGAAACAATGTTAGATCGCATTATGGTTCAAGTAAAACATATTATCCAAGTACTGTCTCGAAACTAAAGTGTATGACAATTGCCTTACGAAATTACTTCTAAAAATTTGTCAAGGGGAATTCGTAATGAGCATTGCGGACACAGAATACACTGATAAGCCAAAACATTACGACCATTTGCTTAGTATCGTGTTGCTTAACATTTGAAGCGTAATACGGCAATGATTCGTGTGCTCCGGAACACTTGTGCCTGCACCAGCATTGCACTCTGCTGTCAGATCTGCCACAGATCGCCGCCTATCCTGCTTTACAGAGCGGGCAAGCCTCCGACCTCCACGTTCTGTGATGTGGCGTGGACGTCCACCACCTTGTCGGCTACTCCAAGACAGGGAATTATTCAGAACAAAAATTGCGGAGGTAAAAAGGATCTGACTGAAGAAAAACCAATAGGGCAAAGGAGGGAATATTCAGAGGAAGAAAAAGCAATAGCGAGCCAGAAAATAAATGGCGACGGAGGAAGGAAACTCAGAACAGGAAATGAAGTTGCAAAGTCGTAGTCCATACATGGCTGAAACGAAAATAAAAAAATAGTATAGTCAGTTCATTCCCAATAGGCGGTTGGAGGTCGTATTCCCATTGCCCCACCCCCCATCCTACCCGTTACTTGCGAGCTAAGAGTATTCTGTATACAGGCCCGTTCCCACGATCCCTTGTAACGAAGGCGAGACGGGACGGGACGCCATGGGAACAGGGCCGCCTCTGCTAGCGGAGACGAGACGCAGCTACCCACTCCATGTCGGTAAACTTCACAGGCGTGTGTAGCGGTGCGCTGTTGCCATCGGTTTGCAGCAGCGGTGCGCACCCCTTCTGTTGTGCTCTGTGTCAAGCGACACTAGGCAACGTGTTGCGGAGGTGGCGGCGAGGTAAGCTAGGACTAACCTGCGGCCCGCGGTCGTCCCTACACTTCGGCTAATGAGGTCCCGTCTCGTCTCGCCTTCGTTACAAGGGATCGTGGGAACGCGCCTTACGACCGATCGTGTGAATGGACCTGCTCTCTGCTGCGGACGGAGGTGTGAAAGGAGTGGAGAGGGAAAGAGGGACATTAACCTTGAACCGCCTGTTCATAATAACGTGCGCGAATCCCAGCAGTGAGCAAGTATTTGGTACATTTTTGTAAACCACGTACATGTTCGATGGAGTGAACCTAATTGTCTTAATGGCATTGCTTGTGTTGCTTTTACACCTGTGTTCGCATATCATATAGTGCAACTTAGTCCAAAATGGGTGTTCTGAACAATATGAGATAGATACTGGCAAGTTTCGCAAGTACAGCAGTGTTCGAGGAAATGTTGGGTTCGGTCAAAGGGACTACCTGAGTTGACACTTATTCATTTCTCTCGCGGAGAACCCCCGCAATATATCAACCATCCAGCATCCGGCCCCCACTGCAGAAACAGGCCCTCCCGAATTACCCATCAGCAGGGGTGGTGAATCAAAGTTAGTTTCGCCACTCTTAAAAAGTGTCCACGGGGAGCAACGTGTATGTAGCGTCAGGCCGAAGAGGACACCTGGCCGTGTAGCATAAGCCTCTCTGCTGAAATACAGGGAAAATTAGCCAGCAACAAAGCTAATATACTATAGTCTGAATGGAATCAGATGCCAAAAGATGGAAACAGCTTATCGCCTAACATAAAACATCTACAACAAAAAAATGCATCCCCAAGCACACAAAACTGAGACATTACAATCCACTTATTAAACCAGAATGTTTTTGTGGGTAAGAAACACTTATTTTGAACAGGAAAAAAGATATAGAAAACATTGAGAAAAAAATTGCAAAATTATAAGGAAAATGTTAGGCCGAAAACTCATCGGAGACGAATACAGATTCAGAAGTAATCAGCAAATCTTACAATATGCAGACATTCACAGTGATATTAGAAAACACAGACTAAAATGTTACATCAAAAGAATAAACCCTAACAAACTGACAAGACAAATAGATTAATTCTATGAAAACCTAAGTAAAGCAATATCGGTACAGTAATAAGGATTGGCGAAATCAAGAAAGACCTCAAATTAGCAGGAATTGTTCCAGAAGATACCGAAAACAGATACCCATATAAATCCTAAATTCACAAGTGGCAAGTTGACCAGGAGGAAATATTTAAGAAAAGACCAGGAACAACATGGTCGGATGAGGGAAAAGAAGTCCACACCAAACGTATGAAGGACATCTGGACACAAAGGGGTGTGCATTAATTACGTGGGGTGAAATACGGAGGGGTCAGGTGAACCAAGGGGGAGGGGGTATCAACGGAAATCTCACGTGATATTTCGAAATTGTTGTTGGACTGAGGAGCTAAAAATAAAGAAAGGTCTACAAATTACGGGAAAGTCGATTTTAGGGTGGTATTTCGTCGAAAAGTAGGGGTGCAACCGCCTTTCGAAGGGTGGGACCTAAAAAAAAAAGGTCTCAAAAAGTGGCGAGGGCGATTTCTAGAGGGGGGGGGGGGTGTCCCGGAACAGATCTCACTGGGGGGGGGGGGGGGGGATCCGTAAATCCGGAAAAACACCTTACGTTCTTAATGGATGCCTGCAAAGGAAAGCAAAAAAAGCTTCTGAGCACTTTGCGTAGTCCTAAAGGGCTTCCGCAAATTGGCGGTTGAAGGTGACATTGTCCTTGCCCCATCCCTGGCTTTATAACACCCGTGATCTAACAGCTAGCGCATGCGCGATGGTATGGACGATATCTTTTTTTTCTCTCCTGCGGTCGGAGGGGCAAATGTAGTGGAGACGGAAACAGGGACATTAACCTTGAACCGCCTATTCAGAATCAACGGACTATAACTTGCTTAAATCTCAGAGCTGAGTGTTTTGGACCTTTCGTCTGGCGCCGTACGTACCTCGTACTGGAACTTGGAGTGCTCTGTGCCTCCCCAGGGCACGAAGGCGCCGCCCTTGGAGGGCACGACCTTGGCGGGCAGCAAGTCTCCCTCGTGGTGCGCGCGGCCCACGAACACCGCGGTGCCGTCCTTGTCGACTCCCGCCTTCACCGCGTTTCCAGGCACAGAGCCCTGGCCGCAGACCACCCAGTGGAAGTCTACACACAAAACACACACCGTGAGACACCGCCATTTTTATTTTAACACCATATTATTGCAATAGGAAAGGGTTCACGAAAAGCTAATAGAAGCGTCTGACAAAGTGATAATCAGTAAATCTGCGATGCACGTGAGAGACGAAAGGTGCGTTCCCACGACCCGTGCATTTGCCCGCCGCGTCGGTACAACTATGAACAGCCAACCGCGGGAAGACAGCCACCTTTCCTGGCAAGGATGGCGCTCCTCTATCCGTTACCCATTCGGTAAACATCAGATGCCCGTGATAGCTGAAGCAACACTAGGCAAGGTGGTGGGGAGGTGTCGAGGCCTAGCCTGTGCGATGGGTACAACACAAAAGAGATAAAATCTTCAGCGGTAACCTCTCCTCTCCCATTGTCTTTACATGCCTGTACCACTGTAACCTAGATTTATCAATTCTCTGTTGTAGCGGTTATCCCTTAATCATCTCCCTGATTCTCTCATTCCTTATTCCGTCCCTTCTTCTTACTCCTACTCTACTCCTCTGAAATTTCATTTTCACACATTGTACTCTCCCTTTGTCTCTCTCTCCCCCCTTCATCACTCACGTTTCCGACCCATACATTAAAATTGGCACAAAGTATGTTTTATAGATTGCCTCTTTGCTCTTTTGTGGGACTTCCGTACTCCATACCAGACTTCTAATTCTTTTAAAAAATCCATTTGAACATCTTCCTCTTTCGTTTAACTCCATCCTGTTTCCTCCATTTTCTTCAATACAGCTTCCCAAGTATTTGAAACATTCCACTCTATTTAGTTGCTCTCCTCCAAGTGATATGCCTATGTCCGTCCTGTTCTTCTTTCTTGTTGTTATCACCACTTCACTTTTTCTCGCAGAGAACTTCATACCATAGGCTGCAAATACTCTCTCCCACACATCCAGCTGATCCTGCACCTCTCT
Organism: Vandiemenella viatica; assembly: GCA_031002005.1. Lineage (NCBI taxonomy): Eukaryota > Metazoa > Arthropoda > Insecta > Orthoptera > Morabidae > Vandiemenella > Vandiemenella viatica. The sequence goes on along the minus strand of CM061918.1, from coordinate 144,033,792 downwards.
TTCATCCTCTCCCCAAACTAATAGGTCGTCTGCAAATACCATTGCTTTTATTTTTTCTTCCCCAATGCTCTGCACCACCTTCTTCAATCTTTCATCCATAGCTACAAAAAATAACAGGGGTGATAGGGCAGTTCCTTGTTTTAGTCCATTTCTCAAATGGGACATGATACTGCACACAATGCGCTAAAAATCACAGTGGCACGTATTAATCAGCCAAAACATTGTGACCACCAACTTACTAGCATATTTATACCGAGCGTGGCGGTGTAACGGTTAGCGTTCTCACCTCGCATTCGGGAGGACGGCGGTTCGAATCCCCGTCCGGGCATCCAGATTTGGGTTTTCCATGGTTTCTCAAATTACTCCAGGCAAATGCCGGGATGCTTCCTTCAAAAGGCCATGGCCGAATTCCTTCCCATACCTTGCCCCCCCCATCCTTTCCCGTCTCTAAAGACCTCGCTGTTGAGAGACGTAAAGCAGTTTAAAAAAAAAAAAAAGAGCATATTTATCCACCTTCCGAAAGCAATTTAGAAGCGATTCGGTGTAGCATGGATTCTACAAGTCCTTGATAGGCTTCCTGAGCTATCTGACACCAGAGTTCTACGCACAATTCACGGGGCAGTGATTTGTGGGTGCGGCAGCTGGGAACGAGCATCTCTGAAACGGCGAGGCTGGTCGGCTATTCGCGTGCTACTGTAGTGAGCATCTATGCAAACTATCTGGAGGACGGTGAAACCACGAATAGGCTAACAAGGTGGTGGGGTGATCTGTGGCAGATCCGACGGAAGAGAACAATTCTGGTGCTTCCAGAAGTGTTTCAGAGTGAATAGCGATTCTGTCACAGATCACTCCCTATCCTGCTTCACAGAGCGGGCAAGCCTCCGACCTCCACGTTCTGTGATGTCGCCTACTCGTCGAAGTGTGACCAAAGTTTTATAACCCAAGTCCCTAACTTCTCTGGTACATCCCCTCATCATCCCTTCCAGGTGTATATTCCCAAAATATGATCGCGGATTTGCTCTAGGTTGTTTTTTGCCTAGGTACTGGACTATGCGTTGATTGAATTACGGTACTGTATCTTTTCTTACTACAGAGGCGGGAAACGGATTGGGACATAGAACGGCGACGAATTGGGTCATGGCCTTTTGAAGTAACCATCGCGGCGATCACCAGGGGTGATTCCGGGGAGCCATGGAAAACCAGAACCTGTATGCCCGGATGGTGATTCGAACCAGCGACCTCCAGAATCACGGTGATTGGTCCCTGTTAAGGCGTTTGTGAGACCCTGTAGTGTTGTAGTGATTCGAGAGGAACTTTGCTTGTTGATAAGTGGGATTGTTCATTATCAGGTGAGACCTTGGGTTTATGCTGTTTGATAACGTGGAGATAACTGCAGTACCTTACTACTGGATCATTAAGCTAGGCGTCTCGCTTATTACGACCCGAATTAGGAAACTTGGTCTACCAGACACGATGAGAAGGAAAACAATTTACATTCCACACTTTTACACTCGTTTTAATAAAACTTTACTAAATTCAAAATCCAGTATAAGAAGATGAAAAGAATATAATGATTTTAGTACCAGAACCTACAACCTTTTTCTAGTGTAGATGCCGCCTGTAATCTGTGACGTGGCATCTGTTTGGGTATGACGTAAGAACTTTTCAATTCAAACGTCAGTGCGTCCCTTTTAGTCTATTAGAGTTTTTATAGTTACTATTTTGCACAACAAATATCATTCAGGCATTGCTATTTGACAATATATATATATTCATATATATACGTATACACTAGCTGATACCCGCGACTTCGTACGCGTGGATTAAGAATTTATTTTCCGGAATTGAATATAGAAAGTTGTTGGTAACGAAGGAATGGTCCCAAACAACACCGAGTCGACATAATATGACAGGAAACCTCTCACTTGAAGAGAATCAATTTGCAACATATTTCTGTCACCATTCGATAAGTTCTCAAAATTTCGTGACTACAACTGTTAACCATAACGAAAAAAATGTCCTGTGCCTTTCTTACTGATTTTCTTATCAAATTCCATCAATATCGGTAGAGCCATTTACTCGTCAAAACGTAACAAAAATACAAAGACTTACTTCCGCATTTATAGTATTATTACTGCGGATCACACACACACACTGACTGCGAACAACACCTGAGGGATCAATATAACGTAAAAAAGTGTACACCTACAGCATTGCAAGACTGCCTACGATTTGCCTCGCATTGAATCCCTAAATTTGTGATACCTACAGTTTAACATTCAATCCGAATAACCGACGGCCCAGGCGTGACTCTTACGATAAAAAACAATTTTTAAAAATCTTCGCCTCCACGGAGATTTGAACCGGAGACCACGATCCTAACAGCAGTAAGCAAGCGCTTTAACCACTGAGCTACCAGACCGCTATATGAAAAAGGCAGTACAGAGACCTCCACATCTACGCGTCTGTTTATGGCCGTCAGTAATTTTTCGAAATTATAAGAGAACATATATTATTTATGCAGAAAATTTTTCAACCAAATGTAGACACTACTTTTCTCCTTGTTTCAAAGGACAAGTGTACAAACTTTCATCGAAATCGGATGAAAACTGTGAATTTGTATGAAGAACAAACAAATCAACAAACAAACATATATATATAACCTTATTTCTTCGGCTAATTAGTCAAAATATACTATTTTAGTGTATTACAGAGGAAGCCAAATTAGTTTGATAAATCCTGCTACTTAACATACCTTTCCTACTGTCAACAAATGAAAATTGAGTCCACGTACGACATAATACCATGTTTGGGTCCACTTGTCGCTTTTTCACTACGTTAAACACACTTTGGACGAATGTTTGGTCCGCTTTTGATAAAGCAAATCCTCTCTTGTCTTAGTTGTAATGGCGGTTTCTTGATTTTCCTCTCAGCAATAGTCCACAAATTCCGGACAGGATTCTTGTCAGGTGTATTTCCTGACTGTGGAAACGCAAAAGTGTCTCTGGCACTAGTGAACTATACAAATTCCTTGGCCAATCTGTGAGACACAAAATTCTATAAACCGTTTCAAAATGTCTACAGACCACATTCCCATATTCATTCAATTGATAAGGTACTCAGTAAAATTAAATAATTGATAATGGGAAATTAAATAATGGGTATTAATCGGGCTGTAGACCATTTTTCCACATTTGCTGAGGAGTAAGTTTTATAAATAAAACGCCGTATGCACAATGTTATTTTTTTTATCCGAGATGCGGTTCGGCCTTATGCTATAATGCATCATCAACTGCAGTAAATCTATGTTTTTACGTATATTTCATTACAACTATTAGATACAACACACACACACACACACACACACACACATATATATATATATATATATATATAGGTGCTAAGTATCGGAAAGAATTACAAATTAGGATAATTGTTGTGTGGCATGAGCACGCCAAAAAGGCAAGAACACAAATGATTTAGTAATTTTCGGGTCTTAGCCCTTTATCAACAAGTGAACATTATGGACCATAAATACTGTTTGTTCTCTTGTTCTTAATGGGCTAAGACAGGAAGATTACTAAGTCATTTGTGCTCTTGTCTTTTATTGTGTGTTTACGCCACACAACCATCATCTAAGGTAAGTGGTGATTCATGTCCCTAACCTGATTTATATGTACATATTCACATGGTGGCTCTTAATGCACTTTTACGGACCTGCATAAAAGTGCATAAAGTGCTGTTCCAAACAGCCATGTGAACATATACAATTACAGCAAATGATGATGCCCCACACTATATGGCCGAAACGCGTATACAAAAAAAAATTCATCACAACATTTGTTTGTAAACTGCATTTTATTTATAAAATTTAATAAGGGATTTTCAGAAGTTTAATGATTCTGACAGTAAGTACACCACACAAACATATGGTGCAGTGGTATATAGTGTGGTACTCACTCGCCATGTCGTGTCCGTAGTGGCTGCCTTCTCGACTCCGTCAATGCCGGACTGGACTGTCGTCGATAAGGTCCACTATCTGTCACGGGGCTCTCTCAGAGAACTGTGAATCACCTGTTGACGTTGACGACGGGAAAAGTACCTGCTCTAACTGCTAAGCGAGCGGCACATTGAGCTTCCATTTCCTGTTTTCCTCCTCACGTCTGAGGAATTCCTTCTTCACGAACCGAAGGCACGTTTCACCACCGCAACGCCATTTTAGGACAATCACTTCACATAAATTTGCCCCTGAGATCCCAACAGCAAAAAATCAGAAACTCAGAAATGCATGCACACAAGAGAGACGTCAAGCCCACAGCGAAAGGATGAAGAGATTTTGAGAAGGCAACAAGAAAAACATGAAGAATAAGGAGAACAACGAAAATTAATCCTTGGTGGTCTAAACGATAAAATAAATAAATTATAGATTTACGTAGTAAGGGAAATAGTTAATTAAAGCTACCGATGCCAGAGCCGGAATCGAATCGGCGACTTTTGGTATGTGAAACAAATGGCTTAGCCCCTTCACTGATAACGCAGGCCTGCCATCTGGTGTTAAAGTCAGGCAATACAAGAGACAAATGAAAGTAAGACCCCGCTGACGTCAGTGCGATAGTTTCCTGGAACCTATCCGACTGGTATGTGACATATTACGGTTGATAACGGAGTCATCAGTAGTCTTCAAATATTTCTTCTTGTCATCAGCCTCTCGACTGGTTTGACGGAATCGTCCGACTCTTTCTACCTTCAGATAATCTATTCATTTAGAAATATATTCATTTACAACTTCATCGTTCTGGCCTCGCAATCGGAAGGACCCAGGTTCGAATCCTCGTCTGGCATCCAGATCTGGGTTATCCATGTTATCCCCAAATCACTCCAAGCGAATGGCGGGATGCTTCCTTCAAAAGACCGAATTCCTTCCCGTCTCTTGTCCGCAATCCCATCCCGCCTCTTAAATGACCTCCACGTCAACAAGGCGTATAGCAAAAAAATAAATAAATAAAACCAGTTTGGAATGGAAGTAGAAAACGAGTAATTCGGGCGGTAACGCGACTAATGTGCTGTTACCTACTGCAAACACTTGTTACGAACGAATCCACAACTGACTAAACAGCTTACTCGCGTGAAACCGCACGTACTAAACATGAATTAAAAAATACCCTAAGCAGTGCTGTGTGACGAAGAAACACCGTACAGTTTGAAGGATTCGGAGGGAAAAGTGCGGGAAAAATAAAATCCGTCTGGACAGAAACAAAATTGTTAAATCGATCAAGAAATATTCGGAATGAAAAAAAAAAAAGAACACGTGAACAAGAAGGTACGAAGCCTTTTCTAGTGGTATGCGATTCTGAACAGAAATAGAGGAATTAGACATCTGATGGTAGGTTTCTAGAAGAGTTGTTACTCGCAGGTATTTTGTTGAAAGAGGATTATATATAAAATTCACGCCAGATCTTAGATTGGTGTGAATTATATTCTCTCAGTTTTTTATTTAATTATTGATATTCGGTTATGTAACCATACAGCCATCACTTGTAACATGATTCATTATCGTTAACTAATAACATGTTCGATTATACTCATTATTATATTGCATCTGTTAATTATCGTTATACTTATGCTACTTACAATTTTGATTATATTGGTTACAATTTTAAATAGAACTTATCTAAACGTAATTAAAGTCTTTCAGGTATAAAGTCGAATCGCAGTAGCAGCTGATACAATTCGTTTTCAAGTCATATTGCAGGTATACGTGAGGCAATACCGACATTGGTATTCATGAATCTAAATTATTATTTTCTTTTGTTCACGTTCGTTTATATGACCATACATCCGTGAATCTTGCGACACGGTAATATATTATACTGAATTACTGATGATATCTTTTAGTCTTGTACATAAATTGATGACGAGTATATCCCTATATTTCATATTGCAGCTACAACTTCCTATCGCAGACCGCTTGATGTTTGTGTTAGGGCTGTTGATATATTTTTAAATATAGTATTTTCGATATTTTAAAAACTATTAATATCCCCCGTGGATATATCGGAAAAAATATCGATACTTTCAGAAATGCAATTTCACAAAATCAAATCTCGTAAAACAATAGGCTGTCCACTAATAAATAAATGTGTGATATTGTTCTTAATCAAGTTTTCCCTTTCGAATGATTTCTCTTGGTGATAATGATTGTTGATTTTTTTTTTTTTAAATTGACTATTATGCGTGTAATAATTTTCATAAAAATTTATAAAACTCGAAAGAGGTTCCAGCAAAGATTATTTTGTGTATTTTTAAGATCGATAAGCAATACAGTTGAGGAATTTATTTAGGTAGAAGTTTAGTTATCATTATGGCCAAGTTACGAAACTTTTTTCCATAAGACTGTTTTGTGTTATATCATTTAGTTTCGTATGTTGAAAGCTTATTCTGTGTTGTTTTAGTTTTATGCTCTCTAATTAGCAACTGTTTGTTATTTTAAGCTTTCCACTATTCCTGCTGATACACTAATTCCCTGGGAACCGCGCATTTGAAACAATGGACTCACCTTTGATTCGCCCTGGGCGAGCGATGCCTTGCCTACTCTGTTGTCATCATCTGAGTAGACTTGGTACCTATAACTTCCAAATTAATTTAAGGAACGTACTAATATTTACTTAAGCTTGCTGATCTCTATGCGTAACAGAAATTTGAGGGAATTAGTGTCTTGAGAGCAAACGAAAAATGTAACTTATTTTTTTTTTAAATATCGACGCCAATATCGACATTTCAGTATTGAAATATAGATATATCGTCCTAAAAAAATATCACTCATAAATATCGATACTTTAAAAAATAATCTCGATATATCGATATATTATCAATAGTCCTGGTTTGTGTGTGTAGTACCCTCGAGTTTCTCATAGTGCACTATGGGGGTTGCATATCGATAGCTGTGGTGTTGTAGGAGATTTGGTGGTTGAAACTGGTCGACTTTGGGTATTTTCACATTTCCACCCAAGTCTTAAAAAAATAAAAATTGGAATCTTTTAACCTGTACTAGATTTTTCCTGATTGATCTATAATGTTCTTGAATAATGTTCTAGAAAATCAACTTCTACATCTACATATACACTCTGCAATTCACAAAATTGTGGGTGGCAGAGGGTGCTCAGCACCAAAGCTAATCTCTTTGCTGTGCATTCCAATCCCTAATGGTACGAGGGAAAAAGAATTCATATAAGATTCATTGCGGCACCTTATTTCTCTAATCTTATCTTTCCTGTAATTGTGACTCAAATGGGTTCGTGGAAGAAGTATTTCACTACACTCGTAAGTGAAAGTGGGAGTACACATGTTTATCAATAAGTTTAAACGAAACGTGCGTCGTCTATCTACCAGAGACTCCCAGCCTAGTCTACTAATCAGTTCTGTGACGCTTTCATAAGGACTGTAGCAAGCGGTCACGAATCGAGCGGCTCTTCTCTGTACTTTCTCTATACATTCGATCAACCCCTTACGAAACGGATCCCAAATGGCACAACAATAGTCCAAATCCTATCTCCTTTGTTTGTTCATTACAATTTTTCGAGATTCGACCTAGGAATCGCATCCTAGAATTAGCTCTAGCTACTAACGAATGAATGTGTACGTCCCATTTCATGTTCCTTTGTACTGTTACTCCCAAATATTTCGTAGAATCAACCATATCAATAACTAAATTGTTTAACTCGTATTTCTGAACAATTGGATTCTTTTTGTTAGTTATGCTCATTGTCTTGCACTTTTTACAATTTAGCGTAAGTTGCCACTCAGCGCACCAAGCCAAAATAATATCCAGATCACGCTGAATTTCTAAGCAATCGGCCCAAATTCCTTACTTCCCTATAAATAACCGCATCATCAGCAAACAATCTAAAAAGGCTTTTCCGAGATCGTTTATAAAAATTAAGAAAAGAAGTGGTCCTATTACACTTCCTTGAGGTACATCCGATGAAACATCTAGATTAGAAGAACTTTCCCCTTCAACGACGACATACTGCGACCGACCAGTTAGAAAATCCTTTATCCATTCACAAAGCTGATCCGATATACCGTACGCTCGAAGCTTCGCTAAAAGGCGGTTGTGTGGCACAGAGTCAAAAGCTTTCGGAAAATCTAAAAAAAATTGCATCTACTTGTGAACCTGCTTCAATAACTTTCATTACGTCGTGTGTAAATAGGGCCAGCTGTGTTTCACATGATCTTTTCTTGCGAAATCCGTGTTGATTTGTTGTAAGCAAATTATTATCATCTAGAAAATTCATAATGTTCGAGCATATAATATGCTCCATAACTCTATTACAAACAGAGGTTATAGATATGGGACTTCCTTCAGCTTTTTCAGTTATTAACAAATATAATTAATTTATATCCAACATATTTAGTGTGTGAACCGATTTAGACGGGGCTGTTGCTGATTTGCCAGGAAAATATTTGAGGTTCAACCCAAAATTCTTGACAAACACGATCGAAGGCATGGGCATCAGCTAGTTATTAAGTAACTGTTTGATCTTCCACCCGTTTTAGGAGTAACATTTGATTGGCGTAAGCAATACTATTAACTGTTATTAATATCGTTGAGTACAGCAAGAATTGAAGTGTAAAGGCGCGTTCCCACGATCCCTTGTAACGAAGGCGAGACGGGACGGGACCTCATTAGCCGAAGTGTAGGGACGGACGCGGGCCACAGGTTAGTCCTACCTTACCTCGCCGCCACCTCCTCACCACGTTGCCTAGTGTCGTTTGGCACAGAGCACTTTACAGCAACAGAAGGGGTGCGCACCGCTGCTGCAAACCGATGGCAACAGCGCACCGCTACACACGCCTGTGATGTTTACCGACTCAGAGTGGGTAGCTGCGTCTCGTCTCCGCTAGCAGAGGCGGCCCTGTTCCCATGGAGTGTGGTCGAGTATTCGTCCCGTCCCGTCCCGCCTCCGTTACAAGGGCTCGTGGGAACGCGCCTTGAGGCTACTGATGAGGCTTGGTAAGGTATTTTCGAAAAACTCAAACCACCTGGTACACCCGATGACATGCGTTCATTTTGGGGAGAGTCCATTAATTCCGTGATATGAAATGAGTGGGGGGGGGGGGGGAGTCCGGTGAAATCCCACCAACTCACTCCTTGTTCAGTTGTTGACATCAGTGGATGCTGATCTTTTGCGGAAGCGTATGCGAAAATGAAGAAATATATAATTATTTAGATTTTAATATTTTATAAAAAAATAATCTTAAAATCAAAATAAGTACATTTTTTATCCCAAATTCTACATTTCTTTCACAAGCAAAGTGTATTTCCATTGAATGCCTTCGATATTGATTTATTTTTTGCGTCATCTTTCAACGACAAAAACAAAGGTAGGATGATTTCACGAGTGAATAAAATTGTTTACTTAACTACACACCCGTTAAAGAAATGATCTTTGTCTTATGAACTTTTCGGAGTTCGCGGCTTGGCTAATTGAAGCGTCAAGCACAAGGCCACGCCACCGCACATCTCCGTGCCCGCCACCCGCCTTTCCACCCCTCTAGTGGCACATTCACAGTACAACTTGTAGGACCTACGGTGATCCGATTTTCCGATTAAACACTCTTGATGGGCAGTGAAAGGGGTTAGAGGACTACATGCAGGACGTGTTGGATGTTGTTGGACTCCCAAGCAACCAACACGAGTCCTTGCTGTCCAACAAGTCATAGTGTTGGATCGTGACTGGAGGAAACATCCTGCGAGTGTGCGATAAGGACACATGGTGTGCCGCGAGAAAGTACGAGTGGAGAGGACTGCTTGGAACATTTTGTTGGACCACTTGTTGTAGCGTGAATGGGTGAGCGCATCCTACGGTAGTTCTACTCGGATGTCCTATAACCTGGACAGTGAATAGACCGCTTTACTTTACAGGCAAGTTCAAACTAGGAAATTAGTCGCTTAGGTAGTAACACCACTCTTTTTTTGTGTGTGTCGCGGTCTCAATGACCTTGACTGTGTGTCCTGCTGCCTTGGCAGCTCTAGCACCACGTGTCTGGTTGTTGGGTTCTCTCTTTAATCACATTATGGGGGAAATGGTCTATGGATGTCTTTGACACCCTTATGTTGAAACCCCCTCTGGGTTCGTTTTTCAGCTGGGGATCATCGCAGTGATCAGCTGCGTTAGCAGCTGGACGACCTTCCCCAGCTGGGTTTCTCGTATTTCTCCGTGGTCGCAGCACCTGTGGTGCAGGTGGCTCGTTGGTTCCGTCGACGGCTGAGAACCAGTTATTCGTTGTTGGACGCCGGTTCTGCTGTTGGCCGCGGAGGGTCCTGTTGACTTGGTGGACTTTCCTGTCAACCGCTCCGGTAGCAGGTTGGGTATGACCATGTTGGGGTGGTCTCTCTCCCTCGGATCGAAGTCGCTTCCTGACAGGACAACCTCCGTAGCAGGCGGCGTGGTCAGCACCACAGTTCGCACACGCTACTTTTATTGCAAGATCAATGTTGTTGGCTAAGCTACTGTGTGTCGATACTCGTATAGAGAGAAAAGAATAGTATATACGGCAATATAAACAAAACAGCCACTATAGATCCGTATTAAACATTGCGTATGCGGAAGCTGAGGTAGGATTTCATGCATATGCTGATACGGAGCTCCTTTACATCCCTAGTACACAAATGTTCCAGCGATTAAACTCACGCAGTTCTAAACCATTGAGTGACAACTCTCTATGCTTGCCACCTCTACGCTCATAAACAGACGCTTTAGAAGCATCCAGAATGTGTGAGTGGATATTTTCCCGGCGTATCGATGCAACAAAATCTTCTCGGGTGTCCCGCCGGATAGTGGTGTGAAAAACACGACGTTTCGACAGCTGACTCTGCCCTCATCATCAGGTATCTGTAGTTGTTCTCAGCTGACTGTCTCTGCCTCGACTGGCTTCGAGGGCGGCCAAGCCAGTCGACGCAGAGACAGTCAGCTGAGAACAACTGCAAGATACCTGATGATAACAGCTGAGTCAGCTGTCGAAACGTCGTGTTTTTTACGCTACCATCCGGCTGGATACCCGAGAGGATTTTGTAACATCCAGAATAATTCAAAGAGAAAGCGACGTTTCTAGAATTCTTGCAATAGTTTAACAAAAATAATTAACAATTGTACAAAATCACTCACAGCCAACATAAAACACCTTGTAATGAAGGTTAATACTGTTTACATGCATTTACGCACAAAATTATCAACATAAACCTGTCCGAACCGCCGCGTATTATCATCCGAACATCAGTACATACAATTACAAACTTTTATTAGTGATTTATACATAACACTGTCCTTGAAGACATTACATAACATTTATACAATTTCTCTCCATAAAAAAATTTCAATTACATGACAAAAATACACAAATTCACAATTAATCGCAGAAAATATACGTAAATTTAATCAACTCCCAGTATTCTATACATAATTCTTGAAATAACATCTCATGAAAACTTTAGATCTGAGGTTTCCGCCAAATCTCATTTAAAAAGGGGGTGGTGGGGGGGGAATCATTAAAAATCTCAAGTCAATTTTTTAAAACTATTTTTCTGCTATTCACAGAAGAAATGTAACGCATGGAAGACATCACCATTAACGTTTAAGTATTTAGTGGTATCAAACAAAATAGATGAACTATCTAATAAGTTTAATTACATAAAAAATGGAAAAAAGGAGGTAAATCTCCCAAAGGGGGAGGGGGACGGTTTCCACCACAACTTGTCAGATCTCACAAGGGGGCATCCACAAATTACGTGAGGTGTTTTTCCGGATTTCTGGACCCCCCCCTCCCCCCTGGTGAGATTTCGTGAGATCTGGACGGACCCCCCCCCCCCTCTGGTGAGATTTGGTCCGTGAGAACCCCCCCTAGAAAATCGCCTTCGAAACTTTTGTAGACCTTTTTTTTGACGAAATACCCTCCTAAAATGGACTTTGGCGCAAATTGTAGACCTTTTTTATGGCCCTACTGTTCCCAAATTTTTCGCAAAATCTCACGTGAGATTTCCGTAGACCCCCCCTCCCCCCTGGTGAGATCTGGTGAGATTTCGCCGGACCCCCCCCTCCCCCTATTTCACCTCACGTAATTTATGGATGCCCCCTAAGGGGAAAAGAACTCCAAATTAAAAAAAAATTCTGACTTAATTAATAGAAGAGTAACGAAGTAATTGGTAGTCGATGGCTTTAACTTTTAATTACTTGGCTTATAGCTCCGTGGTTAAAGTGTCTAACTGGGAAGCGAAAGGTCCCTGGTTCGAATCCCCGTCTCGGTGGGGATTGTCATAGACCCTTAACGCGACCTTCACCTCTGGCACAGCTTGCTGTGTAATGTGAAGTACGCCAGAACGCTTCCGTGGTTCGGATTCCACGTTAAACTGTAGGTCCCCTGGATGAGGAAAGAAGTTTGTGGAAGAAGCTGACAGAAAGAAGAGACAGGCTGGTAGGTCATATTTTGAGACATGCTGGATTGGTTAATTTGCTGATGGAGGGAACAGTCGAAGGTAAGAACTGCAGAGGAAGACAGAGATTAGAATATATGAAACAGATAATTGAGGACGTGGGTTGTAAGGGATGTGTAGACATAAAGAGGCTAGCAGAAGATAGGAAGGGATGGAGGATTGCATCAAACCAGTCGAAAGACTGATGACAGTAATATATATATATATATATATATATATATATATATATATATATATATATATATATATATATACAGGGCGTTACAAAAAGGTACGGCCAAACTTTCAGGAAACATTCCTCACACACAAACAAAGAAAATATGTTATGTGGGCATGTGTCCGGAAACGCTTACTTTCCATGTTAGAGCTCATTTTATTACTTCTCTTCAAATCACATTAAACATGGAATGGAAACACACAGCAACAGAACGTATAAGCGTGACTTCAAACACTTTGTTACAGGAAATGTTCAAAATGTCCTCCGTTAGCGAGGATACATGCATCCACCCTCCGTCGCATGGAATCCCTGATGCGCTGATGCAGCCCTGGAGAATGGCGTATTGTATCACAGCCGTCCACAATATGAGCTCTAACATGGAAAGTAAGCGTTTCCGGACACATGTCCACATAACATATTTTCTTTGTTTGTGTGTGAGGAATGTTTCCTGAAAGTTTGGCCGTACCTTTTTGTAACACCCTGTATATATACGAAATAGACGAGTGTATCCCTATATTTCACTCTGGATAGACAACCGCCTAGCGCTGTCCTCTGGTGTTTGCATGTGGAACTAGCCTCGAGTCTCCCATTGTGCTTTATGGTGGTTGCATGTCGGTAGCTATGGGGGTGTGCGAGATATGGTTGTTAAAAGTAGTCGATGTCGGACATTTTCATATTTCGACCGCAGACCTATATTTCACTATTCTGCCGCAACTACATCACGCAGACCACTGGTGTTTCTGTGTGGTATTAACACAGAGTCTACCATCGTGCACCATGTCGGTTACAAATCGGTAACAACCAATCAAAATTCTCTACAAACACCAACGAAGTCGTGGGTAATAGCTACTACTCGCATAAGTTTCTACCAAACCGTATATATTATCATGTTGATAATGTTTTCGGCCCAGGTCCTTAGTTGTTGTGATAACTGTTTTATAAGTTATGTTTCCGACTTGCAACTAAACAAATGATGGCAAACGCGTTTCGTCTTTATTTAAGGCATCTTCAGTGCTCTAGGTATACACACACACACACACACACACACACACACACACACACACACACACACACACATATTATATACAATGATGTTATTTGATCTTGGTTCAGTTTTCTGATATTATTAACTAGGTACTTACAGTTTTATATCGTGTGTTAGCATGCGCAAGTTCGTGTTTCCATACTAGCTACTATTCTCGCACTATCACTAGTGTCCAAAGTTTTGTAGACTGCATTCTAACCAATTTCACCGGTCACGAACTATATACAAACTTTTTTGTTGTTGTCGCCATCCAAAAGTCGTGGGCCAAAGATTATGTGCTGTCCAACTATTTCTTATTTTGAATCTGTAGCAATTAGCTGTGTCTGTTCTGGGGCGGTGTGTTTGACTATAGGATGTGTGCTGTTTATTCCTGTTTTAGTGTTTTGAATAAGGTTTGGTTTGTTAGGTGTATATACAGGGTGTTACAAAAAGGTACAGCCAAACTTTCAGGAAACATTCCTCACACACAAACAAAGTAAATATGTTATGTGGACATGTGTCCGGAAACGCTTACTTTCCATGTTAGAGCTCATATTGTGGACGGCTGTGATACAATACGCCATTCTCCAGGGCTGCATCAGCGCATCAGGGATTCCATGCGACGGAGGGTGGATGCATGTATCCTCGCTAACGGAGGACATTTTGAACATTTCCTGTAACAAAGTGTTTGAAGTCACGCTGGTACGTTCTGTTGCTGTGTGTTTCCATTCCATGTTTAATGTGATTTGAAGAGAAGTAATAAAATGAGCTCTAACATGGAAAGTAAGAGTTTCCGGACACATGTCCACATTACAAATTTTCTTTGTTTGTGTGGGAGGAATGTTTCCTGAAAGTTTGGCCGTACCTTTTTGTAACACCCTGTATTCATTCAGAACTTTTTTTTACCATTATCGAGTGCTTTTTGTATGTGAAGGTTTTCCTGAACAGTCAGTATGTTTTTGTTGTGATTATTAATCTTAAGTATATGCATATCTGTCTGCATGTTGGTGTGTGAATGATTCTGTTGTGACAAGTGTTCAGCGAATTTTGAGTGATTGGTACATCTGAGAGCTCTCTGGTGTCCCTTATATCTGGTTTCAAATTTTAACGTATATATTATTGTTATTTCGCCGTGTATCAACAGTAGTGTATCGGAAACTGCTCTCAATAGAGTTCATTGCTCATTAATAAAGGCCGAGGTATCTTGGTTCCGATGGCTTCTGCCGTTTTCCCTGGGATTCATGGAGGTACAGCTCCACATTCCACTTCATAATCATTGGTACTCATTGGACAAGAGGCTGAGTGGGCCCGAGGAGCCATTCCTCGAGTTCATCGTTCGGCTATACAGCCTGAGCTACGCGGCTACCACATTAATAAACTTTTAATGAATTGTATTCGAATGAAATTGTGTCACTATAGGTATAACGGGAGCCCATAATATACAGTTACCTATTGTTGACACTTGGTACAGACGAATCCTGAAACACACATACCAAGAAATGAATTTCAAGTACCAAAATACAGGGCGTTCGCCGGAAAACGCTACCCTCCCAGTCTGTTGCCGTCGGCAACTTGCTCGGTCAGTGGACCCAGCAGTTTCCGCCAACCGGCACCGTGAATCACCGCACTGTTTAACACCTCCGCTGCCCCAACAGTGCATTGCAGTGACCCTTACATTGTTAAGAACGGTTTCTTTGCATTGTAGATAGTTTGTGACTTCAGTCTCTTATTAATCAGTGTTGTGAATAAACGTTTCTTTGCGGTTTGGCTGGTTTGGGGCTTCATACTCTTATTAATCTGTACCGTGTTTGAGTGTGAGTAAAATTATGGTACGTTACAGTTTGCAACAAAGAATATTTCTCTACGATACATATGTGAAGAAGAAGTCGTTTAAAAAGTGTCGCAGTAAATTTCGTCGTGAATTTCCTGGCGCTTTACTGCCAGCTAAATCAACAATTCTGCGTCTGGTTAAAAAAGTAAGAGAAACGGGTTCATTTTTTAACAAAAAGAGACTGTCGGTCAACCGTATTCTCACAGAGGAGAAAATTAACGATATCGCTTTTCGACTAGAACAGTCACCCAAAAAATCATTAAGTCAGTTAGGGCAGCGTGTGTCTCGAAATATGTTCAGAAGATGTGAAATGTGCATTACACAAGAGGGTCAACACTTCCAGCATCTTTTATAAGGTAAGCTAATGATTTACGTCACATTTAAATGCTTAGCACACAAGTTTATGAAGTTTATGAAGCGTAATTATTATGAAATAGTCCGCGGCCGACGGTCGAACAATGCCGGAAACTGATCGCTCGCTCGCCGGGAGCAGTTTCTTCCTTGTAGCGCTAACAGTGGGTTGCGTTTCCCGGCGAACGCCCTGTATCTTCAGCAGGGCTGAGTGGCGGAACGTGAAAGTTTCAAAGCGAAAGTGGAGGGGAATAAAAATCCGTATGGGCAGGAAGAAAATGTTGAATGGATGAAGAAACATTTGGAGAGAAGAAAATAAAACGAAGATAAGAAGGCATAAATCTGTTTGTCGTGATGTGTGGTTGACGAAAGAATAAATGAAAAAAATCTGTATATCGATTTCTAGAGGAGCTATTTCTCGCAGGCATTTTCTTGAAAGAGTGGTATATATAAAATTCGCAACGCTTTTAGTATTGGGATTTAAACGTCATTGACTCCTCCGCATTTACAGTAGTTACGATTTGACTTTATCTCTTGGTAGTATGAAGTAACTATTTGCTGCTAAAGTGGATCTGGGAGAACCATTAGATTCATTGTCGCAATCATTACAACATTTATTGTTATCAATTACTTAGAGGATTTAGTACAACTAAAGAGTGAGGTTACTGATCTTCTCTTCGGTATCGGCCATCTAAGGACCACGTAAAGTAACCCCAGGCATTCATTTCGATGCTTCTTTCTTGACTTCCAACAGTTCTTCATCCTCTCACTTTGCTGTTTCCTCCTTTCTTCTGTCCATATGTTATTACATTTCCTCTTCTCCTTCTCCTGGAAACCCTGAAAGTTTAGATCAATCTCATAAAAATGCTCTATCTTGTATTAAATCTTCTGTTATTCCGATTTCAATCA
This sequence comes from Vandiemenella viatica, assembly GCA_031002005.1. NCBI lineage: Eukaryota > Metazoa > Arthropoda > Insecta > Orthoptera > Morabidae > Vandiemenella > Vandiemenella viatica. Next base: position 144,016,970 of record CM061918.1, on the reverse strand, counting down.
TATCTTTCTTTACTCCTTGGATACACTATTTGCCCTTCTTACTCTTGGAAACAAGATTGAAAATTCTTTTTGTAAGTCTATTGTTATCAATTCTCATTATGTGAGCAAAAAAAAAAAAAAAAAAACTGATTCTCCTCTTTCTGATCGCGTCTGACATCCTTTCAATTTCTTCTTCTTTGTATAGATCTTTATTCCTCCGGTGTCTAAACTCACCATTTTCAATTTTTAGTGGTCCCCAACTTTTTCTCAAGATTTTCCTTTCACTTTTCTCTATCTCTTCTATTTTTCCAGTTTTCATAGAGAACAAGCATTCTGAGGCGTACAGTCCTTCTGGTTTGATTACTGTGTTGTAGTGTTTGATTTTAGTTTTCCTTGAGACATTCTTCTTGTTGTATGTATCTTTAGTCAGTTGGTATGCTAGTTCTAGTTTGCTTGCTCTTGATATATTTGCTTCCTGATCAAGCCCATTAATCTGAATTACTTCACTTAGATATTTAAATTTATTGACCTTGTTAATTTTTCCGTACTCTGTGTTTAATACTGTGGGTGAGTCCCTAATATTGAATTTAGTCTTCTCAAAAGCGATCTGAAGTTCAACTTTTCCTTCTATTCCTTTCAGAAGGTTGACTTGTTAGAGTGCGGTTTCTATACTTTCAGAAAGAACCGCTATGTCATCAGCGAAGGCCAAACAGTTTATCCCAACCCCTTTGTGCTTTGAACCTAATCTTATCTCATGGTGAATTACCCTTTCCTTGAGTTTCTCTTCCCATACTCTTATTACCTTCTCCAAAACGCAATTGAAAAGAATTGGGGAAAGCCCATCTCCCTGCCTGACACCAGTTTTTATTTTAAATTCCTCTGAGATCTCCCCCTTAACCCGTTAAATTTCACTTTTAACTGAACTAATTTTTTTTTTTTTTTTTTTTTTTTTTTTTTTTTTTTTTTTTTTTAAACTGCCTTGTATAGTCGGTAGCCGAATGCATGCGTTCACTTTGCCCATACATAGTAATGTACTCTCGAGTCGAAATGGGGTAAAGCCACCCGTTGCCTTCCACAGGGTTCCTGTTCGTAAGTGTTGTGATTGTGGACGGCTGATATAGTGTGTTTGTTAAGTATATAGTATTGTTTGCGTTTTGAATGACAAATGAAAGAAAGGAGGGGGTAAAACTCGGTGGCGACCAGTACAGTCCTACTCTTCCGAATGAAGCCATGGGAGCCGCAGGCTTAACGTCCCCATGAAAACTGTCGTACTTCCCCATCCCACACGCACAGCGGAGGACAGGTTTGGGATTCAGCCCAGAACCGTGCATAATTTTTTTTTTACTTTTGGCTTTACGCCTCGTTGCCGTTGAGATCATTAGAGGCGGGATGGGACTGCGGTCAAGCAACGGGAAGGAATTCGACCATGGCCTTATGAAGAATGCATCCCGGTATTCCCCTGGCCCCTGGAGTGATTTCGGGAAACCATGGAAAATCCAAATCTGGATGCCCGGACGGGGATTCGAACGAAAGGGACAAATCTATACTACATTATAAAATTGTAGAAAATTTGGCTGGTTACAATAAATTTATTTTAAAAGGAGTTATTGTAGTGTACACCCCTGACGATGCAGAAGCAAAAATTTTCAAATTTGTAATTTTTACTGAAATGCTTTTACTAGCTTGACCTGTAAGTATGAATGTACACACTTCGACAATAAATTTTGCCACCGCTGAAAACTTCTGTCACTTTTATTTTGCACAATCTGACATCAATGTCATCCTAAGAAACAGTAACGCAATACTGGCTTGCGAGTATTGCATTACTGTTTCCTGGGATGACACTGATGTCATATTTTGCAAAATAGGAGTGATAGAAGTTTTCAGCGCCGGCCAAATTTATTGTCAAAGTGTGTACTTTAATTATTACCCGCGACTTCGTACGCGTGGACTTGAGATCTCATTACCAGAACTGGATACAGAAAGCAACAAACATCACCGAGTCGGCATAACATATCATTCTACCGTCGAACCTGTCTCAATGAAGAGAATCAGTTTCGAACATATTTAAAAACAAACAAAGGTAAGGGGATATGCGGGGGGAGGGGGGGGGGGGGAATGAGGGCATCTTTATTTCCGCTTAGTCTTTTCTTCTTTCTTCTGCATGAGCATCAGATTTTTGAGTTCTAACAACTTTAGTTGCACGTGCTCTGCTAGAGCTACACCTTAGGCCAAGTTTACGCAAGCAAGGTATGTCAGAAAAGAAGACAAAATACACGGGTGCCAGAAACTTAGGCAGACACAAAATAATAGTACAGTGCAGACCAAATCGACATCTATACTATATAATAAGTTGTGCCTCTAAACGAAATTTACCAACAAAGCATACACTAAAAGACTGCGCGAAAAGCATAGCTCGAGCAACCGACGTAACATCACAGACTAACACACGCATCCGTCTGTCTGTCATCATTCGGTGAGTTGTTAAAACTTCGTGACTTGCAGAGAAGTCACTTGAGCAATATTCAAGTGTGCCTGTGGTTTAGAAATAAATATTACTGTTCTAACAATTTCTAAAAGCAGCATTTTAGACACGAAATGAAATAAAAGCAACAAATATAATATCTTCCAAATGAATGGCAATTTGATTGGGTGACAGAAGGAAATGATACCGCAAATACTTGTTTGAAACATTTTCGTACAACCTTAATTTAGAAGGAAAGATGCAGGAAAGGAGGAAAGACAGATGTGCTCCTCAGGTTTCAGCTGGTATTTCATTCCTAGCTGGCCACTGCAAACACTTCCGCGACTGATACACGCTGAACAGCGAGGTTGGTGGTTTGTTGTAGAGTGAAGGAAGAACGGACACATCTGTAGCAAGTGTTTATTTGTCAGATGAAACAGGTTAGTAGCAAAACAGATACTACAAATCGACCACGCAACTGCTTGAGACACTTTTTTTTTACCCTTTACGTCTCACAATTCCAAACGCGGTTACACCCTCACTTTTCGACGAAAAACATCCCTAAAATCGACTTTCGTGTTATTTGCAGAACTTTTTTTTTTTTAATCTCACGTGAGATTTCACCGGAACACCCCCCCCCCTTTCCCACCCTATTTCATCTCACGTAATTAATGGCCCTACCCTCCTTAGGACACACTTTTGAACACGTTGAAAATACGTTTGACACTTGCTCGTGTTAATTTACAATACAAAACAAAATACAATTTACATTAGAATGTACAAAAGTGACAGTAAAAAATATTTGAATTAAAAATTTAAATTACAAAATATTTACATTACGAAGCCTCTTTATATACAATATTTGAACCGAAAATATATTGACATTTTATGAAATGTGTTATCTAGCAGAAACAAGAATATCCCAAAAGCTAATTACTGTGGAAAACGGACAAAGTTTATCTGTATCTCTGTACATTGTGCTGCTATCTAGTGTTATTGTGATCACTCCGACGCCACATCACTGAAATATCACATTTTGTAGCAACAATTGTTTGCTTGTCAACTGAAATGTCTAGCGGTAGTGTGTACGAAGATTTTTGTACTCAGTGTTGCTATCTAGTGTTAAAGCAACCCTCCTCAGCGACACCAGCGAAGCCTAGGAAATTGACTCCGTACTCTCACATACTTTGGACCTTGAGTGTTTATGATTTTATCATTTACGTATTTAATTTCGAAGAAATTCGTTTCTTGTTAATGATGTTACCAAAGCGGGGAACTTAATATTTAAAATGATGCCTCATTTGTCCAATTTAATTAGATATGGAGGGAGAAAGATGGCTTGTCACAAAATACACTTTGTAGAAATAATGCATATAATGCGCCAGGGTGTTTCAAAAATGACCGGTATATTTTAAAAACCAATGAAAACTAAACGGACAGCGATAGAAATACACCGTTTGTTGCAATATGCTTGGGACAACAGTAAATTTTCAGGCAGACAAACTTTCGAAATTAGTTACAATTTTCAACAACAGATGGCGCTGCAGTCTGGAAAAATCTAAAGTACGATTATTCTAAGGAATAAACCATTTTTTACAGCAAACTTGCAATCTGTGAACAGCACACGCTTACAGCAGAAAGACGACTTACAGAATGGCGAACTCACAGAATGCGTTTACTTCTGTATCTTTCAAATCGCCTGCAGCGCCATCTGTTGTTGAAAATTGTAACTAATTTCTGAAGTGTGTCCGCCTGAAAATTTACTGTTGTCACAAGCATATTGCGACAAACGGTGTATTTCTATCGCTGCCCGTTTAGTTTTTATTGATTTTTCAATATACCGGTCATTTTTGAAACACACGGAAGAAACTGATGTATTAAGATTTCGTTGTAAGGTTTAAATTTATATCCTTTCGCTTGTGATTTTCTGTTACTTCGCGTGGGAGAATCGTCAGTGGGCGACGATCTGGCGAAGCGAACATCCCTTCCGGTCGCCTGCAGTTGACAGTAATTCCTCCCCCGACTCTCGCCGTGAATAATTCCAGCTTCCATGACGTACGCGTGTGTTGGGGGAGGCCCACGGGGCGCTGATTAGATCAGTCCGCCCTGGTGGGGGGTTGGGGGAGAGGGTGGGGGAACCAGAGCGCTGGGGCGTTGCGTTTGCTCTTCGCTGAGTTGGCAACCTGCAATTGCGGGGAGTCCCGCTCCCCTACAGTTGCAGGCAACCCGCATACTGCGGGGGGCGCCAACTAGGCATCCCGCAATCAGCGCGGAAACACTTGCCGCCACTTCCGGCGCCATTAGGAGCAGCCGAGGGGAGACAAGTTGTCACCTCTTCCAGTAGTCCTCGCTACCTGAACGATAACAGCAAAACATAGAAACAATCGTAGTGACTGCAACGGTTCCTACAAATTCGTTGTTTGTTCCTGTCACGGTCGTCATGTTGGCTAATATTTAGCGTTACTACTTTCAGCGCAATTAGGAGCCTGGTGAGAGGAGACAAGTTGTTACCTCCTCTTTCAGACCTCGCTACCTGAACGACAACAGCAAAACGTAGAAACAATCGTCGTGACTGCAACGGTTCCTACAAATTCGCTGTTTGTTCCTGTCACGGTCGTCATGTTGGCTAATACTAAGCGTTACTACTTTCGGCGCAATTAGGAGCTAGGTGAGAGGAGACAAGTTGTCACCTCCTCCTTCAGACCTCGCCACCTGAACGACAACAGCTGAACACTGAAAATATCTGGACGCAAAAGTTATACGTCAATAAGCGCAGGTGTTGTTTGTAGTTTGCAAGGACTTAATGAGGCTGACGCACTGTCTAAAATACTATTCTGCCTAACTGACTGCAATAGCAATCCATTACACATAAATATTCTGGTTAATGCTCTGTTCCTGGGTTTCTCGAAATGGGGTACGCGAACCGCTAGTGGTTCGTCAATTGAACGCAGGAAGTTCGCGACATGATTTACGCTGGGTATCTCGAGAGTGCAACACGCAACATGGTGAATTGATATTGAAATTGAGCAAAAGTGCTCCTAATATCTATTAAACTTGTGACAACAAACAAGTCTATTCATCAAAATTAATTAACAACATATTGTTTGTTGTGACTGAATTACTTTATTAAACAAAAATTCTTATTATTTTTTTTTTTTTTGAAATGACAGGTTTTCTTTTTTTTATTATTATTTTTTGTCATTAGAAAATTAGACAGCTCAACCCCTGTGATAAGAAGATCAAAAACTGCCATCAATCTGAATGATTTTGCCAAACATCTAGTATCGGTTTCTAAGAACACAAAAGATAAGCAAACCAAAAGAGATATCAAATTAAAATTAAGCAACAAGAAAAAAGCAGCCCCAAAATCTTCTGAATTCTCCATTCAATTCCATGAAGAAGAAACCAAAGATGCAATCAAACAAATGAAACTGGGAAAAGCAGCTGGGTTTGATGGTATATATCCTGAACTTTTGGCCCACTGTGGACCAGCTACAGTAAGATGGCTTACCATCTTCTTCTCAAATATCCTACAAACTGGAAACCTCCCACTGTTAATGAAGAAAACAAAAATACTAGCCATATTAAAACCAAATAAGGACCCCACGAAAGTGGCAAATTATCGACCAATAGCACTTTTAAGTGTAACATACAAACTCCTTGATCGCCTGATCTACAATAGAATTTCTGAAGTGATCAATAAACATATTCCCATAGGACAAGCAGGATTTAGGCCAGGGAGAAGTTGTAATGACCAGGTTTTCACTCTTACCTCTCATATTGAAAATGGGTTTGAGAAGAAATCAGTAAGTGTGGCTGCCTTTTTGGATCTGTCAGCTGCTTATGACACTGTTTGGAGAGAAGGACTTCTTCTGAAATTTTTGAGTATTATCCCATGTCGAAAACTTACAGAACTACTTAACAACATGTTGAGCAATAGATACTTTCAGATATACTCTCATAATGACAGAAGCAGAATATTTATACTAAATGATGGTTTACCCCAAGGATCTGTTTTAGCACCCCTCCTATTCAATTTGTATACTCATGATTTACCGGAAACATCTTCAAGAAAATTTACTTACGCTGATGACATTTGTTTGGTGAACCAGAACCCCAACTTTTCTGATGCAGAAACAACTTTATCAGCTGATCTGGAAAAGTTAGAAGAGTAATTCAAGAAATAGTTCCTCCATCTAAATCCTCAGAAAACAGTTATTTAAACATTTCATTTGCGCAACAGACAAGCACACTATAAACCAGAAGTTAAATTCAGAGGCCAAATATTGCCTTTTTGCGGCACACCAAAATATCTGGGTATAACACTCGACAGAACTCTAACTTTCAAACAGCATCTCTCAAATGTGGCTGCCAAAGTCAAACAATATTCTCCATAAGCTTGCAGGTACTTCATGGGGAGCCAGTGCTCACATTCTAAGATCCACAGCCTTAGCTCTGTCATACTCTGTTGCTGAATACTGCTGCCCATCCTGGATCAATAGTGTCCATACAAAGAAGGTAGATGTGCAACTCAATCAGGCAATGAGGATAATTACGGGATGTATTCATAGTACGAACACCATATGGCTTCCAGTGCTATGCAACATCTCACCCCCAGCACTAAGAAGATCAGAAGCTCTGTTAAAAATCTGGAAAAATATCCTGAAGAACCCTCGGCTGCCTATACATTAAGACATGATTCAAGCGAAACACCAACGCTTGAAATCAAGAAAACCACCATGGCGCACAGCAATCAACCTCACAGAGTCCTCTTTCAACACCAATAAGCTGTGGACAACTTAGTGGGAGCAGTCATCAGTAGCCAATAAAAATCTAGTTGAGGGCCCCTCAGTAAGGTTACAAGGTTTCGATCTCCCTAGGCGGCAGTGGAGAATCATCAATCGAATTCGAACAGGACAAGGCAGATGCGCCTACTTACTACACAAATGGGGCTGGGCAGATTCTGCAAATTGTGACTGTGGAGCCACCTTACAGACAATCACATCGTTTCCGACTGTCCTCTTCAGGCCTACAAGGGAACAATGGCGGAAATCCATGATGCGTCGATCAGTGCAGTTGACTGGATTAAAACATTAGATCTCGTGATATGAAATTGTACAAGCTTGTGATATGTATATTTCCTATTGTGTACCTTGTTAATCATACGATAAATAAATAAATAAACTGTCTCCATGTTACACAAGTTGGCCGATACGGTGCGTTACATTATCTGCGAAATGTTTAACGTACAAACATACATATTAATGCTCTGTACCAAACAACGTGTCTCATGATTATGTCGAGATGTTAAAGTAACTCGACTATGTGAGCATTAGTAAGACCCACCGAGCGTGGTGGTGTAATGGCTAGCGTTCTGGCCTCGCATTCGGGAGAACGGCGGTTCGAATCCCCGTCCGGGCATCCAGATTTGGGTTTTCCATGATTTCTCCGAATCACTCCAGGCAAATGCCGGGTTGCTTCATTCAAAAGGTCATGGCCGAATTCCTTCCCATTACTTGCCCTCCATCCTTTCCCGTCTCTAAAGACCTCGCTGTTAGAGAGACGTTAAGCAGAATAATAATAATAAAAAAAGTAAGACCCCGGTTGATATAGCTGTATGGAGATTATTTGTCACCTCTTCCTCCAGTCTTTGGTACCTAAACGATTTCATGAACACATGAAAGGAGTCTATCTGATATGATCTCAAAGGTTGTAGGTTGTAGATTCCGGATTGAATATAAATCAAAGCGAGACAAAAATGATGAAATGTAGCAGAAATGATTGGAGTAATAGTGGATTAAATATAAAAATAGAATCGGCTGTGATTCAAGTGAATGAATATTGCTACTTAGGAAGTAAAATTACAACCGATGGCTGAAACGGTAATAATGTTAAAAGCAGAATTGCAGAATTATGAAAAAGAGAAATATTCAGTTTTTAATATTGATAATGTAGTGAGAAACAAAACTGTATATATGTGTACAATACAGCACTCCATGGCAGCAAAGCGTGGACTTAGAGATAGTAGAAAGAAGAAAAATTGAAGCATTTGAAATGTGGTTCTTTAGAGGGACGCTGAAAAATAAATCTATTGATAAAATACGAAACGAACGAGTTTTGGATATGATGAGCCAGGAAAGAAATTTTGTAGAAGAGACTTACAGAAAGAAGAGACAGGCTGCTAGGTCATATTTTGAGACATGCTGGATTGGTTAATTTGCTTGTGGAGGGAACAGTCGAAGGTAAGAACTGTGGAGGAAGACAGAGATTAGAATATATGAAGCAGATGATTGAAGACGTGGGTTGTAAGGGTTATGTAGAAATGAAGAGGTTAGCACAGGATAGGAAGGGATGGAGAATTGCATCAAACCAGTCGAAAGACTGAAAAAATAAAGAACGTAGATCAAAGAATAGGGAATATGCATGAAATTCAAATTTACGTCTAGTATTTTTATTTTGAAGCTTTATTACTGTAGAATTACCGCTATAACGGTTTTTTCCCTATTTACTCGATTTTTATTTACTGATTTTAATTAATCAAAAGTGCTAAAAATACAAGGGAAATGTAACTTCCCAAAACGCAACGCTATTGGTCGAATCGAATCGTGACGACCAAGTACACGATATTATTGTGAACGAAGGCGTAGTTGATGGGAGTTCTAATAGCTTTGCGATTGTGTTGAAGTTTATATTAACATATCAGCATAACTGGTGAGATTTGTATTCTTGCTACAATACACACACCACATAATTATTGAAAGCGATATTCTGGAAGCATAATCTTCCAAAAATTGATGCTTTCATGAAGACAAGAAATTTCGCAACAAACCCGAATTTTGCGGCCGCTCAGCTCAGAGCAGTGAAAGCTTCAAGGTAATTAAGTGATAGATATTTCAACATTCGCATGCAAATAAACAAAAAATTATAAATGTCTGGTATATAGAAAATTTTATTACCTGTTTTTATCAAATGGCAGCGTGGTCTATGCGGTAGGGTGTTAACTCCATCATTTTTTTTGACCCGCGTTCAAATCCCCGCAGAATTAAATATTTTTATCTTCAGAAATTGTCAAGCTTGACATTTTTATTTTGTTAAAACTTCATTTACGTTCTTTTACTGAGTGAAATAATATTTAAAACAAATCATATTACCTACAATTCAGCGTCATTTTTTTCCTGAAATTATTATTATTTTTTTTTTTCGTAATGAATTCACGGGTCTACCGACGGATTGTCTTTTTACAACACAAATCGGCCGCACACCCTTAAAAACTTCATTGCAATCATTCGTCATGAAAGTCTCCATTCTTACATTTTTTCACTTTTTGTTAATAAGTTGTTTCGGTGCGTTTACAATTGAAATAGTTCCTATCGTGTTATTTATTTCATCTTCGTCGTTTTTTTTACTTGTATATCATCAAGAGGTATTTTAAACGAAATACGTAGCATTGGGAAGATAGTTTTTTTTCTTTCTTTCTTCTACACTCGATTTGTTCTAAGAACGGTTGCGTGTAAATGGTTGAAAATCAAATAGTAGGCCTATCTGCGACGAAAAATGGAGCTCGACAAGGAAATGGAAGAAGAACACGTGACAAATGCTTATAAACATTGCAAAATTCTTGTATCAGATTCCAGTTTACTAGCAGATTCGCCTCATGACTTAATTTCATTGGGTATGGAGCGAGTCATATTAGGAAGCCATTGTTGATAAATGGACCGAAATTATGTTTGGTGTACTTGTTATAAGCAATGTGACTTGTTTAAATTTTAATTCGCGCTATAAAAGTATGTAAATGTAGTTTTAACAAAATAAATAAGTGAAGTTTGACAATTTTTGAAGTAAAAATATTTGATTCTGCGGAGATTTGAACTCGGGTCAGCACCCTACTACCCTATAGACCAGGCTGCCATTTGGTAAAGTGGGGCAATAATTTACTATATACCCGTCATTTAGAATTTTTTATTTATGCAAATATCTCAAAAACTAGGGAGCATTTTGAAAACGACTATAGCACACACATATAAGCCGTGTACCCTTCAACATATATGAAGGAGTTCGCAATCTGTTCTTAAAATGTCTGATGGTCTCCAAGTAAGATAAGATTAGAGTTTGAACAGGTAACGAATTTTTATGTTACATTTCCTAAAATACATCAATACAGAAATTCTAAGTACTTACGTGCAAATGATCTTCACAGTAATATAAACAACTAGTTGCAGATCTATTCTCATAGCGATACACCACTTTTTTGTTATATTCGCATCTCGCGGGAAAAGAAAATACTCTTTATAAAGTGCATTTCTTTTAGTATTTTTGCACACAAGTACTATGCAGTACTTATAACACGGTTTTCGACCTCCTTCCATATATCGGCATTAGTTAGAAAACATGAAAGTTTTGAGATGAAACACTCCACGCTATACAGTACGCCAATGCGGTCGTGTACTTACACGTCACAGTACAGCGCGCCAAAATGGCAGCGCTTAAATAGGCGGAACTGGGTTTCAGTTTTAAAGTATTTATTTTGATGTTAAATATTAATATTTACATCAATGTTATATTTTTTACGGTTATATACGAATGTAAATAATTGATTAAAAAAATAAAAGAATTAGCTGCATATACCCTATTAGACTGAAAGAGCTGACCAGTCATTATATACGTCTAGATTATTTGTTTCTCGCAGCTATTTTCTTGAATGAGTGCTATATATTAAAATTCACTAAACTAAAATGACCATACTTAAATTGGCATTTCTTCGTAGCTTACTATATGATGTAGGTTACTGTTTGTAACCTGTTTGTTCCTTTTTTGGTTTGCTATTAACAATGAACTCGTTATCGCAATGCTGTACTAATAATATGTAACACTAATAATATTATTGTGGGATAGAGAGTTCAGTGTAGGGCTGTTGATATTTTAAAAAATACCATATTTTCGATATATCGATATCTTTAAAAGTATTAATATCAGATTCGATATATCGAAGAAAAAAGTATCGATATATCGGCCCTATTCTATAAAAAAACAATGTTACAAAAAGAGTTCTTGTTATAATCGGGTCAAATCTTGTAGGTATTTACTAATAACAAGTAGTGAGGTATTCTCTTGAATCAAATCTTCAATTTCTGAAATAAAATAGTTTTTTCACGGCATTTTTTTTCTAAAAAAAATACCAAAATTGTAACTTAACTGTTACACATTTACTGAAAGTATAGTAACAAACTAAAATTTAATGTAATTCTTAACCCTGCTGATCTTTGTGCAATATAGAAATTTAAGGCAAATGGCCTCATCAAGAGCGAAGCAATTAACGTACAAATTTGCTCCAAGACGTTTCACCTTTTGGATTGCCATTAGATAAACACAGATACTTACTTTTCTTATGATTTGGGAGTGAAATCATGTATGTGTGCCAAATTACCTGTTTCCAGGACAACTGGAATTTGCGTGAAATTATGGTCGGGGAGTTTTGTAATCGTTTCAAAGAGATTGAATTCCACAAACTTCCGATCTAAGGTGATGAATGAATAAAATGTCGGACATTGGTTATGCTTACTAAATACATTTAAAATAAGTTTTTTTTCTTTTTTATTTGGCTTTCAGATCTGCAGGCCATCTAACCATTTTCCATTTACATGATTAGATTACATGTGGCCGGTTATATAGTTCATTGTACTCGTTAAAAATACAAATTGCATAATACATTCTGTACATTAAAATATCCAGTTTACAAGGTATAAAATTTACATTGAAGTTTTGGTTACATTATTCATTGTACAGGTTAAAATGACAAATTGTATACTACCTTCGGTGCAAAGAACAAAAACAAAACTGGTTTTACACGGTAAAGATATACATTAAAACCTTTATAATACATACTGAGCCTTGCAATGATAGGATTTGTCTGTTACACTTATTAATGCAGCTATTTTCATAATTCCAGTTTGATTTGCCGTAAGAAAGAGTACATGAGGGAATAGATTTTGTATTTGCTAGTGGCTAACAGAGTAGAAACATTTGTTGGCAGTTGCTGCCTCAGCTGCACCAGTTTCTTAGTAAGATTGTCCGATATGTCCCTTTTTAGTGGACATCCGAAGAATATATGGTTTACGTCTTCTTCCTGACCACATTCACAGTATGGATCGTCTACAACACCGGTCCTGTATAGATGCTTTTTGAAGCGTGCATGCCCAAATTTTAGTCTAGTTATGCTGGTGTATAGTTTCCTGGGGCATCGAACATTTTGGAACCATGGTCGTTTTAAAATTACCGGGTGTAAGCTTGCATAGTGTTTACCCTTCTTGGTGGATGTGTGTTGATATTCTTTGTCCCATTCTTTGTATAGTTTGTCTTTTAGTGTCGCGATTAAGTCCGACATGGGTATCTTCACGCGGGTAGCTTTACCAGTAACGGTTGCTTCCTTTGCCAGTTGGTCGGCTAATTCATTGCCTCTACACCCACAATGATCTTTCACCCAGGAATTTGTGACAAATAAAGGTTAACGTAGAAGTGTGGATCTTTTTTCCAGGAATTATTAATAATAAAATAAAGTTATGTGTACCAATATTTGTCAACAGCTTTTTTTTAAAAATTATTCGTTGTAACTTATTTTTTTAAAAAAATATCAACATCGATACCCAGATTTCAGTATCGAAATATCGATATATCGTCCAAAAAATATCACTCATTAATGTCGATATTTTCAAAAAATAATATCGATATTTCGATAGATCGATACTTTATTAACAGCCCTGGTTCAGTGCAGCAGTTTGAATTCTACGTCTACTGACGGTGTATGTGAATGGATTTACAAAAACTGAAACTGCCCCATAATGCCGTGCACGGATTCACGTTGTATCTCCGCAGCAACCTCCAGCTGAGTCGAACTGGGCTTCTTTCTCGTTGCATGCCCCAACGTGACAGTGGACCTAAGTGTGTTTTTACTGTGATAGTGTGCGTGTTCAGCATAGAGTGTTCTTTGTGTTGTGGATGATTGACAACAGAAGGGAGAAGGCCTACTCTTCCGAATGACAACAAGGGAGCCGATATGCTTGACGTCCCCATCCGAGAGGGGAACTTAAATGTACATGGGGGTGCATTAATGTACAAAACAGCGAGCGGTACAATTATACGAAAAATATTACCAACCAATAGGCAGTGCAGTACAGGAATTGTCCAACACACCACCATTATTTTGTAAGCCTTTAATTTAGAAACCTGTACTTTCTTACTTTATTACTTCTTACCACCCCGAACCTGATTATAGCCTATATTAACTTTACGGGAAGGTTTATTGGGAGATATAATAAAATTTTCCGATTTAATCTCAATGCTGTGAAATGTTAACTCTCAAACTGCCGAATCTAAAACAGCTTGGATTCCTTTGTTTATTACTCGATTGGTGTGAATTACACAAACTGTTCAACTCAATAAACAAAAAACAAAAAAACTCTCACAACCGCTGATGAAAACAGAGAAATAATTTAATAGAGCAACACAAATACAATAACAAACAAAAAGTGAATATAAAGTTGGTAACATTGCATTTCATCAAAACAACATGTATGTTATGAAGCAGACAAATTCAACAAGGAGCTTACAGTCAATATTTCAATGGATATAATGCCAAGTGTTTAGTCATAAATATGTATAAAACAGTTTTGTACTAGTGAAATAGAAGATCTGTAAAAATGAATAAAGTGCTGTTCCAGATCGCCATGTAAATATCATCACCCTAGCTATAAGTACAATGTAAATATGTATATAATAATTTGTAATGCTTTTGTCAATTGTAATGAAACACATGTAAAACATGTGTGATTATTGTAGGCCATCTCTTCCACAGTTGTTTATTAATTTCATAATTATTATTTAATAATTACGCCAGTAAAACTGTTGTACTGGCGTAATTATTAAATAATAATTATTAATTTAACATGTAAAACAAATTCACAGCCACTGACGATGCCCCACACCATAAGGGCGAAACGCGTATGGAAATAAAGAAAACAGTAACATCAACAGTTGTTCCAGACGGAATTTTGATTTTATAATCTATTAACCTACAACTGCGGAAGATGGCCAACAGCCAGATTTGCAATATTTGAAGACGTATCTTGATGTAGTTGCACGGTAAAGGGAAATGCGTTCAATTTGTACTGTATGTGGACCATTTAGCGATGAAACATTCCTCCTGAAAGATATGTAAAAATGGGACACGTAATGTTAATAATGAATCATACAATACATTTGTGACGGCAGAAGGGGGGTTAAAAAGGAGATTTATCTTGACAAAATGGCGGTAGGTTCACGCCATGCATGATGAAGCCCAGGAGCGAAAAGAAATCCTTGATGTCATCCACGTACGAATGAATTAAAACTGTTAATAGAATGGGAGAGTAGTAATTTAAACCAGAATAACGAATAATGCCTTGGTGAAAAAAAAAGGAAAAAATAAAAATGGTGTGCTTATCCGTAATGCTGCTCACAGCGGAAAATAGCGTTGGCTTCAAACAAGTAACGTTCTATCTGTTCCCTCGTAGCACGAGGATCTGCAAGAGACGAAGAAGGAATGCGCACATACAGAGAGAGAATTAGGTACACTAGTGCGCAGAGAAAACGCGACGAGCCACCCCGGGCCGGTGCCCCGCACGCAACACGGGCGCGGTAATTGGGTTGCCTACGTCCCAGGGGCGGTCACGGTCGGCCGCCGGCGAATTATTTAAAACACGGCTGGCCCGCTGTGGGGGGTGGTGTGTGGAGTGAGGGGGGGCGGTGGTGGGGGCAGGGGGGGAGGAATGTTCGTGTCGTGCTGTCTGCACAGTCAGCGAGTGGTATGTGACATTCGTGTGTGTGTGTGTGGGGGGTGGGGGGTATCCGACCGGGAAGTTCATCCCTGCTCCTGGCTTTGCCGCAGTCCCATATAATATGGGCCCCCGAGGAATTTCTGCGGTTAAACTAGATGTATGTCTTCAGTGGACCTCAACGACGCTGCTATGGTAACGAATCTAGTTACAGCCCAGCAAGGGACGCTTTCACAGCAAACCGAGCGCAGTTTTTGCTTTCGCAGATTACAGGAAAAATATGTTTAATTTGAACTGGCGGACAGCCGAGAAGTACGAATGTTATATTCACGTTGTGACTGTGAAAGTGCAGCACAACAGGACGGAATATTATTGGGAAGCGACAGGTCTGAATCAATTTTGAGCCTAAAAACACAGAGCCTGGAAACGTCTCTGCCAATTGGGATCTGTTGTAGACCGATGACCCCACTCAAAACACTTTCACTAGCGGCAATCTGCGACTTCGTACGCTTGGACTTGGAATGTTATTGCTAGAATTCGATGTAAAAATGTACGTAAAAGATTTTACGCATACTGACTGTTACAGAAATGAAGCCTGAGTGACCGATTTAACGTTAGAGCCAATCACACACGCTATCCGACTGTCTGTCACCGTTCGTTTAGCTTTCGAAATTTCATGATAAAATATGTTATTTATCCCGAAAAATTAATGATACATAACATTTTCCTATCAAATTTAATCAAGATAGGTTTAGCCATATAGTGATTAAAACATAACAGAGAGAGTTACTTATACATTTATAATAGTAGTGTAGATAAACAATTAGAGAAACTTTGTATCATCACTAGCTGTAAACCGCGTCTTATTGTATGTGGATTTGGAATTTTATTGCTAGAACTTACAAAGCTGTAAGTTAGATAAAACATGTCCCACAAACTACCTGCGAGAGGGAAAAAAAAAGCCTGAGTAACCGATATAACATTACAGAGGCTTACACACACTAACCGTTCGGCTAGTTTTCAAAATTTCATGTCAAATTATGTGACTTATCCAGAAGCAAAATATTAAAAGTATCTTATGTGTTTCCTAATGATACATAGTAATTGCTTGCCAAGTTTAATCAAGATCGGTTTTTTAGTAAAAACGTAACAAAGTGACAGAGTTACTTTCGCCTTTATACTACTCGTATTAGAGAAGATAAACCATTACGTAAACGTGAATCTAAAACCTGACATCTTAGCTCGCTATAATAGTGACATCTATTGATAAAGAGCGTAATCGTGTCTGGCCGTTGTTAAGGAGCATTCCCACGATCCCTTGTAACGAAGGCGAGACGGGACGGGACTTCATTAGCCGAAGTGTAGGGACGACCGCGGGCCGCAGGTTAGTTACTCCTAGCTTACCTCGCCGCCACCTCCCCACCACATTGCCTAGTGTCGTTTGGCACAGAGCACTTTACAGCAACAGGAGGGGTGCACACCGCTGCTGCAAAGCGATGGCAACAATGCACCGCTACACATGCCTGTGATGTTTACCGACTCAGAGTGGGTAGCTGCGTCTCGTCTCCGCTAACAGAGGCGGCCCTGTTTCCATGGCGTCCCGTCCCGTCTCGCCTCCGTTTACAAGGCATCGTGGGAATGCACCTTTAGTCGAACCCGGAAGTCCGGGTGTGTGAAGTCAAGTGATGACCAAGCTAGCCTTTTATTAGTATCGGCAGAGTATCCTTTAGAATAATCGACACCGTCAGCTGTTGTCAAAACACAGACTAGTACGTCAGCGCAGTGAAAGTAACAGAGTGTGTCGTTTGGTGAGACGCGATATCTTTGCTTTTCTAGGCGCGTCTTACGCCGTCTCACTGGCGGTGGTATTTGAGAGGGAACCCTCTGGGGAGGCTCCGCTAATATTGTCGGCTAATTGAGAGGGGAGCAATCGAGACGCCTGTGCCGCGGCCTTCAGACAACAGACGACCGAAAGGAGGCGCCGCCTGTGACGTCACGACTACTTGTCGTTACCACCCAGTATTCCGTAAAGTCTAAGCTGAAGCTTCACCGACAAACATAATTGGACTTATTTTCGCATGACGAAAGGGGGCGTCCGTTAATAACGTGGGGTGAAATAGGGAGAGGGGGATCCGCCGAAATCTCACCGAAGAGGGGGGGGGTCGACAGAAATCTGAAGTCATCTTTTTAATTTCTCAAAGAATAGTAGAGCTGAAAAAAAGGTCCAAAAATTATGAGGTCGGCAGTAACAGGGGGAGGGGTAATTCCTCAACATCTAACCTCACCCTAGGAGAGGAGTCCAACCAGATCTCACTAAATCTTATCACGTGAGGTAGGGGGGGGATGAGGGTCGAGAATTAGGCAAAACTGGCTCACGTAGTAAATGGACGGCCCCTAATGAAAGTTATCGAAGCAGGTTCACAAGCTGAAGCGATTTTCTTGGATTTTCAGAAACTTATTGACTCTGTACCATACAACCGACTTTCACCGAAGATTCGAGCTTACGGTATATCTGATCAGATTTGCGAATGGATACTTGATATTCTAACTGGTCGGTCACAGTATGTCGTTGTTGACGGGGAAGCCTCTTCTAAGCTAGATGTTACTTCGGACGTTCCTCAAGACATTGTAATAGGACCACTTCTTTCCTTAATTTTTATAAACGATCTCGGTGGCAACGTTAATAGCAGTTTGCGATTGTTTTGCCGATGATGCAGAACATTCGTGAGGATATTGCTAATAAAAAGGGTGATGAGAGGAAGTACGTAGCAGTTTACGGAATAGTGTTACAAAGCTTTGGTCACACCATTGCTGAAATATGGTGGTGTAGTGTGGGACACACATTTTGGGTATCATATACAGCAGTTGGAGGGGGTGCAAAAAAGGGCTGCTTCGTTTGTCTCTGGAAATTACCGCAGAACAGAATCAGTAACTGATATGATAAAGGAGGTGGAATGGCATTCGTTGGAAGACAGGGGGAGGGTGAAGAGAGTCATGGGAGTGTACAAGGCGTATATTGGTGATGAGGTGTGGAAAGATATTGGTGTAAGCATTGAGATTAATGTGCACGGAAGGGAAAATATGACAATGAGCACAAGATGGCATTCGATTTCAGGCACAAGGGTGCGGGAAGATTTTCTTTCATAGGTAAGGGGGCGGGGGGGCAGGGATTGGTATAAGTTACCAAGAGAAATGATGTATAATTTAACAAAAACGTTGACAGAATTTAAAATTAAAATTTCTCGAGGAGGAAATTAGGCTAGTTCCTTAAAGCGGAAAAATGGATTAGTAGGAAAATTACCACCGTAGTGTGCGCTCCATCGTAACTAAATTAAATTAAATAAAGGCTCTAATTCATATCCGACACAAAAGTATAATTTAGACACGGTTTAAGGATATCGGCAATTAAGATTTAGCTAAGTAATCAGATAATCGGAATTTCAATTGCATTTAGGGGACGTCCATAAATTACGTGAGGTGAAATAAGGGTTGGGGGGGGTGGTTCCGGCGAAATCTCACCAACGGGGAGGGGTAAGTCAACGGAAATCTTTACAAATGAGACGAAAGTCGGTTTTAGGGGGGTATATCGTCGGAAAGTGGGGTGTAACCGACTTTGGAAGGGTGAGACCTTTAAAAAAAAAAGGGTTCAAAAAGTTACGAGGGCGATTTGTTTTTTGTGGGGGTGTCTCACGGACAAGATCTCACCAGAAGGGGGGTGAGGCCGGAAATACAGAAAAACACCTCATGTAATTTATGGATGTCCCCGTAGAGGTGTGATAACTGTCATTTTTTTTAAAAGTATTTCTAAACTTTTGAGTTCATAATTTCACATTGATTATAGTGGTTTCATTTGTTTCTAGAACTACAAAATATGACCGAGAAGGGTGACAGTAATTATAAATTATGTCACTCAATACATGACTGTTAGGTGCGAGTCACCTATTTATACTTTGTCTATCAATGATTCCCGTGATATGTGATGAGGAACTAAGATTACAAAGCCTGTAGTGAAACGGGAATGCCTACATTTTATTTCATACAGCCGATACAGCCAGCTGATAATACATACGTTAGGTTGTTTCTGGACACACACTTCATATCGGTTTAGGCACTTGTCGCTTCGTGCGATTAGTTGGAATATTTCCTCCTTGTAAAAACACTGTCGTTGCGTGTTCATCCACGTTGTCGTACAGTGTTTCACATCCTCGTCTGAAGCGAATCGTCGGCCTCCTATATGACCTTTCAAGTGAGGAAAAGGCGAAAGTCGCTTGGAGCGAGGTCGGGACTGTAGGGAGGGTGCTCGATGATCGTCGTCGGTGACGTTTTCTCTGCCGACCGCAAACCCTCGACGCCATTCTGCGAAATAGTGACGAGACATTACAGCCTCTCCGTGAATCTCTACCAGCTGCCGGTGAATTTTAGCCGTGGTTTCATGTTTCAGCAATAGGAATCGAATTTTTTCGCGAGACCAGTTTCCCAAATTAGTCGCCATTTGTATTTACCTACAACTAGCACTGCAGGTGGAGGGTGGCTGAAACAGTTCCCAACCGCATGTCTTAAGGCGCGTTCCCACGATCCCTTGTAACCAAGGCGAGACGGGACGAATACTCAACCACACGCCATGGGAACAGGGCCGCCTCTGTTAGCGGAGACGAGACGCAGCTACCCACTCTGTGTCGGTAAACATCACAGGCGTGTGTAGCGGTGCGCTGTTGTCATCGGTTTCCAGCAGCGGTGTGCACCTCTTTTGTTGCTGTAAAGTGCTCTGTGCCAAACGACACTAGGCAACGTGGTGGGGACTTGGCGGCGAAGTAAGCTAGGACTAACCTTCGGCCCGCAGTCGTTCCTACACTTCGGCGAATAAGGTCCCGTCCCGTCTCGCCTTCGTTACAAGGGATCGTGAGAACGCGCCTTTAGAATTACCGCACACTACTGAGGTCTCTATAAGGGACGGCACTCCATTAATCTCGCCCTTGCAACCGTAGTTTCCATTCTACCTACGTTAATCTGTTAATCGAGACGTCCTTTATTATTCCTGTGCCATCTGGGGTAATTTTGTTTGTTTATATGCATTCTCTGTTCCGACATAACCTTTCCTACTTGACTAACAGCAAGAAGTTTGAGCTCGACCGACGCTTCGGGAACATTGTCCACCGCCGTTGTACGGGCCATCTGTCAGCGTTATGCTGACAGCTGATTGGTCGTCCATCACTGCTGCTGATTGCTGACAACGGCAGCAGACATCGTCGCCCCTGCAGGGTATATCACATTCCCCACTCCTGCTGACAAGTGCCAAGCTACTACTCGATACCTCTAACGCAAACGGCACAGCAATCGAAATACTAAACGCTAGTTAACTTTCGCACATGAAACCTGTGGGTCTTTTGTTGTATTGTTCAAATTAAATACTCACGGAAGAGTGTAACCAAAACAGAAAAGACAGTTTACCTGGGCTGTTAATGTCGGTCACGTCAGAGTTAACACATCGCCAGAAAAAAAAATTATCAAAAAAATTAACTTAATTCTCTTAATAATACGATGCCGTTCGTACTAGGGACAGCAAAATGGAAAAACATATCGATAAATATCGTATCGATATTTACAAACAGTATCGATATGTATCGAATGAAAAATATCGATATGTCAACATATCGATATTTCTGCCTAAAGCCAGTAGATATCAACATATTTAAGAAAATTCGTAAAATTAAAGACACATGTTGAAATTATAGAAATTATTATTAATTTATCTATTTTTACAATCTATCAAACTAGTATTCATATATTGAAGAACTCTCTGTTTTATGTGTCCCCCGTCAATCTAATCCTATTGTCCGCCGCCGCCAGCTTAACTGCAGAAGCCACTTTTTCGGACGACACGTATGAGGCTCGGTATATTAGATACTTCGTCAACTTATCAAATTCCATTCATCAATGAAGCAACTGGAAACAGAAGCTGTAAATTTACGTCAAACTCGCAACGAAAATGCTTAATCAGTATTCTTCAACTTCATTAAAAATAATCCAACCGTTAACATTCAAATATGTTGACAAAAAATGAGGTTGACCTATTAAAATTCAATTTTTTTAAGACGGGTCCAGATCAGATATGTATGTATATTTATCCAATATATGTGCAACAAACGAAATTGGATACTGATGTGTGTTCGTACAAAAATATCGAATTGGTACTTAAAATTGATACTTCAAATAAAATATCGATATTTGATATATCGATAATAAAAATGAATATCGATTGTTTTATGAAAATTATCGATATTTCGATACATCGATAAATTTTTTCCAAGTCTAGTCTAGATCGTACTCTAAAATCACGATACGCATTTATACTGCGAAAATGAACTAAATCGAACCAGCATTTCTGACGAAAATCGCGTAAAGCGGAAAATGGATACTAATTTTTTGATACTATTATCGGCTTTACATCAAAATGAATGATAGTCAGGACTACGTACTGTAAAATTTTAAAAGTGTCATCAAAATCCTTGTGTGATTTCTCAGATGTCCGACTTCACGTCTAATGAGCTATATTTTAAAATTTAATGCTACATAGTTTTGTTTTAGTTCCTTCCAGGCTGATCGATCTTGAGCGACCCTCTTCCAGTTCACGCCTGTAACTCGACGTATATCCTTATCCCAGCGATCCGGGGTTCTTCCTCTTGCTCTTTTCGGGTTCCTTGGTATCGAATCCAGTACTGCCGTAGTCCATCTGTCATCTCTTTCGTGAGCAATATGACCAGCCCATTACTATCTTTGTGTCATGACCCTTTTTGAGATATCTGTCACTTTAGTTATTGAACGGATGTGCACGGCCCTTTTCCTGTCTCTTCTTGTAAACCCTAGCATTGCTCTTTCCATACTTCACTGGGCAATTCTCAGTTTTTGCTTCGTGTGACTGTTTAGGGTCCAAGTCCGGCAGGCATATGTGAGGACCGGTAATAAACATTGTTCAAATACCTGTTTTTTAAAGATGTACTGGCATGTTAGATTTGAAAACTATGGAATTTCTTGCCTATGCTCTCCAGCCCAGTTTTATGTGTCCGTAGGTCTCAGGCTTTGAGTCGCCATTCATGTTGATCAGTTGGCCAAGATAGATGTACTGATCTGTGGACTCATTACCAGCTTCTTTCGTGTCTGCCTTGTCTTTGTCTGCCCATTTGTTTTGCATGATTATGTTTTTTTGGCAGGTTCATTTTAAGGCCCACTTCGCTGCAAGCTGCCTCTAGTTCATTTGTCAGTTCTTTTAGCTCTTCCAGACTGTTTGATAGTAAAACTATTATCATCAGCGAATCTTATGTTGTTGAGACTTCTTCCATTTATTCTCAACCCTCTGTTTTGCCATCGTATTTTTGACATTGCCAACTGCAGGACTGATGTGCATTATGCAATAACAATTCCGTATAATTAACCAAATGCAAAGAAATGAATTGACAGAATATTGCGTTCAAACCGTCATTTTTGACGGGCTGGAAGATAATACAGCTTTGTATCTTCAACATGGCCACCGAAATGTGGTTCACTCTAGCACTGTTTTTACATGTACTATCGTCGCTACAAGGCTTATTAAAAACGGAATTACGGCGGTCAATTGTTCCGTCTACGGATGTTCGGCTATTTCGGTGAAAAAGAAGGATCTCTAATGTGGCAGTTACTGTCTTAGCTTCGGTATGACGCAGTACCTGATGAAGGCAGCGGAGGTTGCTGCCGAAACGTTGCATGCTGAGTTATATGAAGAATTAAATAAAAATATTATCCGGCAGAAAACCCGAGAAATTTTTATTTCGATAAGGATCTCAGTTATTATGTTTTTTACAAAAGATAAAGACCAGTGGAAGTGGTGAATTACACAACTGCGGCATGGAAAAACTACATGGAGTTGGACCCAAGTGCGTAGTCGCCATTTTGCTAAATCGGATTTTAATTCGCCGCTGGACAGCTGTGGTAAGTGGTTGCTTGATTTTCACGCTTTGAATTAAGAGTATCACGTGATTGTATAAACCTGGTATGCCCCTCTGCTACAAATCAATTATTTATGTTGTATTTGGGCTTAGATTACGGCAATGCCTAAATACTGATGTTTGTGATTGTGATAGAGCAGAAACAGGGGATATTAATCACGTAGTGTTTTCATGCCCCAAATATAAACAACATCAACAAAGATTTATAAAACAACTAGTCAACTATGGAATACCTCTCCCAACAAGCATTAGCTGTCTATTGCACGGTAACAACGTGACCATATACAAGTTGCTAAGTAACTTTGTAAAGTCAACTAATATAAAAATTTAGATGTGAAAAACTAGTTAATTGTAAGGATTTTAATCATTGTAATGGCAAAAAAAACTATAAGGAACTAACAATAATTTATATTTCTGTGTATTTCACTGTATCATTTGTAATTATGTGTGAGCAATGGCATTTAAAGAAAATGTGTCAAACCCCTTTAGGGGGTAAACAAAAATGTTCGTTTCTGATTAATCAGTTTACCTTGTTCTATCGTTTATATTTTACTAATCATGTCAAGTCTTGCTCTCTTACCTACGTATATGTAAAATGTTTATATATGTATGTACAAATGGATGATGGTTGTATAGTGCCTAGGCGCTTAAAGCTAAATAAAAATTAATAAAAAAATTAATAATTACGGCAATGTGTTTACATAGCCTTGATTTTCTGTGGATTGTTTACCTTTTTCTGATACATACTATGAGAAAATTATCTTCAAAAATACCTAAGATCGACTGAAAATCTATTAAACTGACAAAAAACATATTAAGTACTTTGGTCATTGTAATTATACGAGATTTTTTTTTTTTTTTTTTTTTTTTTTTTTTTTTTTTTTTTTTTTTTTTTAAAAAGAAACTATATAAGAGATGACAGGAAAATATATTGCGGTTAGGATTTTTGTTGGAAGTTGATCAATCCAGGAAGGTAAAAAAAACGGTAGTTAAAACCTCAAGCGGTTCTAAGACCAAATTTGCCGCCAATCGCACATTTTGAGGACAACCAGCAACATGGACCGATGTTTTAAATTCAACGAAAGGATTTTTTTTTTTTAATCTATTGGCTAATTTTATTTTCGTGAAATATCAAAAATTTATTTTTAGGGTCGGCACGAAATTCGTTTAACCAATCTTTTGGAAGTTAGCTTGCAGAAGAACAACAATATAAAAATTAATACGTAGGGCCTAATTTAGTCACTAAGATATTAGGCTGTATAAATTAAGGGTAAATAAAAAAAAAGAAGAACAAGTGCAACTTCAAACAATGTTTGGCTGATGTTCAGGTGTTCTTCTCTCCTATATTATCTGTAAATACCCGTACAACACAAAAACAATTCTAAAACAGTGATTAAAAAACTTTGGCCTAAAATCAGACATTTATAATTTTAAAATGATTTTAAGCAGTTCAAAACGAGGAGTGGAAGCAAGAGGCCCAAATTAAAAGGTAAATTCAAGGTTTATTTGGTTTTGATGCTTTGAAATCTTAGCCGTTAATCTATTCTTGCTTAGTATACTTCTACAGATTACGTGCTCTGGATTTAAAAAGTAATTACTTCAGCCTTTTAACTGTTAAATTCTTGTACACAAACTACATCGCAGGCGAAAGCAAACGCACAGTGGTCAACCGGAAGTTAACAATATCACCCTTTGCGTGGTGGCGCTGCAGGTGACGAAAAAATAAACTAATAACTTACAGAGCTCTACTGTATATTGCAACAAGACCGCTTCAAGAACGTGGGCATCAATGTTCAGACGACAAGGATGATTCTTTTTTGAGTCCCACACTTTGAGTAGCCATAGAATCGTCTACAACTTGGCGACCGAGAGTGGTGGGGTGAGCGGTTAACGTTCTGGCCTCGCATTCGGAAGGACACCTGTTCGAATCCGCGTACGGACATCCCCGATTTGGGTTTTCCATGGTTTCCCAAAATCACTCCAGGCGAATGCCGGGATGCTTCCTTCCAAAAGACCATGGTCGAATTCCTTCCCGTTCCTTGTCTCCAATCCAATCCCGCTTCTAATGACCTCGACGTCGACGAGGCGTAAAGCCACGAATAAAAAACAAAAGTATTATTTTTCACTGAGACTGCTGTTTTCATGTTCTGAAGTAATATAGAGATAACGGAATAGTGATTTTGTTTTTTCAACGTTGGTACGGTGGAGATGGTGTTTTAGAGAAACGGACCTTCCTGCTTCGCTGTCGTCATAGGAGGTCGTTACTTGAAAATACTGGTCGAAGAACCACTTTCCAGTTTGTTTGTTTTTCCATGTGCCTTACAACAATAACACGACAAGCTTCGTCTCGATCCAAAGATACTAAGTGGGAACATAAACAAAGGCTCCAGCAATTCTAACTTTCAATGAACTTGCAACTCCTTCAAGATTAAACTGTTTAAAACTAAAACTCGACTCTGCCGTTCGCTTTATATGGTCACTACAGAAACTTCCAGAATGACACAGAGAAAGCCCCCCGATATTTCTCGGATGGCGACAATGTATCTAACAATCAAAATCACATTAAATCAATCAGAATTAATAAAAAACATTCAAAATCATCATGAAACACACTAAAATGCAAATTAAGTAAATTTACAGGTACTTAAAAACAAAATTATCGGTCAAAACCGTAGCAAATTGTACATTGTAGCTCACATTACAAACTTTAAATCAATGTTTCGTACATAGTACTGTCCACGAACACATTAAATAGAATCTATATATTAATACGCTAAGCGAAAACATGATACTTTTTTAAGAATATTGCGCGCAAGGACAAGTGTGAGATTTGGCATAGTTAAAGATTATATGGAGAAGAAGTGAAGGAAGCTCAAATCTTTATATAATATGCGTTACAAATACATTAAATTAAGTAAAATAAAACACTGGCTCGCCTACGTAGTTCGCTCAGATGCCGCCAGATCTGGGCGTTGCTTCACCTGATGGCTGGTAGATGTCGCAGATAGCGGCCTTTTAGCTGATAGATGGCGTACTTGTGGTCTTTGGTGAAACAAAACAATCGAAATTAATCTCTGAACTTACATAGAAGCAAGAAGCAACATTTCGAGGGCTGGTAGATAGCGCAACTAGTGGCCAGAATATTGGACGAACAGAGGAACTTCAAGAAATACTGAAAGCTAAAATTATATATAATATATTTTACAAACCTATATATTAATATGCTAAGCGAAAATTTCGGATCCATTTTAGAATAAGTGCAGTGCACAAACGGAGGAACTTAAAAAAATGCATCGCGCACTGAAAAGTGTAAGATTTGGCATAGTTAATGTTAATATATATGGAGAAGAAGTGCAGAAAGCTAAAATCTGTGCATAATATGTGTTACAGATATATCAAATTAAATAAAAAAATTCGTTGTTTACATTTTTTTGCCGATGTCTGTGATCTCAGTCAGCAGTAAAGAAAAAAATATAATAACCATAGTGAATACATGTTACAAATAGATAATTAAAATAAAAAATCGATTTGCGAACGTGTGTATGTTCGTGAAATAGGATCGGAGCCAACGTTCTGACGTGAATACCCCGCATTGAGACACTCTGTGGTCTTTGGTAAAACGAAAGACTCGGGTAGAGATTAATGTTTGAAGTTATAAAAGGAATAATTCGAAAAGGAATGTAGCTATTCTGCCACTATATGGTGATTTGATTATTTAAAATGTTAAACTTTGGTTAAGTGTCTTTTGATTTTTTTAATTTCATTAGAGAGAGAGATAGAGAGAGAGAGTCAAAAAATAAGGAATACTTATTTGCGTGAAATTCAAAATGATAATAGACCAAATTTAAATAGCGAACACACAAAATGACGAAATTATTTTGATAGATACATGTGCACTAAATGTCATTCCACGAAATTTTTACAGTTTTGAATTTACAATGCAGGTTTCGCAATGAAAAACATTTCGATTCAGAAGTCACTTCCAGTGAAAGGACTGCATTTACTTCATGTTTCATAAAGCTAAAGCAGTTTTCCGGCCTTAAGTCAAAACGAGTATTTTAAATTCAAATGAACCATCGATAAATACATTTCATCATTTGCTATTATGGTTAGATTAGAAGCTCAAATTTAGCATACAGTGTATCGTTTTAATTTTATAGGTAATGCAGAGAATTACTAGATTATTACTATTTCATGAAAGAAACTAAACAACTTAATGAATTACAGTTGAATTTCGACCGCTGTGCGATCACTAGTTTACATAGTTTCTTTCCATAAAAAAAAGTTCATTTACAAAAATTCACAATTAATTATAACCATATTTAATAAACTCCCAGCTTATCACACAAAATTCTTCAAATACAATTTCATTAAAGGGCTGGGTCTGGTGGTCTGCATTAATTTGGAACACAGTAAAGGTTAGACAACTAAGGTTACCAACCGATAGCTGAATGGCTTTTTTTTCACAGGTTGGAAACTGATGTTCTGTGAAACCTATATATGTAACGCGATTATCGGGAATCACAAATTGTATGAGAGGCAGACTCAAAATTCAAAAGTTAGACTTATTACAACTTAAACTCTTAGGCATAACAAGTAAATAACAAAAAGAATTAACATTTAACTGCGAGAGGGATGCTTGGTTTGGATACGAAATGCCTGCTCCTGCTGATTACTCCAAAACATGTTAATTTTTTCAGTCATTCTTGGTTAGTGAAGTAAGGAAATAAAAACATACTGTCGTCTTAGAAACAAGAAAAATGGAAGGAAAATTTGAGCGAGATTCACAAGAGTTAATGAGCAAGACGTTGTGTTTAGAATCGGTCAACCATAGTTACGTGAAAACCAGATGTAATGAATATATTATTTCCAGATGACAAAATGCAATATAAAAAGGATCAAAACGATATAGGACCGTAAACAGCTGCAGGGTGATCTGGACAGGATATCTAGTTGGATTGATAAACATGGGATGAAGATTAATGCAAAGAAGAGTCGGCTTCTTAGATACACAGATGAAAAATGTAAATGTTGATTTTGATTATAAGGTGGGAAAAGTGCTTGTTGAAGACTTGACATGTAAATATCTCGGCATTGCATATAATAACAAGCTTAACTGGGCAGGATACATTGGACATGTGCTAGGAAAAGGTTTGAAAATTATGCACTTGTTGGAGAGAGTGATGAGCGGATGTACGAGAGAAGTAAAGGAACTGGGTTACAAAACTTTGGTGAGACCATTGCTCGAATATGGTAGTGTAGTATGGGACCCACATTTTGAGTATCGAATACAGGAGTTGGAGAGGGTGTAAAAAAGGGCTGCTAGATTTGTTTATGTTAATTGCCGCAGAATGCAATCAGTAACAGAGATGGTAAAAGAGCTGGAATGGGATTCATTGGAAGACAGGAGGATGGTGAAGAGGGTCATGGGAGTGTACATGGTGTATATTGGTGATGAGGCATGGAAAGATTTTGGTGTAAAAATTGAAAGTAATGTATGGAAGGGAAAAGATGACCATGACAAGCTGGCACTCGATTTCAGGCACAAGGGTGTAGGAAGATTTTCTTTTTTAGGTAAAGGTGTCAGGGATTCGAATAAGTTACCTAGAGAAATGATGAATAATTTACCAAAAAAACGTTGAAAGAATTTAAAATTGAAATTTGTAGAGGGAAAATGTAGGTGGGTGCGGGAAAGGGGGGAGATGGGTGAGTACGGAAATTGCCACCAGAGCGCGGGCTCTATTGCAATCTTAATAAAATTTTATTATTAATATTATTCTTTCTTGTTGAGGATGATTGTTGGCGTTAACCATTGGCGCCAACAATCCCGCCAGTATTTAACGGTATCGCGTGGTATACAAGCAACCCCATGACCCACAGGCTGCAGACAATGGCGGCAGAGTTTAACGTCGAAACGTCGTGCTTTGCAAACGTTGTCACCCTGCTGGCTCCCCGAGAACATTTCATCTGTGAGACAGACATGCTCTACCCCCTACGTACTCAACCATTGTTAACGCTCAATTAGTCTCGTAGCTATTAGCGATTCGAATCTGACGTATTTTGTAACACAAGAAAGTTCTACCACCCATCACCATACTTAACAAGCGAATGGATGTTTCCACGTCGAATTTAACAATAACCTTGATGTTGGCCATGATCCACAGTTGTTGCATAAATGTTTATGGATTAAACTTCATCTGTTAACAACTGTTGTTTATTGACGTTTCTTTCACCAGACGCGTTTCGCCCTATTGGAGTGGGGCATCGTCAGTGGTGGTAAAATTGTGGTGGCTATTACATATCAGTCCAGAATATGTTATGTATTCTGATATGTTATAGCCACCACAATTTTCACACCACTGACGATGCCCCACTCCAATAGGGCGAAACGCGTCTGGTGAAAGAAACGTCAATAAAAAACAATTGTTAATAGACGGAGTTTAATTCGTAAACTTATGACATTAACAAACCTCCAAGCCGGTGAAAAATGAAGGCAGAAAGGAATGTTCTGCTAATTTATTTCTTTGCGGTCGCCTAAAGAAATAGAATTATTGTTATGTAATGCTCATAACATTATTTTGTAATTTTATACATACTTCGACTGTAGCATACACTGTGATACAAATGGAATTTCCACAAAATTAATGATGTCAGAATTGGGGAACCAATTAAATTAAAAATATATTAGGAATCCTAAAACCTTATGCTATAGCGCGAGATATTGGTTTTATTCCTGGTTCGGGTCTCATTCAGCACAATAAATACAGAACTACTTCCATACGTATAAAATACGGTAACTTAAATAACTCAGAGCTTATCACATCAGCTTAAATAATTTTTTTTTTTTTTAAATTCATCGCAATTAATTTGTAGAAAAATGTTTCAGTTGTCTGGTTCTATCTGAATTTCGACGAAACCACAACTTCTAGTATTATTGTTGTTCAAAATTCATAGATGCTATTACCCGCGTATGAATACATCCATTATACTGAGATCTAAATTTGACCTACTTGAAATATTTATATATGTCTGGAATAGTGTCATCAGAAATAAAAGCAACTGATAATTAATATATTAATTTAAACGCAGTATATACCTTTATTTCAGTGTTTCGGTAAATCTTTTCTTCGAGTACATTATAACCTACATCGAATATAATATCTTGTACGACCGTCAAAAATTACCTGTTGAATGCAGCATTTTAGCAGTTCGTTTCTTCGCTATGTACAATTTTCATCAAATAACACTCATACCCTTGAAAATGATGTAATGTAGATATTTATTAGCTTATTGTAAGAACAGTATCGCTGTACAGAGTATCAGAAAAATCTACACCGTACGAATTTTAATTAAGAAAAAGCAGCTAATAATTAATATGTAGATTGTTACGAAATACAAACTTTTCTTCTAGTATGCTGGCAGCTCATTCACTCGTGGATTCTTCGCAAAATAGAACTGCTATTAAATATCGCGCATAACCTCGAACATCTCCGGTCGTTGTTGGTTGGGCAGCGGAGGCGGTGAGCCTGACGTCAGAGTGTGACAGACAACGCTCCTCGAGGATTCTTCGCAAAATAGAACTGCTATTAAACATCGCGCATAACCTCGAACATCTCCGGTCGTTGTTGGTTGGGCAGCGGAGGCGGTGAGCCTGACGTCAGAGTGTGACAGACAACGCTACACCGTGACCGAAATTAGCGTTCTGTAGCAGACAAACGAAACAAGAAGTTTGCATTTGCAACAGATATAATGCCAGTATTTATTCAGAAATATGTGTAAAACAGTTTTTATAATTGTGAAATAGTAGATCTGTAAGATGAATAAAGTGCTGTTCCAGATCGCCATGTAAATACCATCACTGACGATGCCCCACACCGTAAGGGCGAAACGCGTATGGAAATAAAGAAAACAGTAACATCAACAGTTGTTTCCAGACGGAATTTTGATTTATAATCTAGCGTTTTATAGTTATAGATACTGATTTTTCCCGCTTGCAGGCTGTTTCCTTTGTTCCTCCCCCTCGTCTTTCTTTCTTCCTGGTGTCACTGCCTTCACAGGACGCCTCCAAGCTCCTGATTAACGCCGACGTGGCGGGAGATCCCATTATTTTTTCTCGTTAGCAGCAGTTGGTAATACTGCGCCGGTAATCAGATCAGCATCCACCCCCGCGTCTCCTGGCCGGGTAGGTATTGTAGTCAGACTTAAGCTTTGGGGGATGTTCACCCTCGGGCTGGGGAAAACGATAGAAAAGCCGCCACGAAACAGGAGGGTAGCTACGGTGTTTATACTCTCGCAGTGACTCAGTCTCGTTGACTGTGTGCGGTGAAAGAGATAAGTTAGAAGTAAACCCAAAGTCAAATATTTCTGATCTGATTGTTTGTAGCATCAGAGTAGACAAAAAGGGTGAAAATATTTATAAATCACTTTCTTTTACAGTACAATCCAGATAAATCTAGGGGATTTATATTTATGTTTGTTTGCAGCAGTGTAGTCATCAAAATTGAAACAAATTTCGATACAATACAAACCTAGAAACATTTTATTTCTTACTGTTTGCAGCACTGCAATCGAGAAAAAACAAGGTAGTTTTCTAATCGGCTATACACAGAGTAATGGCGACATGACTAGTGTAATTTCGTCGCTGGATGTTGACAGCACTGCAGTCGTCATTCGTATGTCCCGTGCGCGCACATTAGCTCAGGCGGTTGCGCAGCCGATGTGGTTTGTAGCGGCGGAGCAAAAACTGATCCGCGGGGTAACGTGGCAGTTAAAGATGGCCGCCGCGCATAATGAGCGCGCTCTACTGTTTTATGCGATCGGAAAAGCAATTTGCAGCTCAGGCCGATAGTAATTTGCGGCGCCAATGTTGTCAGACTGCGTACGTGCCGCAATATCGCAACAAAACGTAGCGTTGTGTCAGTTGAGCCAACACAACAGCCTCTCGCAGACCACATATTACACGTTCAAGCTATCGTTAATTGCTTAAATAGCAAGTTTAGTTCCATTTTTCCTGAAGCTACCCACTACCTTCATTTTGAAGAAGCTTCTACTCGAATTGACTCGTATGCTATGGGCCTACGGGGAACATTGCTTATCAAGAGCACAAGTTTTCCGCTGGCACAAATCATTTTTACGAGGCCGAGAACACCTTGAAGATCAACCTCGCTCAGGCAGACCTTCAACTTCGGAAACTGACGAAAACTTTGAGCGTGTGAGGGCTCTTGTGTGATTTACCTCCAGGGCAAACTGTCAACCAAGAGTTTTACAAAGGTGTCCTTGAAAGACTTAGGAAACTAATGATGTGTGTGAGACCAGACATTGCAGACAAGTGGATGCTTCATCAAGACAATACCCCGTGTCACACGGCATTTTCCATCAGTGAATTTTTGCCCTCAAAACGGATTCATATTGTTCCTGAACCGCCCTATTCACCTGACTTAAGTCCTTGTGACTTTTTCCTTTTTCCCGCAATTGAAACATGTATTAAAATGACGTCAATTTGGAATTCTGGAGAACATTCAAGAGACTGTGACCGACCAGTTAACAGCCCTACCAGTTGAAACCTTCCAGCGCTGCTACCAAGAGTGGAAACAACGACTCCTCCGGTGTATAGCTGCCCAAGGGAACTACTTTCAATGGGATAATATTTTCCTTTGAAAAAATAAAATTAAAACTAAGTCTCATTACTTTTCTCACACAAAACTTTAAATTCATTCAACGTTTTTAGTAAATTATTGAACATATTTATGGTAACTCATTCCAATCCCTGACACCATTACCCAAAAAAAAAGACAACCTTCCCACACCCTTGTGCCTGAAATCGAGTGCCAGCTTGTGGTCATGGTCATCTTTTCCATTCCATACACTACATTAAATTCTTACACCTATATCTTTCCACGCCTCATCACCAATATACCCCTTGTACACTCCAATGATCCTCTTCACCCTCCTCCTGTCTTTCAATGAATCCCATTCCAGCTCTATTATCATATCTGTTACTGATTGCGTTCAGTGATAATTTCAAGAAACAAATCTAGCAGCCCTTCTTTACACCTTCTCCAACTCCTGTATTTGATACTCAAAATATGGGTCCCATACTACACTACCATATTCGAGCAATGGTCTGACCAAAGTTTTGTAACCCAGTTCCTTGACTTCTCTCGTACGTCCCCTCATCACTCTCCCCAACTAGTGCAGAATTTTGAAACCTTTTCCTACCACCTGTCCAATGTGTCCAGCCCAGTTAAGCTTGTTATCAAAAGTAATGCCAAGATATTTACATTTGAAGTCTTCAACAAACAATTGGTTCCCCACCTTATATTCATAATTAACCTTTTGTTTTTTATTTGTGTATCTAATAAGCTGACTCCTCTTTGCATTTATCTTCATTCCATGTTTACCAAGCCAATTAGATATCCTGTCCAGTTCACCCTGCAACTGTTAAAAATCCTCTACCGTTTTGATTCTTTTATACAGCATTATGTCATCTGCAAACAATCTAATTTCAGATAGCAAATCACTTTCTCATCCACTCCAATAGTTTTTACCTTATTTACTACCATTTTGTGGCTCACTTTGTCAAAAACCTTTGAAAGATCTAGTGCTATACTATCAATTTGGCCTCCCTTGTCCATTTCATCCGAAATATCTTGCATATATCCCACCAACTGAGATTTGCGTTAATGTGCTTGCCTAAAGCCATGTGTTCGTTATCATCGTGAAATAAGTGTGCAGTGAACTTTCTAATTAGCTTCTGCCTAGAGCAGAGACTTGTGTTTTCCAGATCTTCTGAATCTAACTCATTCAACATCGCACTTACGAACATCGCACTTACGCCTTCTCTCCAGATGTATGCACCTGTCACGAATCGGGTGGCTCTTCTTTGGACCTTCTCCAATGCCTCCATTAACCCTATTTCATAGGAGCCACACACAGAAAGATTATATTCCAAGCGAGGTCGCACCAGTGCTCTGTATGTAATTGGTTTAATTTCCGGCGTACACTGGTTTCCGGAATAACGCAAAGAAAGCCGCCCGTTGTTGCTCGAATTCTAACAATAGTTTAACAATTAAATCCAATAAAACAACTAAAAATCGTAGAAAATACTCGCAATCATTAGAAAACACCTTGCAATTAAAGTTAATACTGTTTACATGCATTTACACACAAAATTATCTACATAAACCCGACCAAATCGTCGCAAATTGTCCTCCAAACATGGTATCTCACATGAATACTTACAATTAGAAACTTTTAATTAATGTTTCATACAAAACACTATCCTTGATCATATTACATCTCATTTATACAGTTTTTGTCCATAAAGCAATGTTGATTACCATCTACATCTACATCTACACTCTGCAAATCACAAATACTGTGGGTGGCAGAGGGTGCTAAGCACCAATCCTAATTCTGTGCGTTCCAATCCCGAACAGAACGAGGAAAGAAGGAATACATAAAAGTATCAGTACGACATCTTATTTCTCGAATCTTATCCCTCCTGTCATTGCGACCTAAATAGGTTGGCGGAAGAAGTATTTCGTTGCACTCGTAACTTAAAGATTTTCGCATATTCTCCAATAAATTCAAACAAAAAACGACGTCGTCTGTCCGCCAAACAATGCCAGCCGAACCCAAGTATCAGCTCTGTGAAACTTACGTAAGGACTGTAACTAGCAGTCACGAATCGAAAGGCTCTCTTCTGTACTTTCTCTAACGTGTCAATCAATCCCTTGCGATACGGATCCCAAATTCCACAATGGTAATCCAGATGCGGATGCACTAGAGTTTTTTCGATACTTCCTTTGTATCAGCATTACAATTCCTCAAAATACGACCTATATTTCGTAATTTAAAATTAGCTTTGCCTACGACAGAAGTTATGTGCAGGTCCTATTTCATGTTGCTTTGTACTATTACGCCCAGGTATTTCGGGGAATCAACCGCCATGACGTATATACAAAAATTCACAGTTAATCACAAGAAAAACTTACCAATCAACAATTAATTATCTTACTATAAATACTGGTATAGTTCCTCGAAATAGGCCATGGGCGCCTCCTGCCATATCCTGTATATCCCTTCCGACGCACAAACGGTTACACATTAGGATAGGTGCAATGTACCCCCCCCCCACCATCTTTTAGAAATTCGCTGAGTAATATTAATACTAGTCATTCTGACATACATGTTAATTAATTACAAGAAAAGACGAAAGACAGAAAATTAGGTTGGAAATGAATTCCAACGTTACAGAATGTCCCCTATAACTTTTCCATTCGCTCCAGAAGTAATCCCTCAGCAAAGAAAAAATAAAGTATGCTTTTCATCTGACAGTAAAGTAGCATTTCGGCGTAGCAAATAAATATGACAAAAAAAGGGGAAAGTGGTATTATATGATTGAAACGCAACATTCTACAGTCGGACTGGGAGGGCAAGAACTTCTGCGACGATGATAAATGTGCGGTTTCACTTGATGGGGGGAGCGGTGCAGAATGGAGGAGGGGTTGATATTACTTTCTCCGAGGTTGGCGGCAGTGGTTTTCATCTCTCAGCTCTCCGTCATACATCTCCCGGGAGGTCCCGCGGGACTCGAGTCGGTCGGCGGGAGGGAGCGGGATAAAAAGCATCCCCGGTCCTGGAACACGGGAATGCTCTCCGGCGCGGCGGCGGGAACTGCGCTTTCCCTAAAGTCGCGTCTCGCTGTGTCCCTTAATTAAAACGAACGGACATTCCCCAGCGCTGCGCCTAGTGGCAGGCTACCACAACGACGCTGCTGTTCCGCGGGGCACTACACATACCAGGCGACTACCCACATTTTCTGACCTAATAATGGTTGATCGAAGTTATAAATTAAAAGTCTGTTTTCATTTTCAGTCTAGCCTACCTATTCCAAAGAAGTTTTACCTCCATTTTCCTCTCAATGAAGTTTTTATCCCTGAAGGTTTGTAAATCTGTGACGCCCGTGAACACATTGATTCATCATTTGATGCCATCAGAAATTATTAGCAACTAGGAATATTTCTGGCAATGAAGAGAGAAATTCCGGGCAGACCAAATCCCCGAGGAACATGGCGTCCGATTGAAAATCTCCTCGTTACAATCTGCTAATTAACTATTAACAATTTTTCACGAAATGTTTCGCCTTGTACGATCAACGAGGGATCATGCTATCTAATACGTTGTCTATACGTTGATGACGATAAGTAAACTTTTTTTATACTAAAATTTGTAACTTCTACAAGATGAAATTATTTGTGGTAAATCAATAATGGAAGAATCTTTTATAAACAGAAAAAGTTCGACAAAACAAATAATTAAATTATTTTTCATTTCCTTTATATAGGTTAACAATATTCACTGTATGGTATCTGACTGTATCAAATAATTATATTATCCTTAACAATACGCAATATACTTCAGTTCTTACGTACAGTATTTCCCATATCTCATTGAGTTACCAAGTAATTTGTACATAAATCGGAAAAAATGACATCATTCTTTGCATTTAATCTAATAAAGTGTACATTGTTGGGTCAATACATAAAGTCTATTCACTGATGGGCTAAAACATTATGTCCATTTGCTTAATACTGTGTTGATTGACCTTCTGAACCCAATACAGCAGCTATTCGTGTGCTTCGAAACACTTGTCTTGCCCCAGCATTGTACTCTGCTGTCAGATCTGCCACAGATCGCCGCCTATCCCGCTTTACAGAGCGGGCAAGCCTCCGACCTCCACGTTCTGTGATGAGGCGTGGACGTCCACCACCTTGTCGCCTACTCGTGGTTTCCATTAGTGATATGCCAGATATCCGTATCCATATCCGTATCCGCGGATATCCGAGGGGAAAAAAGATGTGTATCCGTATCCGTATCCGTTACTTTTTTTAGCGGATCTTTAACGGATCTTTTGTAAATAATTTCTTCAAACACGTATATAAATTTTTTAAAATAGGTAACAATGAAATACTATTAACTTCAATTCCAATTACTTTGTATTTGTTAAAATCTCATATCTGGCACATTTATATTGCAAAAATTGATTATTTAAACATTTATTTTACTAGGTTATCAAAGGTAACTGGTAACTTGCGACTGTAGTAAATTTTAAGGTATTATTTTAACCAACTTCATGGTGAGATCAGACCTCTAATATTTGTGATTTGCTAGCTGAAATTGTTATTTAGGTACTGTTAAAGTGTTTACATCACATAAAACAATCACTTTTAAAGAAACTTAAAAAAAAATGTTATATTTAAAATTAAGTTTGGTAGATTGTACTTCAAAAAGATAACTTGGCAGTTTTGTCAGCCAAAAGTCTATTGCGATGACGATCATAAATAATTCCTGCTGCACTGCAAAACTGCTCACTTGGAACGCTTGTTGCAGGTGATGATAAATACGTGCGACCCATGTGTCATAGACTTACAAATTTTTTACTGTTATTGTTAACAGCTTTTTTAAGAACCAGGTCCATCTGATGTGCTGTACACTCAATATTATCTACGTCAGATAAAGTGCAGACACGCTTCATGTTGGATCCGCCATTTCTTACCATGAAGTGCACATTCTGTTTGGGATTCCCTACTCTTCAAACAAACTTTGAAATATTGCCGAAATCTCCGCTTTTAAAGCTATATTTTTTCCTACAAAATATTTTGTAATGTTAAGGATAACAATTAAACACTTGACCAAAAGGCCTACCAGATATATGATGTGAAGGAAAAATTCTCAAAATCCTTCAACACGTTCTTTATTTTCGGTAGTAAAGTTCGCTGCAAATACATTACGTAAAATATTTCCTGCCTTTTAGAACATAATTTGCAACAACATGATCCATCAATCGTCGGAACCTAAAATCTTCTACTTGTTGAAAAGGTAATCCAGATAAAGCTATCATTTCTGCAATTAAATAGTTAATTTTTATTTTGCAAACGTTCCACATTTTGACTTTTTCTATGTATTCGTTAAAAATGTTTTTCTAAATTCTCTTTTTACCGTTTTTAAAGACGTTCCCTGCTGAATGTGTTCACCGTCTATCTTCTTAGCGGACTTTTACGAATAACTAATATTTTTGTGGGTGTTTCGTCTGAAAGTCATTTTGTAACGAAGTTGTACCTTTATGTCAATACATTCATTCATAAAATTTGCATTTAGCAGATTCGTCATTTACTATTGTAAAATATTTCCGTATTACTACTATTCTTTTTTTGTAGAAATTGTATTTATTTTAATTTAATTTCCAACTTCCCAACAAACACAAGTATATGTAATCTACGCTATCCTATGTCATCTTAAAATATAAACACGCACAGTGCAAGGTCAAAACACGTCGCGTATGCTGGATGTTCGTTGATAATAGATCGTAGCTGACGACTTTTTCACTGTCGGTCCAAGTTGAGAAAGTTGAGATCCGTATCCATATCCCTATTCGCGGATCTAGACACAAATGATCCGTATCTGTATCCGTATCCGCGGATATGCATTTTTGACGATCCGGCACATCAATAATTTCCATAGATGCTCACTACAGTAGCACGCGAACAGCCAACCAGGCTCGCCATTTCCGAGATACACTAAAAAACAGATCTGTGAAAGTACTAAAATTACATGGAGTGCTGTTCCTTCTGAAGATTATCAATACATCTTCACTGATGATATCCTACACCGTAAGGGCGAAATGTGTTTGAGAAATAAAAAAATAATTACCACAACAATGTTTGTAGACGGTATTTTATTTTTTTTAAATCTATTGATCAGCAACTGCATAAAAATGACTTACATCAACATAAATATACTTTCCGATGTTTGATTCTCTTTGTTGGCGGCATCAATCACAAATATTTATCAGAAGTTAAACTGTAAAACGTTGCTCAGAGGAAGCAAAAATTTCCGTGAACGTTATAAAAATTCTCTTTCCTTCATATTTTTACTTCTCATATTTATATACTTTCTTTATTTACCATTCAATTAATAAATATTCAGTTTAACATTTTTATTTCTTGTCACTACAACTTAACAGAATATTCTCTCTTCTTCTATCTCCGCCAAAGATCTTCCTCTTGTACTGTTTATCGTCCAGAGATTTTCATGTACTTTGTTCATCTGGTAATTGGATTTCTTTGACATAATACTTAAGAAATAATAATAACACGACATAAAGCATTTTTCAACAACATACATCTATAATCAGCTTTACATAAATCAGAAACCAAATAGTGATTAGAAAATACCACTATCAATAAACACTTCCCATTGAAATAATATAAAAATGAAACATTAATTACTAAACCTAAGAGGCTGTGTATCCTTACAACGTTCACACGAATAACAATTCCGCAGACATTAAGAAGAAAATGTGGAGCTACTGTATTTCTTAAAGTCTTTGAGCTGTGGACAGTAAACTGTACTGCCGTTGCGATCACGCGGCTAGCTCTTCTGTTTTTATCTCTGATAACGGTCCAATCCGATAACTCTCCCACATAGCGAATAACCGCAATGTCGGGGCTTAAATCGCAATCAAGCATTAATTGTTTTAAAAGTGTGCTGCTAAATTGTTAAATAAAATCGCATCCTGCTTTAAAAACTCATTATCAGCGCTAATAGGCTTAGATTTAAATCGCCAACAATAATTAAATGGACATTAATATATTGTTGGATAAAATAAACGTGTTAAAATCGCAGAAATCAGATTCGTTGGTGAATTATGGAATCAGGAACAAGTGGTAATAATATTACCTGATTAAATACTGGAGCTTAATTTTTTTTGGCAATGTTATTACGAAATTTAGCTTACAGCTTAAATTTTTGTTCGCTAAAGAATTTAGGAGGCTACGAAACATTTGTCAACAATGAAATAATGGTGCTAACCTATTGTAATTTGAATTGACTACTTGGATATAATATCCTCATTAATTTGTAAACTCAAATTTTACGGAAATAAAATTAAAAGTGCCGAAATACCAAATAGAAACGTAATTGCAAATAGTTGCCACAAATATTGTCGATACAGGGTTCATATTAACCTGAACTGTTTTGTGTTATTCCTAGCGATCAAAAAGTTGAAACTATGAATAGCATACGCGCAATACGTCATACTTGTAGCTACAGATATACTAAATAATAATAATTCCGTGTGGTCGTAATGACCTGGAGACAGGGTTTCTAATGTCTTGTCTTTGCCGCCTTAACCTAACCCGGTAGTGCTACCAGGTACAGGGGACCTACAGATATACTAAATAATAATAATTCCGTGTGGTCGTAATGACCTGGTGACAGGGTTTCTATTGACTGCGCATTCCGTCCCTGTCTTAGCCGCCTTAACCTAGCCCGGTAGTGCTACCAGGTACAGGGGACCTACAGATATACTAAATAATAATAATTCCGTGTGGTCGTAATGACCTGGTGACAGGGTTTCTAATGTCTTGTCATTGCCGCCTTAACCTAACCCGGTAGTGCTACCAGGTACAGGGGACCTACAAATATACTAAATAATAATAATTCCGTGTGGTCGTAATGTCCTGGTGACAGGGTTTCTATTGGATGCGCATTCCGTCCCTGTCTTAGCCGCCTTAACCTAGCCCGGTAGTGCTACCAGGTACAGGGGACCTACAGATATACTAAATAATAATAATTCTGTGTGGTCGTAATGACCTGGTGACAGGGTTTCTAATGTCTTGTCTTTGCCGCCTTAACCTAACCCGGTAGTGCTACCAGGTACAGGGGACCTACAAATATACTAAATAATAATAATTCCGTGTGGTCGTAATGTCCTGGTGACAGGGTTTCTATTGGATGCGCATTCCGTCCCTGTCTTAGCCGCCTTAACCTAGCCCGGTAGTGCTACCAGGTACAGGGGAATTACAGATATACTAAATAATAATAATTCTGTGTGGTCGTAATGACCTGGTGACAGGGTTTCTAATGTCTTGTCATTGCCGCCTTAACCTAACCCGGTAGTGCTACCAGGTACAGGGGACCTACAAATATACTAAATAATAATAATTCCGTGTGGTCGTAATGTCCTGGTGACAGGGTTTCTATTGGATGCGCATTCCGTCCCTGTCTTAGCCGCCTTAACCTAGCCCGGTAGTGCTACCAGGTACAGGGGACCTACAGATATACTAAATAATAATAATTCTGTGTGGTCGTAATGACCTGGTGACAGGGTTTCTAATGTCTTGTCTTTGCCGCCTTAACCTAACCCGGTAGTGCTACCAGGTACAGGGGACCTACAAATATACTAAATAATAATAATTCCGTGTGGTCGTAATGTCCTGGTGACAGGGTTTCTATTGGATGCGCATTCCGTCCCTGTCTTAGCCGCCTTAACCTAGCCCGGTAGTGCTACCAGGTACAGGGGACCTACAGATATACTAAATAATAATAATTCCGTGTGGTCGTAATGACCTGGTGACAGGGTTTCTAATGTCTTGTCTTTGCCGCCTTAACCTAACCCGGTAGTGCTACCAGGTACAGGGGACCTACAGATATACTAAATAATAATAATTCCGTATGGTCGTAATGACCTGGTGACAGGGTTCCTATTGGCTGCGCATTCCGTCCCTGTCTCAGCCGCCTTAACCTAACGCGGTAGTGCTACCAGGTACAGGGGACCTACAGATATACTAAACAATAATAATTCCGTGTGGTCGTAATGTCCTGGTGACAGGGTTTCTATTGGATGCGCATTCCGCCCCTGTCGTAGCCGCCTTAACCTAACCCGGTAGTGATACCAGGTACAGGGGACCTACAGATATACTAAATAATAATAATTCCGTGTGGTCGTAATGACCTGGTGACAGGGTTTCTATTGACTGCGCATTCCGCCCCTGTCTTAGCCACCTTAACCTAACCCGGTAGTGCTACCAGGTACAGGGGACCTACAGATATACTAAACAATAATAATTCCGTGTGGTCGTAATGACCTGGTGACAGGGTTTCTATTGGCTGCTCATTCCGCCCCTGTCTTAGCCGCCTTAACCTAACCCGGTAGTGCTACCAGGTACAGGGGACCTACAGATATACTAAACAATAATAATTCCGTGTGGTCGTAATGACCTGATGACAGGGTTTCTATTGGCTGCTCATTCCGCCCCTGTCTTAGCCACCTTAACCTAACCCGGTAGTGCTACCAGGTACAGGGGACCTACAGTTTAACGTGGAATCTGAACCACGGAAGTGTTCTGGCGTACTTCACATTACACAGCAAGCTGTGCCAGAGGTGAAGGTCGGGTTAAGCGTCTGTGGAAATCCCCGCCGAGACAGGGACTCGAACCGGGGACCTTTCGTTTCCCAGTCAGACGCCTTAACCACTGAGCCACCAGACCGCAACAGTGTACCGTTACATCAGCATGTCGGTGACGCGAACTGATAAGATTTTTACCGATCCCAAATCGCTCAGACGCACCTAAAGAAGTTTTCACTTCAAACATTTCCTCAAAGTCTTGCGTAAATATTCATCTCTTTCGTTCATCTTATAATCTGGTACTTGAGTACAGCGAAAACAATCGATTCGTTGTATCGATTCAACAGAGGTGCGTAGTTATAATGAAACGGTACTAATTTTTTGCTATCCGTAATTTTCAACTGACCTTTTCAGATTTGAGTAATGCTGGAACGCGGGAACATATTACACCGAAGGAATCGGCCAGTATTCCAAACATATTTGTATCAATTTTTCTGCGCTTCTGTGACGTCATATTTGCGAGCTCGTATGTCGGTATTTTTGGTTTGAGTAGGTAACCGGTACGAAAATTTGCGCAACTGCTGTTTCGTCAGCTGAAATAGTTACGCAGCAAAACACACTTTACGAGACAATCGAAAACGATGAAATTTTTACCGCGCCGAAAAAAAAAATATTCCGTAAAGATCTTTACTCCCGAAAAGACACACAGTTTATCCACATGTCTGTGGTATGTCGTGTTGCTATCTAGCGCTACTGAGATTACTAGCGACCCCAGTGAAGTCTAGCACATTGGATCTCAACTATCTCGTTTTTTTTTTTTTTTTTTTTTTTTTTTTTTTTTTTTTTTTTTTTTTTTTTTTAGAAATGATTGTTTATCTGTCAACTGAAATACCTAGCGGTAAGGCGATAACGACCCATGAGAAAATGTGGTGTTTCTATCTACCGGTAAAGCGATTTCACTTTATCGACACCAGCTTTACTGCGAACTACCACATACTCGTGACCTTTATTGTTCCTAATTTTGGCGTTTACGGGTCGAATTTGGAAAAATTCCTTTCTCAATTAATGACGTTACTAAAGTGGGTACCTTAATCTTTAAAATGATACCTCATTTACATATTTTGGTCAAGTATGAAGGGAGAAAGATGGGACATCACAAAAAAAATCACATTTTTTGTGATTTGTGCGGACTTTTCTGCAAAACGTGAGTGAGGAACTTAAATAAAACGCCTTATCGCAGCAGTTAATCCAAATTTCGGTAGTTGGGAACAATTTTTGGGAAGTGGCGAATGTCTCACAACCCCCGGAATCTTAGATAGAAATATTAATGATCTACGTTTTGCTCGAAAAAGATTTTGCACCCCTCGTTCCTTTGTTGTGTGATACCGCTGTTTTCTGCCTTCTAGTCTTTGTAAGGGAGCGTGCACAAACCACGTGGCTCGGTCCAGGGGGAAGGGGGGGAGGGGTTGGCTGGAAGGCTACGCTGGGCTACGTGGGGGGGGGGGAGGGTTCCGAGCCAGGCCACGTAGCTTTCCTTTCATAACATTTTTGACAGTTAAAATGAGGAACAGAATAGACAACATCATGTGAGTATTTATTTCCGTCAGTTAATTATCTCCTTACATAATTTACAATCGTCTGACAAGAGAAAACAGTAAAAAAATATCTTCTGGAATCAAAAGGGAAAAAAGCTACGTGATACGTGGGGGAGGGGGCGGTTTACAGTAGGCCAAAATAGAGCTACGTGGTTTGTGCACGCTCCTAAGCAAAAATGACTGTTATGCAACATTGTTGTAGGCCATTT
Organism: Vandiemenella viatica; assembly: GCA_031002005.1. Classification (NCBI taxonomy): domain Eukaryota; kingdom Metazoa; phylum Arthropoda; class Insecta; order Orthoptera; family Morabidae; genus Vandiemenella; species Vandiemenella viatica. The sequence continues at coordinate 143,972,746 of CM061918.1, read as the reverse complement.
TTTCCGCAGAATAAAAATAACGCCAATGAATCTGTTTTAGTAGCAAACTAAAACATCTTCATTGGCGTTATTTTTGTCATTTAATGACTGTTTTATTGCGAAATATAAAACTTAGTCGTCTCACAGCAGATTTTTTAAGAAAAATTATGTTTTTTAACTTATAGATCTATGCCTCGTCGACGTCGAGGTCATTAGGGACGAGATGGGACTAGAGGTAAGGAACGGGAAGGAATTCAGTCATGGCCTTTTGAAGGAAGCATCCCGGCATTCACCTGGAGTGATTTGGGAAACCATGGAAAACCCAAATCTGGATGCCCGGACGGGGATTCGAACCGCAGCAGAAGAAGTTAATTGATTACTTATTAGAAAAATCCAACACTTGTGGCGAATTTCAGCAAGTCAAAGATCTAGACTAAACTGAGAAAATTTTAATTTTTCTTTCCTACGGCTTTTCCTCCTGGAAATATTTTCGTCTCAGTTCCGACATGATCAAGGTCTGGGCAATGAACTCATAATGTCAGCACCCTCAATCAACTATGACCGTACCATTTGCATCATTCGTTGCAATGTTCCATTTAATGCCGTTGCTAATAATTCATATGTTCTCGACTAGCTGTTAAACACCAACGCTTGAAATCAATAAAATCACCATGGCGCACAGCAATCAACCTTACAGATTTCTCTTTCAACATCAACAACTCAATGGGAGCAGTCGTCAGTAGCCAATAAACATCTAGTTGAGGATCCTCAAGGATTCGATCTCCCCAGGCGGCATGCCGCGGCAGTGGAGAATCATCAATCGGATTGGAACAGGACAAGGCAGATGCGGTTACAGGGTACTTATTACACAAATGGGGCTGGGTAGATTCTGCAAATTGACTGTGGAGCCACCTCACAGACAACCAATCACATCGTTTCTGACTGTCCTACAAGGGAACAATGGCGGACATACACTATGATGTATGAGCAGGTGGTTTGTACATTTGTCTACTGCTTTAGTATTTCTCGTTAAATATCATTATTATTGTTATTGAGAGAGATTTTTCTCATCAAACAGGTTTTACTCCAATATAACAATAAAAACTCGGAACCCAGAACTTTACTTCATCTTCTCAAAATATTTCTCCAGATATTTTGATCTTGTTTTTCTTCCTCTCTGCACCAAGTCTTCTCATTGCTGTTTGTACACTTTGGAGCCAGGTAAACACGGGCCGTCCTCTTTTCCTCCTTCCATTAATTACCCATTCCTGTACCAATTTTGGTATCCTAGTGTCTTCCATCCTTCTTACATGGCCATTCGATTCCAGTCTGTTTCGTCCTATAACTTCATACATTTCTTCTTTCACTTCCAGTAACCTTATTATTTCAGTATTCCTTACTTTTTCTTTTCTTGATATATTTACTGATCTTCTCCAGAAATCCATTTCAGCTTCTCAATATGTTTTTGGTTGATTCTCCAGGTTTCTGATCCGTATAAGATTATACTTCCCAATAATGACTTAAATATAATTCTTTTTGTTCTATTCATGACATTCTTGCTCCATAGAAGCAAATTAAGCATTCCGATATACTTTCTGGACATTAGTAAGTCTTTTCCAAAACTGAACGCAAATAACAGAAATTATTTACCTTTTAATTTTTATTCCATCAATATACAATTCATCCAGATCATTAGTAAGATATTATGTTTTTTTTTATAGTTAATCTTCAAGCCCCATTTTCATATTCTATTGACAGTTGATTACATATGTAATTTGCATCCTCACCATCCTGTGCTTTTGATGACTTGATCTTCGGCAAATAGTAAATGATGTAGATATTTTCCATCTGTTA
>CM061918.1:143750607-143969913 GCA_031002005.1 Vandiemenella viatica | reverse complement strand
GTTGTACATGACTGTATTGATCAGACAAAAGGTAGAATGAAAAACATCCTTCAGTCAATAGAATACAAATTTTATTGTATTACACAATGCATTTCGGACCCGTGGATCCATCTTCAGGTGTCCATGGTATTTACATTGGTTTAAAATATTCCTTAAGCGAGATTCGTGCCTAGTAAAGATTATTGCTGAGCTGAAAAACGATTTGAAGTAGTTTCGTGAATACGTTTTATCATGAGAAGAAAGAAGTAAATTTGAATATTTTGTGGAAAATTAACAGAACTCAATTTTCTATATAGGTGAATAACACGCCAATGCAATTGAATTTTGTTTTTATTTGGTGTCGTACGCGTTTCGCTCTATTTCAAGAGCATCATCAGCGACATATGTTACTTTTTACTTTTTTCTCATGATCAGGGTTAGCTTCTCTGTGTATGTTTTCAATAATTTTGCTGAAGGTTTGAAGCACTACACTGAACTGACTAAATTTCATATTAACACTATTATTTACAGTTTTCGAAACATGAAACAGTAAACACCACGCCATGTTTCGAAAACTGTAAATAATAGTGTAAATATGAAATTTAGTCAGTTCAGTGTAGTGCTTCAACCTTCAGCAAATTATTGAAAACATACACAGAGAAGCTAACCCTGATCATGAGAAAAAAGTAAAAAGTAACATATGTCGCTGAGATGCTCTTGAAATAGAGCGAAACGCGTACGACACCAAAATAAAAACAAAATTCAATTGCATTGGCGTGTTATTCACCTATATAGAAAATTGATTAACCTGCAATTGAGGAAATGGCCCACAAAATCCAGTCATTAACAGAAACTGACCTGAAGATGAGTAAACAATTTTATACACGTAGTTATTGCGGAGCACTGTACTAGAAACGATATATACGCATGTATATTGTAGCATGACGATGTCGTCAGCTCCAGTTTAATTAATATTTAACTACTAAGGAATTAAAATTAATCTGTTATATTTAATTATTCAAGGTAGTTATTCCGTAGAATTATTTAAGGAAGGGCTGCCAAAGCCTTTTATATAGTTTTGTATGAGAAATATTATACTCAGACATTGTGATGGGTGGCCAAGGAGACAGTGACTGGCGCCAGTCAGTCGGACGACGGCGGGTCAACTCACATTTGTGCAAAGTGTTGATTTCAGCCGCCATAGACGAGTTCATGAGTTCATGGTTTTTATCTGAGGTTGAACCCCTAAGCGTTCCCCTGTGAGAGAATCTCAGCTCAGAATTCCATTTTACTACTGTGCTAGCTGGCAAAAACTTTGATATTATTCCAACGTGTGATTAGTGCAATCACCTAGCATGAGGGTATTAGGACTAATTTGTTCATTCATTTAGATTGGGATTGGCGCCCTTGTTCTTTAACTATTGGCTGTGCAGGCATTATTTGTTCTTGTGCTTGTTTCGCAAATTGACGATAAAGTTCAGTTGATACTTTCATTTTGCTTTTCATGTCGGCAACTGTTAAAGGTTGGTCATTTGTGTGCCTTGTTAAAAAAAAAAAACTCCCCCATATGACACCCGGGAAATACTGTAATATATGAACAGAACAATAAAAAAAAAAAACAGTTGAAAGATAAAGTACATTATAAGTGGTTAAAAGATGAAATTATTATAATAATTTTTTATTAATAATTTTATTATAATATAATTGTAATATATATCATATTTAAACTGTTTTTATTCATTGAATTGTTCTGTTCATATAAAAGTTTGTATACCTTAAACGATATCGTTTCTAGTACAGTGCTCCGCAATAATACGTGCATAAAATTGATTACTCATCTTCACGTCAGATCTGTTAAGTTTTCCGCAATATATTCGTATTTACTTCTTTTCTCTCATGATAGTAAGTGTTCACGACAATTACTTCAAATAGTTTTTCGCGTAGCCATAATCTTTGCTAGTCACGAATATCGCTTGAGACAAAATTTGAAACCAATGTAAATACAGTAGGACTCCTGAAGATGGTCCACAGGGTTCTAAATGCATTGTGTAGTGCATTAAATTTGCTTTCAACTGAAGGCTGCGTTTCATTCTAGCTTATGTCGAACCATTTTATTACTCTATTTTTACCTTACCACGTGTATGATTCCGACTTTTTTAATTTTAATTTTTTTATAAACATATTTTTCCTGATTTCTTCCAGCGTTCCAGCACAAGACCAACTTTTTTTTAAAAAAAGAGCGCACATTTATTGGTTTCTTTTACTTCCTATGTTATTAACTATTAAAAAATATAAGAGAATCCTTTATGCTGATACATCTCATTATGAAACAACTAAAAGCAATTCTCCTAAGGAAACAATTTTTTTTTTACAAAAAAACTTCATTTCTGAAATGCTTCCAACAGAATACACATATTTTTTCTTAAAACGGTCAATTATACTATTTTATTTTTTATCGTGTTACGTATTATAAAATAGAAAAAAACACGTTTCTGCTGAAACATAAAAAATAAATAATCAACGCTACGGTGGCACCCAAATATTTGTGTTTCTTTTAACAGCTTTACTACTGTTATTTCCTACATTATAGCATAGAAAATTACATTTTTTTGTTTGTTTTGTTTTCGTTTTATTGTAGTGTTTTGCTTCTTTGTATTACAAAAATAGTAGAAAATACCTTTATGGTTGACTTTTCACATTATGAAGAGCTAACCAGTAACATCATATTAATATTATTATTTTTATAGTAGAGGTTATTTTGTTGATGTCTTGCAGTCTTGTGGCTGTAGTGGGTCTGCCGTCTACGTGGAGACTAGTACCTCGTACTCGTTCTTGGCGATCTCGCGACCCCGTAGGGGATGTAGCACACCCTGTGAGAGGGGTGGACCTGGAATCCAGAAGTATCAATCACGTCAGGGCAGCAATTACGACATTACAACAACTTTTGTGTCAAATTATTCATATTATTTCTGTAAGGTTTATTTGTAAGAAGTCATTATCTCCTCCATACCGAACCGAAATCGATAAATGAGGTATCATTTTAAGGATTAAGGTGTTCGCTTGAGTCGCATCATACCAAGGGTGTATCCAGGATCAGAACGAGAGGGGGGCAAGACTTGAGCTAGGGGGGGGGGCGAGCAACTCCTATTGGTTTCGAGGAAGGGGGGGGGGGGACTGAAACATGATGATTTCTTACATAATGAAACACAAACCTACTGAGGAAACTATTTTTATTATTGATTAACATAGTAATCCAACCACTTAATCCAAAGACTAGTATGTAGCTAATTAAGATCGTAACTCAGAGTTTTTTTTATGTAAACATTAAATGTTTCAGTAACTTTATTTGTCAATATCTCACTGTGTTCTTGAGCAAATTGCGACGCACACTCATCAGGCATAATCCAGCCAATCTTTCCTCTCCCGAAGTGCTCCTGAGCCAGTTCTTCACTCGTCGAAGCGTACTGAAGACAACTTAATTTTTCTTCTGGGGGCGGGGGGGGGGGCTCAACCCCCCTCTCCAACCCTAGATGGATACGCCCATGCATCATAGTTTAACAAAGTAATCTTTCCAAATTCGACCCTTAAAGGGAAAAATGTCTTTTTCTAAAAGGCATTTTTTTTACCTAGAACCATTTAATATCTCCCTGCATTCCTAACCGAAATCAATATATGGAGTGCCATTTAAGGATTAAGATCTCAGCTTAGGCGGCATCATATATTAAGAAAGCAAATTTTCGAAATTCGATTCTTAAAGGGCAAAATTATCAATATTTCCATAACGCAATTTTGTGTCACGAGCCATTTATACCCTTTGATATCTAATCGATATAGATAAATGAGGTAACATTTTAAAGACTGATAAATTCGCTGTGGTCACAACACGTTTAAGGAAGGAATTTTTCGAAATTCGTTCCTTTAAGGCAAAACTACCAATATTTATATAACGCACTTTGTGTCACGAGCTATTATCTCCCCTGATATCCAACCGACAGATAAATGAGGTATCATTTTAACATTAAGGTCTCCACTTAGGCGACTTTATAAATTAAGACCGAAGTAGTTCGAAATTTGACCCTTGAAAGACAAAAGTAATAACCGTGAAAGTCGCTCGTATGAGACAGTTCAGAGCCAAGCCGCAAGAGAGCAGCAGCATATATCACAGAGATATTAATAAACTGCTTCACTGGCGTCGACTTTTGTTGCGTAACTAAACAATTAATACAAGTGAGGCGGTTCTACCTCCATCGTGTTACAAACCACCAACTTTTACTATTTATCTTTTATTTGAATTTTAGCACTGGTCATCTAGTATTCAAGTAAAAGTCTAAACCTTGTCCTGCTGTCAGAGAAGATCTGAAGTATACGGAAGTTAGGGGACGGAGCATATCACAGGGATATTTTAAAGTTCGCAGTTGTCACTCTTGACCAGGTAGGTAGAAATCTACTTTGTACAGTCTGTCACTGGGACTTGTTGATTGTCATGACTAGGATTCGGATCTTTATGTTCAAAAAAATAGAGAAATATCCACGCAAATATGACCTTAAAAACGGGTAAATATGACTTAAAAATAATTTGATAGTGTCGTTTTGATTAAGTGAAGATAATATGCAGAGAAATATCACTGGTGACTCAAAATGGTCGTCTCTATTGAAATGCTGGAACAATTACTTGGCAGCTGATACATGGGGACTGGGGAACGAAAGTGAGGGATTATATCTTATTATTATTATTACTCCGCGATTCACTAAAAGTGTGTGGCGGAGGGTGCATTGCACCTATCGAAAAGGGTTATGGTTTGGAAGGGTTATAAGGGATATGGCAGGAGGCGCCCATGGGCTATTGTGAGGAACCATCCCCGCATTCGCGTGGAGTGATCTGGGAAAACCATGGAAAACCCAGATCAGGATGGCTGGAGTGCTTTATCGAAAGCTACTCCTGTCGGATTTTAAGTTTACTCGCCCGGTAAATCCTTTCTATTCCATTCCCTAATCGCTCGTGGGAAAAATGAGTACAGAAATGAATCGGTTCTGGCCCTGATTTCTCTTATCTTATTTTCACGGTCATTTCGAGATATGAATGTTGCTGGTAGCAATATTTGCTGACTGTCATTCCGAAATACATCTCGTGAATTTTTCAATTAGCTTCCGTCGAGAGCAACGCCTTCGGTGTTCCAGGTCTTCCCAACCTAACTCCTTCAACATCGCACTTACGCTTTCCCTCCAACTATATATACCTGTCACGAATCGGGCGGCTCTTCTTTGGACCTTCTCTAAAGCCTCCATTAACCCCTTTTGATGGGGACCCCATACAGAACAACAATACTCTAAGTGAGGACGTACTAGTGACTTGTATACAATCGATTTAACTTCCTGAGTGCATTGATTTAAATTACGACCTAGAAATCGGAGCATACGATTTGCTTTTCCCATTACATTCTCGATATGCTCATTCCACGACAAATTATTACGAATTGTTACCCCTAGGTATTTAGCGGAATCTACCGTTCTAAGGACAGTGCCATTAATCGTATATTCATAGTTAAATGGTGTCACCTTTTTACTTACACGCATGACTTGGCACTTTTTAGCGTTTAACTCCAACTGCCAATCTTTACACCACGCAATTATTTTCATAATATCGTCTTGTAACAAAGCGCAGTCGTCCTGGGTTTTGATTTCGCGATAAATTATAGCATCATCGGCAAATAATCTTTTCATCCCCCTATTATGTCGCATAGATCATTGATGTATATGAGAAACAACAGTGGCCCTAACACGCTTCCCTGGGGAACTCCAGACCCCACTTCAGTAAGTGATGAACGCTCACCGTCGAGAACTACACACTGTGTTCTGCCCTTCAGGAAGTCTGCAACCCAGTCGCATATTTGTCTAGATATGCCGTAACCGCGAAGTTTCCTAAGTAACCTAGTGTGAGGCACAGTGTCGAAAGCTTTTTTAAAGTCTAATAGAACCAAATCAACCTGGGATTGCTCATCTATAATTCGGCACAAGTCGTGAATTAGAAGTGCAAGTTGTGTTTCGCAGCATCGGCCTTTTCTGAATCCATGTTGATTTGGATTTAAAAGCTCACCTTCATCCAAGAACCGCATGACATTTGAATAGATGATATGTTCTAAAATCCTGCAAAATATTGAAGTTAACGAGATCGGCCTATAATTCTGAGGATCATTAACATTCCCATTTTTAAACACTGGAGTTACGATAGCGGTCTTCCATTCGGCTGGTATTTTTCCTTGATCCAGAGAGACGGTATACAATTTCATCAAATACGGTGCAATTTCCTTTGCGTATCTTGAGTAGAATCTTGTAGGAATACCGTCTGGTCCGGGAGCCTTATTGGTTTTTACATTCATAAGCAGTTTAGTTATTCCCTCAACATCAAGAGCGAGATCATTCATAATTTTGTCGGTACGATTGTTAAATATCGGTATCTCCTCTGAGTTTTCTATCGTAAAAGCCTTTTTAAATATATCATTCAAAATTTCTGCTTTCTCTACGCTTGTTTCTGATAATTCACCATTTTCTTTAATCAGCGACGGCATAACCTTACGAGAGCCTCTTATTACTTTGATATACCACCAGAACTTTTTTGGATTAGTAATGAGATCTTCGGATAAATTCCTGGCTTGGAATTCTTTAAAACGCATCGCGCATTGCCTTACGCACTTCCGCACGCAACTGGACTAATTTAGCACGATTAGATGAGTCCCCCGATTTTTTCACCGCGGCATGTAAACGCCTTTGCCTCCTGAGCAAACGTTTCACTTCCCTATTGAACCAAGGGAAGTTATTACTGACCTTAATACTCTTCTTAGGAACAAACTGGTTTAAAACCGGTCCATATTAGTTCTTTTAAATTAAACCAAAGTTCCTCAACATTTGTATTTAGCGTGTACGTTTCAAAATTATTCGCAAAGTGATCAACCATACCCGCATCGTTTGCCTTATCGAAGCAAAACACGAGTTTCTCTTTGTCATGCTTCAGACTCAGACTACAGTTTAACGTTACCACAACCGCCTTGTGATCACTTATACCGTCTTCTATACAAACTTTATCTACAATATCAGGATTGCTAATTAGAAAAAGATCCAGAATGGACGAGGAATCTTTGTCGCACCGCGTTGGCTCTTCGACCATCTGCTCAAGAGATCTTTCTGCAAATGATTCTAGGAACGTTTCGGTTATTAACCTACGTATCTCTTCCACCCAACCTGAACGTGTATGTGTCCCACCTAACCGACGGTAGGTTAAAGTCACCACCCACGATCAATATATGTCCTTGAAATTTTTTGTAAATGTTATTAAGTGACTCTCTGAAGTATTCCGCGTTAGCCAGATCAGAATCCGGAGGTCGATAAAATGACCCGAGTATGAACTTTAAATTTTTGCCAATTTTTACCTTGACCCATATTAACTCGCAAAAATTTTCCGTTTCAGTTACGACAGAGAAATTAACGGTTTTACTTACGGCCACGAACACACTCCCACCCATTGAGACAGTTCTGTCCTTCCGAAAAACATTGAAATGAGGGCCAAATACTTCGCTAGATTCAACTTCGGGCGTCAACCAGCTCTCGGTTCCTAGTATTATATCGACATCATTAGTCGCAACTGAGGCGTGAAAATCCGCTACTTTCCCTCTAATACTCCGACAATTTAGTACCATTATCCTTAGCTGCTTCGTATTGTTATTTGTGTCTGAAATAGCATTTTTCATACTCGCACTCTGACGGTAAACGGGTGAAGTAATTGGAGCTGTAATATTAAAATTATTCGCGCCATCCCTACCGGGACCAGCTTCTAAGTTATCAGCACATCCTCTTCGGTGAAATGAAGGATCTTCGGGCCTCACACTGTCCCTAAAAAATAATTCATATCAAGGCGATTCCAAATTTTAGCAGCCACCTTGGACGCCATTCTTGAAGACGTGTGAATAAACATTGTGTTCTTTGCAAGAGATCTGGAGACTGCAATCAAACAGGTAGAAGTGTTGAAGGAAACAGCTGAGAAAGCAGGACTACAAATATCGTCTGAGAAAACGGAATGCATGAACATAGACGCAAAACACCAGACATGGACTAAATATGGTGATATTAAAAGAACACAGAAGTTCAATACCTTGGTGAAATTTTGACTCCCAAAGGCTGCAGTTGAAGATATAGCGAGAAAAGATGGAAACAGCATTCAGGGTTTGACAAAAGACATACAAATCAAAATTACTCTGCATCAGGCGAAATACAAGCACTATAGTACGGTAGTGAAGCCAGAATGTTTGTACGCAGCAGAAACACTAGCCAGAAAGGGATTGACGGAAATACAAGTGAAAGAAAGAAAGTTTCTAAGGAAAATCTGGGACCATAAAAGTGAAAGGAAGCGAATTTAATTTCCGTTTGATATCGAACCAAGAATTATACGACAAGTTTGAAAAGGTATCAAACACAATTAAGAAAAGGAGATTAGCTTTCTAAGGACACATCAAGAGAATGGCAAAGAAAATTCTCAACCTTCAAGAGAACAGGAAGACTCAATTGCAAATCTGGTTGTAGGCCATCTTCCGCAGTTGTTGGATAATAGATTATAAATCAAAATTCCGTCTGGAACAACTGTTGATGTTACTGTTTTCTTTATTCCCAACGCGTTTCGCCCTTATGGTGTGGGGCATCGTCAGTGATGGTATTTACATGGCGATCTGGAACAACACTTAATGCATCTTACAGATCTTCTATTTCACAATTATAAAAACTGTTTTACACATATTACTGAATAAACACTGGCATTGTATCCATTGCAACTTCAAACTTCTTGTTTCGTTTGTCTGCTCTTATTCAGTAATATGTGTAAAACAGTTTTTATAATTGTGAAATAGAAGATCTGTGAGATGCATAAAGTGCTGTTCCAGATCGCCATGTAAATACCATCACTGACGATGCCCCACACCATAAGGGCGAAACGCGTTTGGAAAACAGTAACATCAACAGTTGTTCCAGACGGAATTTTGATTTATAATCTAGGAAGTCTCAAGTTCCATTGGTGAAGGAGGTCCATCAGGATCTGAAAAAGATGTGGGATCAGCAGGGAAGACATCCAAGACAGGGAATTATTCATAGGAAAAATTGCGGAGGTAAAGGATCTGACTGAAGAAAAACCAATCAGGAAAAGGAGGGAATTTTCAGAGGAAGAGAAAGCAAGAGTGAGCCAGAGAATGAAAGAGTACTGGCGACGGAGGAAGGAAACTCAGAAGAGGAAATGAAGTTGCAAAAAAAAAAAAAGGGAATTAAATTCCTGACAAGGTCCAGCTGTTGAAAAGATATATTGCACGGCAATGTAGCACTGTGTTAGGTGGGTGCGCAGACTTCCGCATTCGTTGTCGTTTTCATCTTGGCTGTCCGGGTTGACCCGCGTCAATTTATGAAAACCTAACGTTTCGGCCATCATTTTGCGGCCTTCTTCAGAGGACTGTCAAGGCTGGGATCGCTGTCGCCTATATATAGCTCCCGGAAAGCGCGCTAACCGTTTGGAGTGACGTCACTCAAGCTACCTCCGCCAGCGTGGCCGGTCCGATGAGGGCTTTCCCGCGTTTTCCTGATCAAGCATGACCATATTTGGTCAAGTTGTAGCCCGTCGTCCGCGTTCATATTATCTGGTCTCTTTTTAATTTCCAGCGCTTCTCTGATACGCCTGGGCCACCATCTGCTTTCGTGAACAAGTACACAAGTGTCACTAAATCAGGGCCGGCGTTAGGGGGGGTTAAGCGGGGCAAATGTACCCGGGCCATCAAAGGAGGGCCCGCCGGCCCGGGTGCCTAAATAAATAGAAATCAAATACAAATTTTAAAATCTACACTAATGATTTTGATCGTTTTTTAATTAAAATTTTCTGAGTTTATCCATTTAAAAAAGTGTAAAGTAAAAATATTTGGGGGGCCTAGGATCGCTTACCAGCGTCCTCAGGAATCATTCCCCCTCCATCCTCACCTTGCCGACCACCATTGCTCCGTCGTGGAAGGCCCTTCCTATGTACAGCCTCTCTCCGCTGCTGGTGTGTCCCGCTATGAACGCGTTGTACGGGATGTTGGCTCCAGATGTCAGCATCCAAGCAGGCCTTCCACCGCACAGTACCTGCAATAGAGTATATTAGTTATTTAGTTCTGACAGAAAAAAAGGGAGTGATTCAACAAGTAACAGGAGAAGCTGAAAGACGAGTTGGAAACAATGTTAGATCGCATTATGGTTCAAGTAAAACATATTATCCAAGTACTGTCTCGAAACTAAAGTGTATGACAATTGCGTTACGAAATTACTTCTAAAAATTTGTCAAGGGGAATTCGTAATGAGCATTGCGGACACAGAATACACTGATAAGCCAAAACATTACGACCATTTGCTTAGTATCGTGTTGCTTAACATTTGAAGCGTAATACGGCAATGATTCGTGTGCTCCGGAACACTTGTGCCTGCACCAGCATTGCACTCTGCTGTCAGATCTGCCACAGATCGCCCCCTATCCCGCTTTACAGAGCGGGCAAGCCTCCGACCTCCACGTTCTGTGATGTGGCGTGGATGTCCACCACCTTGTCGCCTATTCCAAGACAGGGAATTATTCATAGCAAAAATTGCGGAGGTAAAGGATCTGACTGAAGAAAAACCGATCAGGAAAAGGAGGGAATATTTTGAGGAAGAAAAAACAATAGTGAGCCAGAAAATGAATGGCGACGGAGGAAAGAAACTCATAACAGGAAATGAAGTTGCAAAGTCGTAGTCCATACATGGCTGAAACGAAAAAAAATAGTATAGTCAGTTCATTCCGAATAGGCGGATGAAGGTCTTATTCCCTATTCCCATTGCCCCGCCCCTCATCCTACCCGTTACTTCCGAGCTGAGAGTATTCTGTTTACAGGCCCGTTCCCACGATCCCTTGTAACGAATATGAGACGAGACGGGACGGGACGCCATGGGAACAGGGCCGCCTCTGCAAGCGGAGACGAGACGCAGCTACCCACTCTGAGTCGGTAAACATCACAGGCGTGTGTAGCGGTGCGCTGTTGCCATCGGTTTGCAGCAGCGGTGCGCACCCCTTCTGTTGCTCTGTGTCAAGCGACACTAGGCAACGTGTTGCGGAGGTGGCGGCGAGGTAAGCTAGGACTAACCTGCGGCCCGCGGTCGTCCCTACACTTCGGCTAATGAGGTCCCGTCCCGTCTCGCCTTCGTTACAAGGGATCGTGGGAACGCGCCTTACGACCGATCGTGTGAATGGACCTGCTCTCTGCTGCGGACGGAGGTGTGAAAGGAGTGGAGAGGGAAAGAGGGACATTAACCTTGAAACGCCTATTCATAAAGGACGGACTATAACGTCCGCGAATCCCAGCAGTGAGCAACTATATGGTACATTTTTGTAAACCACGTACATGTTCGATGGAGTGAACTTAATTGTCTTAATGGTATTGCTTGTGTTGCTTTTACACCTGTGTTCGCATATCATATAGTGCAACTTAGTCCAAAATGGGTGTTCTGAACAATATGAGATAGATACTGGCAAGTTTCGCAAGTACAGCAGTGTTCGAGGAAATGTTGGGTTCGGTCAAAGGGAGTACCTGAGTTGACGTTTATTCATTTCTCTCGCGGAACCCCCGCAATATATCAACCATCCAGCATCCGGCCCCCACTGCAGAAACAGGCCCTTCCGAATTACGCGCCATTACAGCAGGGGTGGTGAGACAAGGCGAGTTTCGCCACTCTTAAAAAGTGCCCACGGGGAGCAACGTGTATGTAGCGTCCAGCACGAACCAGGCCGAAGAGGAAACCTGAACAAGCATCTCTGCTGAAGTACAGGAGAAATTAGCCAGCAACAAAGCTAATATAGTATAGTCTGAATGGAATCAGATGCCAAAATATGGAAACAGCTTATCGCCTAACATAAAACATCTACAACAAAAAAATGCATCTCCAAGCACACAAAACTTAGACATTACAATACAGTTATTAAACCAGAATGTCTTTATGGATAAGAAACACTTATTTTGAACAGCAAAAAAAGATATAGAAAACATTGAGAAAAAAAGAACGCAAAATTATGAGAGAAATATTGGGCCCAAAAATCGTAGGAGACCAATACAGACTCAAAAGTAATCAGGAAATCTTACAATATGCAGACATTCACAGTGATGTTAGAAAACATCGACAAAATTTTTACGGAAGCATCAAAAGAACGAGCCCTAACAGACTGACAAGACAAAGAGTTCAATTCAATGAAAACTGAAGTACATCAATGTCTGATACAATAAAAGGGACTGGAGAAAGACCTCAAATTAGCAGGAATTGTTCCAGAAGATATTGAAAATAGCGGCATATTTAAATCCAAAATTCATAAGTGGCAAGTTGACCTGGAAGAAAGATTAAAGAAAAGATCAGGAACGACATGGTCAGATGAGACGAAAGAAGCCCACAGCAAGCGTATGAAGGACATATGGACACAAAGGGGGTGTGCAGTAATTACATGGGGTGAAATAGGGGGGGGGGTCCGGTGAACCAAAGGGGAGGGGGGGCAACGGAAATCTGACGTGAGATTTCGAAATTGTTGTTGGACTGTGGAACTAAAAAGAAAAAAAGAGAAAGGTCTACAAATTACGCGAAAGTCGATTTTAGGGTGGTATTTAATCGAAACCGCCTTTGGAAGGGTGGGACCTAAAAAAAAGGTCTTAAAAAGTGGCGAGGGCGATTTCTAGAGGGGGGGGGGTCTCCCGGACCAGACCTCATGAAGTCTCACAGGAGGGTGGGGGGGGGGGAGGACAGAGATATATCCGTAAATCCGGAAAAACATCTCACGTTCTTAATGGATGCCTGCAAATGAAAGCGAAAAAAGCTTCTGAGCACTTTGCGTAGTCCTAATGGGCTTCCGCAAATTGGCGGTTGAAGGGGACATTCTCCTTGCCCCATCCCTGGCTTCATAATACCAGCGAGCTAGCAGCTGGCGCATGCGCGATCGTATGAACGATATTTTTTTTTTTCTCTCCTGCGGTCGGAGGGGCAAATGTAGTGGAGAGAAACAGGGACATTAACCTTTAACCGCCTATTCAGAATGAACGGACTATAACTTGCTTGAATCTCAGAGCTGAGTGTTTTGGACCTTTCGTCTGGCACCGTACTTACCTCGTACTGGAACTTGGAGTGCTCTGCGCCTCCCCAGGGCACGAAGGCGCCGCCCTTGCTGGGCACGACCTTGGCGGGCAGCAAGTCTCCCTCGTGGTGCGCGCGCCCCACGAACACCGCGGTGCCGTCCTTGTCGACTCCCGCCTTCACCGCGTTTCCAGGCACAGAGCCCTGGCCGCAGACCACCCAGTGGAAGTCTGCACACAAAACACACACCGTGAGACACCACCATTTTCATATTATTGCAATAGGAAAGGGTTCACGAAAAGCTAATATATGCGTCTGACAAAGTGATAATCAGTAAATCTGCGATGCACGTGAGAGACGAAAGGTGCGTTCCCACGACCCGTGCATTTACCGGCCGCGTCGGTACAACTATGAACAGCCAACCGCGGGAAGACAGCCACCTTTCCTGGCAAGGATGGCGCTCCTCTATCCGTTACCCATTCGGTAAACATCAGATGCCCGGATAGCTGAAGCAACACTAGGCAAGGTGGTGGGGAGGTGTCGAGGCCTAGCCTGTGCGATGGGTACAACACAAAAGAGATAAAATCTTCAGCGGTAACCTCTCCTCTCCCATTGTCTTTACATGCCTGTACCACTGTAACCTAGATTTATCAATTCTCTGTTGTAGCGGTTATCCCTTAATCATCTCCCTGATTCTCTCATTCCTTATTCCGTCCCTTCTTCTTACTCCTACTCTACTCCTCTGAAATTTCATTTTCACACATTGTACTCTCCCTTTGTCTCTCTCTCCCCTCTTCATCACTCACGTTTCCGACCCATACATTAAAATTGGCACAAAGTATGTTTTATAGATTGCCTCTTTGCTCTTTTGTGGGACTTCCGTACTCCATACCAGACTTCTAATTCTTTTAAAAAATCCATTTGAACATCTTCCTCTTTCGTTTAACTCCATCCTGTTTCCTCCATTTTCTTCAATACAGCTTCCCAAGTATTTGAAACATTCCACTCTATTTAGTTGCTCTCCTCCAAGTGATATGCCTATGTCCGTCCTGTTCTTCTTTCTTGTTGTTATCACCACTTCACTTTTTCTCGCAGAGAACTTCATACCATAGGCTGCAAATACTCTCTCCCACACATCCAGCTGATCCTGCACCTCTCTTTCATCCTCTCCCCAAACTAATAGGTCGTCTGCAAATACCATTGCTTTTATTTTTTCTTCCCCAATGCTCTGCACCACCTTCTTCAATCTTTCATCCATAGCTACAAAAAATAACAGGGGTGATAGGGCAGTTCCTTGTTTTAGTCCATTTCTCAAATGGGACATGATACTGCACACAATGCGCTAAAAATCACAGTGGCACGTATTAATCAGCCAAAACATTGTGACCACCAACTTACTAGCATATTTATACCGAGCGTGGCGGTGTAACGGTTAGCGTTCTCACCTCGCATTCGGGAGGACGGCGGTTCGAATCCCCGTCCGGGCATCCAGATTTGGGTTTTCCATGGTTTCTCAAATTACTCCAGGCAAATGCCGGGATGCTTCCTTCAAAAGGCCATGGCCGAATTCCTTCCCATTCCATGCCCCCCCCCCCATCCTTTCCCGTCTCTAAAGACCTCGCTGTTGAGAGACGTAAAGCAGTTTAAAAAAAAAAAAAAGAGCATATTTATCCACCTTCCGAAAGCAATTTAGAAGAGATTCGGTGTAGCATGGATTCTACAAGTCCTTGATAGGCTTCCTGAGCTATCTGACACCAGAGTTCTACGCACAATTCACGGGGCAGTGATTTGTGGGTGCGGCAGCTGGGAACGAGCATCTCTGAAACGGCGAGGCTGGTCGGCTATTCGCGTGCTACTGTAGTGAGCATCTATGCAAACTATCTGGAGGACGGTGAAACCACGAATAGGCTAACAAGGTGGTGGGGTGATCTGTGGCAGATCCGACGGAAGAGAACAATTCTGGTGCTTCCAGAAGTGTTTCAGAGTGAATAGCGATTCTGTCACAGATCACTCCCTATCCTGCTTCACAGAGCGGGCAAGCCTCCGACCTCCACGTTCTGTGATGTCGCCTACTCGTCGAAGTGTGACCAAAGTTTTATAACCCAAGTCCCTAACTTCTCTGGTACATCCCCTCATCATCCCTTCCAGGTGTATATTCCCAAAATATGATCGCGGATTTGCTCTAGGTTGTTTTTTGCCTAGGTACTGGACTATGCGTTGATTGAATTACGGTACTGTATCTTTTCTTACTACAGAGGCGGGAAACGGATTGGGACATAGAACGGCGACGAATTGGGTCATGGCCTTTTGAAGTAACCATCGCGGCGATCACCAGGGGTGATTCCGGGGAGCCATGGAAAACCAGAACCTGTATGCCCGGATGGTGATTCGAACCAGCGACCTCCAGAATCACGGTGATTGGTCCCTGTTAAGGCGTTTGTGAGACCCTGTAGTGTTGTAGTGATTCGAGAAGAACTCTGCTTGTTGATAAGTGGGATTGTTCATTATCAGGTGAGAAATTGAGTTTATGCTGTTTGATAACGTGGAGATAACTGCGGTAGCTTACTACTGTATCATTAAGCTAGGCGTCTCGCTTATTACGACCCGAATTAGAAAACTGGGTCTACCAGACACGATGAGAAGGAAAACAATTTAGATTCCACACTTTTACACTCGTTTTAATAAAACTTTACTAAATGCAAAATCCAGAGTAAGAAGCTGAAAAGAATATAATGATTTTAGAACCAAAGCCTACATTCTTTTTCTAGTGTAGATGCCTGTAATTGTGACGTGGCATCTGTTTGGGTATGACGTAAGAACTTTTCAATTCAAATGACAGTGCATCCCGTATAGTCTATTAGAGTTTTTGTAATTACCATTTTGTACAACAAATATCATTCAGGCTTTGCTGTTTGACAATATATATATATACTAGCTGATACCCGCGACTTCGTACGCGTGGATTAAGAATTTCTCTGTCAGAATTGAATATTGAAAGTTGTTTGTAACGAAAGATTGGTCCCAAACAATATCGAGTCGGCATAATTAGACAGGAAAGCTATCACTATATATTGTACCGTCGAACCTGTCTTTTGAAGAGAATCACTTTCCAAGATATTTCTGTCACTATTCGATAAGATTTCAAAATTTGGTGATTACAACTGTTAATCATACTGGAAAAAAATGTCCTGAGCCCTCCCTACAGATTTTCTTGTCAAATTCCGTCGATATCGGTATAGGTATTTAGTCCTCAAAACGTAACAAAAGACAGATTCTTACTTCTGCATTTATAGTATTATTACTGCAGATCACATCCACACTGACTGCGAACAACACCTGAGGGATCATTATAACGTAAAAAAGTGTACACCTACAACATTGCAAGACTATCTACGATTTGCCTCGCATTGCACCCCTAACTTTCTAATATCTACAGTTTAACATTCAATCCGAATAACCGACGGCCCAGGCGTGACTCTTACGATCAAAAACAATTTTTAAAAATCTTCGCCTCCACGGAGATTTGAACCGGAGACCACGATCCTAACAGCAGTAAGCAAGCCCTTTAACCACTGAGCTACCAGACCGCTATAGGAAAATACAGTACAGATACCTACACATCCTACGCCTCTGTTTATCGCCGTCAGTAATTTTCCGAAATTATAAGAGAACATATATTATTTATGCAGAAAATTTTTCAACCAAATGTAGACACTACTTTTCTCCTTGTTTCAAAGGACAAGTGTACAAACTTTCATCGAAATCGGATGAAAACTGTGAATTTGTATGAAGAACAAACAAATCAACAAACAAACATATATATATATATATATAACCTTATTTCTTTGGTTAATTAGTCAAAATATACTATTTTAGTGTATTACAGAGGAAGCCAAATTAGTTTGATAAATCCTGCTACTTAACACACTTCCTACTGTCAACAAATGAAAATTGAGTCCACGTACGCCATGATACCATGTTTGGGTCCACATTGTCGCTTTTTCACTACGTTAAACACACTTTGGACGAATGTTTGGTCCGCTTTTGATAAAGCAAATCCTCTCTTGTCTTAGTTGTAATGGCGGTTTCTTGATTTTCCTCTCAGCAATAGTCCACAAATTCCGGACAGGATTCTTGTCAGGTGTATTTCCTGACTGTGGAAACGCAAAAGTGTCTCTGGCACTAGTGAACTATACAAATTCCTTGGCCAATCTGTGAGACACAAAATTCTATAAACCGTTTCAAAATGTCTACAGACCAGGGCCGTATGTGCAATACACCTTCCCATATTCATTCAATTGATAAGGTACTCAGTAAAATTAAATAATGGATAATGGAAAATTAAAGAATGGATATTAATCTGGCTGTAGACCATTTTTCTACATTTGCTGAGGAATAAGTTTTATAAATAAAACGCCGTATGCACAATGTTATTTTTTTTTCCGAGATGCGTTTCGGCCTTTTGCTATAATGCATCATCAACTGCAGTAAATCTATGTCTTTACGTATATTTCATTACAACTATTAGATACAACACACACACACACACACACACATATATATAGGTGCTATGTATCGGAAAGAATTACAAATTAGGATAATTGTTGTGTGGCATGAACACGCAAAAAAGGCAAGAACGCAAATGATTCAATAATTTGCGGGTCTTACCCCTTTATCAACAAGTGAACATTATGGACCACACATATTCTCTTGTTCTTAATGGGCCAAGACAGGAAGATTACTAAGTAATTTGCGCTCTTGTCTTTTTTTGTGTGTTTACGCCACACAACCATCATCTAAGGTAAGTGGTGATTCATGTCCCTAACCTGACTTATATGTACATATTCACATGGTGGCTCTTAATGCACTTTTACGGACCTGCATAAAAGTGCATAAAGTGCTGTTCCAAACAACCATGTGAACGTATACAATTACAGCAAATGATGATGCCCCACACTATATGGCCGAAACGCGTATACAAAAAAAAATTCACCACAACATTTGTTTGTAAACGGCATTTTATTTATAAAATTTAGTAAGGGATATTCAGAAATTTAATAATTCTAACAGTAAGCACACCAAACAAACATATGGTGCAGTGGTATATAGTATGGTACTTACTCGCCATGTCGTGTCCGTAGTGGCTGCTGCCGGACTGGACTGTCGTCGATAAGGCCCACTATCTGTCACGGGGCTCTCTCAGAGAACCGTGAATCACCTGTTGACGTTGACGACGGGAAAAGTACCTGCTCTAACTGCTAAGCGGGCGGCACATTGAGCTTCCATTTCCTGTTTTCCTCCTCACGTCTGAGGAATTCCTTCTTCACGAACCGAAGGCACGTTTCACCACCGCAACGCCATTTTAGGACAAACAATCACTTCACATAAATTTGCCCCTGAGATCCCAACAGCAAAAAATCAGAAACTCAGAAATGCATGCACACAAGAGAGACGTCAACCCCACAGCGAAAGGATGAAGAGATTTTGAGAAAGCAACAAGAAAAACATGAAGAATAAGGAGAACAACGAAAATTAATCCTTGGTGAGCTAAACGATAAAATAAATAAATTATAGATTTACGTAGTAAGGGAAATAGTTAATTAAAGCTACCGATGCCACAGCCGGAATCGAATCGGCGACTTTTGGTATGTGAAACAAATGGCTTAGACCCTTCACTGATAACGCCGGCCTGCCATCTGGTGTTAAAGTCAGGCAATACAAGCGACAAATGAAAGTAAGTCACCGTTGACGTCAGTGCGATGGTTTCCTGGAACCTATCCGACTGGTATGTGACGTATTGCAGTTGATAACGGAGTCATCAGTAGTCTTCAAATATTTCTTCTTGTCATCAGCCTCTCGACTGGTTTGACGGAATCGTCCGACTCTTGCTATCTTCAGATAATCTATTCATTTACAACTTCAACGTTCTGGCCTCGCAATCGGAAGGACGCAGGTTCGAATCCTCGTCTGGCATCCAGATCTGGGTTATCCATGTTTTCCCCAAATCACTCCAAGCGAATGGCGGGATGCTTCCTCCAAAAGACCGAATTCCTTCCCGTCTCTTGTCCGCAGTCCCATCCCGCCTCTAATGACCTCTACGTCAACAAGGCGTAAAGCAAAAAAAAATAAAATAAAAAAAAAAAAAAAAATAAAACTAGTTTGGAATGGAAGTAGAAAACGAGTAATTCGGGCGGTAACGCGACTAATGTGCGGTTACCTACTGCAAACACTTGTTACGAACGAATACAAAACTGACTAAACACCTTACTCGCGTGCAACCGCACGTACTAAACATGAATTAAAAAATCCTAACCAGTGCTGTGTGACGAATGAAACACCGTACAGTTTGAGGGATTCGGAGGGAAAAGTGCGGGAAAAATGAAATCCGTCTGGTCAGAAACAAAATTGTTAAATCGATCAAGAGATATTCGGAATGAAAAAAAAAGAACACGTAAACAAGAAGGTACGAAGCCTTTTCTAGTGGTATGCGTTTCTGAACAGAAATAGAGGAATTAGACATCTGATGGTAGGTTTCTAGAAGAATTGTTTCTCGCAGGTATTTTGTTGAAAGAACGATTATATATGAAATTCACGTCAGGTCTTAGATTGGTGTGAATTGTAATTTTTTCGGTGGGTTTTTTTTACTCGACCTTGCGACACGGTAATATATTATACTGAATTACTGATGATATCTTGTACATAAATTGATGACGAGTATATCCCTATATTTCATATTGCAGCTAGGGATGGGCATTTAAAAAAATATATCGATAAATATCGAAACGATATTTACAAACACTATCGATATATATCGGGGGAAAAATATCGATATATCGATATTTCTATATTTTTTGGCTAAAGGGAGTAATTATCTAAAAAAAATCATAAAATACATCAAAATATTTAAGAAAATTCTGAAAATTAAAGACACAGGTAGAAATTATACAAACTTTTATTAATTTATTATTTTTTTCAATCAATCAAACCAGTATTCGTCTGATATGGACATCAAAAGGACTCTGTTTTACGTGCTCCCCTGTCAATCTACTCCTGTTGTTCGGTACAGCTAAGTTGACTGCAGGACGACACAGAAGAAGCTTGACATATAAGGTATTTCAGCGCGCTGGAGCACTGGCAATTCACCCAAAACTTTACTGGGTCTGATTTTTTGTCTATTAATGGTTGGTCCAGATACTGCTTAAGCTCATTAGGAACTGAGCCAGAGCCTCTTGCATAACAGTAGTGCTAAGGGATAATAGCTTTTCATGTGCAAACCAAATTGATGCGTTATCTGCGATATATTGTGTTGCTGCTGTAGACCTTACTTCTGGAGAACGTTGTCCTCGTCGTCTAAGTTCCAAGCGAATATCATTACTTATTGTAGATATCGCATTTGACACACCGATTGGAGAAGTGAAGTGTATACGTTTGAAACGAGGGTCCAAAACGGTAGCTGCTGGAAGGAATATATTTCTTTCTAAAGGACTTAATTTCTCTTGAATTCTTTTGAGTAAAGCCTCTTTTACCGTGAATCCTAAAGTGGTCGAAGGAAATTGATTCTCTTCAAGAGACAGGTTCGACGGTAGAATGAAATAGTGATAGCTTTCCTGTCATATTATGCCGACTCGATATTGTTTGGGACCAATCCTTCGTTACCAACAACTTTCTATATTCAGTTCTGGCAAAAAAATTCTTAATCCATGCGTACGAAGTCGCGGGTACGAGCTAGTCCTGTATAAACTAACATTCTGTATTCAAGGTTACCGTATTCAAGATTTCCGTATTCAAGATTTTCCTATTTGCGGCTAATTTACGGATCGTATTCCTTGCGATTAAGGAGTTTTGACTGTAGACTAGATTGTAGACATTTAAATGAATTAACAGTCATTCCTAATAACTTGTGGTTCATCAACCCATTAATTGTTATTCGTAAATGAAAAAAAAAAAAGTTGAAAAAGATAATATTTCAACTACAAAGATAAAATAACCACTTACATACTAATATAAAAATGACGTTAACGTAAAGTTGTTAAAATTTAACAGCTTTTTTTTACCTCTCAACCGCTGATGAAGCTGTTATATTTCAACGAATTCACTTTTTAAGACACCTTCAAAAGATTGGATATGTACGTATATTTGTCCTATATACATGTAACGATTAAATTGGATACTGAATTGGGTTCGTAGAAAAAATATCGAATTGGTGCTTAAAATCGATACACTAAATACAATATCGATGTATCGATATATCAAAAATAAAAATATCGGCGATAAATATCGATATTTATTAGAAAAAATATCGATACATCGATATATTTTGCCCATCCCTAATTGCAGCCACAACTTCCTATCACAGACCACTTGATGTTTGTGTTAGGGCTGTTGATATATTTTTTTAAAATATAGTATTTTCGATATTTTAAAAACTATTAATATCCCCCGTGGATATATCGGAAAAATTATCGATACTTTCAGAAATGCAATTTCACAAAATCAAATCTTGTAAAAATAAGGCAGTCCACTAATAAATAAATGTGTGATATTGTTCTTAATCAAGTTTTCCCTTTCGAATGATTTCTCTTGGTGATAATAATCGTTGATTTAATTTTTTTTAAAAATTGACCATTATGCGTGTAATAATTTTCATAAAAATTTATAAAACTCCAAAGAGGTTCCAGCAAAGATTATTTTGTGTATTTTTAAGATCGATAAGCAATACAGTTGAGGAATTTATTTAGGTAGAAGTTTAGTTATCATTATGGCCAAGTTACGAAACTCTTTTTCATAAGACTTTTTTGTGTTATATCATTTAGTTTTGTATGTTGACAGCTTATTCTGTGTTGTCTTAGTTTTATGCTCTCTAATTAGCAACTACTTGTTATTTTAAACTTTCCACTATTCCTGCTAACACACTGGAGTTCCTTGGACAATGCGCACGCTCATTTCTAACAATGGGCTCGCGCTTGATTCGTGCTGGACGAGCGATGTAGGGTTACCAGATGATGGTCTTCAAAAAAGAGGACATTTCTAGATTAATACTAAATTCTGCAAAAGTGTTGTGGGTTTCTCAACATTTACGGATGTTGCATTAAGATAAATTATAACTACACACTTAATAAATAAAAATATTTAAGATATGCATAATTCACTATACTTTTTGCAAATGAAACGTCTGCAATAGGTAGTATATTACTTCATTTTATTAAATCATGCAACGTTACAACAATTTGTGGCACATTTTAATATAAACTACAAAAAAATCATCATTAGTACATTTCTCATCTTCATCATTATTCCCTGAAGTACTCAGATATTTCTTTGATGAACCAATTTCTGAGAGTAATTTCTTATTTTCCAACAAATAATTAAAAAACTGTACACAAGATAAATCCTTATAATTATATTGCACACTTATAATTCCCTTAACAGACTCAACACTGAGTCTATTTCTATATTTGGTCCACTGACTGTTTGCTAATGAAAAAATCCTTTCCACACTAGCGTTGTGGCTGGGAATAGCAAAGAAAAACTCCGCAATTTTTAGTAGTTCTGAGAAACAAGCACCATTCTTTGACTCTCTGAAATATTTACACCAGATATCATTTGACAACTGATCTGTATTAACGTTAGCCTGGTTTGTCAATAATTTCTGAAAGTTGCAAAACTGATCAAAGCACTTTACATCATCTATTTTAATATTAAGTTTTTCATTTAGGTACAGAATTGTTTGTTCCACATCTCCCCAATTTGGAGAATTCTTCAGAGCCATCCATTTAAATACCAAAAACTCTTGATACTGAACCAACCATTTCTTAAGATACGTAATTGTTGCATCATAAACATGTGCTATTTCTCCTTCTAGCATATCACATTTAGAACCATAACCTTCATCCCGTTTTTTTCTCAAAATTTCTTTTGGTTTTAAAGATTTGAAATTCTGGATTTTTCTTTCCTGAAGAGCATTCAACACACCCTCAAGAATATGTATCATTTCTACCAGTGAATTTTTCTCTTTTTCTAGGGCCAAAATATTATGTTGAAATAATGACATAAGAAAATGAACAAACCATAATCGTGCTTCACTAAGCTCATTTTGGAAAAAAACATTTTAATCAGAATTGGAATTTCACCCTGAGAACTGAAATATGATTTCAGTGCTGGATACATCTCAATTAGTCTCGTTAAACGCAAGGAAAAAGGGACTGCCACCTACTCTTAGAATGACACAATATTTCCCTATATTGTACATCTACAAAATCACAAAAGTCCTTAAGACTTTCAGTACGTACTGTGTACACAGAAAAATAATTAAATATTTTTAATACTATGGAATCAGCATCTAATGTGAGTCCTGCATCAATACCATGTTGAATGCAGTTATCTAAAACATGAGCAGGGCAGCCTAATCCTACTAATCTATCATTTAAATTGTTTTTCAGATGGGCGAAAACATTATTTCCCGACCTCTTACCAAGTACACTAATCCCACCAAAATTTGTATTTGTATTGTCCCCAGAAAAAGCAACACATTTATTATTAATACCTCTACTTCTAAGAGTATCACATATGTAAGATGCAATCGTTTCAGATTTTTCATTTGGACTACTTTTAAGTTCTATCAATTTTGTTTGAATTCCCCCAGATTTAAAGTCATAGTATTGAATTAGAATTGGAAACAGTTTCACAGAACCATGGTTACTGCCGTCTGTTGCAACACCAAAACATGAAATACACTCCAAAGCGTCAATAGAAGCATTAACAGAATGAGGTGACAATACAGAATTAATAATGGCTTCTGTTTTAGTGCGAGCACATGACATTTGTTTCGCTATATTTGAGTCTGTAAATAACACTTTCTGCAGTTTTCCAGTACAGTCCATTGATTTAAAACTTTGATGATGCTTGACTGTGTGAAAATATAGGGTGCCTTCAGCTGCATGGACCAGATCATTAATTTTGGAATCCTTTTTTGCAAAAAAAATCGTCAACTTTGGATGAAGATGCTGCAGTACGTATCCGCGTTTTGTGTTTTTCAGTGTTTTTGTGAGCTTCTAGGTCTAGCCCCCCTGCAAATTAATAATTGTGCGTGTTATACGTTATTCAGTGTAAGAAAATCTGAGCTATTACACGCAAATTTCCAGTGTCATACGATATTTACGTAAAATCGGTCCCATGGTTATAAATCTTACCTTTATTAGCAACTGAAACAAATGTTCCTGATGGGCAGATAAGACATTCTGCCTCTGAGCTAATTCTTCCCGGTCTGAAGTTAGGAAATCGTATTTGTAATTCGTCACTGAAGACACATTTGCATTTTGGCATGATTTCACTTGAACAGTAAAACTGCTTCGCTTCACAACAACCAAAACGCAACTAACAGTAAAGCAGTTGAAAACAATGATTCTATAAGCCAGTGTTTCCCAACCTTTTTGGGTCATGTCCCACTTTTAACAATTTTTTTGCCCCCCCCCCACCATTCATAATTTTTAATAAAAAAATTATTTGTTGTTAAAGAAACTCATATAGGATGGTTTTTTAAAGAAAACACTTTAATATTGTCATAAAACACAGTAAGTAAAATTATAAAACATATAATGAAATACTAAAATTCAAATTTGCTATATTTTGTACCTATATCTAGCATTGCATTTAAATAACCCGATGAGAAAGTGGTAAAGTCGTATCAAGTCAATTTCTAAATTGCCCCCCTAAAAAAACCAAATTGCCCCCCTGTGGGGCGTGGGCCCCACGTTGGGAAACACTGCTATAAGCCGAGCTGACTACCGAAGTACTTTGCATTGTTGCGTACATAATGTTCTTCACCGGCCGCCCCGCAGCTCGTATTTCACGATAATTGCCTCGCCACCTATTGCTCAGAAATCGTAACTATATCTTGACACAGTGCCGAGACAGAAAAATGAAAAGTGTAGATAAAATATCACATTGTTGGCATAAAGGTTAAATTCTTTAGGGTTTACCATTTTGACAGATGGGAGAGTTTTATTCCCACACTTTCAAGTTCAGGCAGTAGTAAAACGGAACTAAAAAAAGAGGACATTCCTTGATTTTTCTCAAAACCCGCCCGGACCATTTTTACGGTCCAAAAAAGAGGACATGTCCGGGTAAAAGAGGACATCTGGTAACCCTAATTCGATGACTTGCCTACACTGTTGTTGTCATCTGAGTAGACTTGGTACCAGTAACTACCAAATTAATTATAGAAACATAGTAAGATTTACTTAAGATTGCTGATCTCTATGCGTAAAAGAAATTTGAGGGAATTAGTGTCTTCAGAGCAAACGAAAAATATAACTTATTTTATTAAAATATCGATGCCAATATCCACGTTTCAGTATTGAAATATAGATATATCGTCCTAAAAAATATCACTCATAAATATCGATATTTTCAAAAAAATAATATCGATATTTTGAAAAAATAATATCGATATTTCGATATATCGATATATTATCAATATTCCTGGTTTGTGTGTGGTAGTAGCCTAGAGTTTCTCATCGTGCACTATGGGGGTTGCGTATCGGAAGCTGTGGTGTTGAAATTGGTCGACTTTGGGTATTTTCACATTTCGACTGAAGTCTTAAAAAAAATTTAAAAAAAATAAAAAAAATGGAATCTTCTAACCCAGTGTTTCCCAACCTTTTTTGGGTCATGTCCCACTTTTAATATTTTTTTACCCCCCATACCTAATTTTTAATTAAAAAAATATTTTTCTAACATCAAACGAAACTATACCTAATAATTATTTACATCACTGTTTTAAGAATTTGCTTTTCGCTATATTTTGTATCTATATCTAGCATTGCATTTAAATAAACCGAAGAGAAAGCGGTAAAGTCGTATCAAGTCAATTTCTAAATTGCCCCCCTGAAAAAACCAAATTGCCCCCCTGCGGGGCGTGGGCCCCACGTTGGGAAACACTGCTCTAACCTGTACTAGATTGTTGCTGATTGACATAATGTTCTTGATTAATGTTCTAGAATATGATACTTTCTTCAGTTATTAACAAATATAATTAATTTATATGCAACACATTTAGTGTGTGATCCGATTTAAACGGAACTTTCACTGGCGGGTTTCTCATTTGGCAGGGAAATATTTAAGGTTCAAAGCAAAAACATAAAAGTTTCCAAATTCTTGACAAACACGATCGAAGTCATGGTCATCAGCTAGTTATTAAGTAACTGTTTGATCTTCCACTCGTTTTAGGAGTAACATTTGATTCGCGTAAGCAATACTTTTAACTGTTATTAATATCGTATAGTTAGAGGATTGAGTACAGTAAGAATTGAAGTGTAAAGGCGCGTTCCCACGATCTCTTGTAACGGAGGTGAGACGGGACGGGACCTCATTAGCCGAAGTGTAGGGACGACCGCGGGCCGCAGGTTAGTCCTAGCTTACTCGCCGCCACCTCAGCAACACGTTGCCTAGTGTCGTTTGGCACAGAGCACTTTACAGGGGTGCGCACCACTGCTGCAAACCGATGGCAACAGCGCACCGCTACACACGCCTGTGATGTTTACCGACTCAGAGTGGGTAGCTGCGTCTCGTCTCCGCTAGCAGAGGCGGCCCTGTTCCCATGGCGTGTGGTCGAGTATTCGTCCCGTCCCGCCTCCGTTACAAGGGATCATGGGAACGCGCCTTGAGGCTACTGATGGGGCTTGGTAAGGTATTTTCGAACAACTCAAACCACCTGGTACACCCGATGCATGCGTTCATTTTGGGGAGCGTCCATTAATTCCGTCATATGAAATAAGTGGGGGAGGGGGGAGGGAGTCCGGTGAAATCCCATCAACTCACCCCTTGTTCAGTAGTTGACATCAGTGGATGCGGAATTTTTGCGGAAGCGTATGCGAAAATGAAGAAATATACAATTATTTAGATTTTAATATTTTATAAAAAAATAAACTTATAATCAAAATAAGTACATTTTTTATCCCAAATTCTACATTTCTTTCACAAGCAAAGTCTATTTCCATTGAATGCCTTCGATATTGATTTATTTTTTGCGTCATCTTTCAACGACAAAAAGAAAGGTAGGATTATTTCACGAGTGAATAAAATTGTTTACTTAACTACACACCCGTCAAAGAAACGATCTTTGTCTTATGAACTTTTTGGAGTTCGCGGCTCGACTAATTGAAGCGTCAAGCACAAGGCCACGCCACCGCACATCTCCGTGCCCGCCACCTGCCTTTCCACCGCTCTAGCGGCACATTCGCAGTACAACTTGTAGGACCTACGACGTGGCTCTACTATTGAAGCGTCAAGCACAAGGCCACGCCACCGCACATCTCCGTGCCCGCCACCCGCCTTTCCACCGCTCTAGCGGCACATTCACACTACAACTAGTAGGACCTACGACGTGGCTCTACTATTGAAGCGTCAAGCACAAGGCCACGCCACCGCACATCTCCGTGCCCGCCACCCGCCTTTCCACCGCTCTAGCGGCACATTCACAGTACAACTAGTAGGACCTACGACGTGGCTCTACTATTGAAGCGTCAAGCACAAGGCCACGCCACCGCACATCTCCGTGCCCGCCACCCGCCTTTCCACCGCTCTAGCGGCACATTCACAGTACAACTTGTAGGACCTACGGTGATCCGATTTTGCGATAAAGGACTCTTGATGGGCCGTGAAAGGCGTTACAGGACTACATGTAGGATGTGTTGGATGTTGTTAGACTCCCATACATCTAATACAGGCCCTTGCTGCTCAGGGGGCGTCCATTAATTACGTGAGGTGAAATAGAGGGGGGGGGGGTCCCGGCAAAATCTCACCAATGGAGGGGGTCAACGGAAATCTCACTTGAGGTGGGTATTTCTTCGAAAAGTGGAGGTGTAACCGGCTTTGGAAAGGTGAGACCTAAAAGAAAGGTCTCAAAAAGTTGCGAGGGCGATTTCAAGGGGGTGAGGGGTCTCTCGAACCAGATCTCACCAGAGGGGGGGGGGGTGGCACCAGATGTAACGAAGTCTCACCAGAAAGGGGGGGGAGTGTCCGGAAATCCGGATAAATACCTCACGTAATTTATGGATGCCCCCTCAACAAGCTACAGAGCTGGATCTTGACTGGAGGAAACATCCTGCGAGTGTGCGATAAGGACACATGGTGTGCCGTGAGAAAGTACGAGTGGAAAGGACTGCTTGACTGTTGGACCCTTTCTAGTAGCGTGAATGGGTGAGCGCATCCTATGGTAGTTCTACACGAACGTCCTAATACCTGGACAGTGAATAGGCCGCTTTACTTCACATGCAAGTTCAATCTTGTAAATTAGTTGCTTGGCTGATGACACCACTCTTTGTGTGTCGCGGTCTCAATGACCTTGACTGTGTGTCCTGCTGCCTTGGCAGCTCTAGCACTACATGTATGGTTGTTAGGTTCTCTCTTTAATCACATTAGGGGGGAAAATGGGCTATGGATGTCTTTGGCACGCTTATGTTGAAACCCCCTCAGGGTTCGTTTTTCAGCTGGGGATCATCGCCGAGATGATCTGGATGAGCAGCTGGAGATGATCTGGATGAGCAGCTGGACGACCTTCCCCAGCTGAGTTTCTCGTATTTCTCCGTGGTCGCAGCACCTGTGGTGCAGGTGGCTCGTTGGTTCCGTCGACGGCTGAGAACCAGTTGTTCGTTGTTGGACGCCGGTTCTGCTGTTGGCCGCGGGAGGTCCTGTTGACTTGGTGGGCTTTCCTGTCATCCGCTCCGGTAGCTGGTTGGGTATGACCATGTTGGGGTGGTCTCCCTCCCTCGGATCAAAGTCGCTTCCTGACAGGACAACCTCCGTAGCAGGCGGCGTGGTCAGCACCACAGTTCGCACACGCTACTTTTATTGCAAGATCAATGTTGTTGGCTAAGCTACTGTGTGTCGATACTCGTATAGAGAGAAAAGAATAGTATATACGGCAATATAAACAAAACAGCCACTATAGATCCGTATTAAACATTGCGTATGCGGAAGCTGAGGTAGGATTTCATGCATATGCTGATACGGAGCTCCTTTACATCCCTAGTACACAAATGTTCCAGCGATTAAACTCACGCAGTTCTAAACCATTGAGTGACAACTCTCTATGCTTGCCACCTCTGCGCTCATAAACAGACGCTTTAGAAACATGCAGAATGTGTGAGTGGATACTTTCCCGGCGTATCGATGCAACAAATTCTCCTCGGGTGTCCCGCCGGATAGTGGTGTGAAAACACGACGTTTCGACAGCTGACTCTGCCCTCATCATCAGGTATCTGTAGTTGTTCTCAGCTGACTGTCTCTGCCTCGACTGGCTTCGAGGGCGGCCAAGCCAGTCGACGCAGACACAGTCAGCTGAGAACAACTACAAGATACCTGATGATAACGACAGAGTCAGCTGTCGAAACGTCGTGTTTTTACACCACCATCCGGCTGGATACCCGAGAGGATTTTGTAACATCCAGAATAATTCAAAGAGAAAGCGACGTTTCTAGAATTCTTACAATACTTTATCAAAAATAATTAACAATTGTACAAAATCACTCACAGCCAACATAAAACACCTTGTAATGAAGGTTAATACTGTTTACATGAATTTACGCACAAAATTATCAACATAAACCTGTCCGAACCGCCGCGTATTATCCTCCGAACATCAGTACATACAATTACAAACTTTTATTAGTGTTTCATACATAACACTATTCTTGAAGACTTTACATAACATTTATACAATTTCTCTCCATAAAAATGTTCAATTACATGACAAAAATACACAAATTTACAATTAATCTCACAAAATATACGTAAATTTAATCAACTCCCAGCATCCTATACATAATTCTTGAAATAACATCTCATGAAAAGTTTAGATCTGAGGTTTCCGCCAAGATCTCACCAAATCTCATTTAAAAAGGGGGTGGAGGAGTCATTAAAAATCTTAAGTAAATTTTTTAAAACTATTTTTCTGCTATTCACAGAAGAAATGTAACGCATGGAAGACATCACCATTAACGTTTAAGTATTTAGTGGTATCAAACAAAATAGATGAACTATCTAATAAGTTTAATTACATAAAAATTGGAAAAAAGGAGGTAAATCTCCCAAAGGGGGTAGGGGACGGTTTCCACCACAACTTGTTAGATCTCACTAAGGGGAAAAGAACTCCAAATTAAAAAAAAATTCTGCCGACTTAATTAATAGAAGAGTAACGAAGTAATTGGTAGTCGATGGCTTTAACTTTTAATTACTTGGCTTATAGCTCCGTGGTTAAAGTGTCTAACTGGGAAGCGAAAGGTCCCTGGTTCGAATCCCCGTCTCGGTGGGGATTGTCATAGACCCTTAACGCGACCTTCACCTCTGGTACAGCTTGCTGTGTAATGTGAAGTACGCCAGAACGCTTCCGTGGTTCGGATTCCACGTTAAACTGTAGGTCCCCTGGATGAGGAAAGAAGTTTGTGGAAGAAGCTGACAGAAAGAAGAGACAGGCTGGTAGGTCATATTTTGAGACATGCTGGATTGGTTAATTTGCTGATGGAGGGAACAGTCGAAGGTAAGAACTGCAGAGGAAGACAGAGATTAGAATATATGAAACAGATAATTGAGGACGTGGGTTGTAAGGGATGTGTAGACATAAAGAGGCTAGCAGAAGATAGGAAGGGATGGAGGATTGCATCAAACCAGTCGAAAGACTGATGACAGTAATATATATATATATATATATATATACAGGGCGTTACAAAAAGGTACGGCCAAACTTTCAGGAAACATTCCTCACACACAAACAAAGAAAATATGTTATGTGGGCATGTGTCCAGAAACGCTTACTTTCCATGTTAGAGCTCATTTTATTACTTCTCTTCAAATCACATTAAACATGGAATGGAAAGACACAGCAACAGAACGTACAAGCGTGACTTCAAACACTTTGTTACAGGAAATGTTCAAAATGTCCTCCGTTAGCGAGGATACATGCATCCACCCTCCGTCGCATGGAATCCCTGATGCGCTGATGCAGCCCTGGATAATGGCGTATTGTATCACAGCCGTCCACAATACGAGCGGTGAATCGAGGAAGTACAGTACATACTAACGAAACTAAAATGAGCTCTAACATGGAAAGTAAGCGTTTCCGGACACATGTCCACATAACATATTTTCTTTGTTTGTGTGTGAGCAATGTTTCCTGAAAGTTTGGCCGAACCTTTTTGTAACACCCTGTATATATACGAAATAGACGAGTGTTTCCCTATATTTCACTCTGGATAGACAACCGCCTAGCGCTGTCCTCTGGTGTTTGCATGTGGAACTAGCCTCGAGTCTCCCCATTGTGCTCTATGGTGGTTGCATGTCGGTAGCTATGGGGGTGTGCGCGATATGGTGGTTAAAAGTAGTCGATGTGGGACATTTTCATATTTCGACCGTAGACCTATATTTCACTATTCTGCCGCAACTACATCACGCAGACCACTGGTGTTTCTGTGTGGTAGTAACATTGACACTACCATCATGTTCTATATCGGTTGCATATCGGTGGCATCCAATCAAAATTCTCTACAAACACCAACGAAGTCGTGAGCACTAGCTACTACTCGTATAAGTTTCCTCCAAACTATATATATTATCATGTTGGTGATGTTTTCCGCCCAGGTCCTTAGTTGCTATGGTAACTGTTTTATGGGTTATGTTTCCGACTTGCAACTAAACAAATGATGGCAGACGCGTTTCGTCTTTATTTAAGGCATCTTCAGTGCCCTAGGTAAACACACATACACACACACATATATACAACGATATTATTTGATTCTTGTTCAGTTTTCTGATGTTATTAACTAGGTACTTACAGTTTTTTTTATATGCATTAACACGCACAAGTTCGTGTTTCCATACCAGCTACTATGCTCGCATTATCACTACTGTCCAAAGTTTTGTAGGCTAACGAATTTCACCGGCCACGAACTGTATATAAACTTTTTTTTGTTGTTGTTGACATCCAAAAGTCGTGAGCCAAAGATTATGTGCTGTCCAACTATTTCTTATTTTGAATATATGGTCATTAGCTATGTCTGTTCTGGGGCGGTGTGTTTGATTATAGGATGTGTGCTATTTATTCCTGTTTTAGTGTCTTGAACAAGGTTTGGTTTGTTAGGTGTATATGTATTCATTCAGAACTTTTTTTACCATTATGGAGTGCTTTTTGTATGTGAAGGTTTTCCTTTGGTTTGTTAGGTGTATATGTATTCATTCAGAACTTCTTTTTTACCATTATCGAGTGCTTTTTGTATGTGAAGGTTTTCCTGAATAGTCAGCTTGTTTTTGACGTGATTATTAATCTCAAGTATTTGCATATCTGTCTGCATGTTGGTGTGTGAATGGTTATGTTGTAACAAGTGTTCGGCGAATTTTGAGTGATTGGTAAATCTGAGAGATCTCTGGTGTCCCTTAAATCTGGTTTCAAATATTAACGTATATATTATTGTTATTTCGCCGTGTATCAACAGAAGTGTATTGGAAACTGCTCTCAATAGAGTTCATTGCTCATTAATAAAGGTCGAGGTATCTTGGTTCCGATGGCTTCTGCCGTTTTCCCTGAGGTTCACAGAGCCAGAGCTCCACATTCAACTTCATAATCATTGGACAACAGACTGAGTGGGCCCGAGGAGCCATTCCTCGACTTCATCGTTCGGCTATACAGCCTGAGCTACGCGGCCACCACATTAATAAACTTTTAATGAATTGTATTCGAATGAAATTGTGTCAGTATAGCCATAACGGGAGCCCATAATATACAGTTACCTATTGTTGACACTTGGTACAGACGAATCCTGAAAGAGTTTTTAAAAGCCTTACTTACGTACAAACGCACATACCAAAAAATGAATTTCAAGTAGCAAAATATCTTCAGCAGGGCTAAGTGGCGGAACGTGAAGGTTTCAAAGCGAAAGTGGAGGGGAATAAAAATCCGTATGGGCAGGAAGAAAATGTTGAATGGATTAAGAAACATTTGAAGAGAAGAAAAGAAAACAAGGATAAGAAGGCATAAACCTGTTTGTCGTGATGTGTGGTTGAGGAAAGAATAAATGAAAAAAATCTGTATATCGATTTCTAGAGGAGTTATTTCTTGCAGGCATTTTCTTGAAGGAGTGCTATATATAAAATTCGCAACGCTTATAGTGTTATGGATTAAACGATATTAATCTTTACACGTTGTCAGTAGTAATAATTTGACTTTATTTCTTGGTAGTCTGAAGTAACTATTTGCTGCTAAAGTGGGTTTGGGAGAACCATTTGATTCACTGTCGCAATCATTATAACTTTTATTGTTATCGATTATTTAGAGGATTTAGTACAACTAAAGAGTGAGGTTACTGATGTTCTCTTCGGTATCGGCCATCTAAGGACCACGAAAAGTAATCCCGTGCATTCATTTCGATCCTTCTTTTCTTGACTTCCAATAGTTCTTCATCCTCTCACTTTGCTGTTTCCTCCTTTCTTCCGTCCATATGTTACTACATTTCCTCTTCTCCTGGAAACCCCTGAAATTTTGGATCAATCTTCTAAAATTTGCTCTATCTTGTATTAAATCATCTGTTATTCCGATCTCAATCATATCTTTTACTCCTTGGATCCACTATTTGCTCTTCTTACTCTTGTATACATGATTGAAAATTCTTTTTGTAAATCTATTGTTATCAATTCTCATTATGTGACCAAAAAAACTGATTCTCCTCTTTCTGATCATGTCTGACATCCTTTCAATTTCTTCTTCTTTGTTATAGATCTTTATTCCTCCGGTGTCTAAACTCACCATTTTCAATTTTTAGTGTTCCCCAAGTGTTTCTCAAGATTTTCCTTTAACTTTTCTCTATTTTTCCAGTTTTCATAGAGAACAAGCATTCTGGGGCGTACAGTCCTTCTGGTTTGATTACTGTGTTGTAGTGTTTGATTTTAGTTTTCCTTGATAGATTCTTCTTATTGTAAGTATCTTTAGTCAGTTGGTATGCTAGTTCTAGTTTTCTTGCTCTTGATATATTTGCTTCCTTTTCAAGCCCATTAATCTGAATTACTTCACATAGATATTTAAATTTATTGACCTTGTTAATTTTTCCATACTCTGTGTTTAGTACTGTGGGTGAATCCCTAATATTGGTCATGAGTTTAGTCTTCTCAAAAGAGATCTGAAGTCCAACTTTTCCTGCTATATCTTTCAGAAGGCTGATTTGTTCGAGTGCAGTTTCTATGCTTTCAGAAAGAACCTTTTTTTTTAACTGCTTACCGTCTCTCTAACAGCGAGGTCTTTAGAGACGGGAAAGGATGGGGGGCAAGGAATGGGAAGGAATTGGCCATGGCCTTTTGAAGGAAGCATCCCGGCATTTGCCTGGAGTGATTTGGGAAACCATAGAAAACCCAAATCTGGATTCCCGGACGGGGATTCGATCAGAAAGAACCGCTATGTCATCAGCGAAGGCCAAACAGTTTATCCCAACCCCTTTGTGCTTTGAACCTAATCTTATCTCGTAATGAATTCCTCTTTCCTTGAGTTTCTCTTCCCATACTCTTATTACCTTCTCCAAAACGCAATTGAAAAGAATTGGGGAAAGCCCATCTCCCTACCTGGCACCAGTTTTTATTTTAAATTCCTCTGAGATCTCCCCCTTAAATTTCACTTTTGACAGATCTAAGTTTTTTTTTTTTTTTTTTTTTTTTTTTTTTTTTTTTTTTTTTTTTTTTTTTTTTTTTTTTTTTAAACACTCGGTAGTCGAATGCATGCGTTCACTTTCTTTTCCCGTACATAGTAACGTACTCTCGAGTCGAAATGGGGTAAAACCACCCCGTTGCCTTCCCCAGGATGACTCTTCGTAAGTGTTGTGATTGTGGACGGCTGATATTGCCTATAGCCTAGTAACTGCTCCGTTGAGCAGAGTATAGCGGAGTGTTTGTCGCTAGACATTTACTCCTACAGCATTTGGATTGGTTGTAGCTTCACTGTCGGTGAGTCTTCTAGGTAGGCTGTTAATGATTTTCTTCTCTAATGGTTGCCGCCGCGTCCTTCTTGTTACATCAGAAGTGGTACGCCGCGTTTTATGTGGCGAAGTTAGGGCTGCCTCGAGGAGGCAGACATGTCTTCTTTTGTTGTCAGGTGATTTATCAACTGCGTGAGAAGGGTGATGAGTTCGTCTAATCTTCTTTCTCGTTGATCGGCAGCGTGTCTGGAGCAGGAGTGGTCGCATGTTACTCTGCCTCCTCCGCTGCCTTCTGTTAAGAATATAGTAGTGTCTGCGTTTTGAATGACGGATGAAAGAAAGGAGGGGGTAAAACTCGGTGGCGACCAGTACAGTCCTACCCTTTCGAATGAAACCATAGGAGCCGCAGGCTTAACGTCCCCACGAACAGTGTCGTTCTCTCCCATCCCATACGCACTGCGGAGGACAAGTTTGGGATTCAGCCCTGAATCGTGCATAATCTTTTTTTTTTTTTTTTTACTTTTGGCTTTACGCTTCGTTGCCGTTGAGATCATTAGAGGCGGGATGTGACTGTGGACAAGCAACGGGAATGAATTCGATCATGGTCTTATGAAGGAAGCATCCCGGTATTCGCCTGGAGTGATTTTGGGAAACCATGGAAAATCCAAATATGGATGCCCGGACGGGGATTCGAACGCAAACGCACAAATCTATACTAAGTTATAAAATTGTAGAAAATTTGTCTCTGTACAATAAATTTATTTTAAAAGGAGTTATTGTAGTGTACAACCCTGACGATGCAGAAGCAAAAATTTTCAAATTTGGAATTTTTCCTGAAATGCTTTTACTAGCTTGACCTGTACGTATGAATGTACACACTTTGACAATAAATTTGGCCACCGCTTAAAACTTCTGTCACTCTTATTTTGCACAATGTGACATCAATGTAATCCTAAGAAACAGTAACGCAATACTGGCTTGCGAGTATTGCATTAGTTTCCTGGGATGACACTGATGTCATATTTTGCAAAATGGGAGTGATAGAAGTTTCAGCGGCGGCCAAATTTATTGTCAGAGTGTGTACTTTAGCTATTACCGGCGACTTCGTACGCGTGGACTAAAGATCTCATTACCAGAACTGGATATCGAAAGCAGTAAGTTACGTACGATATGCCCCAAACATCACCGAGTCGACATAACATGACAGGAAAGTCATCACTATATGATTCTACCGTCGAACCTGTCTCAATGAAGAGAATCAGTTTCGAACATATTTAAAAACAGAAAAACAAACGAAGGTAAGGGGATATGCGGGGGGGGGGGGGGGGGGGGAATGAGGGTAGCTTTATTTCCGCTTAGTCCTTTCTTCTGCATGAGCATCAGATTTTTGAGTTCTAACAACTTTAGTTGCACGTGCTCTGCTAGAGCTACACCTTAGGCCAAGTTTACGCAAGCAAGGTATGTCAGAAAAGAAGACAAAATACACGGGTGCCAGAAACTTAGGCAGACACAAAATAATAGTACAGTGCAGACCAAATCGACATCTATACTATATAATAAGTTGTGCCTCTAAACGAAATTTACCAACAAAGCATACACTAAAAGACTGCGCGAAAAGCATAGCTCGAGCAACCGACGTAACATCACAGACTAACACACGCATCCGTCTGTCTGTCATCATTCGGTGAGTTGTTAAAACTTCGTGACTTGCAGAGAAGTCACTTGAGCAATATTCAAGTGTGCCTGTGATTTAGCAGCAAATATTACTGTTCTAACAATTTCTAAAAGCAGCATTTTAGACACGAAATAAAATAAAAGCAACAAATATAATATCTTCCAATTGAATGGCAATTTGATTGGGTGACAGAAGGAAATGGTACCGCAAATACTTGTTTAAAACATTTTCGTACAACCTTAATTTAGAAGGAAAGAGGCAGGAAAGGAGGAAAGACAGATGTGCTCCTCAGGTTTCATGTGGTATTTCATTCCTAGCTGGCCACTGCAAAGACTTCCGCGACTGAGGGTTTGATGGTTTGTAGTAGAGTGAAGGAAGAACGGACTCATCTTTAGCAAGTGTTTATTTGTCAGATGAAATAGGTTAGTAGGAAAACAGATACTACAAATCGACCTCCCAACTGCTTGGGACCATTTAGGTCTCACACTTCCAAGCGCGGTTACACCATCTTTTCGACGAAAAACATCCCTAAAATCGACTTTCGTGTTATTTGTAGAACTTTTTTTTTTAATCTCACGTGAGATTTCACCGGAACACCCCCCCCCCCTTTCCCACCCTATTTCATCTCACGTAATTAATGGCCCTACCCTCCTTAGGACACACTTTTGAACACGTTGAAAATACGTTTGACACTTGCTCGTGTTAATTTACAATACAAAACAAAATACAATTTACATTAGAATGTACAAAAGTGACGGTAAAAAATATTAGAATTAAAAATTAAATTACCAAATATTTACATTACGAAGCCTCTTTATATACAATATTTGATGCGCAGATATAATGACATTTTATGAAATGTGTTATCTAACAGTAACAAGAATATTCTAAAAGCTAATTACTGTCGAAAACGGACAAAGTTTATCTGTATCTTTGTACATCGTGCTGCTTACTAGTGTTATTGTGATCACTCCGACGCCACATCACTGAAATATCACATTTTGTAGCAACAATTGTTTACTTGTCAACTGAAATGTCTAGCGGTAGTGCAAACTTGTCCCGTGCGAAGATTTTTGTATTCGGTGTTGCTATCTAGTGTTAAAGCAACCCTCCTCAGCGACACCAACGAAGCCTATGAAATTGTCTCCGTAGTGTCACATACTCTTGACCATGAGTGTTAATAATTATACTACTTACGGATTTAATTTCGAAGAAATTCCTTTCTTGTTAATGATGTTATCAAAGTGGGGAACTTAATATTTGAAATGATGCCTCATTTGTCCAATTTAATTAGATATGGACGGAGAAAGATGGCTTGTCACAAAATACACTTTGTAGAAATAATGCATATGAT
Source organism: Vandiemenella viatica (assembly GCA_031002005.1). Taxonomy (NCBI): domain Eukaryota; kingdom Metazoa; phylum Arthropoda; class Insecta; order Orthoptera; family Morabidae; genus Vandiemenella; species Vandiemenella viatica. The sequence goes on along the minus strand of CM061918.1, from coordinate 143,931,821 downwards.
GCTGCAGGGTGTTTAAAAAATGACTGGTATATTTGAAATATCAATTAAAACTAAACGGGCAGCGATAGAAATACACCGTTTGTTGCAATATGCTTGGGACAACAGTAAATTTTCAGGCAGGCAAACTTTCGAAATTAGTTACAATTTTCAACAACAGATGGTGCTGCAGTCTGGAAAAATCTAAAGTACGATTATTCTAAGGAATAAACCATTTTTTCACAGCAAACTTGCAATCTGTGAACAGCACACGCTTACAGCAGAAAGACGACTCACAGAATGGCGAACTCACAGACTGCGTTTACTTCTATATCTTTCAAATCGCCTGCAGCGCCATCTGTTGTTGAAAATTGTAACTAATTTCTAAAGTTTGTCCGCCTGAAAATTTACTGTTGTCCCAAGCATATTGCAACAAACGGTGTATTTCTATCGCTGCCCGTTTAGTTTTTATTGATTTTTTTTAATATACCGGTCATTTTTGAAACACACGGAAGAAACTGATATATTAAGATTTCGTTTAAGGTTTAAATTTATAACCTTTCGCTCGTGATTTTCTGGTATTTCGAGTGGGAGAATCGTCTCAGTGGGCGACGATCTGGCGAAGCGAACATCCCTTCCGGTCGCCTGCAGTTGACAGTAATTCCTCCCCCGACTCTCGCCGTGAATAATTCCAGCTTCCATGACGTACGCGTGTGTTGGGGGAGGCCCACGGGGCGCTGATTAGATAAGTCCGCCCTGGTGGGGGGTTGGGGGAGAGGGTGGGGGCACCAGAGCGCTGGGGCGTTGCGTTTGCTCTTCGCTGAGTTGGCAACCTGCAATTGCGGGGAAGTCCCGCTCCCCTACAGTTGCAGGCAACCCGCATACTGCGGGGGGCGCCAACTAGGCATCCCGCAATCAGCGCGGAAACACTTGCCGCCACTTCCGGCGCCATTAGGAGCAGCCGAGGGGAGACAGGTTGTCACCTCTTCCAGTAGTCCTCGCTACCTGAACGGTAACAGGAAAATATAGAAACAATCGTCACGACTGCACCGGTTCCTACGTGAATATGAAAATTCGTTGTTTGTTCCTGTCACGGTCGCCATGTTGGCTAATATTTAGCGTTACTACTTCGGCGCAATTAGGAGCCTGGTGAAAGGAGAAAAGTTGTCACCTCCTCTTTCAGACCTCGCTACCTGAACGACAACAGAAAAACATAGAAACAATCGTCGTGTCTGCAACGGTTCCTACAAATTTGTTGTTTGTTCCTGTCACGGTCGCCATGTTGGCTAATACTTAGCGTTACTACTTCCGGCGCAATTAGGAGCCTGGTGACAGGAGACAAGTTGTTACTTCGTCTTTCAGACCTCGCTACCTGAACGATAGCAACAAAACATAGAAAAAATCGTCGTGACTGCAACGGTTTCTACAAATTCGTTGTTTGTTCCTGTCACGGTCGCCATGTTGGCTAATACTTAGCGTTACTACTTCCGGCGCAATTAGGAGCCAGGTGAGAGGAGACAAGTTGTCACCCCGTCCTTCAGAGCTGGTCGAGATGTTAAAGTAACTCGACTATGTGAGCATTAGTAAGACCCACCGAGCGTGGTGGTGTAATGGCTAGCGTTCTGGCCTCGCATTCGGGAGAACGGCGGTTCGAATCCCCTTCCGGGCATCCAGATTTGGGTTTTCCATGATTTCTCCGAATCACTCCAGGCAAATGCCGGGATGCTTCATTCAAAAGGTCATGGCCGAATTTCGTCCTATTACTTGCCTTCCATCCTTTCCCGTCTCTAAAGACCTCGCTGTTAGAGAGACTTTAAGCAAAATGAAAAAAAAATGTAAGACCCCGGTGGATGTAGCTGAGTGGAGATTATTTGTCACCTCTTCCTCCAGTCTTTGGTACCTAACCGATTTCATGAACACATGAAAGGAGTCTATCTGATATGACTTCTCAAGGTTGTAGGTTGTAGATTCTGGACTGAATATAAATCAAAGCAAGACAAAAGTGATGAATATTGCTACTTAGGAAGCGAAATTACAACCGATGGCCGAAACAGGAATGATGTTAAAAGCAGAATTGCACTAGCAAAAACAGCCTTTATGAAAAAGAGAAATATTCAGTTTTTAATATTGATAATGTAGTGAGAAACAAAAGTGTATATATGTGTACAATACAGCACTTCATGGCAGCAAAGCATAAGAAGGAAAATTGAAGCATTTGAAATGTGGTTCTATAGAAGGATGCTGGAAATTAAATGGATTGATAAAATACGAAACGAACGAGTTTTGGATATGATGAGCCAGGAAAGAAGTTTGTAGAAGAGACAGGATGGTAGATCATAGTCTGACACATGTATAATTGGTTAATTTGTTAGTGGAGGGAACAGTCAAAGGTAAAGAAGTGCAGAAGAAGACAGAGATTAGAATATATGAAGCGTTTCATTGAGGACGTGGGTTGTAACTTGTAAGGGGTATGTAGAGATGAAGAGGTTAGCACAGGATAGGAAGGGATGGAGTATTGCATTAAGCCAGTCGATAGACTGAAAAAATAAAGAATGTAGATGAAAGAATTACTGTAGACTGAAAGAGCTGATCAGTCTTTATATACGTCTAGAATAGTTCTTTCTCGCAGGTATTTTCTTTAATTAGTGCTACATATTAAAATTCACAAAAATGAATGACCGTATTTAAGTTAAATTTCTTCGAAGCTTACTATTACATGTAGGTAACTGTATGTAACCTGATTGTTTCTGTTTTGGTTTTCTATTAACAATGAACTTGAGATCGCAATGCTGTACTAATAATATGCAACATAATAATATTATTGTGGGATAATGAGTTCAGTGTTTATATTTATTGGCATTTGGTGTGTAGCATACAGCCAGCGGATAATTTCAGTGTAGGCAGATTTTCGATATATAGATATCTTTTAAAGTATTAATATTGGATTCGATATATCGAAGGAAAAGTATCGATGTATCTATATATATCGATCCTATTTTATAAAAACAATGTTACAAAAATAATTCTTGTATAAGTCGGATCAAATCTTGTAGGTATTTACAAATAAAGAGTAGTGAGGTATTCTCTTGAATCAAATCTTAAATTTCTGAAATAAAATAGTTTTTCACGGCATTTTTCTAAAAAAAAATAAGAAATAGTTACTTAACTATTACACATTTACTGAAAGTATAGTAACAAACTAAAATTTAATGTTTGATTATTGTAGGCCATTTTCTTCTACAGTTGCTTTGTAAATTAGTAATTGTTGTTTAATAATACGCCATTACAACTGTTGGATATTGTTTTTATTTTCCGGACGCGTTTCGCCTCTCGCCGAGGTATCTTCAGCCTACAGTTTTGCTGTAATATGTGATTTGTTATTGACTTTTGAATACAATGATTTTTAGATTTAGCAAATTTATTCTTATATAGGCAGCATAATATTACTTATATTCATATATCAGTTTGGTTACTAATATTTTTATATCCGTTTTGGATTATCGTGCAAGACGTTTTGTTTACACTATGCCTCAAAATTGATTGCTAGTCAAGTCACGAGAGCAAACTATACCAAGTGCAATAGTGTAAAAAACAACATGCTGGTTGAGGTCGCAGGCGAGCAACGACCACACCTGAAAATGCAAATGGAAAATGTAAGTTACAATATAAAACATATCCTAGTATACATATGTAAACAAAACGTCTTGCATGATAATCCAAAACGGATATAAAAATATTAGTAATCAAACTGATATATGAATATAAGTAATATTATGCTGCCTATATAAGAATAATTTTGGTAAATCTAAAAATCATTGTATTCAAAAGTCAATAACAAGTCACATATTACAGCAAAACTGTACTGAAGATACCTCGGCGAGAGGCGAAACGCGTCCGGAAAATAAAAACAATATCCAACAGTTGTAATGGCGTATTATTAAACAACAAGTACTAAAATTTAATGTAATTCTCAACCCTTCTGATCTTTCTGCGATATAGAAATTTAAGGCAAATGGTCTCATCAAGAGGAAAGTAATTAACTTACAAATTTGCTCCAAGACGTTTCACCTTTTGGATTGCGATTGGATAAACACAGGTAGTTTTCTTATGAGTTGGGAGCGAAATCATCTATGTGAGCCAAATACCTGTATTCAGGACAACTGGAATTTACGTGGAATTATGATCGGGGTGTGTCGTAATCGTTTCAAAGAGTTTGAATTCCACAAACTTCCGAACTAAGGTGATGAATGAATAAAATGGCGTACATTAGTTATGCTTACTAAATGCCATTTGAAATAAGAATTTGTGACATATAAAGGTTAAGGTAGAAGTGAGGAACTTTTTTCCAGGAATTATTAATAAAAAAATAATGTTATATGTACCAATATTTGTCAACAGCATTTTTTTAAAATTATTGGTTGTAACTTATTTTTTTAAAAAAATATCAACATTGATTCCCAGATTTCAGAATCGATATATCGTCAAAAAATATCACTCATTAATATCGATATTTTCAAAAAATAATATCGACATTTCGATAGATCGATACTTTATTAACAGCCCTGGTTCAGTGCAGCAGTTTGAAGTCTACGTCTACTGACGGTGTATGTGAATGGATTTACAAAAATTGAAACTTCGTATCTCCGCAGAAACCTCCAGCTGAGTCGAACTGGGCTTGTTTCCCGTAGCATGCCCCGACGTGACAGTGGACCTAAGTGTGTTTTTACTGTGATAGTGTGCGTGTTCAGCATAGAGTGTTCTTTGTGTTGTGGATGATTGACAACAGAAGGGAGAAGGCCTACTCTTCCGAATGACAACAAGGGAGCCGACAGACTTAACGCCCCCATCCGAGGGCAGAACTTAAATGTACATGGGGGTGTATTAATGTACAAAACAGCGAGCGGTACAATGATACGAAAGATATTACCAACGAATAGGCAGTGCAGTACAGGAATTGTGCAACACACCACCATTATTTTGTAAGCCTTTAATTTAGAAACCTGTACTTTCTTACTTCTTACCACCCCGAACTCGATTATAGCCTAAATTAACTATACGGGAAGGTTTATTGGGAGATATAATAAAATTTTCCGATTTAATCTCAATGACTGTGAAATGTTAACTCTCAAACTGCCGAATCTAAAACAGTTTAGATTCCTTTGTTTATTACTCGATTGGTGTGAATTATACAAACTATTCAACTCAATAAACAAAAAACAAAAAACACGCAACAGCTGATGAAAACAGAAAAATAATTTAATAGAGCAACACATATACAATAACAAACAAAAAATGTAGATAAAGTTGGTAACACTGCATTTCATCAAAACAACATGTATGTTATGTAGCAGACATATGCAACAAGGATCTTACAATCAATATTTCAATGGATATAATGCCAAGTGTTTAGTCATAAATATGTATAAAACAGTTTTGTACTAGTGAAATAGAAGATCTGTAAAAATGAATATAGTGCTGTTCCAGATCGCCATGTAAAATATCATCACCCTAGCTGTAAGTACAACGTGAATATGTATATAATAATTTGTAATGGTTTTGACAATTATAATGAAACACATGTAAAACGTGTGATTATTGTAGGCCATCTCTTCCACAGTTGTTTATTAAATGAATAATTATTATTTAATAATTACGCCAGTAAAACAGTTGTACTGGCGTAATTATTAAATAATAATTATTAATTTAACATGTAAAACAAATTCACAGCCACTGACGATGCCCCACACTATAAGGGCGAAACGCTTATGGGAATATAGTAACATTAACAGCAAAAGTTGTTTCCAGGCGGAATTTTGATTTTATAATCTATTAACCAACAATTGCGGAAGATGACCAACAGCCAGATTTGCAATATTTGAAGACGTATCTTGATGTAGTTGCACGGTAAAGGGAAATGCGTTCAATTGTACTGTATGTGGACCATTTAGCGATGAAACATTCCTGCTGAAAGATATGTAAAAATGGGACACGTAAAGTTAATAATGAATAATACAATACATTTATGACGCCATTTATCTTGACAAAATGGTGGTAGGTTCACGCCATGCATGATGAAGTCCAGCAGCGAAAAGAATTCCTTGACGTCAATGCACGAATGAATTAAAACCGTTAATAGAATGGGAGAGTAGTAATTTAAACCAGAATAACGAATAATGCCTTGGTGAAAAAAAAAGGAAAAATTAAAAATGGTGTGCTTATCCGAAATGGTGCTCACAGCGGAAAATAGCGCTGGCTTGAAACAAGTAACGTTCTATCTGTTCCCTCGTAGCACGAGGCTCTGCAAGAGACGAAGAAGGAATGCGCACATACAGAGAGAGAATTAGGTACACTAGTGCGCAGAGAAAACGCGACGAGCCACCCCGGGCCGGTGCCCAGCACGCAACACGGGCGCGGTAATTGGGTTGCCTACGTCCCAGGGGCGGTCACGGTCGGCCGCCGGCGAATTATTAAAACACGGCCGACCCGCTGTGGGGGGTGGTGTGTGGAGTGAGGGGGGCGGTGGTGGGGACAGGGGGGAGGGATGTTCGTGTCGTGCTGTCTGCACAGTCAGCGAGTGGTATGTGACATTCGTGTGTGTGTGTGTGTGTCGGGGGTGGGGGGTATCCGACCGGGGAGTTCGTCCCTGCTCGTGGCTTTGCCGCAGTCACATATAATATGGGCCCCCGAGGAATTTCTGCGGTTAAACTAGATGTATGTCTTCAGTGGACCTCAACGACGCTGCTATGGTAACGAATCTAGTTAGAGCCCAGCAAGGGACGCTTTCACAGCAAACCGAGCGCAGTTTTTGCTTTCGCAGATTACAGGAGAAATATTTTTAATTTGAACTGACGGACAGCCGGGAAGTGCGAATGTTATATTCACGTTGTGACTGTGAAAGTGCAGCACAACAGGACGGATGGAAGCCATATTATATGTAGGACGGAATAGTTAAGAAGCCACAGGTCTGAATCAATTTTGAGCCTAAAAACACAGAGCCTGGAAACCTCTCTGCCAATTGGGATCTGTTGTAGATCGATGACCCCACTCAAAACACTTTCACTAGCGGCAATCTGCGACTTCGTACGCGTGTACTTAGAATGTTATTGCTAGAATTCGATGTAAAAATGGACGTAAAAGATTTTACGCATACTGACTGTTATAGAAACGAAGCCTGAGTGACCATTTCAACGTTAGAGCCAATCACACACGCTATCTGTCTCTCTGTCACCGTTCGGTTAGCTTTCGAAATTTCATGATAAAATATGTTATTTATCCCGAAAAATTATGTCATCCACTCCCTAATGATATATAACATTTTCCTATCAAATTTAATCAAGATAGGTTTAGTCATATAGCGATTAAAACATAACAGATAGAGTTACTTACACATTTATAATATTAGTGTACATAAACAATTAGAGAAATTTTGTATCATCACTAGCTGTAAACCGCGTCTTATTATGTGTGGATTTGGAATTTTATTGCTAGAATTTACAAAGCTGTAAGTTACATAAAACATGTCCAACAAACTGACTGCGAGAGGAAAAAAGCCTGAGTGACCGATATAACATTACAGAGACTCACACACGCTATCCGTTCGGATAGTTTTCAAAATTTCATATCAAATTATTTGACTTATCCAGGAGGAAAATATTAAAAGTATCTTATGTGCTTCCTAATGATACATAATAATTGCTTGCCAAGTTTCATCAAGATCGTTTCTTTAGTGAAAACGTAACAAAGTGACAGAGTTACTTTCGCCTTTATACTACTCGTATTAGAGAAGATAAACCATTACGTAAACGTGAATTTAAAACCTGACATCTTAGCTTGCTATAATAGTGACATCTATGGATAAAGAGCGTAATCGTGTCTGGCCGTTGGTAAGGAGCATTCCCACGACCCCTTGTAGGCGAGGTGAGACGGGACGGGACCTCATTAGCCGCAGTGTAGGGACGACCGCGGGCCGCAGGTTAGTCCTAGCTTACCTCGCCACCACCTCCGCACCACGTTGCCTAGTGTCGTTTGGCACAGAGCACTTTACAGCAACAGAAGGGGTGCGCACCGCTGGTGCAAAGCGATGGCAACAGCGCACCGCTACACTCGCCTGTGATGTTTACCGACTCAGAGTGGGTAGCTGCGTCTCGTCTCCGCTAGCATAGGCGGCCCTGTTCCCATGGCGTGTGGTCGAGTATTCGTCCCATCCCGTCTCGCCTCCGTTTACAAGGGATCGTGGGAATACACCTTTAGTCGAACCCGGAAGGCCGAGTGCGTGACGTCAAGTGATGACCAAGGTGGCCTATTATTAGTATCGGCCGAGTATCCTTTTGAATAAACGACACCGTCAGCTGTTGTCCAAACACAGACTAGTGCGTCAGCGCGGTGAAAGTAGCAGAGTGTGTCGTTTGGTGAGACGCGATATCTTTGCTTTTCTAGGCGCGTCTTACGCCGTCTCGCTAGCGGTGGTATTTGAGAGGGAACCCTCTGGGGAGGCTCCGCTAATAATGTCGGCTAATTGAGAGGGGAGCGAGCGAGACGCCTGTGCCGCGGCCTTCAGACAACCGACGACCGAAAGGAGGCGCCGCCTGTGACGTCACGACTACTTGTCGTTACCACCCAGTATTCCGTAAAGTCTAAGCTGAAACTTTACCGACGAACACAATTGGACTTATTTTCGCATGACGTAAGGGGTCGTCCGTTAGTAACGTGGGGTGAAATAGGGGGAGGGGGATCCAATGAAATCTCATGAAAGAGGGGGGGGGGGTCGACGGAAATCTGACGTCATCTTTTTAATTTCTTAAAGAATAGTAGAGCTGAAAAAAAGGTCCAAAAATTATGAGGTCGGCAATAACAGGGGGAGGGGTATTTCCTCAACATCTCACCTAGCCCTGGGGGAGGAGTCCAACCAGATCTCACTAAATCTATCACGTGAGGGGTGGGGGGGGGGTGAGGGTCTAGAATTCCTGAAAACCGGCTCACGTAGTAAATGGATGGCCCCCTAATGAAAGTTATCGATGCAGGTTTACAAGTTGAACCGATTTTCTTGGATTTTCAGAAACTTTTTGACTCTGTACCATACAATCGACTTTCACCGAAAATTCGAGCTTACGGTATATCTGATCAGATTTGCGAATGGATACTTGATATTCTAACTGGTTGGTCACAGTATGTCGTTGTTGACGGGGAAGCCTCTCCTAAGGTATGTGTTACTTCGGACGTTCCTCAAGGCATTATAATAGGACCACTTCTTTTCTTAATTTTTACAAACGATCTCGGTGACAACGTTAATAGCAGTTTGCGATTGTTTGCCGATGATGCAGGACATTCGTGAGGATATTGCTGTTAAAGAAGGTGATGACAGGATGTACCCCAGGAGTTTACGGAATAGTGTTACAAAGCTTTGGTCAGACCAATGCTGAAATATGGTTGTGTAGTATGGGATCCACATTTTGAGTATCAAATACAGCAGTTGGAGGGGGTGCAAAAAAGGGCTGCTTCATTTGTCTCTGATATCTACATCTACATGTATATATATACTCTGCAATTCAAAAAATTGTGGGTGGCAGAGGGTGCTCAGCACCAAACCTAATCTCTTTGTTGTGCATTCAAATCCGTAATCGTACGAGGGAAAAAAGAATTCATATATGAATCAGTGCGGCACCTTATTTCTCTAATCTTATCTTTCCTGTCCCTCCGACTCAAATAGGTTGGTGGAAGACGTATTTCACTATACTCGAAAGTGAGAGTGGGAGTACGCATGTTTACCAATAAGTTTAAACGAAACGTGCGTCGTCTATCTACCAGAGACTCCAAGCCTGGTCTACTAATCAGCTCTGTGACGATTCCATAAGGACTGTAGCAAGCGGTCACGAATCGAGCGGCTCTTCTCTGTACTTTCTCTATAATGTCAATCAACCCCTTTCGAAACGGATCCCAAATGTCAGAACAATAGTCCAAATGTGGACGCACAAGAGATTTGTACGCTATCTCCTTTGTTTGTTCATTACAATTTTTCAAGATTCGACCTATGAATCGCTGAATAGAATTAGCTCTGTCTACTAACGAATAAATGTGTATGTCCCATTTCATGTTACTTTGTACTGTTACTCCGAAATATTTAATAGAATCGACCATATCAATAACTGAATTGTTTAACTCGTAATTCTGAACAATTGGATTCTTTTTGTTAGTTATGATTATTGTCTTGCACTTTTTACAATTTAGACTAAGTTGCCACTCAGCGCTCCAAGCGGTGGATCATTCTCCCCCTTTATTGTCCGCTTCGGTATATGTATTTCCATACCTTCCCTGACTATATGTATTAATCGATGCCACATCTCTTCAACGGTGTCCTTTGTTGACTTGAAGTTATGGTAATTATTCCTCAGATAGGTTCTAAAACACTCCTTTGAGGCCTTACTGAATCTGTATACAATCCGCCCTTGTTTCCTTTTTCGCTTGGTCAATAATTTGATGGTCACAATTACCGCTTTGTGATCGCTTATTCCTGTGATCGTTGAAATGTCAGTGAATAATTCTTGCCTGTTAAAGGAGCTGGAATGGCATTCGTTGGAAGACAGGGGGAGGGTGAAGAGAGTCATGGGAGTGTACAAGGCGTATACTGGTGAAGAGGTGTGGAAAGATATTGGTGTAAGAATTGAGATTAATGTGCACGGAAGGGAAAATATGACCATGAGAACAAGCTGGCATTCGATTTCAGGCACAAGGGAGCGAGAAGATTTTCTTTCATAGGTAAGGAGGGGGGGGGGCAGGGATTGGAATAATTTACCAAGAAAAATGATGAATAATTAACTAAAAACGTTGTCAGAATTTAAAAATAAAATTTGTAGAGGAGAAAATTGGTCTAGTTCCTTAAAGCGGAAAAATGGATTAGTAGGAAAATTACCACCGGAGTGATCGCTCCATCGTAACTAAATTAAATAAAATAAAGGCTCTAATTCATATCCGACACAAAACTATAATCTACACACAGTTTAAGGATGTTGGCAATTAAGGTTTAGCTAAGTAATAAGAGAATCGGAATTTCAATTGCGTTTAGGGGACGTCCATAAATTACGTGAGGTGAAATAAGGGGGGGGGGTCCGGCAAAATCTCACCAAGGGGGAGGGGGGAGTCAACGGAAATCTCACGTAAGGTTTTGGAAATTTTTGTTGGACTTGTAGAGCTAAAAAAAAAAAAAAAAAAATCTACAAATAAGACGAAAGACAATTTTAGGGGGGTATATCGTCGAAAAGTGGAGTGTAACCGACTTTGGAATGGTGACACCTTAAAAAAAAAGGTTTCAAAAAGTAGCGAGGGCGATTTTTTTTAGTAGGGCTGTTTCACGGACCAGATCTAACCAGAAGGGGGGTGAGGCCGGAAATACTGAAAAACACCTCACGTAATTTATGGATGCCCCCGTAGAGGTGTGATAACTGTCATTTTTTTTAAGTATTTCTAAACTTTTGAGTTCATAATTTCACATTGATTATAGTGGTTTGATTTGTTTCTAGAACTACAAAATATGACCAGGAAGGGTGACAGTAATTATAAATTATGTCACTCAATAGATGACTGTTAGGTGCGTGGCAGCTAATTATACTTTGTCTGTCAATGATTCCCGTGGTATGTGATGAGAAACTAAGATTACAAAGCCTGTAGTGAAACGGGAAGGCCTACATTTTATTTCATACAGCCGATACAGCCAGCTGATAATACATATGTTAGGTTGTTTTTGGTCACACTTTACATAGTGGTTTGGGCACATGTCGCTTCGTGGGATTAGTTTGAATATTCCCTCCAGGTAAAAATCCTGTCCTTGTCTTTTCAGCCATGTTGTCGCGAACTTTTTCACCTCCTCGTCTGAAGCAAATCGTCGTTCTAGGTAACCCTTCAAGGCAGGGGAAAACGTGAAAGTCGCTTGGAACGAGGTCGGGGCTGTAGGGACGATGCTCGATGATCGTCGTCGGTGACGTTTTCTCTGCTGACCGCAAACTCTCGACGCCATTCTGCGAAATGCGGACGAGACATTACAGCCTCTCCGTGAACCTCTACCAGCTGCCGGTGAATTTTAGCCGTGGTTACATATTTCAACCATAGGAATCGAATTTCTTCACGAGACCAGTTTCCCAAATTAGTCGCCATTTGTATTTACCTACAACTAGCACTGAAAAGTGGCGGGTGGCTGAAACAGTTCCAACCGGATGTGTTAGGCGCGTTCCCACGATCCCTTGTAACCAAGGCGAGACGGGACGGGAGGGGACGAATACTCAACCACATGCCATGGGAATCTGTTGCTGTAAAGTGCTCTGTGCCAAACGACACTAGGCAACGTGGTGCGGAGGTGGCGGCGAGGTAAGCTAGGACTAACCTTCGGCCCGCGGTCGTCCCTACACTTCGGCTACTGAGGTCCCGTCCCGTCTCGCCTACGTTACAAGGGATCGTAGGAACGCGCCTTTAGAATTACCGCACACCCTTGAGGTCTCTATAAGGGACGGCACTCCATTAATATCGCCCTTGCAATCGTAGTTTCTATTCTCCCTGCGTTGATCTGTTAATCGAGACGTCCTTTATTATTCCTGTCCCCCCTGGGGTAATTTTGTTTGTTTATATCCATTCTCTATTCCGAGATAACCTTTCCTACTCGAGTAACAGCAAGAAGTTTGAGCTAGACCGACGCTTCGGGAACATTGTCCACCGCCGTTGTACGGGCCATCTGTCAGCGTTATGCTGACAGCTGATTGGTCGTCTATCACCGCTGCTGATTGCTGACAACGGAAGCAGACATCGTCGCCCCTGCAGGGTATACCACACTCCCCACTCCTGCTGGCAAGTGCCAAACTACTACTCGATACCTCTAACGCAAACAGCGCAGCAATCGAAATACTAAACGCTAGTTAACTTTCACACATGAAACCTGTCAGTTTTTTTGTTGGGTTGTTGAAATTAAATATTCACGGAAGAGTGTAATCAAAATAGCAATTTTTTTTTTTTTTTTTTTTTTTTTTTTTTTTTTTAAGAAAGTTTGTAAAATTAAAGACACATGTCGAAATTATAGAAAAATTATTAATTTGTCTATTTTTTTCAATCAATCAAACCAGTATCCATCCATCTGATGAAGAACTCTCTCTTTTATGTGTTCCCCCGTCAATCTAATCCTATTGTCCGCCGCCGCCAAGTTAACTGCAGAAGCCACTTTTTCGGACGACACAAATGAGGCTCGGCATATTAGATACTTCGTCAACTTATCAAATTCTATTCATGAATGAAACAATTTGAAACAAAAGCTGTAAATTTACGTCAAACTCGCAACGAAAATGCTTAATCAGTATTCTTCAACTTCATTAAAAATAATCCAACCGTTAACATTCAGATATGTTGACAAAAAATGAGGTTGACCTATTAAAATTCACCTTTTTTAAGACGCGTCCAGATCAGATATGTATGTATATTTATCCAATATATGTTCAACAAACAAAATTGGATACTGATGTGTGTTCGTACAAAGATATCGAATTGGTACTTAAAATTGATACTTCAAATAAAATATCGATATTTGATATATCGATAATAAAAATGTCGATTGTTTTATGAAAATGTATCGATATATTTTGTCCAAGCCTAGCTCGTACTCTAAAATCACGATACGCATTTATACTGCGAAAATGAAGATCATTAAAATCATCGTGTGATCTTCAATTTCTCAGGTTTCCGACTTCAAGTCAAATTGAAACATTCCCTGTTCTACCGCCAGGACCAGAGGGTGCATTTTTCGATATCCCAACAGAATCCCACCTATGGATTATATGCGCGAATTCTGTTCGTGCAAACACAGAGACATACGGTAAATTTTAATACTACCTGGTTTGCTTTATATAGGCCTTCAACAGTGCACAAACTTCCCCCCCCCCACTTTTTTTAAAAAAAATAAATTCTATGTTAAAATAGGTGGACTATGCACTAATTTCGGTAGTGCTATACTATGAATAGCATGGTTGTTTGTTTGTAGTAGGATGATATATAAGTACTGTTTCATTTGTAGCCATTTTTCATGTGTCAAATGATATCGGTACTTAACAGAACATTTACAAATCAATTAGAGGTGAACCAAAAATATTCGAAAAGCTCCTTACTCTACGAAATACACACAGTTTATCAGTACGTCTGTGATATGTTGTGCAGCTCCCCAGCGGCAATGCGATCAATCCTTTTCGACCCCTGTGGCTTGGCTCTAAACTCTCTCGTACCAGTTAATACTTTGCCTTTACAGGCTAAATTACTTTCCTTATTTACGATGTTACCAAATCGGAGACCTTAATTTTTAGAATGATACCTCATTCATCGATTTCGGTTATATATATATATATATATAAAAATAACCCTTACTTCACAAGCCAAAGGTTGGTTGGCTATATTATCTGTATCAGTTATAAGAACTAGGTTATAACATAAGCTAAGAATTTTTTGGGCGGAAGATAAGAAACAATGAAGTTTATACAGAACTAAGTTAGGCTATATCTGGATACTGTGAGGCATTTAAGAGCACTAAAATACAATAACCACTCAACATTCGCAGAACACCTACTAGAACATAATCACCAGCCCACAAACATAGAGTCAGACATGCAAATACTAACCATTAATAATAGCAAACCACAACTACTAACATTTCAGGAAAACTACCACATCCACAAATCACTGGCAGAAGAAATGAACATAATAAACGAATACACGAACCTGACGGACCCAACACTATACACAGTACTCAAAACCAAATAATAAACACAACCATACACCACAAAAAGACACAGCGAATAATAATAACACACCAAACTAAGAACGAACACATATTCAAAAGCGCGCCACACACAGAGTAAAACAGAAGACAAACGGTAAACAAACCTGCTAATCAGTGATGTACAGTAACTAAACGTAAGCCATCAGAACTCAACGAATTACAGTGCTACGCAAATAATCACAAAGATGCAACCAACATGTATAATATTTACAGCAGCTACAAACATAACTGATGCTAAAACGCTGTACAATTATAAGCATATGTGACAAAAGAAAAATTTAAGTAAGCTTAAATCTGTATATACCATAAGTTTCATGTTTAAACTGTAAAATATAACAAATGTAATTATATGTATAAATACCCACAGACAGAACCACTGAAGATGCTTCGCAATTGAAGCGAAACGCGTTTGGAAAATAAAACAATTTCAATTGCATCAGCGTTACAATTTATTCATAAAATTGAAACTAAGTTATAGTTTACACACAACTTATGTAATTTCGAAATATATTAATGAAATAAATAACAGTTATCCATTTTTTGAAATAGTAGGCACTTTCCGTCATTAAAAGTAAAATGCATTTACTTAAAAAAACGTACTAGCCAGAGCAAGCTACTCATATCACGATGTTCTCGCCTCGCATTCGGGAGGACGGCGGTTCGAATCCCCATCCGGGCATCCAGATTTGGGTTTTCCATGGTTTCCCAAATCACTCTAGGCAAATGTCGGGATGCTTCCTTCAAAAGGCCATGGCCGAATTCCTTCCCATTCCTTGCCCCCCATCCTTTCCCGTCTCTAAAAGACCTCGCTGTTAGAAAGACATTAAACAGATAAAAAATCATATCACGAAAAATATCATTAAAAATGATCTTTATTGGTGATTCCTTACAAGCTTTTCCAGTATAAATTCCTACTACCACCATAGGTGATACCCGTCGCTATCCATATGAGGGTAATAGAAGCTATGATTTTCGAAAGGCAACATCAGCGGAGGTTGTGGTTAAGTTTACCAGAATCGCAACGGACACATTTTGTTACAGCATAATTCACTTTGTAAACAATTAAACTGCTTTTATAAGCGCCATGTTTCTAAGTTATTGCGGATCGAAGCAGTTCGGTATTTCTCGTGCTGAATTGTTCCTGGACCAGGAATAAAACTGATGTTACGGGGCACAGCTAACGTTTTTGGGATTACTAATTTATTTTTAATTTTATTGGTTCTACACCTCAGTCGCCATCAGTTCACAAGAAGTTTCTACTGTATTGCTATGTAAACTGCAAAGGAAATATGTAGAACACTAAAAAATCAAGTTTATGCGCATTGTTATTATTATTATTATTATCATCATTGGCGAATTCTCCCAATAAATGGAAGACGTTAAGCAAATGACCCAATCAACTTTTTTTGAGTTTTTCTTGTTGTTCCAATAGGCTTGCTTTCTTTCCGAGAAAGCTTGTTTTCGTTCTTCCGACTACTTTGATCTGTATTGTTTTTGTTTTTGTTGCTCAGTTATAACTTCCCATTTGTCTACTTTGTGTCTGAAGGTGTCTCTTTCTAAGATGTCTGTTACTCCTATGTTTGCACTTTTAAGATCCTTCCGAATTTCATTCAGCCAAGGTGTTGGATTTTCAAATGAAGTTACATAATCTATTATCTTCTTTGTCAATCGATTTTCTGGTAGCCGCTTAAGATGGCCAAAGAATCTCATTCGCCTTTTCTTGATGTCAATTTCGAAGTTTGAAATCTTTTCTGTTGTTTTGATTGATTGTAGTCTGTAACCATCTTTAGTGAGTCTTGCTCCTAGAATTTTTCTAATGATTTTTCTCTCTACTTCTTTTATTTCTTCAAAGTCATGTTTTCTGTTAAGTGTTAACGTTTCACTTGCATAGAGGACTTTTAGTTTTATGACTATTATGTAGTGCCAGAGTTTGGTCTGTCTTGACATAGATTTTTTTTGTTGTAGAGATTTTGCACTAATCCTAACGCTTTTTTTACTTTTTGGAGGCGATTTTGCTGTGATATTATTATTATTACAGTTTTATCAATCCTTATTTCAGGATGCAGCCTCTTTAAGTCAATGAGCTATATAATACAATTTAATTCTGCATAGTTTTGTTGTAGTTCCTTCCAGGCTGATCGATGCTGAGCCACCCTCTTCCAGTTCACGCCTGTAACTCGTCGTATGTCTGATCCGGGGGTCTTCCTCTTGCTCTTTTCAAGTTCCTTGGTGTCCAATCCAGTACTGCCGTAGTCCATCTGTCATCTCTTTTGCGAGCAATGTGACCGGCCCATTGCTGTTTTTGGGTCATGACTCTTTTTAAGATGTCCGTCGCTTTAGTTATTGAACGAATGTGCATGGCCCTTTTCCTGTCTCTTCTTATAAACCCTAGCATTACTCTTTCCATACTTCGCTGGGCAGTTCTCAGTTTTTGCTTCGTGTGACTGTTTAGGACTGCATTTACTTCATGTTTAATAAAGCTAAAGCAGTTTTCCGGCCTTAAGTCAAAACGAGTATTTTAAATTCAAATGAACCATCGATAAATACATTTCATCATTTGCTATTATGGTTAGATTAGAAGCTCAAATTTAGCATACAGTGTATCGTTTTAATTTTATAGGTAATGCTGAGAATTACTAGATTATTACTCTTTCATGAAAGAAACTAAACAACTTAATGAATTACGGTCGAATTTCGACCGCGGGGCGGTCACTAGTTTACATAGTTTCTTTCCATAAAAAAAAGTTTTTTTACAAAAATTCACAATTAATTACAACCATATTTAATCAACTCCCAGCTAGGGATGGCGATCTGAGATCGATTAATCGAAGAATCGTTCTTTTGGACCCAAAAAATCGATTTTTTTAAAATCGATTTATAGTACTGAATCGATCCAGTGAATCGATATTTCATACGTGCAAATCGAATGTGAAAAAGCACATTCTACATGTAACGCACTTGAATATGAAAGTCAAGGTTTAAACGAAGAATTTGAAACACAATTTATCGCAAGCAGTTCGTGATCCTGAAGCATGATCCTATGAATTACTGGCGAGAACAAAATAGTGATGAACGGAACCGCTTGGATCCTAGTAGACTGGACAGACAGTTGTTCCTGAAAAGCTTGGACACTAAGCACTGGGAACTGTAAACCACATCATTTCCAACAGGGCCGCATTTAGGCTTTGTGGATCCCTAGGCTATACATGTGGTGCGGGCCCCTCTTTGTGGTGTGGGCTCCCCCCCCTTTGTGGTGAGGGCCCCCTAGGCTACAGCCTATGTAGCCTATGCTAAATGCGGCCCTGATTTCCAAACTGCTTTATGTAACCAACAAATTTGTGAAATAAATCTCTTATTGTAAACCTCATACTTCTTTAATTAGTTTAAAAATGATAAAAGATCGATTATTATGGTGTCCTTTTTGTTTTCCATGATTGGAATTATATTGAAAATACGAACACAAAAACCAAATCGATTTTTAGAAAATCGATCTTTTAGGCCTCGATTTTTTTGTGAATCGATTTTTCAAATTTCGATTCGAATCGATTCAAGAATCGATCTTTTTCGGAAAGAATCGCCATCCCTACTCCCAGCTTGTAACACAAAATTCTTCAAATACAATTTCATTAAAGGGCTGGGTCTGGTGGTCTGCATTAATTTGGAACACAGTAAAGGTTAGACAACTAAGGTTACCAACCGATAGCTGAATGGCTTTTTTTTCACAGGTTGGAAACTGATGTTCTGTGAAACCTATATATGTAACGCGATTATCGGGAATCACAAATTGTATGAGAGGCAGACTCAAAATTTAAAAGTTAGACTTATTACAACTTAAACTCTTAGGCATAACAAGTAAATAACAAAAAGAATTAACATTTAACTGCGAGAGGGATGCTTGGTTTGGATACGAAATGCCTGCTCCTGCTGATTACTCCAAAACATGTTAATTTTTTCAGTCATTCTTGGTTAGTGAAGTAAGGAAATAAAAACATACTGTCGTCTTAGAAACAAGAAAAATGGAAGGAAAATTTGAGCCAGATTCACAAGAGTTAATGAGCAAGACGTTGTGTTTAGAATCGGTCAACCATAGTTACGTGAAAACCAGATGTAATGAATATATTATTTCCAGATGACAAAATGCAATATAAAAAGGATCAAAACGATATAGGACCGTAAACAGCTGCATGGTGATCTGGACAGGATATCTAGTTGGATTGATAAACATGGGATGAAGATTAATGCAAAGAAGAGTCGGCTTATGAGATACACAGATGAAAAAAGTAAAGGTTGATTTTGATTACTAGGTGGGAAAAGTGCTTGTTGAAGACTTGACATTTAAATATCTTGGCATTGCATATAATAGCAATCTTAACTGGGCTGGACACATTGGACAGGTGGTAGGAAAAGGTTTGAAAATTATGCGCTTGTTGGAGAGAGTGATGAGGGGATGTACGAGAGAAGTAAAGGAACTGGGTTACAAAACTTTGGTGAGACCATTGCTCGAATATGGTAGTGTAGTATGGGACCCACATTTTGAGTATCAAATACAGGAGTTGGAGAAGGTGTAAAGAAGGGCTGCTAGATTTGTTTATGGAAATTATCGCAGAATGAAATCAGTGACAGATATGATAAAGGAGCTGGAATGGGATTCATTTCAAGACAGGAGGAGGATGAAGAGTGTCATGGGAGTGTACAGGGCATATATTGGTGATAAGGCGTGGAAAGATATTGATGTTAGAATTAAAAGTAATGCATGGAAGGGAAAAGATGACCATGACAAGCTGGCACTCGATTTCAGGCACAAGGGTGTAGGAAGATTTTCTTTTTTAGGTAAGGGTGTCAGGGATTGGAATAAGTTACCTAGAGAAATGATGAATAATTTACCAAAAAACGTTGAAAGAATTTAAAGTTTAAATTTGTAGAGGGCAAATGTAGGTGGGTGTAGGAAAGGGGGGAGATGGGTGAGTACGGAAATTGCCACCAGAGCGCGCGCTCTATTGCAATCTTAATTAAATTTATTATTAATATTTTTCTTTCTTGTTTAGGATGATTGTTGGCGTTGACCGTTGGCGCCAACAATCCCGCCAGTATTTAACGGTATCGCGTGGTATACAAGCAACCCCATGACCCACAGTTTGCAGACAATGGCGGCAGAGTTTAACGTCGAAATGTCGTGCTTTGCAAACGTTGTCACGCTGCTGGCTCCCCGAGAACATTTCATCTGTAAGACAGACATGCTCTACCCCCCACGTACTCAACTGTTGTGAACGCTTTATTATTCTTGTAGCTATTAGTGGCAACTTACTCTAAACTGTAAAAAGTGCAAGACAATGAGCATAACTAACAAAAAGAATCCGATTGTTCAGAAATACGAGTTAAACAATACAGTTATTGATATGGTCGATTCTATTAAATATTTGGGAGTAACAGTACAAAGGAACATGAAATGGGACATACACATTAATTCTTTAGTAGGTAGAGCAAATTCTAGGCTGCGATTCATAGGTCGAATCTTGAAAAATTGTAGTGAACAAACAAAGGAGATAGCGTACAAATCTCTTGTGCGTCCACATTTGGACTATTGTTGTGCCATTTGGGACCCGTTTCGTAAGGGATTGATCGAAAGTATAGAGAAAGTACAGAGAAGAGCCGCTCGATTCGTGACCGCTTGCTACAGTCCTGATGAAAGCGTCACAGAACTGATTAGTAGATTAGGTTGGGAGTCTCTGGTAGATAGACGACACACGTTTCGTTTAAACTTATTGGTAAACATGCGTACTCCCACTTTCACTTTTGAGTGTATTGAAATACTTCTTCCACCAACCTATTTGAGTCGGAAGGACAGGAAAGATAAAATTAGAGAAATAAGGTGCCGGACTGATTCTTATATGAATTCTTTTTTCCCTCGTACCATTAGGGATTGGAATGCACAGCAAAGAGATTAGCTTTGGTGCTGAGCACCCTCTGCCACCCACAATTTTGTGAATTGCAGAGTATATATGTAGATATAGATGTAGATGTATTAGCGATTCGAATCTGACGTATTTTGTAACATAAGAAAGTTCTACCGCCCATCACCATACTTAACAAGCGAATGGATGTTTCCACGTCAAATTTGTGTTTATATAACAATATAACAATTTTTACATACTTCGACTGTGATACAAATGGAACTTCCACTAAATTAATGATGTCAAAATTGGGGAACCAATGAAATTAAAAATATATTAGGAATCCTAAAACCTTATGCTATAGCGCGTGATATTGGTTTGGTTCCTGGTCCAGGTCTCATTCAGCACGATAAATACAGAACTACTTCCATCCGTATAAAATACGGTAACTTAAGTAACTCAGAGATTATCAAATCAGCTTAAATAATTTTTAAAAAAAATCATCGCGATTAATTTGTAGAAAAATGTTTCAGTTGTCTGGTTCTATCTGAATTTCGACGAAACCATAACTTCTAGTATTATTGCTGTTCAAAATTCATAGATGCTATTACCCCCGTACGAATACATCCATTATACTGAGATCTAAATTTGACCTACTTGAAATATTTATATATATCTGAATAGTGTCATCAGAAATAAAAGCAACTAATAATTAATATATTATATTTAAACGCATACCATACCTTTAATTCAGCGTTTCGTCAAATCTTTTCTTCGAGTACATTATAACCTACATCGAATATAATATCTTGTACGACCGTCAAAAATTACGTTTTGAATGCAGCATTTTAGCAGTTCGTTTCTTCGCTATGTACAATTTTCATCAAATAACACTCATACCGTTGAAAATGATGTAATGTAGATATTTATTAGCTTATTGTAACAACGGTGTCGCTCTACAGAGAGTATCAGAAAAATCTACATCGAAAGAATTTTAATTAAGAAAAAGCAGCTAATATGTAGATTGTTACGAAATACATACTTTTCTTCTAGTATGTTGGCAGCTCATTCACTCGTGGATTCGTCGCAAAATAGAACTGCTATTAAATATCGCGCATAACCTCGAACATCTCCGGTCGTTGTTGGTTGGGCAGCGGAGGCGGTGAGCCTGACGTCAGAGTGTGACAGACAACGCTCCTCGAGGATTCTTCGCAAAATAGAACTGCTATTAAACATCGCGCATAACCTCGAACATCTCCGGTCGTTGTTGGTTGGGCAGCGGAGGCGGTGAGCCTGACGTCAGAGTGTGACAGACAACGCTACACCGTGACCGAAATT
The DNA here is from genome assembly GCA_031002005.1 of Vandiemenella viatica. Classification (NCBI taxonomy): domain Eukaryota; kingdom Metazoa; phylum Arthropoda; class Insecta; order Orthoptera; family Morabidae; genus Vandiemenella; species Vandiemenella viatica. Next base: position 143,909,819 of record CM061918.1, on the reverse strand, counting down.
AGCGTTCTGTAGCAGACAAACGAAACAAGAAGTTTGCAGTTGCAACGGATATAATGCCAGTATTTATTCAGAAATATGTGTAAAACAGTTATTTATAATTGTGAAATAGTAGATCTGTAACATGCATAAAGTACTTTTCCACATCGCCATGTAAATACCATCACTGACGATGCCCCACACCGTAAGGGCGAAACGCGTATGGAAATAAAGAAAACAGTAACATCAACAGTTATTTCCAGACGGAATTTTGATTTATAATCTATGTAGCGTTTTATAGTTATAGATACTGATTTTTCCCGCTTGCAGGCTGTTTCCTTTGTTCCTTCTTCCTGGTGTCACTGCCTTCACAGGACGCCTCCAAGCTCCTGATTAACGCCGACGTGGCGGGGGATCCCATTATTTTTTCTCGTTAGTAGCAGTTGGTAATACTGCGCCGGTAATCAGATCAGCATCCACCCCCGCGTCTCCAGTCCACCCCCTGGCCGGGTAGGTATTGTAGTCAGATTTAAGCTTTGGGGGATGTTCACCCTCGGGCTGGGGAAAACGATAGAAAAGCCGCCACGAAACAGGAGGGTAGCTACGGTGTTTATACTCTCGCAGTGACTCAGTCTCGTTGACTGTGTGCGGTGAAAGAGATAAGTTAGAAGTAAACCCAAAGTCAAATATTTCTGATCTGATTGTTTGTAGCATCAGAGTAGACAAAAAGGGTGAAAATATTTATAAATCACTTTCTTTTACAGTACAATCCAGATAAATCTAGGGGATTTTTATTTATGTTTGTTTGCAGCAGTGTAGTCATCAAAATTGAAACAAATTTCGATACAATACAAACCTAGAAACATTTTATTTCTTACTGTTTGCAGCACTGCAGTCGAGAAAAAACAAGGTAGTTTTCTAATCGGCTATACACAGAGTAATGGCGACATGACTAGTGTAATTTCGTCGCTGGGTGTTTACAGCACTGCAGTCGTCATTCGTATGTCCCGTGCGCGCACATTAGCTCAGGCGGTTGCGCAGCCGATGTGGTTTGTAGCGGCGGAGCAAAAACTGATCCGCGGGGTAACGTGGCAGTTAAAGATGGCCGCCGCGCATAATGAGCGCGCTCTACTGTTTTATGCGATCGGAAAAGCAATTTGCAGCTCAGGCCGATAGTAATTTGCGGCGCCAATGTTGTCAGACTGCGTACGTGCCGCAACATCGCAACAAAACGTAGCGTTATGTCAGTTGAGCCAACACAACAGCCTCTCGCAGACCCTATATTACACGTTCAAGCTATCGTTAATTGCTTATATAGCAAGTTTAGTTCCATTTTTCCTGAAGCTACCCACTATTTCCATTTTGAAGGAGTTTGTTCGAGGTTTGATTCGTAGATTATGGGTTTACAGGGAACATTGTTTATCAAGAGCACAAGATTTCCGCTGGCACAAATAATTTTTACGAGGCCGAGAACACGTTGAAGATCAACCTCGCTCAGGGAGACCTTCAACTTCAAAAACTGAAGAAAACGTACAGCGTGTGAGGGCTCTTGTGTGATTATACCTCCAGGGCAAACTGTCAACCAAGAGTTTTACAGAGGTGTCCTTGAAAGGCTCAGGAAAAGAGTGATTCGTGTGAAGGCCCGTTCCCACGATCCCTTGGAACGAAGGCGAGATGGGACGGGACGAATACTCGACCACACACCATGGGAACAGGGCCGCCTCTGCTAGCGGAGACGAGACGCAGCTACCCACTCTGAGTCGGTAAACATCACAGGCGTGTGTATCGGTGCGCTGTTGCCATCGGTTTGCAGCAGCGGTGCACACCCGTTCTGATGCTGTAATGTGTTCTGTGCCAAACGACACTAGGCAACGTGGTGCGGAGGTGGCGGCGAGGTAAGCTAGGACTAACCTGCGGCGCGTGCTCGTCCCTGCACTTCTGCTAATGAGGTCCCGTCCCGTCTCGCCTTCGTTACAAGGGATCGTGGGAATGCGCCTTGAGACAAGTGGATGCTTCATCATGACAATGCCCCGAGTCACACGGGTTTTTCCATCACTGAATTTTTGACCTCTAAGTGCATTCCTGTTGTTCCTCAACCCCCTTATTCACCTGATTTAAGTCCTTGTGATTTTTTCCTTTTCCCGCAATTGAAACAAGTCTTGAAAGGACGTCATTTTAAAAAATTCTGGAGAACATTCAAAAGACTGTGACCGACCAGTCAACAGCCCTACCAGTTGAAGCCTTCAGCGCTGCTACCAAAAGTGGGAAGAACGACTCCGCCGGTGTATAGCTGCCCAAGGGAACTACTTTGAAGGGGATAATTCTGTTGTCGTTGTAGTTTTTTTTTCTTTTTTTTTTAAACTTTGGTAAGTAAAAAATCGGTCTCATTACTTTTCCCACACACCTCGTATACCAACTAAATTAAATTGCAATACTTGGGATGAGATCGTTCTTTTGAATCTCTTAAAAGGGCGGTCGATGTTGGGGTAGTAGATAGTTTGCTGGTTATTTACATAGTCATATGAACGGTTCTGCATTATTCCCCACTTGTGCATCCATTGGGTGCTTCTACCGTGTCATGTTGATAAGCATTTCGTTGCATGAAATAGTAACTCGACGAACCATTTTTCACTTACGTTTGTGATACCCTGTTGATCTACAATACCATTACACAACAAGGCTCCGTCTATATCCAAAGATGCTAAGCGACTCACAAATGTTCCAGCGATTAAACTACTGACTGACAACTCAACTTTTAATTACCTTGCAACTCACTCACTCATCTATGCCGTTTGTTTATATAGACACTACAGAAATATTTTATTATTATTATTATTGTAGTTAAAATTGCAATGGAGCCCACGCTCTGGTGGCAGTTTCCCTACACACCTATCTTCCCACTTTCCTGCACCCACCTACATTTTCACTCTACAAATTTTAACTCTAAATTATTTAAACATTTTTGGTAAATTGTTCAACATTTCTCTTGGTAACATTCCAATCCCTGACACCCTTACCTAAAAAAACAGAATCTTCCTACACGCCTCATCATCAATATGCACCTTGTCCACTCCCATGATCCTCTTCAGCCCCCTCCTGTCTTGCAATGAATCCCATTCCAGCTCCTTTATCATATCTGTTACTGATTGCGTTCTGCGATAATTTCCAGAAACAAATCTAGCAGCCCTTTTTTGCATCCTCTCCATGTCCTGTATTTATATTCAAAATGTGGGTCCCATACTACACAACCATATTCAAGCAATGGTCTGACCAAAGTTTTGTAACTAAATTCCTTTACTTCTCTCCTACATCCCCTCATCACTCTCTCCAACAAGTGCAGAATTTTGAAACCTTTTCCTACCACCTGTCCAAGTATCCTGCCCAGTTATGCTTGTTATCAAATGTAATGCCAAGGTATTTACATTTCAAGTCTTCAACAAGTAATTGTTTCCCCACCTTATAATCATAATCAACCATTAGTTTTTTGTTTGTGTATCCAATAAGCTGACTCTTCTTTGCATTTATCTTCGTCCAATGTTTACCAACCCAACTAGATATCCTGTCCAGATCAACCTGCAGCTGTTTACAGTCCTCTACCATTTTGATCCTTTTATATAGCATTATGTCATCTGCAAACAATCTAATTTCAGATAGTAAACAATCAACACAATTATTCATTAGAATAATGAATAGCAATGGTCCCAATACGCTACCCTGTGGCACACACATTTTTACTTCCACTTCTTTTGATACTACATTTCCTACGCCGACTTTCTGTTTTCTACCTTTCAAAAATTCTTCTACCCAGCAAATCACTTTCCCATCCACACCGATAGTTTTTACATTATTTATTACCATTTTATGGCTCAGTCGGTCAAAAGCCTTTGAAAGATCTAATGCTACACTATCAATTTGGCCTCCCTTGTCCATTTAATCCGAAATATCTTGCACATATCACACCAACTGGGATTCGCATGAAAATGCTTGCCTAAAGCCATGTGTTCGTTATCATCGTGAAATTAGTGTGCAGTGAACTTTCTAATCAGCTTCTGCCTAGAGCAGAGAGTTGTGTGTTCCAGTTCTTCTGAATCTAACTCATTCAACATCGTACTTACGAACATCGCACTTACGCTTTCTCTCCTCCTGAATGCAATTGTCACGAATCGGGTGGCTCTTCTTTGGAACTTCTCCAATGCCTCCATTAACCCTTTTTCATAGGAGCCACACACAGAAAGATTATATTCCAAGCGAGGTCGCACCAGTGCTCTGTATGTAATTGGTTTAATTTCCGGCGTACACTTGTTTCCGGAATAACGCAAAGAAAGCCGCCCGTTGTTGCTCGAATTCTAACAATAGTTTAACAATTAAATCCAATAAAAAAATAAAAAAATCGTAGAAAATCACTCGTAATCATTAGAAAACACCTTGCAATTAAAGTTAATACTGTTTGCATGCATTTACACACAAAATTATCTACATAAAGCAGACCAAATCGTCGCAAATTGTCCTCCAAACATCGTATCTCACATGAATACTTACAATTACAAACTTTTAATTAATGTTTCTTACAAAACACTATTCTTGATCATATTACATCTCATTTATACAATTTTTGACCATAAAACAATGTTCATTTGCATCTAAATCTATACTCTGTAAATCACAAATATTGTGGGTGGCAGAGGGTGCTAAACACCAATCATAATTCTGTGCATTCCAATCCCGAACAGAACGAGGAAAGAAGGAATACATAAATGTATTAGTACGGCATCTTATCCCCCCTGTCATTGCGACCTAAATAGGTTGGCGGAAGAAGCATTTCGTTGCACTCGTAACTTAAAGATTTTCACATATTCTCCAATAAATTGAAACGAAAACGACGTCGTCTGTCCGCCAAACAATCCCAGCACAACCCACGTATCAGCTCTGTGACACTTACGTAAGGACTGTAACTAGCGGTCACGAATCGAGCGGCTCTCCTCTGTACTTTCTCTAACGAGTCAATCAATCCCTTGCGATACGGATCCCAAACTCCACAACAGTAATCCAGATGCGGACGCACTAGTGTTTTGTACGCTATTTTCTTTGTATGAGCATTACAACTTCTCGAAATACGACCTACATTTGGTAATCTAGAATTAGCTTTACCTACGACGGAAGTTATGTGCAGGTCCTATTTCATGTTGCTTTGTACTATTACGCCTAGGTATTTCATGGAATCAACCGCCATGACGTATATACAAAAATTTACAGTTAATCACAAGAAAAATTTGCAAATCAACAATTAATTATCTTACTATACATACTGGGATAGTTCCTCAAAATAGCCCATGGGGGCCTCCTGCAATATCCTGTATATCCCTTCCGATGCACAAACGGTTACGCATTAGGATAGGTGCAATGTACCCTCCACCACCATCTTTTAGAAATTCGCGGAGTAATATTAATAGTAGTAATTCTGGTATTCATGTTAATTAATTAGAAGAAAAGTCGAAAGACAGAAAATTAGGTAGGAATTGAAGTCCAACGTTACAGAATGTTGCCTCTAACTTTTCCATTGGCTCCAGAAGTAATCCCTCACCCAGGAAAAAATAAAATATGCTTTTTATCTGACAGTAAAGTAGCATTTCGGCGTAGCAAATAAATATGACAAAAAAAGGGGAAAGTGGTATTATATGATTGAAACGCAACATTCTACAGTCAGACTAGGAGGGCAAGAACTCCTGCGACGATGATAAATGTGCGGTTTCACTTGATGGGGGGAGCGGTGCAGAATGGAGGAGGGGTTGATATTACTTTCTCCGAGGTTGGCGGCAGTGGTTTTCATCTCTCAGCTCTCCGTCATACATCTCCCGGGAGGTCCCGCGGGACTCGAGTCGGTCGGCGGGAGGGAGCGGGATAAAAAGCATCCCCGGTCCTGGAACACGGGAATGCTCTCCGGCGCGGCGGCGGGAACTGCGCTTTCCCTAAAGTCGCGTCTCGCTGTGTCCCTTAATTAAAACGAACGGACATTCCCCAGCGCTGCGCCTAGTGGAAGGCTACCACAGCGACGCTGCTGTTCCGCGGGGCACTACACATTCCAGGCGACTACCCACATTTTCTGACCTAATAATGGTTGATCGAAGTTATAAATTAAAAGTCTGTTTTCATTTTCAGTCTAGCCTACCTATTCCAAAGAAGTTTTACCTCCATTTTCCTCTCAATGAAGTTTTTATCCCTGAAGGTTTGTAAATCTGTGACGCCCGTGAACACATTGATTCATCATTTGATGCCATCAGAAATTATTAGCAACTAGGAATATTTCTGGCAATGAAGAGAGAAATTCCGGGCAGACCAAATCATCCCGGAACATGGCGTCCGATTGAAAATCTCCTCGTTACAATCTGCTAATTAACTATTAACAATTTTTCACGAAATGTTTCGCCTTGTACGATCAACGAGGGATCATGCTATCTAATACGTTGTCTATACGTTGATGACGATAAGTAAACTTTTTTTATACTAAAATTTGTAACTTCTCCAAGATGAAATTATTTGTGGTAAATCAATAATGGAAGAATCTTTTATAAACAGAAAAAGTTCGACAAAACAAATAATTAAATTATTTTTCATTTCCCTTATATAGGTTAACAATATTCACTGTATGGTATCTGACTGTATCAAATAATTATATTATCCTTAACAATACGCAATATACTTCAGTTCTTACGTACAGTATTTCCCATATCTCATTGAGTTACCAAGTAATTTGTACATAAATCGGAAAAAATGACATCATTCTTTGCATTTAATCTAATAAAGTGTACATTGTTGGGTCAATACATAAAGTCTATTCACTGATGGGCTAAAAAATTATGTCCATTTGCTTAATACTGTGTTGATTGACCTTCTGAACCCAATACAGCAGCTATTCGTGTGCTTCGAAACACTTGTCTTGCCCCAGCATTGTACTCTGCTGTCAGATCTGCCACAGATCGCCGCCTATCCTGCTATACAAAGCGGGCAAGCCTCCGACCTCCACGTTCTGTGATGAGGCGTGGACGTCCACCACCTTGTCGCCTACTCGTGGTTTCCATTAGTGATATGCCAGATATCCGTATCCATATCCGTATCCGCGGATATCCGAGGGGAAAAAAGATGTGTATCCGTATCCGTATCCGTTACTTTTTTTAGCGGATCTTTAACGGATCTTTTGTAAATAATTTCTTCAAACACGTATATAAATTTTTTTAAATAGGTAACAATGAAATACTATTAACTTCAATTCCAATTACTTTGTATTTGTTAAAATCTCATATCTGGCACATTTATATTGCAAAAATTGATTATTTAAACATTTATTTTACTAGGTTATCAAAGGTAACTGGTAACTTGCGACTGTAGTAAATTTTAAGGTATTATTTTAACCAACTTCATGGTGAGATCAGACCTCTAATATTTGTGATTTGCTAGCTGAAATTGTTATTTAGGTACTGTTAAAGTGTTTACATCACATAAAACAATCACTTTTAAAGAAACTTAAAAAAAAATGTTATATTTAAAATTAAGTTTGGTAGATTGTACTTCAAAAAGATAACTTGGCAGTTTTGTCAGCCAAAAGTCTATTGCGATGACGATCATAAATAATTCCTGCTGCACTGCAAAACTGCTCACTTGGAACGCTTGTTGCAGGTGATGATAAATACGTGCGACCCATGTGTCATAGACTTACAAATTTTTTACTGTTATTGCTAACAGCTTTTTAAGAACCAGGTCCATCTGATGGGCTGTACACTCAATATTATCTACGTCAGATAAAGTGCAGACACGCTTCATGTTGGATCCGCCATTTCTTACCATGAAGTGCACATTCTGTTTGGGATTCTCTACTCTTCAAACAAACTTTGAAATATTGCCGAAATCTCCGCTTTTAAAGCTATATTTTTTCCTACAAAATATTTTGTAATGTTAAGGATAACAATTAAACACTTGACCAAAAGGCCTACCAGATATATGATGTGAAGGAAAAATTCTCAAAATCCTTCAACACGTTCTTTATTTTCGGTAGTAAAGTTCGCTGCAAATAAATTACGTAAAATATTTCCTGCCTTTTAGAACATAATTTGCAACAACATGATCCATCAATCGTCGGAACCTAAAATCTTCTACTTGTTGAAAAGGTAATCCAGATAAAGCTATCATTTCTGCAATTAAATAGTTAATTTTTATTTTGCAAACGTTCCACATTTTGACTTTTTCTATGTATTCGTTAAAAATGTTTTTCTAAATTCTCTTTTTACCGTTTTTAAAGACGTTCCCTGCTGAATGTGTTCACCGTCTATCTTCTTAGCGGACTTTTACGAATAACTAATATTTTTGTGGGTGTTTCGTCTGAAAGTCATTTTGTAACGAAGTTGTACCTTTATGTCAATACATTCATTCATAAAATTTGCATTTAGCAGATTCGTCATTTACTATTGTAAAATATTTCCGTATTACTACTATTCTTTTTTTGTAGAAATTGTATTTATTTTAATTTAATTTCCAACTTCCCAACAAACACAAGTATATGTAATCTACGCTATCCTATGTCATCTTAAAATATAAACACGCACAGTGCAAGGTCAAAACACGTCGCGTATGCTGGATGTTCGTTGATAATAGATCGTAGCTGACGACTTTTTCACTGTCGGTCCAAGTTGAGAAAGTTGAGATCCGTATCCATATCCCTATTCGCGGATCTAGACACAAATGATCCGTATCTGTATCCGTATCCGCGGATATGCATTTTTGACGATCCGGCACATCAATAATTTCCATAGATGCTCACTACAGTAGCACGCGAACAGCCAACCAGGCTCGCCATTTCCGAGATACACTAAAAAACAGATCTGTGAAAGAACTAAAATTACATGGAGTGCTGTTCCTTCTGAAGATTATCAATACATCTTCACTGATGATATCCTACACCGTAAGGGCGAAATGTGTTTGAGAAATAAAAAAATAATTACCACAACAATGTTTGTAGACGGTATTTTATTTTTTTAAATCTATTGATCAGCAACTGCATAAAAATGACTTACATCAACATAAATATACTTTCCGATGTTTGATTCTCTTTGTTGGCGGCATCAATCACAAATATTTATCAGAAGATAAACTGTAAACTCAGAGGAAGCAAAAATTTCCGTGAACGTTATAAAAATTCTCTTTCCTTCATATTTTTACTTCTCATATTTATATACTTTCTTTATTTACCATTCAATTAATAAATATTCAGTTTAACATTTTTATTTCTTGTCACTACAACTTAACAGAATATTCTCTCTTCTTCTATCTCCGCCAAAGATCTTCCTCTTGTACTGTTTATCGTCCAGAGATTTTCATGTACTTTGTTCATCTGGTAATTGGATTTCTTTGACATAATACTTAAGAAATAATAATAACACGACATAAAGCATTTTTCAACAACATACATCTATAATCAGCTTTACATAAATCAGAAACCAAATAGTGATTAGAAAATACCACTATCAATAAACACTTCCCATTGAAATAATATAAAAAATGAAACATTAATTACTAAACCTAAGAGGCTGTGTATCCTTACAACGTTCACACGAATAACAATTCCGCAGACATTAAGAAGAAAATGTGGAGCTACTGTATTTCTTAAAGTCTTTGAGCTGTGGACAGTAAACTATACTGCCGTTGCGATCACGCGGCTAGCTCTTCTGTTTTTATCTCTGATAACGGTCCAATCCGATAACTCTCCCACATAGCGAATAACCGCAATGTCGGGGCTTAAATCGCAATCAAGCATTAATTGTTTTAAAAGTGTGCTGCTAAATTGTTAAATAAAATCGCATCCTGCTTTAAAAACTCATTATCAGCGCTAATAGGCTTAGATTTAAATCGCCAACAATATATTAATGGACATTTAATTATTGTTGGATAAAATAAACGTGTTAAAATCGCAGAAATCAGATTCGTTGGTGAATTATGGAATCAGGAACAAGTGGTAATAATATTACCTGATTAAATACTGGAGCTTAATTTTTTTTGGCAATGTTATTACGAAATTTAGCTTACAGCTTAAATTTTTGTTCGCGAAAGACTTTAGGAGGCTACGAAACATTTGTCAACAATGAAATAATGGTGCTAACCTATTGTAATTTGAATTGACTACTTGGATATAATATCTTCATTAATTTGTAAACTCAAATTTTACGGAAATAAAATTAAAAGTGCCGAAATACCAAATAGAAACGAAAATTGCAAATAGTTGCCACAAATATTGTCGATACAGGGTTCATATTAACCTGAACTGTTTTGTGTTATTCCTAGCGATCAAAAGTTGAAACTATGAATAGCATACGCGCAATACGTCATACTTGTAGCTACAGATATACTAAATAATAATAATTCCGTGTGGTCGTAATGACCTGGTGACAGGGTTTCTAATGTCTTGACTTTGCCGCCTTAACCTAACCCGGTAGTGCTACCAGGTACAGGGGACCTACAAATATACTAAATAATAATTCCGTGTGGTCGTAATGTCCTGGTGACAGGGTTTCTATTGGATGCGCATTCCGTCCCTGTCTTAGCCGCCTTAACCTAGCCCGGTAGTGCTACCAGGTACAGGGGACCTACAGATATACTAAATAATAATAATTCCGTGTGGTCGTAATGACCTGGTGACAGGGTTTCTAATGTCTTGTCTTTGCCGCCTTAACCTAACCCGGTAGTGCTACCAGGTACAGGGGACCTACAAATATACTAAATAATAATAATTCCGTGTGGTCGTAATGTCCTGGTGACAGGGTTTCTATTGGATGCGCATTCCGTCCCTGTCTTAGCCGCCTTAACCTAGCCCGGTAGTGCTACCAGGTACAGGGGACCTACAGATATACTAAATAATAATAATTCCGTGTGGTCGTAATGACCTGGTGACAGGGTTTCTAATGTCTTGTCTTTGCCGCCTTAACCTAACCCGGTAGTGCTACCAGGTACAGGGGACCTACAAATATACTAAATAATAATAATTCCGTGTGGTCGTAATGTCCTGGTGACAGGGTTTCTATTGGATGCGCATTCCGTCCCTGTCTTAGCCGCCTTAACCTAGCCCGGTAGTGCTACCAGGTACAGGGGACCTACAGATATACTAAATAATAATAATTCCGTGTGGTCGTAATGACCTGGTGACAGGGTTTCTAATGTCTTGTCTTTGCCGCCTTAACCTAACCCGGTAGTGCTACCAGGTACAGGGGACCTACAAATATACTAAATAATAATAATTCCGTGTGGTCGTAATGTCCTGGTGACAGGGTTTCTATTGGCTGCGCATTCCGTCCCTGTCTTAGCCGCCTTAACCTAGCCCGGTAGTGCTACCAGGTACAGGGGACCTACAGATATACTAAATAATAATAATTCCGTGTGGTCGTAATGACCTGGTGACAGGGTTTCTATTGACTGCGCATTCCGCCCCTGTCTTAGCCACCTTAACCTAACCCGGTAGTGCTACCAGGTACAGGGGACCTACAGATATACTAAACAATAATAATTCCGTGTGGTCGTAATGACCTGATGACAGGGTTTCTATTGGCTGCTCATTCCGCCCCTGTCTTAGCCACCTTAACCTAACCCGGTAGTGCTACCAGGTACAGGGGACCTACAGATATACTAAACAATAATAATTCCGTGTGGTCGTAATGACCTGGTGACAGGGTTTCTATTGGCTGCTTATTCCGCCCCTGTCTTAGCCGCCTTAACCTAACCCGGTAGTGCTACCAGGTACAGGGGACCTACAGATATACTAAACAATAATAATTCCGTGTGGTCGTAATGACCTGGTGACAGGGTTTCTATTGGCTGAGCATTCCTACCCTGTCTTAGCCACCTTAACCTAACCCGGTAGTGCTACCAGGTACAGGGGACCTACAGATATACTAAACAATAATAATTCCGTGTGGTCGTAATGACCTGGTGACAGGGTTTCTATTGGCTGCTTATTCCGCCCCTGTCTTAGCCGCCTTAACCTAACCCGGTAGTGCTACCAGGTACAGGGGACCTACAAATATACTAAATAATAATAATTCCGTGTGGTCGTAATGACCTGATGACAGGGTTTCTATTGGCTGCTCATTCCGCCCCTGTCTTAGCCACCTTAACCTAACCCGGTAGTGCTACCAGGTACAGGGGACCTACAGATATACTAAACAATAATAATTCCGTGTGGTCGTAATGACCTGGTGACAGGGTTTCTATTGGCTGCTTATTCCGCCCCTGTCTTAGCCACCTTAACCTAACCCGGTAGTGCTACCAGGTACAGGGGACCTACAGATATACTAAACAATAATAATTCCGTGTGGTCGTAATGACCTGATGACAGGGTTTGTATTGGCTGCTCATTCCGCCCCTGTCTTAGCCACCTTAACCTAACCCGGTAGTGCTACCAGGTACAGGGGACCTACAGATATACTAAACAATAATAATTCCGTGTGGTCGTAATGACCTGATGACAGGGTTTCTATTGGCTGCTCATTCCGCCCCTGTCTTAGCCACCTTAACCTAACCCGGTAGTGCTACCAGGTACAGGGGACCTACAGATATACTAAACAATAATAATTCCGTGTGGTCGTAATGACCTGATGACAGGGTTTCTATTGGCTGCTCATTCCGCCCCTGTCTTAGCCACCTTAACCTAACCCGGTAGTGCTACCAGGTACAGGGGACCTACAGATATACTAAACAATAATAATTCCGTGTGGTCGTAATGACCTGATGACAGGGTTTGTATTGGCTGCTCATTCCGCCCCTGTCTTAGCCACCTTAACCTAACCCGGTAGTGCTACCAGGTACAGGGGACCTACAGATATACTAAACAATAATAATTCCGTGTGGTCGTAATGACCTGGTGACAGGGTTTCTATTGGCTGCTTATTCCGCCCCTGTCTTAGCCGCCTTAACCTAACCCGGTAGTGCTACCAGGTACAGGGGACCTACAAATATACTAAATAATAATAATTCCGTGTGGTCGTAATGACCTGATGACAGGGTTTCTATTGGCTGCTCATTCCGCCCCTGTCTTAGCCACCTTAACCTAACCCGGTAGTGCTACCAGGTACAGGGGACCTACAGATATACTAAACAATAATAATTCCGTGTGGTCGTAATGACCTGGTGACAGGGTTTCTATTGGCTGCGCATTCCGTCCCTGTCTTAGCCGCCTTAACCTAGCCCGGTAGTGCTACCAGGTACAGGGGACCTACAGATATACTAAACAATAATAATTCCGTGTGGTCGTAATGACCTGGTGACAGGGTTTCTATTGGCTGCGCATTCCGTCCCTGTCTTAGCCGCCTTAACCTAGCCCGGTAGTGCTACCAGGTACAGGGGACCTACAGATATACTAAACAATAATAATTCCGTGTGGTCGTAATGACCTGATGACAGGGTTTCTATTGGCTGCTCATTCCGCCCCTGTCTTAGCCACCTTAACCTAACCCGGTAGTGCTACCAGGTACAGGGGACCTACAGATATACTAAACAATAATAATTCCGTGTGGTCGTAATGACCTGATGACAGGGTTTCTATTGGCTGCTCATTCCGCCCCTGTCTTAGCCACCTTAACCTAACCCGGTAGTGCTACCAGGTACAGGGGACCTACAGATATACTAAACAATAATAATTCCGTGTGGTCGTAATGACCTGGTGACAGGGTTTCTATTGGCTGCGCATTCCGTCCCTGTCTTAGCCGCCTTAACCTAACCCGGTAGTGCTACCAGGTACAGGGGACCTACAGATATACTAAACAATAATAATTCCGTGTGGTCGTAATGACCTGGTGACAGGGTTTCTATTGGCTGCGCATTCCGTCCCTGTCTTAGCCGCCTTAACCTAACCCGGTAGTGCTACCAGGTACAGGGGACCTACAGATATACTAAACAATAATAATTCCGTGTGGTCGTAATGTCCTGGTGACAGGGTTTCTATTGGCTGCTTATTCCGCCCCTGTCTTAGCCGCCTTAACCTAGCCCGGTAGTGCTACCAGGTACAGGGGACCTACAGATATACTAAACAATAATAATTCCGTGTGGTCGTAATGTCCTGGTGACAGGGTTTCTATTGGCTGCGCATTCCGCCCCTGTCTTAGCCGCCTTAACCTAACCCGGTAGTGCTACCAGGTACAGGGGACCTACAGTTTAACCCGAAATCTGAACCACGGAAGTGTTCTGGTGTACTTCACATTACACAGCAAGCTGTGCCAGAGGTGAAGGTCGGGTTAAGCGTCTGTGGAAATCCCCGCCGAGACAGGGACTCGAACCGGGGACCTTTCGTTTCCCAGTCAGACGCCTTAACCACTGAGCCACCAGACCGCAACAGTGTACCGTTACATCAGCATGTCGGTGACGCGAACTGATAAGATTTTTACCGATCCCAAAATCGCTCAGACGCACCTAAAGAAGTTTTCACTTCAAACATTTCCTCAAAGTCTTGCGTAAATATTCATCTCTTTCGTTCATCTTATAATCTGGTACTTGAGTACAGCGAAAACAATCGATTCGTTGTATCGATTCAACAGAGGTGCGTAGTTATAATGAAACGGTACTAATTTTTTGCTATCCGTAATTTTCAACTGACCTTTTCAGATTTGAGTAATGCTGGAACGCGGGAACATATTACACCGAAGGAATCGGCCAGTATTCCAAACATATTTGTGTCAATTTTTCTGCGCTTCTGTGACGTCATATTTGCGAGCTCGTATGTCGGTATTTTTGGTTTGAGTAGGTAACCGGTACGAAAATTTGCGCAACTGCTGTTTCGTCAGCTGAAATAGTTACGCAGCAAAACACACTTTACGAGACAATCGAAAACGATGAAATTTTTACCGCGCCGAAAAAAAAAATATTCCGTAAAGATCTTTACTCCCGAAAAGACACACAGTTTATCCACATGTCTGTGGTATGTCGTGTTGCTATCTAGCGCTACTGAGATTACTAGCGACCCCAGTGAAGTCTAGCACATTGGATCTCAACTATCTCGTTTTTTTTTTTTTTTTTAGCAATGATTGTTTATCTGTCAACTGAAATACCTAGCGGTAAGGCGATAACGACCCATGAGAAAATGTGGTATTTCTATCTACCGGTAAAGCGATTTCACTTTATCGACACCAGCTTTACTGCGAACTACCACATACCCGTGACCTTTATTGTTCCTAATTTTGACGTTTACGGGTCGAATTTGGAAAAATTCCTTTCTCAATTAATGACGTTACTAAAGTGGGTACCTTAATCTTTAAAATGATACCTCATTTACCTATTTCGGTCAAGTATGAAGGGAGAAAGATGGGACATCACAAAATAAATCACATTTTTTGTGATTTGTGTGGACTTTTCTGCAAAACGTGAGTGAGGAACTTAAACGCCTTATCGCAGCAGTTAACCCAAATTTCAGTAGTTGGGAACAATTTTTGAGAAGTGGCGAATGTCTCACAACCCCCGGAATCTTAGATAGAAATATTAATGATCTACGTTTTGCTCGAAAAAGATTTTGCACCCCTCGTTCCTTTGTTGAGTGATACCGCTGTTTTCTGCCTTCTAGTCTTTGTAAGGGAGCGTGCACAAACCACGTGGCTCGGTCCAGGGGGGGGGGGGAGGGGTTGGCTGGAAGGCTACGCTGGGCTACGTGGGGGGGGGGGGGGTTCCGAGCCAGGCCACGTAGCTTTCCTTTCATAACATTTTTGACAGTTAAAATGAGGAACAGAATACACAACAGCATGTGAATATTTATTTCCGTCAGTTAATTATCTCCTTACATAATTTACAATCGTCTGACAAGAGAAAACAGTAAAAAAATATCTTCTGGAATCAAAAGGAAAAAAGCTACGTGCTACGTGGGGGGGGGGGGGGGGGGGGGGCGGGGGTTCACAGTAGGCCAAAATAGAGCTACGTGGTTTGTGCACGATCCTAAGCAAAAATGACTGTTATGCAACATTGTTGTAGGCCATTTTTTCCGCAGCTGCTCAGTAAATTAAATAATAAAAATAACGCCAATGCATCTGTTTTAGTATGCGAAACTAAAACATTTTCATTGGCGTTATTTTTGTCATTTAATGACTGTTTTATTGCGAAATATAAAACTGAATCGTGTCACAACAGATTTTTTATGAAAAATTATGTTTTTTATCTTATGTATTTATGCCTCGTCGACGTCGAGGTCATTAGGGACGAGATGGGACTAGGGGTAAGGAACGGGAAGGAATTCAGTCATAGACTTTTGAAGGAAGCATCCCGGCATTCGCCTGGAGTGATTTGGGGAAACCATGGAAAACCCAAATCTGGATGCCCGGACGGGGATTCGAACCGCAGCAGAGGAAGTTAATTGATTACTTATTAGAAAAATCCAACACTTGTGGCGAATTTCAGCAAGTCAAAGATCTAGACTAAAACTGAGAAAATTTTAATTTTTCTTTCCTACGGCTTTTCCTCCTGGAAATATTTTCATCTCAGTTCCGACATGTTCAAGGTCTGGGCAATGAACTCTTAATCTCAGTACCCCCAATCAACTATGACCGTACCATTTGCATCATTCGTTGCAATGTTCCATTTAATGCCGTTGCTAATAATTCATTTGTTCTCAACTAGCTGTTAAACACCAACGCTTGAAATCAATAAAATCACGATGGCGCACAGCAATCAACCTTACAGAGTTCTCTTTCATCATCAACAACTCAATGGGAGCAGTCATCAGTAGCCAATAATCATCTAGTTGAGGATCCTCAAGGATTCGATCTCCCCAGGCGGCAGTGGAGAATCATCAACCGAATTCGAACAGGACAAGGCAGATGCGCCTACTTATTACACAAATGGGGCTGGGTGGATTCCGCAAATTGTGACTGTGGAGTCACCTTACAGACAATCAATCACATCGTTTACTACAAGGGAACAATAGCGGACATACACTATAATGTATGAGCTGGTGGTTTTTACATTTGTCCACTGCTTTAGTATTTATTGTTAAATATCATTATTATTGTTAAGAGAGATTTTTCTCAGCACACAGGTTTTACTCCAATATAACAATAAAAACTAGGAACCCAGAAGATTACTTCATCTTCTCAAAATATTTCTCCAGATATTTCGATCAAGTACATGTTCCTCTTTTGCACCAAATCTTCTCATTGCTGTTTGTCCTCTTTGGAGCCAGGTAAACACGGGCCGTCCCCTTTTACTCCTCCTTCCTTTAACTTCCCATACCTGTACTAGTTTTGGTATCATAGTGCCTTCCATCCTTCTTAGATGGCCATAACATTCCAATATTTTTCGTTCTATAACTTCATACATTTCTTCTTTCACTTCCATTAGCCTAATTGTTTCGGTATTCCTTACTTTTTCTTTTCTCGATATTCTAGATGATCTTCTCCAAAAATCCATTTCTAATGCTTTCAACTTCTTAGCATGACTTCTTGATTGTCCAGGTTTCTGATCCATATAGTACCTTCTATACTTTCCAATAATAACTTCAATATAATTATTTTTGTTCTATTCATGAGATTCTTGCTCCATAGAAGTAAATTAAGCATTCCGATTACTTTCCGGCCATTGGTAAATTTTTTTATTAATTTCCATGTTCGATTTTCCTTTTATTTACCAAACTGACGCAAATAGAAAAAATTATTTACCTTTTTATTTCCAAAACTCGTTCATTTCGTACTTTGTCTGTCCAATTAATTTTCAGCATTCTTCTATAGCACAACATCTCAAATGCTGCAATTTTCTTTCTTTCCGGTATTCCTAAAGTCCATGTTTCGCTACCGTAAAGTGCTGTGCTCCACACATAGAGCTTTAAAAAGTTCTTTCTAATTCCTATATCAATGTCTGAATCTAAAAGATTTCTCTATTTTCATGAAGGCTCTTTTTCCTAGTGCTATTCTGTTTTTAACATCATTCTTGCTTCGGCCGTCGGTTGTAATTTTGCTTCCCAAGTAACAGAATTCACTTACTTCTCCTATTGCATCCGATCCTGTTTTTATATTTAATCTACTAGTATTGGTATCGTTTCTGCTACATTTCATCACTTTTGTCTTTCTTTGATTCATATTCAGTCCAAAATCTTCCTTCAGTATTTTATTAATGCAATTCAGTAACTTCTCAATATCCTCAGCCTGTTCTGCTAACAAGAGAACGTCATCAGCAAATCGTAGCATACTAATTTTTTCTTCCTGAAAACTTATGCCACATGGAATTTTTTCTATTACTTTCTTTATTGCTTCTTTTACATACAAGTTGAATATTAACGGGGATAGACTACAACCTTGTCTCACACCATTTTTAACTGATGCCTGTCTCTCATAATTCCCTACTTTTATATACTGATTATATCACATTGAACACGCCGCCACTAGTGAAATGGTTGTAGTAGTACCGAATTGTTTGTTTCGTGCCATATATTGAACAATTTTTACTTACTTCCTCTTCATGGATAGGCCAAAAGCCTGCTCCGTCCTCAGTTTTCTGATTATCCCTTGATTGCTCTACCTATGTCCCTTCTACCTGGATGGTACTACAGGGCAAGCTTCGGAAATCTGTCACTACACATCCTTAGAACGTGGCCCTTCGAATTACTTCGCTTTTTGGGAAATTTTATCATTCATAGAAAAAATATTCAGTTTTTTTTTGTATTTTTCTTCATTCCATTTTCTATCTCTCGGGGAATATTTTTTTACTGGCCTTAGGAACATCAATTCGGATGGTTGGAATTTATTTTTGTGTTGTGTTTTATTTACCTACTAGCCTCAAGCCCGTCAAAAATGAAGGGATGAACGAAAAATTCTGGAAATCCGTTACTTTGCAGTTTGATAATTCCACGGAATTGTTGTTATATAATGCTCATAAACTTGATTTTGTAATGTTCCACGTATTTCGTTCGCAGTTTACATTCCAATACAGTTGTAAATTATACTGAATAATTGACGACAGAAGTATAGAAACGATGAAATTAATTAGGAACCCCATAAACGTTTTCTATACCACGTAATATCAGTTTTATTTCTGGTGCAGCACGATAGATATCGAATACTTCCATCAACATGAAGTAATAACTTCAGTAATATGGGGCTTATGAAAGCAGTTTAAATTGTTTATAAAACTGGTTTCAGAGTGAATCATGTTGAAACAAAATGTGTCAGTTGCGATTCTGTTAAACTTGCCCACAATCTCCACAAATACTGCTTTTGAAAATCATAGCTTCTATTACCCTTATATAAATAGTAAGAATTTATTCTAGAATAGCTTGTAAGGAGAGACGAATAAAAATCATTTTTAATGATATTTTTCGTGATATGAGTACCTTGTTCTGGTTAGATTATCGCAGTAATTAGCTAGCATTTTTTAAAAATAAATGCATTTTAATTTAAATGACGGAAAGTATGATATCAAAAACAGATAAATGTTATTTATTTGACTGATATATGTCAATTACGTACGTTTCGTGTTAACTTTCTCTGACTTTTTAATAAAACTAATTGTTTCTTATCTTCTTCTAATAAAATTCTCAGGTAATGTTTTAACCTAGTTTTTATAAACCGAGCGTGGTGGGGTGAACGGTTAACCTTCTGGCCTCGCATTCGGGAGGACGCGGGTTCGAATCCCCGTCTGGGCATCCAGATTTGGGTTTTCCTTGGTTTCCCCAAATCACTCCAGGCGGTTACCGGGATGGCCGAATTCCTTCCCCTTCCTTGTTCCCAGTCCCATCCCGCCTTGAATGACCTTAGCCGTCAGGGCCGGCGTTAGGGGAGGGGGGGGGGTTAAGCGGGTCAAATGTACCCGGGCCCGCCGGCTGATGGGGGGCCCCGATCAGCGGCTGCAGGGGCCGCAGACCTCGAAGCCAAGAATCCGCCTATTGTCACCCGGCTAGTTTGTGGAGCTAAAAAAAAAAATAAAAAAAAATAGTTCTTATAACTTATTATAATAATGTAGCGTAAACATTGATTACCATTCTCCTTACATGCATTTCTGCATCTAGTTGTGGTAAGCAAACAAAAAGCAACATCTAAATTTAAACTAAGGCACCATTGTAACTTTTTAACGTACGATCACCTGGCATTAATTTTTTTTTTTTATCCAGACTCTTTGTAAGTTTGCGGAGTTACTGTCACAACAAATAATTTTTTTATCTAGCATCGCAGCTATATTTTCTTTTAACAGTACAAGTAAAAATAAAACCAAATTATTTATTTGAAATTTACTCTTCCTTTTAACAATATAGCCTCAAAAGATGTCAGTACAGTTAATCGATCGAATTTTTATCTACATCTACATATATACTCTGCAATTCACAAAATTGTGTGAGGCAGAGGGTGCTCAGCACCAAAGCTAATCTCTTTGCTGTGCATTCCAATCCCTAATGGTACGAGGGAAAAAAGAATTCATATAAGAATCAGTCCGGAACCTTATTTCTCTAATTTTATCTTTCCTGTCCTTCCGACTCAAATAGGTTGGTGGAAGAAGTATTTCACTACACTCAAAAGTGAAAATGGGAGTACACATGTTTACCAATAAGTTTAAACGAAACGTGTGTCGTCTATCTACCGGAGACTCCCAACCTAATCAACTAATCAGTTCTGTGACGCTTTCATAAGAACTGTAGCAAGCGGTCACGAATCGAGCGGCTCTTCTCTGTACTTTCTCTATACTTTCGATCAACCCCTTACGAAACGGATCCCAAATGGCACAACAATAGTCCAAATGTGGACGCACAAGAGATTTGTACGCTATCTCCTTTGTTTGTTCATTAAAATTTTTCAAGATTCGACCTATGAATCGGAGCCTAGAATTTGCTCTACCTACTAACGAATTAATGTGTATGTCCCATTTCATATTCCTTTGTACTGTTACTCCCAAATATTTCATAGAATCGACCATATCAATAACTGTATTGTTTAACTTGTATTTCTGAACAATTGGATTCTTTTTGTTAGTTATGCTAATTGTCTTGCACTTTTTACAATTTAGAGTAAGTTGCCACTCAGCGCACCAAGCCAAAATAACATCCAGATCGCGCTGAATTTCTAAGCAATCGACCAAATTTCTTACTTCCCTATAAATAACCGCATCATCTGCAAACAATCTAAAAAGGCTTTTCAATTTGTCTCCGAGATCGTTTATAAAAATTAAGAAAAGAAGTGGTCCAATTATACTTCCTTGAGGTACACCCGATGTAACATCTAGATTAGAAGAACTTTCTCCTTCAACGACGACATACTGCGACCGACCAGTTAGAAAATCCTTTATCCATTCACAAAGCTGATCCGATATACCGTACGCTCGAAGCTTCGCTAAAAGGCGGTTGTGTGGCACAGAGTCAAAGGCTTTCTGGAAATCTAGAAAAATTGCATCTACTTGTGAACCTGCATCGATAACTTTCATTACGTCTGGTGTGAATAGGGCCTGCTGTGTTTCACATGATCTTTTCTTCCGAAATCCGTGTTGATTTGTTGTAAGAAAATTATTATCATGTAGAAAATTCATAATGTTCGAGCATATAAAATGCTCCATAACTCTACTGCAAACAGATGTTATAGATATGGGACGATAGTTTCCAGGATCACTTCGATCACCTTTTTTGAAAATCGGAGTTACTTGCGCGATTTTCCACTCTGAAGGTACTTTTCGCTCTTCTAATGATTTACTGAATATATCAGACAGAAATGGCCCGATTTCCGCCGCATACTCTGAAAATACTCTTACTGGAATTCAATTTTGATGATTAACCAAGCAGCCCCGTCGTGGCAGGCAGTGTAACTAACACTTCGGCCATCATCGTGACTCGCCGGAGATTGCCGATCAATGGAGGTGAGCGCGCAGTCTCCAGGCGACCCATCATTTTTTTTTTTTTTAAAGAGGATGTTTCTCTGCCTTATAGCAGAGACGGTACTACGATTTTTTTTACAAAATTTGAGTCTAATTTCGCTGTTTATCTTTCAGTGTTCGTTGAATTGCTCCATACATGTATTAAAAGGGGAAGTTTATTCACGGTAATTTCAATTTCAACATAGCTTAAATTTTCAATGAAGTCATGTGATTTTCATTACTAGAGGAGAAGGTTCAAAGACGGTCTAAGGTCTAAATTACTTTTTTTTTTACATATGGCTTTACGCCTCGTCGACATCGAGGTCATTAGAGGCGGAATGGGACTGTGGACAAGGAACGGAAAGGAATTCGGCCATGGCGTTGTTGAAGGAAGCATTCCGGCATTCGCCTGGAGTGATTTGGGGAAACCATGGAAAACTCCAAATCTGGATGCCCGGACGGGGATTCGAACCGGCGTCCTCCCGAATGCGAGACCGAATGCGAGGCTGACCCACCACGCTCGGTGTTATTGTCGAAATACGGGCTACTAACTGAAAGTGGGGGAAGGGGGTTGTGCGCAGGAATAACAATGGCACCAAAAGGAACATCAGGTGGTAGGAGAAGAGAAGTGAACAAATGAACTTGGTCTGTGACACACGTGACTTGGCGCAAATTGTTTTATCGAAAATTTAGCTTTTGATAAACTCAAAACTTTTCAAGGTATATAAACTTTAATTTCTCTCTTCAGTAAAGTAAATGGCTTTCTCCTTATCTCAAAGTACGTGACCTGAGCTTCATGCAGGGTTTCTGTAATGTTTGATTTGTTTGTTCTGTAATGGCTGCCCAGTCCATCAACTTGAAGTACTGCTTGGTCTAAAAACCGGGCTACCACTCGTGATCCAATAACGGGCTAGCTCTTGACCAGTAACCACCAAGATTTCAACACCCTGGATCAACGACCACTGCTCAAGCTTCATCGTCCGAAAGGGTTACTCCATATGATGTACCTTCATCCACACCGTAGCAAAGAAAATGCAATCGTGGTCGCAAGAGCTCCAAGTCTTGCATCATAACTGGATCTCTTTGCAGCGGATGATTGAAGAAAAGTGTGGACTGTACAGCATTGAACAACTGTCAGATGATTGAAAGTGTTATCAGGTGCCTCATCAAAGAAAAAGAATCCAAAATTGCCAAGGCAACCAAGAAGCCCACTACGTAAGCTCAGCAAAGAGTTGGACTCGGGAGAAGACAACATGGTCCCTTCTACTGATGACGACAATGGGGATGACGAGTTGGTGATCTCTCTGGAGGATAAACGTGGTGACGTCAATGCAGCATGTATTTTCAGTGATGGACTCTTTTCAGATGATGCCAGAGGTGAAGTGTGGATTCACTTCTACACGTGTCAATGTCGTTGGGCAGAGACTGAATGGGCTGGAATGGAAAATGAGGTATACATCTGTAACTTGCAAGTTAAAAAAATCAAAAAAAAAAAAAAAAATAAATAAAAAATAAATAAAAAAAAAAAAAAAAATCGAGTATTTGAACAAAATTTGGTGTTTTTTTTTTTTTAAATTTATCACGAAATAAATTTCCCTTGGGACCACCTCTTGAAAATCATTTCTTTTTTTTACATTTTTTTGATCCTTTGATTTTGGAAAATTAAAATTTGTTATTGAGGATTTGCACCCTCATATCACCTTCGTGATTGTTTATAGAAGTAAATGACATCACAATTATCGATATTGAATGATCAGGTAAATCAGTAGGACCAAAATAAAAGTGGTATTCCGTATTTGGACCTTTTCCTCTACTTTTCGATATCAGATTTTGACGGAACATAATTATTAATACATAAATTAACGCAAAGCAATTGAATTTTTTGTATTTATTGATCTCCCGTACGCGTTTCACTTCTTTTGCAGAAGCATCTTCAGCGGGTTTTTTCTGTTAATTACGCACAAAAGTTGTAAGCAGGTTATGTTGTGTTTGGTACAGTGGAATGAATTATTATCTAACTTATAATCTACTTACATTTTGTGGTCTATTGCATTTCTTTTTGCTCCATTCTCAGAATCAGTGCTTTTGCATTTTTGGTGAGAAGTGTCTTCATTATTCAGATCCACAACACTACACTTTATTGCACTGCACTATGTGTTTTTTCTTGCGAATGGTCGGTCTGTTTTGTTTACTAAATATCGAGTTTGTGTAGTTATGCGGTGTTGTTTTGTTTTTTCAGTCTTCCATTTTTTTGCGTTTTTTTTCAAATGCAAATGATTTCAGTAGTTTTTTTAGTGGTGTTTATATGTCCTTGTTTATTGTTGTTTTGCCTGTGTCGATGTTTCTACTTTATTTTAATTTCAGTGTGTTGTATAGTGTTGCGTGTGTGAGGTTTGTGTATTAATTTACTATTCGTTTTCGTTCTGTTAGTGCTTTTTGTATGTGATAGTTCTATTGGAATGTTAGTATTTGTGGTGGAACATAACTATATTTGCTGTCATATGTAACAGAGTATCTCTGATATCATGTTGTTGCTAATAGCTTCGAGTGAATCAGACTGTCACGTGTTTAATGATATCAATTCTTGATAAACACAAAAGAATTCAGATAAATAATGCGTATTAAGTCGAGTGCGTCATTATAAATTTAGATGATAATCGACAGTACCTTGAGCGATGAAGAGGTGAAGATATATTCGCTTTGACCCTCTTTGAGAAGAATCTCGGGGATGTGAAACAGTACACACACTTATTAATAGTATCAATTATACTATCAGAAATTGATAACTAGTCAATTACTTAAAAACTTGTTAGTATGAGAAGTTTCCACCGCAATTTATCCCTTGTTAGTTATTATAAACTAGTGCGAGCCACTGACTGCTTTTTTAATATCGTCACGGGTCTAGAATAGTTCCAATTTTTACGATGAAATATTATGACAGGTTGATCTGATCTGGCCAGATATAAGCTTGACCTGTGTCTCAGGATAAATAAAATCTCTTGAACTTGAAGAACTCAGAAGCATTAATAGAGGTAGGTATTAAACACGGACAGGAACGATCGCGTTATCGTACAACTGTTTCAAAGGTCATACACTCGAACTTGCTTAAATACGAACTTGACTTGTATTTGACCCTTAAAGTTCACTCTGCAAAACTAAAAAAAAAAATCCTGTTTGCTTCGAAAGCATCACGTTGTTTATTATAGAGACTGGACAAACACTAATAATGTAAACATTGGTCATAGTATCTATGACGGCCAGAGAACTTAATACACACTCCATACTATGAAACAGTTGAGCAACTCCGCAGAAATAAGTTGCCAGAATAGTCGATTCGAAAACCCAATAACTCACATACAGCGAAAATGAATAAAGACCAATAACGAAAGTGATCAGTAAAATGCCTAAAAAGCAAATAAACCGTAATGTATAAATTTTTGTCACGCAACAACATTAGTGAAAGTTGTAATTAAACTGAAATTTATCCTAAGACGGAATGACAATTGACATTCGTGGTTACAGCAGAGATTATGAGTAATTTAATTTAATTTTTTAAGTTTTTTAAGTTGCTTTAATTAGTAACATGTTACTGAAGAGAGATCCACGTTTTTTAAGCGGCAAAATTCATTAAAATTTTTTAAACTATGAAACGCTATGAAAAGCAATCTTAATGCATGTATTATGGCAATTAATTTGGTAGCAGTTGCTCGGTTATTAAATTGTAGACATATAACGAATTCTAATGGTGTCTCTGATCGCAGTTAATTTGCGACCGAAGGCTGACACGTGACACCGTTCTACAGCCAATAGTTATCGAGTTGAGTGGGTGAACTTACGAAATTATACAGTAGATAAGTGAATTTTGCAGACAGTGTAATTAATTCATTTTCTAACAGTTTCAATAGAAAAAAAATCATTATAGTAATTGTTGACGACTTTGTCACCTTCCTCTACCATACACCAAATATAGAGTATTTTCTCAATCATTCTTAGTTACCAAATTCCAAGAAGAAAGTTGTTTCAGGGAGTAAAATGGGTTCTGATGCAAAAACTTAATTTGGACTTAAAGTAGTTAGGTGTTCGTAGATAAAATTTAATTTCTGTTGGTAAGACAATGAATAAGGAAGCTCCAGTAAATGTTACCCCTTTCTGGACAATTGATAGTGATTTGTCTTCCTTGTGAATATTGTATTTATTAATAGTATTATGGCTATGTATTTGATCATTAAGATTGAAGTGTTCAGGATTTTCCATTGCAAATTAAAGTAGGGAGTATACATACTGTGCTGGCATTGTTAGTACACCTAGATTTCTAAATAGATTTCTGCACGACGTCCGTGGGCTTGCCCCACAAATAATTCTTACAGCACTCTTTTGTGATTTAAATACCCTCTGTGCTTGTGAAGAGTTTCCCCAGAATGAGATGCCATATGTGAGCAGGGAGTGAAAATACGAAACATATACTAACTTTCTTGTTCCTATATTAGGTATTCCAGATATTACTCTTAGTGAAAATGTTGCAGAATTCAGTCTTCAGTCAATTCGTTATAACGAATTTTCCCCCCGTTTTGTTGCAACGAAAGTTACAGAGGGAACCTATTTTGCTTCTTTTGTGCCCGGCTTCCGCACAAAGCGATTTCCACTAAAAGTAAGGCGAATTTTCCGCGCAGGAAAGAGGGAAAACGCGATCCGAGTCGCCAGCTAATTTCCTTGCCCCCTGGCGTTCGCTTTGCTCCGTAAATTATTCATCAAATTGGTTTCTAAGGAATCGTCCTTACGGGACTCGGGACAAAGGGAATTTGTCTCCCGGGTGGCAGGTAAATTAGGCGCCGGAAGTTGGCAATTATGAGCTGGTCCGCGCCGTATTTATGTTCCTCGCGGACAATCGCTTTCTTTCTGCCTCCCTGTTCGCCGTCGGCAATTTGTTTTATCTCCGCCGGTAGGCTCTGGAGTCGAGAATTACCTCCCCCGTGTGTAAATCATAAGGGGAGAGAGGGGCGACAATTTGCATACTGCACGGACCGTATTGGGGAGGAATGAGAACCAGCAATGCAAGGCTTCCACACAAAATACCAGCCCTTACTTTCTTTTCCATTAATTAGTGTATAGTGTAGAAGCAAAAACCGGCAAACGTTGTCCTGTTAAGTACACGTGTTCGAAGTTGCATCCAAACCTGATAAAAACTGGGGATTTTTGTAAAGAATGTTGGAAATTATGAGAGTTGAACTTCTTCATACGAAACGTAGACATTATTTAAGTTTTTTCCTTTTTTTTTTTTTTTTTCGTTTACGTTTGTAAAGTACCTTCAAAATTGGTTGTAAACTAGGAAACTAGGAATCTATAACTTCGTATAAAGAATATTAAAAAAAAATTAATGGGATGTAAAGGGAGAGATTGGTTGATTTTCTGTAAACTAAATATAGACAGTATTTCTTGGTTTGTTTTAGAGTATATGAGTGCAAAGTTCCATCCAAATCTGATAAAAATGTTGGGTTTCTATAAAGAATATGGGAAATTAAGCGGGGTAGGGCCAAAGGGATAGAGAAATTATGCTTTTTTCAAATGAAACGAAGACTTTATCTCTTTTTTATTTATCAAATCGTTTTTTTTTTTCTTTTTTTTAAGTTTAATTGTGCAAAGTCCCTTCAAAATCTGATAGAAACTGTAACTTTGTATAAAGAATATTGTCAAAAATTAATGGGATGGAAAAGGGGAGAATGGTTATGTTTCTGTCAACATAATATAGACAGTAATTTTTGTTTGTTTTAGTGTAAACGTATGCAAAGTTCCATCCAAATCTGATAAAAACGGTTGATTTCTATAAACAAAATTGAAAATTAAGAGGGGTGGCGCTTAAGGGGGAAGAGGGGTTGGACTTTTTAAACCAAATGTAGACAGTGTTATGATAAGGGAGTTGGATTGGGAGTCATTGGAGGAAAGGAGGAGGGTGAAGAGAGTGCTGGGAATGTACAGGGCATATGTTGGTGATGGGGCTGAGGGGGATATTGGTCGAAGTATTGGGAATAGTGCATGGAAGGGGAAAGGCGACCATGACCACAAGCTGGCGCTCGATTTCATGCATAAGGGAGTGGGAAATTTTCTTTTGTGTGTCAGGGATCGGAAGAAATTACCAAATGAAGTAATGAATAACTTATGAAAAATGCTATAGAAATTTAAAATTAAAATTAGTAAATCGGAAAAGTAAATGGGGGAAGAATTTAACACTCCAATTATAAAAGAATTTTTTTTAAGGAAATTAAAAGGGATAATTAGTTGACTAGGGAATTGTGAGCCGATCGTTAGCTCCATCGCAATTAAAATTATCAATAATAATTATTACACACTTATATAAGTGCTAGTATTTTACTTGTTTCTTTGTTTTTTAATTTGCTTTTTGTCTATTTATATCTCTTTCATTTTCTTATGAGAACTTGGGTATGTTCCTATTTACTGAACAAAATGCAATAACGATAATTTCGTTTGTCAACTCGATTGTTAAAGGAACACAAAAATTACACAGGGGAAAAAAAAAATAAACATGATAAATTCACAAAAAATGTTAAAGCTTATTACTCACTGAAAATCACGTGATGACGTCAGAATGTATGTTTACATACGGAGCAGTTGCCATTGTTACACACTAATACAAAGCATCAGTATATTTAACTGATTTTTTGTTTAATAGTTGCTTTTTGTTTGTATATATTCATTTCATTTGTTTGTAAATATGTTATGGCCGAGTGTTAAAGAAACAAACACACACACACAATTATACACAGGAAAAATACATAGAAGTTTTACTTTTTGCGCGTACACAATAATAAACGTACCAATTTTTTCTTTTCCCTTTTAGTTCTATGCATCCCTATTAGACTGTAAATTTAGAAAATTTAAATAAGATAATAATTTGTGTTAGTTCGTCTGTATCACTGTTTAGCTACTCCACCTGAATTTTTGCTTCTCACTCATCCGAATTCTTTCAGTTTTCTGACCCGCCCAATGCTATTACCTTTCTCCGCCTACAATACCTTTCTTTCCGCTGCGGCTGTCGGGGTAGTTCCAGAAATCTGCCACCAGTTGGCGACACATTAGGAGTGCCTCTCAGCTTGCAAACCACGCTCTTCACCCCCACCCCCTAAACTCCAAATCTTCAAAATTTGCCAGCGATGCCGCCTTGAATATGCAAGCGCCAGTTGATTAAATTTTAGAAGCTGCGTTTCTCGGAAAAATGCGGATCGTCGGGGATTTGTGGGATACTTGGGTAGCGTGTCGTAGTTTGGGAGAGGGGAGGGGGATCAATTTGGTGGTGGGGGGGCGGGGGGGGAGGCTGAAAAGACTTAACTCCGGTGAGAGGAATGTCTAAGGGAGGGAGCTAATGCACTTTATACGGCTGTCCTGATTCGTTACATTCTCCAAGCCCTTCGGTTTGGAGATGAGGAATGTAAATTAGATTCCTGTTCGAGGGAAGACTGTTAGTTAGAACTCTGAACCTGCAACCGAGGGGAGTCTGTTACTATTAATTGGAATCTACCAGAACACCGTTCCCAACTACCCCTCATCTACACTAATATTATACCTGTGAAAGTAACTCTATCTCTCTGCCTGTTTGATACAATTTCACGACTAAACAGCTAAACCAATCTTAATGAGAATTGAAAAAGAAATCCTATGGAATCCTATGTGTCACTAGGAAGGACATTTTTCCGGATAAATAACGTATTTTGTCATGAAATTTTAAAAACTAACCTAACTGTGACGGACTAACGGATATCGTGTGTAGTCCATGTACTGTTATATCGGTCACTCAGGCCTCATTTATCTCGCAGTCAGTTTGTCTATGATCTGTTCATAAATTTCGTATACAGAAACAACTTATTAATTAGTATAGATTTGTATTTGTGTTGCATGTGATGAGTATCAGTAAAGCCCAGGAACAGAGTGCACTTTGAAAAGACGTTTTTTTTTTTTTTTTTTTTTTTTTTTTACCACGGGCGCAACCCTCAAAGGCTATCAATATTAGCAAAGTACAGCTAAAAGAAAAAAAGTTGCGTGCAAAAGGATATTGACATGAGATGCACCCATACATTTTAAATCTCCGTCCCTATGAACAAACGATCGATTACACTCTAGGACAAGTGCAATGCACGCTACGCCACCCAATTTTAGTGAATCATGGAGTAATGATAGTAATAGTAACAAGAAATTGATCAACAGCGTAGCGAAAACGCTAGTCTGACAGCTTACCAAAGCACTTACGAAAGTGTCGCAGAATTTATGCAGATGTTCAGATCGGTTTTGTCTGGTAGACATACAACATTGTCTCCGATCACATTCAGTGACTTACGAGCAAACATCCAATTTCGCTTCCGATTGCAAAGAAATATTTTAATCACTCACGTATTTGGGTCACAATTACACGCAAGACAAGATAAGGAAAATAAAGTGCAGCTCTGGTGCCCATATTTATTCTCTCTTCCCTTACAGCGTCAAGGATTGGGCTGTAAAAATACAGAGATTAAACTCTGGTGGAAAGCACCCCCTGCCCGTCACCGTTTTTTAATTTGCTGCTTACAGGCGCAGACGTTTCCGCACGGAAAGATAAATTTTTCCGTCAGTCTAGCCAACATTCCGCAGCAGCCGAGAGAAACGCAGTCTCTACCAGCGGCGGCTGTTCATTTCGCAGGTTGGCACCCCTGTCACGTGTTCGGCCCCGAAGCTGACATCAGCGACAAACGAGAGAAATGGGGGAAAAAAACCCTCGGGGGAAAAAAAACCTCGGAATAACACGGAGCGGAATAAAAACATATCGCCGGCAGATGAACATTTTTCGACGGTTTTTATTTTTGTTCCGCGGTGGTGGTACGGGTGATGGAAATAAAAGTCGGTCGTGTCGCCGCCTATCGACGGGCTTGTATTTTAATTGAATCGCTCACCCGTTGCCTGTTTCCAGTGACCCAGTTATTACTTGCGCCCAGGTATCTATCTACCTGTCCACTATTAATTACACGAATTTTGCTGAAGTCCATGACGAAACGGCAACTGGGAAACAAGTTTTCGCAAGATCGGTCACAGACACTTCGATTTGCCGGCTTGTACAGCAATTTATTTAATCCTCTTTTCCTTTATGCATAGCTTTCTGTACCCTACATCTAAATAAAGTTAACTTATCAGAAAATGGTTTTTTGTTATCATATAGTGGCGGAGAAATTGATTGTTAGTGAGACAAAGCAAATTTCTCCGCATATCAACCGACTTTTTGTTTTTTGTTTTTTGTGTTTTTGTTTTTTTGTTACTGTCATTAGTTTTCGGACTGTTTTGATGCAGTCCTCCATCCCTTCCTATCCTGTGCTAACCTCTTCATCTCAACATACACCTTACAATCCACGAGCTCAATTATCTGCTTCATATATTCTAATCTCTGTCTTCCTCTACAGTTCTTACCTTCGACTGTTCCCTCCACTAACAAATTAACCAATCCAGCATGTCTCAAAATATGACCTACCAGCCTGTCTCTTCTTTCTGTAAGCTTCTTCCACAAATTTCTTTCCTCACCCATCATTTCCAAAACTCGTTCATTTCGTACTTTGTCTGTCCACCTAATTTTCAGCATCCTTCGGCACCATCAGATTTGAAATGCATCAATTTTCCTTCCTTCTGCCATTCCTGAAGTCCACTGTTCGCTGCCATAAAGTGCTGTGCTCCACACAAGGTTTTAAAAAGTTCTCTTTGAGTCCTATATTAATATTTGAAACTAAAAGATTTATATTTCTCATGAAAGTCCTTTCTGCTAGAGACATGTTGCTTTTAATATCATTCCTTCTTCCCCCCATCGGATGTAATTTTACATCCTAAGTAGCAGAATTCATTACTTCTTCTATCACAACCACCCTATTTTATTAAAATGTTTTTATTAACTCGCTTTGGCCTTTGTCTGTCTGGGTGGAATTTTGTAATTGATTTTAAAATAACTTCTCGATGAGCTAGAGACTTAAAATTTTGACCATAGCTCAGAACTGGATGACAATGCATGAAAATGGGAAACGTTGTCTGGAAAATTAGAAAATTCTGGAAATTCTGAAAGTACTCTTTTCTATGGACCGAATTGGATATATTTTTTTATGTTTGTAATGGTCTAAATAAGGTTTTTAGTTAATGAAAAATTGGAAAAGTACCCCGAAAATTGCAAAATTCGGAGCAAACTGAAAGTCTTTTTTTTCTCTCTATGTACCGATTTGGCTAATTTATGTTTAATCTACTGTTGTTGGTATCATATCTGCTATACTGCATCACTTTTGTCTTGCGATACATTATTTTAATAGGTTTTTTTTCGTGACACTTAACCAAAATCGATAAACGAGGTATCATTTTAAAGTTTAAGTTCTACACTTTGGTAACATCATTAATTAAAAAAGGAATTTTTCGGAATTCAACATGGAAATGATAAAATTATGACCAATCAAGGTCTCGGGTATGCGATAGTTCAGATTGAAGACGCTGGAGTCGACAAGCAGTGATCGCATACCACTAGATAGCAGCGTCAGTAAGGAGCTTCTCTGGTATTTTTATTTCTGTTAGTGAAACATTTCATAACTTCTAATTGTTTCTACATACCTCAGTTTGAAAGGATGTGAGACAAGGTAGTAGTCTATCCCCGTTAATATTCAACTTGTATGTAGAAAAAGCAATGAAGAAAGTCAAAGAAAAAATTGATGTGGCATAAGTGTTCAGGGAGAAAAAATCAGTATGCTACGATTTGCTGATGACATTGTCTTGTTAGCAGAAAGGGCTGAGGATATTGAGAAGTTATTGAATGGCATGAACAAAATACTGAAGGAAGATTTTGGACTGAATATAAATCAAAGCAAGACAAAAGTGATGAAATGTAGCAGAAATCATACCAATACTAGCAGATTAAATATAAAAATAGGATCTGATGCAATAGGAGAAGTGAGTGAGTTCTGTTACATGGGAAGGCAAATTACACCCGATGGCCGAAGCAGGAATGATGTTAAAAGCAGAACAGCAATACCAAAAAGAGCCTTAATGAAAAAGAGAAACCTTTTAGTTTCAAATATTGAACTAGGAATTAGAAAGAACTTTTTATAACTCTATGTGTGGGGCACAGCACTTTACGGTAGCGAAACATGGACTTTAGGAATACCGGAAATAAATAAACTTGAAGCATTTGAAATGTGGTGCTACAGAAGAATGCTGAAAATTAGGTGGACAGACAAAGTAAGAAATGAACGAGTTTTGGAAATGATGGGTGAGAAAAGAAGTTTGTAGAAGAAGCTTACAGAAAGACGAGACAGGCTGGTAGGTCATATTTTGAGACATGCTGGATTGGTTAATTTGTTAGTGGAGGGAACAGTCGAAGGTAAGAACTGTAGAGGAAGACAGAGATTAGAATATATGAAGCAGATAATTGAGGACATGGGTTGTAAGGGGTATGTAGAGATGAAGAGGTTAGCACAAGATAGAAAGGGATGGAAGGGATGGAGGATTGCACTCAAACCAGTCAAAAGAAAAAAAATTGTTTCGTGGGACGTTTTAAGTGTTTTGCTACCTACTTGTTTCAGTTGACAAACATTTGCGACGTATGAATCGGTTCTTCTTTGATTATACCACAAAGCGCCAACCTCGCTAGCATGGCAAATCATTCGCGACATTTCTGCACCCACCGTCCAATACCGCTATAAGTCTCCAAGGGAGCGACGTGTGTCTGCCCCTTTGTCCAAGCATCGAGCAAGAACTAGACAATAGGCTGCATAGATCGCGAACATTGTGGAGCTACTTTCAGTAACAGGACTCTCTTGAAAACAATTTAAATTATTATTTTGTTTTAAAATATAAATAAATTACTTATGCCCCTCTTCTGCAATGTCAAATGCTGGTTGTAATTCTCACCCAGGCTAAATAACAATGTAATCTTCCACTGACATTGCTGATTGAAAATTAAAGCTTCGATCTTACTTATCTATGGGCAAAGAATTTAACTAACATTTCTACATCGAACGATATTAAATTAATATAAGCAATTAATAATTAAAATGTTGATTTAAACGAAATACATAATTTTATTTCAGTGCTCTGGAAATTTATATTCTCGCGGTTGATTATGTCAGTATAACTGTCATTAAATAACGTCCATATCTCGGAATAATTTCTGGCCATTGTTACTTGGGCAGCGGAGCCGGCAAGCGTGAAGTCACAACGTGACATCACGTCGTGATAGACACGGTGACCAAGATTAGCGTTTTAGTAGTATGGATAGATAACATCCGGCGGAGGGGAAATAGTCCTTATTATAGCTGAAAAGGTTTGATGCTCATAACACATTTTAATTTTGAGTTAAACGTCTAAGTAATACAGTGAAACAAACCTTTACCGAGAGTCGTGGGCGAGCGTTAGTGCTCTGGCCTCGCATTCAGGAGGACGCTGGTTTGAATCCCCGTCCGGGCAGTCATATTTTGATTTTCCATGGTTTCCCCGAATCACACCAGGTGGATTCCGGAATGCTTCCTTAGAAAGGCCATGGTCGAATTCCTTCCCTTCTGTTGTATCCCCCCCACCTAGTCCTTTTACGCCTCTAATGACCTCGACGTCGACGACGCGTAAAGCCATAAGCAAAAATAAAAACCCTTGATCTTGTTTCAAGATGTAAGACTCCGAAAACACCGAAAAGATTCAGTCAGAATTTTTCAAGTTATACCACGTTACAGGTAAAACAGTGAAATTTTCGAAAGACTATCTAGGGGCATGACACATCTCATATTTTGAGTCAGACATGGGGCTTTCAAATTTTGAAAACCCCATTAAAATTTGCTGAGTAGTTTTTGACTGAAACAAATAGCTTCTTTGCACATTTATAATAGAATAGTTAACGTAATTAAAACCGTGGGATAGGTTCTAATCTAGCGTAATTAGTGACATCTGTAAATATGGGATAGATGGCGATACGTTTTGTTATTTTATTCAGAAATTTCTTTTATTTATTTAGTATCAAAGAAGTTGCTGATACAATACACAGACAACAATACTAACATATGTGATTATTGCACGCCATTTCTTCCACAATTGCTTGTTAAACTAATAATTATCGTTTAATAATCACGCAAACACAGCTGTTGTTGGATATTATTTATTTCACGGGCGCGTTTCGCCTATGGTCGAGGCATCTTCAGCGTACAGTTTTTATGTAATATGTGATTAATTTTACCTTTTAAAGTTTTTGTTTACATATAACAAATTTATTCTTATATGCAGAAAGCATAATGTGAAATATACATATCAGTTTTTCAATTATCACGGACCAAGTCTTGTTTACATAGCTGTTATACCTACGTAAATAGAAAAAATTCCACGCTGAAGATGCTTCGTTGAGAGCCGAAACGCGTTCGTGAAATAAATAATATCCATCAGCAGTTGCATTGGCGTATTTATTAAATAATAATTATTAGTTTAAGAATATTAACAACCGCAGAAATGATGCATAGAAAAGAAAAAAAGTGTTGCAATCAACACCAACAAATTTATATTATAGAGGAACAATAGCCAGCAGTGTGGAGATGCTAGAAATTCTGTTCTGCCCAGTATTCACACGCAGTATTAAGATCTTCAACGTAACGCCATGTTGCTAAATTATCCTTTTTCCTGCCCACCTCAGCCTGATACGTGCAGAATGCTGGGAATTCTTCTAGATTATATTACATTTTCAATTCCGCAATTATCACGTAAGTAACCAGCATGTTCCTACGGATAACAACTAACCCACACTAATTTGATGCTCAACGCACAAAGCCACAGTCGAAGGCAAAAAATCATCACTGCAATGCGCTAGTGATTTCATTTTGTTTAGCCAAAAAAGTGATAACTGTATCAACTAAAAGAAATTCCAGGGATCTGAAGAGGTGTGGAACTCTGAATCTTGCTTGCGACGATGACTCCTTTAAAACAAAGAGCCGATAAAACTTATCTAATCT
This sequence comes from Vandiemenella viatica, assembly GCA_031002005.1. NCBI lineage: Eukaryota > Metazoa > Arthropoda > Insecta > Orthoptera > Morabidae > Vandiemenella > Vandiemenella viatica. The sequence goes on along the minus strand of CM061918.1, from coordinate 143,874,030 downwards.
GCTTTTGAAGTGTCATTAGCTTATTTTTTTACTTTTGAGTCAGCGAATTATTTATCTCAGTTCTCAGAAATATCGCTTGCCTTGAACAGTCAATTGGTTTATGAGAATTAAGCTTTTTCCCGGCGTATAGATGAAATGAACAATTCTCGCGTTTTTTGCCGGTTAGTTTCTTTATTGGTAAGCTGTCATAATCAAGTTAAAATGTGACTACGCGAGCGAGTCCTGGCTTCTATAAGTAGCACCGACCAATGGGAGAGTAGCGGGAAGTTAGCAGAAGCTGCTTGCCTCCCTGCCTCGCGCAGTCACATTTTAGCTTCGTTATGGCAGCTTACCTGACGATGGTAGCGTAGGTTCCTGCCGAAACGTTGCGTAATGAGTTAAATAAAAATAACTAACCGGCAGAAAACCAGAGAATTATTGATTTCAGTCAATTGGTTTGTTTACTTCAGATTCCCGTCCTGCGGTTCAGCGGTATTCAGTTCGAATCTCGATGTGAACCTTGAAGCGGTCATCCTTCACGCTATTCTTTGTAAACAGAGTGTGTTTGAATGTGTTTGATTGTGTATGTTATATGTTGTGAGTATCAAATATTAATGGCGATTGCAGTGCTACACCAAGTGGACTTTTGATATTTCTGTCGTGCATTTCTGTATGCATTATAGGTACTACGAAATTTTGTAAGTGTTTTTGTAGTCCAGTATTCAAGTCCTATGCATAGTATTATCGGCGTTGCAATACATCGTTGTACTATTGGTGTTGTGCCGTATAAATTTGAGAGCAGTATTGTTAAATACTATCGGGTTTTTTTTTCGCGTAAATTAAATTTATTATTGTTTGTAAATTATTTTAATTTGTTTCAAAGATGGAAAACGGTTGCCTTAAATTGGTTAGAGAGGATGCGCAAATTGATTTGGGTGAGGACCAAAATAATACATCAGAATGGCAGACGAGTAGTTCTGGAGTTGTTAGTTTTGATAATGAAGATGTATTTAGAATCCGAAGTGGTAATAGTAATTCTGTTCAAGTGGAATTGGCTAGCAGTCCAAATATTAATGCTGAGGTAAAAGGGGTTGCAGAGTATTTTGAAAGCAGTAATATTAATAGTAATGATGGTTGCAATGGGTTAAATGATAGGGACAGCGACGATGGGCGAGATAATGATGTAAATAACACAGTCTCACCAAAATTAAGTCGAACATCTGATGCTCGAGAAAGGAGTGTAGATCCCCAACAGTTCATGTCATGTTTCAAGCAACTCCAAGAAATGATGTTAAATCAAGCCATAGAAAGAAAAATCGAAATGCAAGAAATGAAAACAGAACTTGTGTCAAATCAAGAAAAAATTATATTAAATAAAAAAAAAGCAAACCAAGAATTGAAAGCAGAACTTATGTTAAATCAGGAAAGAGCAATTCAGGAATTGAAAATAGAAATTGTGTCAAATCAAAGAAGAATGAAGAAGTTTCCAGGTTATGAGGTATGAGATGAAAAGAATTAAAGAAATTGGAAGCAAGAGGTGCGGACTGAATTAGAACATTTCCAAGAAGAGAGTTAGACAAAGAAGTAGCCGGAAAATGGATCAACAGTATAGCAGATAATAATGAAAGACAAAACGCCATTCATCGGAAACATCAGAGAAGTCATGTTTGAAAGTCAAAAAGAATGTCGGGAAGAAATAATTTGGTGAAGCAACAAACTGCAGGCAGTATCATTCAATTGAAAGAACAGATTGATGAAGGAGTAGGACAAAAGATAGGTGAAGTTAAATTGAAATTGAACAGATTGGTTCTAGATTCAATCAAGTAGAAGAAAGATTGGAAAAGGTTGACCGGCGACCTAGAGCGGTTGTTACCGGAACGGTGGAATACGTATAATCCGCCGATGTTTACCTGATGCAGTTTTTAAACCGAACGGAAATATTCACCCTGCAGATTTTGTAAAGATCTATGATAAAGACTTACCATTAGAATGGTCGGATACAGAGAAGATTCGCTATGTCAGAGGTAAAATGAAGGACGAAGCTTTTTCCTGGAGCTGTGAAGTAGCTGAAGAGTGCAATGATTACAATGAATTCTTGAGAAGATTTCGCGAAAAGTTCTGGTCTGCACAAATGCAGAGGAAAGTGAAAAGTGATTTTTTACAATTGTCGTCGTTTTGGCAGACGCGACGGGAAGATGCGAGATTTTTGCGACGCAATGCGAAAGGAATTGCGTTATTTGGATCAACCAGTAGGAGAGGTTGAGCAGATCGAAATATTATTGCAGAAACTCCCGAGACAAGTGCAAGATAAACTAGTTGTTAACCAGTGGGATAGGATTCATGATTTCTTAGATGCACTTGAGCGGGTAGATCGGTGTAACGAAAGGCACGAATACAATGTGGAAGGTCACCGAGAAAACGGCTACGAGAATAAAAAGTATGGGGACAGACATCTTGATGGTAAATCAAATAATTGACCATACAGAGGAGATAATGTGTATGGAAGAGGAGAAGGACAGGTGAATCGGCAAGACAGAAGCGACATGCGACAGTTTGAAGGCAACGCTAACAATGGCAATGAGCGTGGTTATGTATCGAACGGACGGGGAAATCAGCGACCGCAATACAAACAAACTATGAACTACATGAAAATGAAAGGTAACAGGCAACCTAACAAGGAAAAAGGAGCGGAAAACTTAAGTCCGCAACTGTAAAGGTCCTATCAGTGGCGGATACAGTGTTTGCAGGACCATCCAATATGTGTGATAAAAAAAGCAGTAAACGATTACAATGACTACCGGACAAAGCAATCTAGCAAAGAAGAATATCTAAAGTGGTGGGAATGTTTGCATAGGATGAATAACAACAACTGTGGGACCATGTCAGTGGACAGCGAAAGTAAGTGGGAAAATGAGTATATATCGGAGTTGGCCAGAATCAGTGTACATGATGATAATGGCAAAGATGGTGGTGCAGAACTTGGAGTTAGGAGGGCGACGGAGTTACATAAGTTGGAAGAAGATGTGTTCGTAGAAGGAAATTTATGCAGCGAAAGAAATGAACTACCTCTAAGCATTGACAGTGATGGTACGTGGAGTAGCGACGATGAAGAGGGCGAAGATATAATTGAAGAAAATAGGTTTAATAGTGAAAACCAATGAAAATGAAGGAAATAAAGTAAGAATATATTTTTTAAAGAGTGTCGACGAAGAAGAAAATCCAGGTGTGTCTCAGAGAAGAGCGCCTGAGAATGCAACAAAAGGTAGTCCAGACAGTACGAACGCGTCCGCGCAGCAAAATAACAAAGTCGCAACTTGTTCTGATTTCAGCCATAGGGAAAGATGCAAGAAATTGTTGGTACAAGGTACAACAGAAGACGGCCGACGGCGGTATAATGTAAACAATTTAAAGAGGGAATTTTTGCCAGAGTTGCAGAGAGATAAATGGTCGTATGAAGAAATTGTGAAAGATTTGTTAAGTGAAGAAATGCATGACGTTTTAGAGGGTAAAATAAGACAGCCATTAGTTGATGTGAAGATATTTGGAATAGAATGCCAAGCGCTAGTAGACTCCGGAAGCGACCTGACGAAGATATCACGCACGTTGTATGAAAACATTATAGCAAGATATAAAGTGACGGAAATGCCGGTAAACTACATTCAGATCATGGGGGCAACCGGGAAACTAAGCAAGAGACTAAAAACTCAAATTTGGATGGAAATAGAAATGGATAGGATAAGTAAGATTCATGGAGTGTATGATGAAGGACTAAAGGACTGGAAGAAAAGAAAAAAAAAAAAAAAAACAGAACGTTATGGGGGCATAACACTGATCTGATAAAATGTGATGAAAGTATAATGAAGAAGAAAGCTGACGATAGGAAAAGGTGGTATGACAAATGGGTAAAACCTACCGAGTTTGAGATAGGAGATTTAGTTTTGGTGAGAACGAAAAAAAATCCAGAGAAATAAATTCCAAAATAAAGAAATTTTTCAAAATATATCACGGACCATTTAGGGTCATTTCTAAACCCAATATTAGCGCATATGAACTGGCATATCCTAGGTCAAATAAAAGATTAGGATTGAGAAACGTTGTAGATTTGAAATTGTATAAGTCTCGCCTAAAGGGAAGATCAAAAGATTGTGACAGGTAAGTAATTGCAAATAGTGATTGTCATTTGAGTTGTGTGAGAAATAAACAAGGAAGGACTGATGAGGACAGTATGCTGGATTGGTGTATTTGTTTGATAAATATGTTAATTTCATTGTGCAGATATGAGACATTGATTCAATGACATCGAGATGTAAGTTGTGAGTGGAAAAAGTAAGTGGACTGATAGAGACAGTGATTTGAAAACTAAAGAACATCTCAGCAAATAAATGTGTGCCATCATTTAGTTGTGCCCCGATGTGGGGGCAATTAAAATATCTGTTTTAATAATTCCTAAATTGATTATTTTTTGTGTGTGTATTAATCTTTTCATTATAAATAATCTGTAAGGAAAAAAAAAAAAAGAGATGTAAATGTTAAATTCTAAACAGCCTTCCACAGACAGTAGTGTTTATAAGAATGTAGTAAATATATGTAATAATATCGTTGAATTTAACAAGAATATAGAATCTCTGTGTGTGAGATTAGCTGTGAAGTTTGCTTTGTAAATTAATTTTGAAGAAATAAACCACGGCATTTAATAGCAGTAAAGTGCTGTTATTTCATTATAAATAAATTTGGAAGAGAAGGGCCTGAATTATATATAAAATGGGGCTGACCTCCCATGATGCAAATTAGGCATTTAAAAAAAAAACTATTGGTCGGTACGCCGAGAAGTGGGTGTAAATGTTCAAAGATACAGAGTTTTTGGTTCTACAAAACTATTGAAACGATTATAAAGAGATTATTTCGGATAATTATCAAATGCCAGTTGAATGTAACTGACTTCCGGGGCAGGATAAGGTCTAGTCTTGTAAACGCGTGGTCCTCAGTTCGAGTCTAGGTTTTCCAATTATTTTTTTTGCATTTATTTTAAACAAGTCGAACCTACAACTGCGTTATGCGTAAAATATAAAATTGACTCTTACCTGCTTGCGTCAGGACATAACATACTTAAGGAAAGACTCATAACTGAGTGCTTCTTAATAAACTGCACACGTAACTATGAAATCTATCACAGAGGTAAGACTGAAAGAAATCTTCTCGGGCTTCAACATCGTCGAAATAGTGTCGTGCGGTTACGTTAGGTGGACTATAACGAGTTTGCACCATCGTCAAGGAGACGAAAAACTAAATAATATTACTATACCAATTTCTTATTATGCGTCTGGATTTACGATTCGTCGACTTCTATGTCATTAAAGGTGGGAAGGGAATGGAGACAAGGAATGGGAAGGAATTCGGACCATGGGTTTTCGAAGAAATAATCCCGCCATTCACACGAAGTGACTTGGAGAAACGAAGGAAAATCCAAATCTGGATAGCCGGATAGGAATTCAAACCCGCTTCCTCTCGAATGTGGGTCCATAGCGTTAACGCTCAGCCATTAGGTTCAGTTTTTCAATATATTTTGTATTTGGTCTATGATGCCGTCTATAAAATTATTTAAAAAATTTATTGAAAAGTTAAAAATCGTAAATTAAGATATATGTGCAGAAGTGAGTTCATCTGATGAGAGCGGGGATATCAAAAAAATCTCTGAAATCAGAAACGCAATTCAAATTTCATTTTCTCTCTCTCTACTCTTTGCGCCCCTCCCTCTCTTTTTTAATTTTTTTTGCTAGGGCTTTACGGCTCGTCGACAGAAAGGTCATTAGAGGCGGGATCGGATTGGGGCAAGAAACAGGTAGGAACTCGGCCATGGCCTTTTCAAGGAAGCATCCGGGCGTTCGCCTGGAGTGACTTGGGGAAACCATGGAAAACCCAGATTTGGATACCCGGACGGGGATTCAAACCCGCGTCCTCCCGAATACGAGGCCAGAACGTTAACCGTTCACGCACCACACCCGGTACTTTTTTTTTAATTTTTAGCAGCTATCAAATTCAAAGTAAATTCAGCTCCCTCTTATATGGAAGATATTGTCATATTAATCCCGTTGTTTAATGAAGTAGTATTAAATCAAAAATGACGAGCAAAATTGATCGGTTTTATAGTAACCAAATAGGTAACATTTCAGTCTTTTCGTAGAAATGTTAAAAAAAAAGAATCCAATTCACATTCTACTTGAGTAAGACCTCAAACCGGATGCTAAAACTACAGAAATTTGCAGTCTCAATAAAATGTGGCAAAATAAGAAATTTCAATGTAGTTATGATGTAATTCTCTATAATATTTTCTCATTTTTTTCAAGTATGTATTTCAGTAAAGATTAAGAGGTAGTTGGAATGAAATTATCACGCTGAGCAATAACACAGCTAATTGTTACAAAATTTTATAAATCGGCAGTACTACTCTCCGCAGCTAGAGTGTAATTCTAAAATATCGCAGTAGACGGAAACGTAGTGTTTACAAATTGTATAATACTGGTGCCAGCCTCGGTAGCGTAGGGGCTAGAGTGCTAACTCCGCGTGCAGAAGGCCGCCGGTTCGAATCCGGCCGCGGGTATGGATGTTAAGTGTTGTGTGTCTGTGTGAATGTCCTGTCCGTCCTGTGGCGTCCATACATTGGAAAAAATACACATTGAGCTGGCTGTATGACCTCCGTTGCCGAATGCCATTAAAAAAAAAAAAAAATACTGGTTTCCTTGTTTCTTGCCACACTGACATTCCCGCACTGAATTTCAATTTTATGCCTCAGTTTTCCTCCTACAATGTTCTGATTGAATGCCTATAAGACTTTGCAATATTTAAACGTTCAAAACAAATTGTTGCTTGTCATTCTGAGACAGACATTATAATGTAAATTCTGTGGGTTTGAATAAAATATACAGTAGCTACAGTTTGAATTTTGGAAAAACCGTACCACAAGAGAATCAATTCTTATCACCGATCAAGAAAAAACAAAGTTACTTTCATAGCGTTTGTTGATTTAGAAAAAAAGCTTTTGGTAATGTAAGGCGGGACAAAATGTTCAAAATTTAAAAAAGTCAGGTCTTACGTATCGAGATAGAAAAATATTTTATAATTGATATAAGAATCAAGTGGCTATAATAAAAGTAGAGAATCATGAGAGTCACCAATCAGTTGAAAAGTGTATCAGATATGGTTGCAGTTCATCCATACAAATATTCAACTTATATGTGGAGGAAGCTATAAAAGAAGTAAAAGAGGAATTTGACTGTGGCTTCATGAAAAAGTAGTTTCAAATATTGACCCAGGAACCAGAGAGAACTTTTTAAAACTGTATGTATGGAGCATAGCACCTTATGGTAACGAAGCATGGACTGCCTGAAAGAAGGAAAATTGAAACATTCGAAATGTGGTGCTATAGGAGGATGTTGAAAATTAAGTGGACAGTTAAACCACGAAATTAATATGTTTTGGAAATGAGTGCTGACGAAATAAGTTTGTGGAAGAATCGTAAACAAAGAAGAAACAGATTCGTGGGTGGTTTTTTAAATACATTTGTGATTGGTTATATATGAAGCAGATAACGGTGGACGTGTTTTAAGAGAGGTGTTTTGAGATGAAGGGGATAGTGCAAAATAAGAAGGGATGGTGGCTTATATCAAACCAATCGAGAGACTGACGACAGTAAAATAAGAGATAAGAGATTAAATAAGACAGAAGGTGCCGGCCGATTGAGATCTACTCCCCCGAAACACATCGATGGGGCCGACAGCTTAACGTGCAAATCCGGCCGAAGTTCCATACGCGCTACAGAGAGGTTTTGGATTTAATCCAGGACTTTCGTGCACCATCTGATAATTAATAATAATGCACCGCCACCGAAACATGTCCTAGTTCTAAAAAGTTCTTCAACCACAGGAGCTCAAATCAGGTGACGCCGTATCTGACGCCGCGCATCATCACGGAGCTATAATGACCCGAAACGAGGAAGCTGGCTATAGAAGTGTAGCATTTAAAAATCAACCTTTCACCTTCGTCACATGCTGTTTGGTGCAGACGCGTAAATTCCAATTGAGGTAGCTGACTCAATCTCATACCACTGCGGCGCAAGACAATCTTCTTATATCTATCACCTTAGTAATATATGAATTTTATGAGCGGAACAGAATATAAAGCATCCGGAATCTTTAATTCCTTTAATTTATAGCTGCTAAAAATAGAAAAAAGGGAGAGGGGTTGAAATTGAGAAAGAGAGAAAGAAAAACATAAATTTGAATTGCGTTTCTGATTTCAGAGATTGTTTTGGAAACTCACCCTCTCATCAAATTGTCTCACTTCTACCGACATTTTATCTTAGACCAAATACGACTAGTAATGAAAAAGTGAAGCTAATGGTGTCGCATTCGGGAGGAGACGGCTTCGAATACCTCCATCTATCGAGATTTGCGTTTTCTTTGGTTTCCCCAAATCACTCCAGGCAAATGGTGGTATAGTTCCTTTAAAAAGCCAAGGCCGAATTTCTTCCAGTTCCTTTTCCGCAGTCCTTCCCCGCCTCTAACGACCTCGACGTTAACGAAACGTAATGCCATAAGAAGGAAAAAAATTGAATGGGAAGGAGTCATTGTTAGTCCGGTTAATGCAAGCTGCGACCACAACAACTACTACTACTACTACAGCTACTGTAAAACACTCAAAACACACAGAAGTTCAATTCAGAACTGTAGAAGACGAAATGTAAGCAAGGAAGCAAGCATTGTTCACGACAGAGCTGGTCCACACGTTGCTCATCACACCGTCGCTCTTCTGCAAAACTCTGGTTGGAAAATAATCACCCACCCACCCTACAGTTGCAGACTTGGCCCACAGTGACTACCACCTTTTCCTAAGCTGCGAAAATATTTGACCGACTTAGATATTAATGATGAAGTTCAATGCTTGCTCAAAGACATGAGGCGAGCATACATTCTTTTTCCATTTTTGCTTGTGGTTTTACGCGTTGTCGACATCGAGGTCATTAGAGGCGTGAAAGGAGTTGTAGCAAGGATTTCTCCAATAGCCTTTTAAAGGAACCTTTCCAGTATTCACATAGAGTGATTTGGGGAAACCATTGAAACCCAAATCTGGATGGCCGGATGAGGATTCGAACCCGTAACCTCCCGAATGAGAGGCCAGAGCGTCAGCACTTATTCGACAACGCTCCACTATTTTTATAAACTGTCACTGCATCTACAAAAATGCGAGTGCCGAATTGTGAAGATGCAGAAAAATAGATGATTGCTCAATCTTTCCAAAAGAGCTCGTACTTAATATGTAGAAAATCGGTAACATTTAAAATTTCTCTGTGCGTAGCTGACATTTTGATTTCATTGCTAAGATATATTGCATGGCAGCCTACCTTCCACTGTAAAACATGGCGTCTATCATAACCAATATTTCATACAGAGCATTCAAGTTGGTTTAATTTTTACCTAGTAGCAGTTGTGGTTAGGTTCAAATGCAGCCTGGACCAAGAATTAAGAGTTAGAAACGCGCAGAATAAGTATCAACATGTAATAACGTGTATTTCTTGCGTAATAACATGTATGCATCTACCCACATTTCGAGTGATTTTATTTTATTTCCAATTATTCAAATCATGTGTTATATACTTTTATTAAAATATTATCGCCTAAGGAATGTGTGTATCAAATTTCAGATCGATAGGACAATTTTTGTAGGTTCCGATGTATAAACGTGTTACTGCACAAAAAGTGATTAATTTTGTAATAAGCACAAATTGGGATTTAGTTCTGAGATGTTTAAAATACTGTGTGTATTAGTGATGTGTGCCGCTGAAGTGAGGGGATCTGGGATGCAAGTTTTATTAGACCCTTGCTTTAGACTTTCGGCCAGTAGGAGACAGATTCCCCTCCCCCAGTCCACGGTGTCGGCTGGTTTGATGCAGTTGTTCATCTCGTCCTATCTTGATCTCTCTTCATCTCAATACATCAATTACAACCTGCCTCGTCCATTATATGCTTCACATAATCTAATGTCTTTATTTATATGGAAAGGATAGATGAAATACACCCAACACTCACCAAAGTTGAAGGGAGGAGGGCAGAAGCAACAAACAAAGAAAATACAATATGTCGGGTTAAAACCCTTTTTCAATTAACAGAAGTGGTTGTGCTAGTGTAAGATTTGCGTTCGACGCAGCCACTCATAGACCGTTCTTACACAAGCGCCGCCTCTTACTTTTTTTTAACTTGAAAATGGGCTTTAACCCGAAATATTGTATTTCCTTTGTTTGTTGTTTTTGTGTTTCTGCTGCCCTTCTCCATTCAACTTCAGAGATTTAATTGTTAATGTCTTCTATGTAGTTCATTACTTCAGCTGTTCCATCCACTATTAAATTAGCCAATCCTGAATGTCTTGGAATGCGACCTGCCATTTTGCCTGAACGTTTCCACAAAATTTTCATCTGCCACCATTTGCATAAAGTGTTCTTTTGTACTTACGTCTCCTTAATTTCCAAAATTATTCCGCAGGTCCACATTTCAAATGCTTCACACATTGTTTGGCGTAAAGATGAATACTTGCAGAGCAGGGCAGCTTGATAAATTTTATGGAAATTTACATAGAATGTTCAGTTACTGATAGGACATGGCTGATTTGGGAGACATTGAAGTACAAGTGGGTGAAGTACTGAGTCTAAGGGATCAGAAATATGTGGCAGGGAAGGAATCATCACAAACTAGCTCTTTATTTTGAATGTAAGCAAATTGCGGAAGTTGCTTTTTATATATAATTTGTGGATTGGAATAAATTACCAATGGCACCATTATTTTAATTTAAAAGCTCAATTACTAAGCTAAATTACTGTTGAAACTGAAAATAAATTAATCTAGTGGGCAGTTAAAAATTCAGTAACAAAACAAACCGAAGTGAATTGGAAGCAGTAAATACACTAATTTTCTCAGCTAACCAGCTGGGTGAATAAGGTATTAACACAAAATATTCAGCACTTGGTATCTGCCGCACATCTTCTGGTGAATGTGTATTTATCTAATTTAATTATTGGTATTATATTACAATAAATTTTCCTTATTGCATATTCAAATGCCAGAGGTATACAGTATAAAATAATTAGATTGTCTGATAAACATTGGTTTACTACATTTTCGAAGAACTAAAAATTGTTTGTTGAAGACTTGAAATATAAATATCTTGGCATTACATTTGATAACAAGCTTAACTGGGCAGGATACATTGGTCAGGTAGTAGGAAAAGGATTAAAAATTCTGCACTAATTTGAGAGAAGTAAAGGAATTTGGTTACAAAACTTTGGTCAGAATATGGTGGTGTGGTATGGGACCAACATTTTGAGTATCAAAAACAGGAGTTGCAGAGGGTACAAAATTAGGGCTGTTAGATTTGTTTATGGAAATTACTGCAAAACACATTCGCTAACAGATGTGATAAGAGATGGAATGGGATTCATTTGAAGACAGGAGGACGAAGAAAGTCATGGGAGTGTACCAATGCGTATATTGGTGATGATGCATGTAAAGATGTTGGTGTGAGAATTAAAAGTAATGCATGGAAGAGAAAAAAATGACCATGACCACAAGCTGGCACTCGATTTCAGGCACAAGGGTGCAGGAAGGTTCTGTTTTTAGGTAAGGGTGTCAGGGATTGGAATAAGTTCCCAAGAGAAATGATGAATAATTTATCAAAATGTTGAAAGCCTAACAATCGTATTCGCACAACCCACAGCTTTATCAAATGTAGGATGCCACAGTATTTTATTGCCACAGCTCCCATTTGTTTCCTTTCAGGCCATAACAGAAATTTCTCCCAGTTTTAATGGTTGGTATAGAAATTAATTCTGCCGCTCTAAGAATTGTCTCATAATTTCCAGACTATTAGGGTTTTCTCTCCCACCCGAGTAGCTCGTCGTCCGATCCTTGTTTTGGACTGCCAAACCTGCCTACGTTTGTCCAATTTCCTTCTGGCAAAACAAGTAACCAATAATGTTTGTGACTCATCCGTCTAGTGTAGCTAAATAAAAATAATTAAAGGCCGAATATCAAAAAGTTATTAATGTTACACTCATCGCTCAGCAGAATGTGGGCATTAAAATTTCATTAGTCTAACAGATTACTTGTGCAGGGGAAACCAGAGATGGTTGGCACTGGTTTTCACATTTTGAGTGTTACAGCTCATTATTATTATTATTATTTTACAATCTGAATATTATTGTATGTCCAACCAAACCCCAAACCTTTATGCGGGGGTTGGTTGGCATAGCCCTCGTCAAACGTTTGGTAAAAATAAGTTGAAAAGGAAAAAATCCTGGAATTAAATAAAAATAGGTTATTGTAATTAATTTACATTTTAATTTTAAAAAAACTAGAAAATATACAGAAAGTGAGCCTGACAGGAGCTAAAAGAATCGAGGGACCCTAAATACACTAGAACTCCAATTATCCGAATCGCTTTTTCAATTTTACGGAAACATACTGCGAAAAGGCTTCCCCTCTTTTATAAAAAGCAACCCAAAGCTTTACCGAGTGGTACGGCGAAATTTTCATCCCTGAAGTGAAAGAGGACCAAAAATCTCCCTGAATAGAAGACATTTTCAATATACATATAATAATTAATTAAAACCAACCCTTTTTCGGAAAAAAATCAGATTATCCAAATTTTTGATTATCGGAATGGGGTCTGGTCCTAATTGATTCGGATAACTGGAGTTGTACTGTATTGGAATTAAATCGAATAGGCTTCATGTTGACATGGTAGAATTGTTAAACTTATTAGCACGAGGTTTTCTCACATTTTCATATTTGCACCAAAAGTGGTCTACTTTTGTAGAAAGCATCCAATACTTGACACTTTACCATTGTCTTAACAATAACGTCAGATTTGTCCAATTACGTTAAAATTCCTTTGTACTGTGCGGCATGATATGTAACCACTGCCAGCCGACGCAACTTTAGCTCTTTGGCTTTTGGCGGGGTGTCTAGGGTATGACTCGCTCGCGTTACTGTCGTGCAAAAAGTAGACGTTCATCAAAGCTATAGTCTGTCAGTGCAACTTGCAGTTATGCGCTCCTCACTTGAAATCGTGAAACCGATTTTCTTTGTGCTTAATTTCTTCGTTTTACCCACTTTTTGTTATGTGCCAACCTGCCCCAAAAATTTTTTTCTAACAAAGATGGCAGCCGTAACAACTACCATACTAACAATGAAGGTTTTAACAATGGAAAACTTGGCCCTTTGTTCGCTTCAAATGTACTACACAAGTTAAGCCTGTGGTGCAGGAAACAAATAAGATTGTTTAGATAAATTATTTACTGAATGAAATTTATAACAGTTGCACCTCCTTCCCTCATAAATAGCGAACTTGCGCTGTATTGTTGGGAATTAGTTTAGGCAATGAAGGTCACATGGTCAACAGATGTCGCTTCCAGAAACCCCACAGAGAAAATTAGCCGATGGCCAATCAGCTGTGTAACCAGCCAGCCCCGGTCTCCCCCACTTCACATGTATCAGCTGTGCCGGGGATGAAGGTTGCATTAACCGTAAGGAATACATGTTGGTGGGACTGGGGATGTAAACTTGGGACCCTTGAATTATTTTTTAAGGTGAGCACCTTAACCCAGAGCTGTAAGATCCACAATTTGTTTCAAAGTAACTAGTATTTCTAGCCATGTGTTATATGATTTCTACTGTCAGATACATTGTAGTACGAGACGAGACAGGGAAGTGGAATGTGTGTGGTTGCTGGATAAATACCATTCTTTGTTAGGCTGTCTTGTTTTGTCAATTTAAATGTGGTTCAGTGCTATGACAGACACTTTAAAGTTACTCTGGGGTCTCCTATCTAGTTTTCCTGTGCACACTGTACGCCGAAAGTATGTTGCATTAACTTTCTGTCTGAGCATTTTTATGTCACTAAGTGCAATATTTTTATTTCCAGGCGAGGTCCGCACGGGAACCTACAGGCAGCTGTTCCACCCTGAACAGCTTATTACAGGAAAGGAAGATGCAGCTAATAACTATGCCCGTGGTCACTACACCATTGGCAAGGAGATTGTGGACATCATTTTGGATCGTCTCAGGAAGCTGGCAGACCAGTGCACTGGACTCCGGGGCTTCCTTATTTTCCATTCCTTTGGCGGAGGCACTGATCCGGCTTCACCTCATTGCTCATGGAACGCTTTTCGTTGACTATGGCAAGAAGAGCAAGTTCGAATTTGCCGTTTACCCTGCCCCTCAAGTCTCTACTGCAGTTGTAGAACCATACAACTCCATCCTTACCACCCACACCTCTGGAACATTCAGATTGTGCGTTCATGGTGGACAAGGAGGCCATTTACGACATCTGTCGTAGAAACCTCGACATTGAGCGTCCGACCTATACCAACCTGAGCAGGCTTATTGGACAGATTGTGTCCTCAATTACAGCATCTCTTCGCTTTGATGGTGCCTTAAATGTGGATTTGATAGAATTCCAGACCAACTTGGTCCCATACCCTCGAATCCACTTTCCCCTTGTTACCTATGCCCCCGTCATTTCTGCAGAAAAAGCTTACCATGAGTAGCTTTCAGTTTCAGAGATAACAAACTCTTGTTTTGAGCCAGCCAATCAGATGGTAAAATGTGATGCACGTCATGGAAACTTTATTGTTTTTACATTAGGTTTATTACATCAGAGAAAAAAAGTACAAAAGAGACAAAAATGTAGAAAAAAAATAATTATTTAGTAATACTCTTCGGCATGATGTATGCTATACCGTGGAGATGTTGTGCCAAAAGATGTAAATGCTGCAGTGGCCGCAATATAGACCAAACGTACCATACAGTTCGTCCCCACCCGGCACCACTGTCGGCGGCTGGTAGTTTATGCCCACCTGAGAAACAAAAAGAGTGCTTTAGCTGCTGTATTAGGTCAAGTGATTTAATGGGCAACATTACAAATGTGATATATGTAACTAAATCTGTCTTTGTTAATCGAACAGCTGTGTGGCACACAATGCAAATCCTCAAAGTGCTCAACATTTTAAAAAAATAAAAGAAAAACACACACACACAAACACACACACACACACACAAAAACAAACACACACACACACACACACACACACACACACAACACACACACACACACACACAAAAACACACACACACACACACACAAAAACACACACACACACACACACAAAAACACACACACACACACACACACAAAAACACACACACACACACACACAAAAACACACACACACACACACACAAACACACACACACACACACACACACACACACACAAAAAAACACACACACACACACACAAAAACACACACACACACACAAAAAAACACACACACACAAAAAAACACACACACACAAAAAAACACACACACACAAAAAAACACACACACACAAAAACACACACACACAAAACACACACACAAAAACACACACACAAAAACACACACACACACAAAAACACACACAAAAACACACACAAACAAAAACACACACACAAAAACACACACACAAAAACACACACACACACACACACACACACAAACACACACACGCACAAAAAACACGCACACAAAAACACACACAAAAACGCACACAAAAACACCCACACAAAAACACAAACACAAAAACACAAAAACACAAAAACACAAAAACACAAAAACACAAAAACACAAAAACACAAAAACACAAAAACACAAAAACACAAAAACACAAACAAACACACACAAACACACACAAACAAACACACACAAACACAAACACACACAAACACACACAAACACACACAAACACACACACAAACACACAAACACACAAACACACAAAACACACAAAACACACAAACACACACACAAACACACAAACACACAAACACACAAAACACAAACACACAAAACACACAAACACACAAAAACACGTTTTTGTTATATGCATTATCACTGCTTACCTACAATAAAAGTTTCTATGTTCAATGAGACAACGTAGCCTTGAAAATGGCTTATATGCAAACCCTACGAATATGGAGAAGATCTGTATATAGCTCATGAAAGATAAAATTGTTGAAAATGTCGAAATACACTTTGAATGCAAGATTCGTACGAGTATGAATGTAACAATTATTATCTGTATTTAATCTTTACTTACATATAAATCTGTAATGGCTATATTCAGTTTGTTACATCATCACATAAAAACTACCAAACATATTTCAATTGGATTTTCAGTCTGAAGATTAGTATCTGACAAATTCTGCGGCATGTCTTATTACTATGACCTCTAACCGGATCAAATAATTTAAATATGATCTTAAAAAAAATATATTAATTCCCTAGTAGTTCGTTTAATATCTACAACTTCACAAGTAGACTTCAATATGACTATGGAAACAAAGACGTCTCTAATATCTTGCACCGATGCAGCATTGGTCTCTTAATAAGGAGACATTGGCTTACAAATTTTCAAATCAAATCTCTCATTCGACAAAAACAATACTAAAGACGTTAGCGAAAAATTTATATAGGATCAGATTGTGGGTGCCACTTTACCAAACTATTTTGAGAATACTATTACAATTGCTTTACAGCTGTAAAATGCAAGACCTGAATTGCTATTTCACAAATAATTAGTAATAGTAAAACACTATGCCATTAGCATCCAGCCTCGAGATGAAAAAACAAAGGAAATGGAATAAGTACGATATAGAGGGACAACGCAACAAGGAAATGTAATTTTATTTTCCAGCTCATGGTTGATATCACTGGCAAAATATAGTAGCGACTATAACTAAAGATATTATTTGGTGCAACACCAGTATTTAACATACTGTAAATACACTTTTTTTACTCATGACTGGGGACGAGGAATGGGAAGGAATTCAGCCATGACCTTTTTGAAGGAAGCATCCCAGCATTCACCTGGAGTGATTTCAGGAAACCATGAAACCCCTAATCTGGATGCCAGGAAGGGGATTCAAACTGCCGTCCTCCCCGAATGCGAGGCCAGAGATTTGAAATGGAAATTGAGCTCTAACTCTTAAATCGTGCAAGTGACGTGTGCCATAGGACTCTGTACAATTTTACCCCACCAAACTTAATTTAATTTAATTGCAATGGAGCACAGGCTGCGGTGGCAATTTCCCTACACACCCATCTTCCCCCTATCCTGCACCCACCTACATTTGCCCTCTACAAATTTTATCTTTAAATTCCTTCAAAGTTTTCGGTAAATTATTCATCATTTCTCTTGGTAACTCATTCCAATCCCTGACACCCTTACCTAAAAAAGAGAATCTTCCCACACCCTTGTGCCTGAAATCGAGTGCCAGCTTGTGGTCATGGTCATCTTTCCCTTCCATGAACTACTTTTCATACCTATTGCAATATCTTTCCATGCCTCATCACCAGTATATGCCCTGTACACTCCCATGACCCTCCTCATCCTCCTCCTGTCTTGCAATGAATCCCATTCCAGCTCCTTTTTCATATCCGTCACTGATTGCATTCTGCGATAATTTCCAGAAACAAATCTAGCAGCCCTTCTTTGCACCCTCTCCATCTCCTGTATTTGATACTCAAAATGTGGGTCCCATACTACACTACCATATTCGAGCAATGGTCTGACCAAAGTTTTGTAACCCAATTCCTTGACTTCTCTCGTACATCCCCTCATCACTCTCTCCAACAATTGCAGAACTTTGAAACCTTTTCCTACCACCTGTCCTATTTGTCCTGCCCAGTTAAGTTTGTTATCAAAAGTAATTCCAAGATATTTGCATTTCAAGTCTTCAGCAAGCAATTCTTTCACCACCTTATATTCATAATTAATCTTTTGTTTTTTATTTGTGTATCTAATAAGCTGACTCTTCTTTGCATTTATCTTCATTCCATGTTTACCAACCCAATTAGATATCCTGTCCAGATCCCCCTGCAACTGTTTACAAACCTCTATCGTTTTGATTCTTTTACACAGCATTATGTCATCTGCAAACAATCTAATTTCAGATAGTAAACAATCAACACAATTATTCATTAGAATAATGAATAGCAATGGTCCCAATACGCTACCCTGTGGCACACCCATTTTTACTTCCACTTCTTTTGATACTTCATTTCCTACTCTAACTTTCTGTTTTCTACCTTTTAAAAATTCTTCTACCCAGCAAATGACTTTCTTATCCACTCCAATGGTTTTTACTTTATTTACTACCATTTTATGGCTTACTCTGTCAAACGCCTTAGAACTTTATAGAAAATACAAAACAATGTGTGACAAAATTTGCTTCTTCAAAAAGTACTACTACTAACGATGCACCCAGGCTATTGCAATTGCCTTGCTTTTAACATTTTACATGTTATAGCCTGCATTCAGGAACCACCAATACTCCACAATAAAATGAAGACACCATCGTTACATATGTAAATCTGGCTTTATATGTCACTTCGTTACTGCATCACATAAATAATACCAAACTGATTTGAACAGTTTCCATAGTCTACAAACTTGCGGTATCTTCACATGACCCCGGGGGGGGGGGGGGCAGAATAACACTGTGTTCCTAACAAGAATAGACAAAAATATACTATACTTTATCAAAAGATAAATACTCCTTTCTTAACCTCAAAAAGATATCAACCAAAGATCACAAACAACTGAATTAGTAGAGAGCATAACAAATCTGCTCAATATGAACAGGGGAAAAAAAAACCCAATCCTCCGAATTAGTCAAATTTAAAGCACGAGGTTTACCTTGAATAATGTACGACACCAGTCGACGAACTGTATGGTACGTTTGGTCTTGATTGTGGCAAAAGCAGCATTAACATCTTTGGGTACAACATCTCCACGGTACAGCATACATCATGCCGAAGATTATTAATAAATAATGCTTATTTTTTCTACATTTTCTACATTTTTGTCTCTTTTGTATCTGGGGTTTCTCTGATGTTTTCGCTAATGTAAAAACAAAGTAAATGGCCTCGTTGTCCACCATGAAAGCACAATCTGAATGTTCCAGAGGTGTGGGTGGTAAGGATGGAGTTGTAGGGTTCTACAACTGCAGTAGAGACTTGAGGAGCAGGGTAAACGGCAAATTCGAACTTGCTCTTCTTGCCATAGTCAACGAAAAGCGTTCCATGAGCAATGAGGTGAAGCCGGATCCAGTGCCTCCGCCAAAGGAATGGAAAATAAGGAAGCCCCGGAGTCCAGCTTCCTGAGACGGTCCAAAACGATGTCCACAATCTCCTTGCCAATGCTGTAGTGACCACGGGCATAGTTATTAGCTGCATCTTCCTTTCCTGTAATAAGCTGTTCAGGGTGGAACAGCTGCCTGTAGGTTCCCGTGCGGACCTCGTCTGGAAAGAAAAATATTGCACTTAGTGACATAAAAATGCTTATACAGAAAGTTAATGCAACATACTTTCGGCGTACAGTGTGCACAGAAAAACTAGATAGGAGACCCCAGAGTAACTTGAAAGTGTCTGTCATAGCACTGAACCACATTTAAATTGACAAAACAAGACAGCCTAACAAAGAATGGTATTCATCCAGCAACCACACACATTCCACTTCCCTGTCTCGTCTCGTACTACAATGTATCTGACAGTAGAAATAACACATGGCTAGAAATACTAGTTACTTTGAAACAAATTGTGGATATTACAGCTCTGCGTTAAGGTGCTCACCTTAAAAAATAATTCAAGGGTCCCAAGTTTACATCCCCAGTCCCACCAACATGTATTCCTTACGGTTAATGCAACCTTCATCCCCGGCACAGCTGATACATGTGAAGTGGTTACACAGCTGATTGGCCATCGGCTAATTTTCTCTGTGGGGTTTCTGGAAGCGCCATCTGTTGACCATGTGACCTTCATAGCCTAAACTAATTCCCAACAAAACAGCGCAAGTTCGCTATTTGTGAGGGAAGGAGGTGCAACTGTTGTAAATTTCATTCAGTAAATAATTTATCTAAACAATCTTATTTGTTTCCTGCACCACAGGCTTAACTTGTGTAGTACATTTGAATCGAACAAAGGGCCAAGTTTTCCATTGTTAAAACCTTCATTCTCAGTATGGTAGTTGTTACGGCTGCCATCTTTGTTATAAAAACATTTTTGGGGCAGGTTGGCACATAACAAAAAGTGGGTAAAACGAAGAAATTAAGCACAAAGAAAATCGGGTTTACGATTTCAAGTGAGGAGCGCATTACTGCAAGTTGCACTGACAGACTATAGCTTTGATGAACGTCTACTTTTTGCACGACAGTAACGCGAGCGAGTCATACCCTAGACACCCCGCCAAAAGCCAAAGAGCTAAAGTAGCGTCGGCTGGCAGTGGTTACATGTCATGCCGCACAGTACAAAAGAATTTAAACGTAATTGGACAAATCTGATGTTCTAGTTAAGACAATGGTAAAGTGTCAAGTTTTGGATTCTGTCTACAAAAGTAGACTACTTTTGGTGCAAATATGAAAATGTGAGAAAACCTCGTGCTAATAAGTTTAACAATTCTACCATGTCAACATGAAGCCTATTCGCTTTAATTCCAATACAGTACAACTCCAGTTATCCGAATCAATTAGGACCAGACCCCATTCCGATAATCAAAAATTTGGATAATCTGATTTTTTTCCGAAAAAGGGTCGGTTTTAATTAATTATTATATGTATACTGAAAATGTCTTCTATTCAGGGAGATTTTTGGTCCTCTTTCACTTCAGGGATGAAAATTTCGCCGTACCACTCGGTAAAGCTTTGGGTTGCTTTTTATAAAAGAGGGGAAGCCTTTTCGCAGTATGTTTCCGTAAAGTTGAAAAAGCGATTCGGATAATTGGAGTTCTAGTGTATTTAGGGTCCCTCGATTCTTTTAGCTCCTGTCAGGCTCACTTTCTGTATATTTTCTAGTTTTTTAAAATTAAAAAATATATACAATAACCTATTTTTATTTAATTCCAGGCTTTTTTCCTTTTCAACTCATTTTTACCAAACTTTTGACGAGGGCTATGCCAACCAACCCCCTCATAAAGGTTTGGGGTTTGGTTGGTCATACAATAATATTCAGATTGTAAAAAAATGATAATAATGAGCTGTAACAATCAAAATGTGAAAACCAGTGCCAACCATCTCTGGTTTCCCCTGCACAAGTAATCTATATAGTTAGACTAATGAAATTTTAATGCCCACATTCTGCTGAGCGATGAGTGTAACATTAGTAACTTTTTGATATTCGGCCTTTAATTATTTTTATTTAGCTACACTAGACGGATGAGTCACAAACATTATTGGTTACTTGTTTTGCCAGAAGGAAATTGGACAAACGTAGGCAGGTTTGGCAGTCCAAAACAAGGATCGGACGACGAGCTACTCGGGTGGGAGAGAAAACCCGAATAGTGAAAATGAGACAATTCTTAGAGCGGCAGAATTAATTTCTATACCAACCATTAAAACTGGGAGAAATTTCTGGTATGGCCTGAAAGGAAACAAATGGGAGCTGTGGCAATAAAATACTGTGGCATCCTACATTTGATAAAGCTGTGGGTTGTGCGAATACGATTGTTAGGCTTTCAACATTTTGATAAATTATTCATCGTTTCTCTTGGGAACTTATTCCAATCCCTGACACCCTTACCTAAAAACAGAACCTTCCTGCACCCTTGTGCCTGAAATCGAGTGCCAGCTTGTGGTCATGGTCATTTTTTTCTCTCCAATGTATTACTTTTAATTCTCACACCAACATCTTTACATGCATCATCACCAATATACGCATTGGTACACTCCCATGACTTTCTTCGCCCTCCTGTCTTCAAATGAATCCCATTCCATCTCTTATCACATCTGTTAGCGAATGTGTTTTGCAGTAATTTCCATAAACAAATCTAACAGCCCTAATTTTGTACCCTCTCCAACTCCTGTTTTTGATACTCAAAATGTTGGTCCCATACCACACCACCATATTCTGACCAAAGTTTTGTAACCAAATTCCTCTACTTCTCTCAAATTAGTGCAGAATTTTTAATCCTTTTCCTACTACCTGGCCAATGTGTCCTGCCCAGTTAAGCTTGTTATCAAATGTAATGCCAAGATATTTACATTTCAAGTCTTCAACAAGCAATTTTTAGTTCTTCGAAAATGTAGTAAATCAATGTTTATCAGCCAATCTTATTATTTTATACTGTATACCTCTGGCATTTGAATTTGCAATAAGGAAAATTTATTGTAATATAATACCAATAATTAAATTAGATAAATACACATTCACCAGAAGATAAGCGGCAGATACCAAGTGCGGAATATTTTGTGTTAATACCTTATTCACCCAGCTGGTTAGCTGAGAAAATTAGTGTATTTACTGCTTCCAATTCACTTCGGTTTGTTTTGTTACTGAATTTTTAACTGCCCACTAGATTAATTTATTTTCAGTTTCAACAGTAATTTAGCTTAGTAATTGAGCTTTTAAATTAAAATAGTGATTCCATTGATAATTTATTCCAATCCACAAATTATATATAAAAAGCAACTTCCTCAATTTGCTTACATTCTAAATAAAGAGCTAGTTTGTGATGATTCCTTCCCTTCCACATATTTCTGATCCCTTAGACTCAGTACTTCACCCACTTGTACTTCAATGTCTCCCAAATCAGCCATGTCCTATCAGTAACTGAACATTCTATGTCAATTTCCATAAAATTTATCAAGCTGCCCTGCTCTGCAAGTATTCATCTACGCCAAACAATGTGTGAAGCATTTGAAATGTGGACCTGCGGAATAATTTTGGAAATTAAGGAGACGTAAGTACAAAAGAACACTTTATGCAAATGGTGGCAGATGAAAATTTTGTGGAAAAGTTCAGACAAAATGGCAGGTCGCATTCCAAGACATTCAGGATTGGCTAATTTAATAGTGGATGGAACAGCTGAAGTAATGAACTACAAAGAAGACATTAACAATTAAAAGGAAAGAAATGCTGCGAGGCAATATTTATATGGAAAGGACAGATTAAATACACACAATACAGAAACACAACAACAACAAACAAAGGAAATACAATATTTCGGGTTAAAACCCTTTTTCAAGTTAAAAAAAAGTAAGAGGCTGGGCTTGTGTAAGAACGGTCTATGAGTGGCTGCGTCGGATGCAAGTCTTGCACAAGCACATCCAATTACTTTTTTTTAACTTGAAAAAGGGTTTTAACTCGAAATATTGTATTTTCTTTGTTTGTTGTTTTTGTGTTTCTGCTGCCCTCCTCCCTTCAACTTTGGCGAGTGTTGGGTGTATTTCATCTATCCTTTCCATATAAATAAAGACATTAGATTATATGAAGCACATGATGGACGAGGCAGGTTGTAATTGATGTATTGAGATGAAGAGAGATCAAGATAGGACGAGATGAACAACTCCATCAAACCAGCCGACACCGTGGACAGGGGAGGGGAATCTGTCTCCTACTGGCAGAAAGTCTAAAGCAAGGGTCTAATAAAACTTGCATCCCAGATCCCCTCACTTCAGCGGCACACATCACTAATACACACAGTATTTTAAACATCTCCCAACTAAATCCCAATTTGTCCACGATCGTGCTTATTACAAAATTAATCACTTTTTGTGCGGTAACACGTTTATGCGTCGGAACCTACAAAAATTGTCCTATCGACCTGAAATTTGATACACACATTCCTTAGGCGATAATATTTGAATAGAAGTGTATAACAAGCTTCGAATAATTGGAAATAAACAAAAATCACTCGAAATGTGGGTAGATGCATACATGTTATTACGCAAGAAATACATGTTATTAAATGTTGATACTTATTCTGCGCGTTTCTAAGTCTTAATTCTTGGTCCAGGCTGCTACTAGGTAAAAATTAAACCAACTTGAATGTTCTGTATGAAATATTGGTTATGATAGACGCCATGTTTTACACTGGAAGGTAGGCTGCCATGCAATATATCTTAGCAATGAAATCAAAATGTCAGCTACGCACAGAGAAATTTTAAATATTACCGATTTTCTACATATTAAGTACCAGCAATTTGCACGTGGAAAGCAGCTTTTATCCAACAATGAAGACTTGAAAACACACTGAATTATATCAACAGCTATTAAAGTGCATTTATTGTGTAATAAACATATGCACCTACCAAGTGATTTTACTCCATTTCCTCTCGTTTGGAGGTTACGTTACATACTTTTCGTCAAATATTATAGCCCAAGGAATGTATGTATCAAATTTCAGACTGAAAGGACAATTTTTGTAGGTTCTAATATATTAACGTGGAGCCTTTTGTGCTTTCAAAAAGCAACTCCCCCCCCCCTTTTCTCTATTGTATAGTCATAGAAAACCTTTCTCAACCTACCAAATTACTTTGTACCTGTGAACCTCTCCAACTAGCTGCCACATCAAAATCCGGGTGGGAGAGGACTTTCTCCACCTGCCCAAAACTGGTATTGACCTATTGTAATTTGTTTTACCTGCTTCGTTATAATGTCCTCTTCAAGTTTTGCACTCTTTTTCGAAAAATTCACCATAAATTAAATTAAACCCCAAAATATGAGACTGACACAGTTATCAGATGCCGCTGGTGCTGAAAAATGAATGACAATCTCTTGAAATGTTGGTTAAATCCTTTGTTACGACGTTTTCTTGCCGTTTCAGCTTTCTTCCGTTGTAAAAAGTTATATGAAATTAACAGATAGAAAATATTTGTCCAAGATGTAGTGCAACAACGCTTGCTATCAAAACAAGCCGTCTCAGACAATAGATTGCTTCCGTTGTAAACAAATGCACAATTCCAGAGTTGGATGCCACAGAATGTATTTGCTGTAAATTTTCACTTGGTCCAGGCAAAATTTCAACCTAACCCTGGACCACTATGATAAAACAAACCTGTTTAGGTTGATATGATCTGTGTACCGATAATTTTTGCAGTGGTGCTAAAATTTCGCAGCGGCAGAATATTTCATATTTCGGCGTTTTTAATTTAGTTCGTGGCGACTTTTATGAAGTCAAATGGAAAACGTGAAGAGGACATCATAACGAAGCAGTTAAAATTGCCTAAGTATTGAAAATATCAAATTTCAAAAAAGGTCAATACCAGTTTCGGTCGGGTGGAGAATGTCCGATTCCACTCCAAACTACCTTTGATCTGAACACAATACCTATGTTCACGTAGACTGCAAACAGCATCTCATATACAGACTAATTGCTCAATAACTCATCCCTACTTTTAATCATTTTCTGTTACATGGGTGATAAGGCCAAAAAAGGTAATTAATAAAAATTAGTGAAGTGATAGGTGCACTCTAGGAATACACCAATTAAGCAAAAGGTATACTGGAGACAGGGAGGCAACAGGTGCCAAAATTGTAAACCACACCAGGAAGATATCAATCAAAAGAACTTGAGGGTCCCAGGACGGTGGGGGAGGGGTGGTAAGAGGGGGGGGGGAAACAGACGACCAACGGAGGATATCTCTCCAAGGTCGTACAACCAGGAAGGCGTTTTGAATGGGAGACTTTAATAGCATACACTAATCACGATTTATTACAACTCCTAAGCGGTGCACAGTAGTTTCCAAAGTATTAGATATTTAACAGTGACCCTTTGCTGGTGGAGGAGGAGACCAATGTGTGTACGACTATCTAGTAAACGGGGTAAAAGTTCTAACGAATAAGAAGTATGTCGCTGAACTATGCACTGGTGTCTAACAAATTTGCATGCGGACAGTTACGAGGCAAGAAAATCTCCAGTATCCACGGAATGGATGACAGCAATGTCACAGTACTGTTTAAGACAACCATCGGTTTCCTCCACGAAGACAGACATTCCACTGTGATGAATGTAACAACCACTGCTGCAGACTATTTGGTCGATAGCATAAACTTGGGCGACCTGCCACCATCCAACAACCCATCACCACCACACAGTTGACGAGGCTCTGCTATACAACTCACTGTGCTGTCTCATCATGGCGGATGGGTTGCTAGTACAGGGTTTCCCAACGTGGGGGTACAAACCTACCAGAAGTAGTCTACAAACAAAACCATAATTGAACGCATGAGAGCGTGCAAACTCTGGTCACTAAGTGGCGAGACAGTGACGAGCTATCAAATGGCAGTTTTAGTCTAGCCAATTTACAATTCTTATAGTAATAATAATCATTATTAAGGGGTCCTTTGAGATCAGTGTCTAATCTGAGGGGTCCACTGTTGGAAAAGGTTGTGCTAGTAGACAGCTACTCATCACGACAAGCTGCATAACCTGCATCAGTTCACCAGTTTGTAGAGCCACTACACACAATGGCATAGATTCACTGGTCCACAGCGCTGCACATTGTATTCAGCCCTTCAGTCTCGTATATTGGCATCTATGGAAAATGTGTTGTATTGTATACTACCAGCTGCACAATCTACCTCTAAGAAGGTACCCTCCAAACCTGTACTAGCAAACTTAGCGACGAAAGGGGACCTACAGCTCAATTCTGAATGCAAACCATGGCGCTCACTGGTTTGTCACATTAAAGCAGAGCTTTGCCAGGTGATGGTCAGGAAAAATTGCAGCAGTGACAGGGGATTTGAACCATGGTCTTCTCGCTAACACCTAAGGCCGGTCCAGACGTTACGTTTCGCACAACGAAGACTGTACGTTGCTGCGATAACTGAGCTAGAGAGCATTTCATCACTTCTTAAGACTGCGCAGACAAAAGTTTGTGCAAAACGTAACGGCTGGACCGGCGACTTAACCTGCTAAGCCATCAGAGACCACCTTTAAACTTCAATTTAAATGCAACAGAGCATATGCCAACGTGGTTGTCTCTGTATCTTACTGCCAATTCCTATGTACAAAAGAATCATGACTAACAAAACTATTTTTTTTTGGGTAATATCTACATTGGGATACCGCTGCAACCACTTACCACCACATCGTGATGTAAACACTTCTGGATGGAGAGAGTATGACATCAATGTGTGACGTGTTCACGCTTTGATCGATTGGTGAATACACTTTCGGCCATAGAACGTAACTAATAGTAACAATTTAAAGAAATACGGATTGAAAAACCTAAAGACAATTGTTACTTGTGCAATTAATAATATTACTAAAATACCAACAACATTCCAAACTGATAATTGATACCATTAGTTAGTAACGTTCCATAATGTCGGTTCCTGTAACGTTAACGTTATTAATCACAATTGAATTGATTTTTATTTAATGTTGTTCTTTTATATTTCCTCGCGTGGCTGAAATTGCTATTAACATCATTCATACAAAATAAAATATTTATAAAAAAAAAGAGTTCGTCAACAACCATTTGCGTTTAGGTTGTAACACAGGCTGGACCATACTAACAGGGATAGATACGATTTGGAAATGGGGTAATAGCAATATTGTGTGCGATGGTTACATTTCACTGTTCCATAATGCATTAAGATGTAAACGACAGTAACAGCGATAGATACAACATAGAAATTAGACATACACAATAAGGTGTTTGATAGTTTTGTTTCAGTGTGGTCCAGGCTGCATCAAAACCTCGACACTAAAGAATTTATTCCTGTTCTACAAGTGCAAAATTATCGATTTCACAATATGAGAAGAATATGGACTGATTTCTGTTTAAGACTCCGTTGGAGACATTTAAAGCTCCTCGCGGAATGTATGCGTCGCATTCGGCAACGTGGTGACATACTCTCTCCATTTGGAAATGTTTACATCGTGAGGCGATAAGGGGTTACAGCGGTATCCCAATTTAGATATTACCCAATTTTTTCATCTGTAAGAGAATTTATCCCATTTTTTTTAAACTTATCCTGAATAATTATGACAAGTGTAGTAATCATGTATATTCATGTATAGAAATCACGGAATGTTAGACATTATCTGCTTGAATCAATGCAAGATTAACAAACAAAATAACTCCCGTTTCCCCATTTCTAGTTTTTCCTTTACAAATTTTCGAGCGCAACTCCCCCCCCCACCATCACTTTGAATATAATTTCTTGAACGATTAAACAAAATCCTTTTCCAGCGCATACTGAAGACTTTCAGAGCGAAATCGCATAAAATTTTCAAATGTTACGCGATTTTAGATGGTCTCCAACAGCTAAAATATATTATTTTTCCAGGCTAGAGTGAATAAAAAATTAATCCCTTTCATTTAAATATTTAACACAGTATATTAAAAGAAAAAGTATACAGTATATTGAAATACATTTTCTCGACTTACAGAATTTCGTTCAAGTTTGCTAATGGTGAATAAAATGAATATCAATACAAAAAGCACAACATCGCGATACGGTAAATGTGTTATTGCGCGTGCGTTAGTCCAGTTGCAATTCGTACTGAAGGTGTACGATCATATTAATTGTAATAACTTAAGCTACGCGAACGAATCCTAATGTAAACATAATTATTACCCGAAATAAACTTCGCGAGACAGGAGTGTCTGCAGTTTGATTTTATAGAGGCAATGTTGATTGTGAAATAGAACCTGTACCAGAATGTTCTTTTTATACCACAAATCACGAGGAATTTAAGTTATTAGTAATTACATGAGGGCATGTTAGTGACAAGACGTGTATCGCTTTTATCAATTTGAATATATGTTCACTTTTGATCTCAGTACAATTTGCTCATCGAAAAAGTTACATACGGGCTTTATTCGTAAACGAAAAGGGGTCTACTGGAGATCGCGATTCCGCTACAACAACATATAGTGATGTAGTCAGTCGCAAGACGTATTATTATCAAGCAGTAATTCCGTTGTAATACAGCCTGGACCATTATTTTCGAGTACAAATTAGGTTGTAATACAGCCTGGACCAGTATGAAACCGTTAAATGCACTTAGGGAAGAATTTATAGTTGTGTCTTGCGTTTGACCACTGCAGTATTATGATGACAACTCCTGGCGGAATCGCGATCTACAGTAATCCCACAAAAAGAATTTTAGTTAAAAGGTGTAAATAGAAATTTGTTACTCACCTACAACTGTTGGTTCGAGGTCAACGAATATAGTTCGAGGCACGTGTTTACCGGCGCCGGTCTCGCTGAAGAAGGTATTGAAACTATCATCTCCGCCTCCAATTGTTTTGTCTGAGGGCATCTGCCCATCAGGCTGGATTCCATGTTCCAAGCAATACAACTCCCAGCACGCATTGCCTATCTGCACGCCGGCTTGTCCCACGTGGATTGAGATACATTCACGCTGTTGGAGAAAATAGGCTTATTAATACTTCCGCTCTAATTAGGTTCTAGTGTAACATAACTAAAAAGAGAAATACTTGCCATGGTTGCAAATTTAGTTACCAGACACGGTCAAACGAGACAACAGCAACGAGAATCGCCCGGGACAAGCAGCTATGAAGCTCTTCCCAAACGAACGACGACGGTTTGGGCCGCCGCGGTCTTACTTATACCTTACGTGACGTAGCCAAGCCCCGCACCATCATTGGTCCCCTGCGCAGCATGACGTCATGGCGCTTACGGTATTGGCTGGCTGCCTCTGTGAATAGGGGAGGAGACCCGTTTTAAAAGAAATACATTGATACGCGACGCCTTTGCTTCATAATTAGTAGTTATATTGTATTTAATACAATCTGATCATTTTTGTTTCAAATATCGAGTAAAGTAATTAAAAAAGAGCATTCGTTCCTTTACTCAGTAGTCGGTTATTACTCAAATAATCTACACTCTTTTAATAAATATATTACGCCAAAGCAATTGACTTTTTTGTATTTATTGGTCTCGCGTACGCGTTTCACTTCTTTTGCAGAAGCATCTTCAGCGGATTTTTTCTGTTAATTATGTACAAAAGTTGTAAGCAGGTTATGTTGTGTTTGGTACGTGGAATGAATTATTATTTAACTTATAAGAAATACAATGGACCACAAAATGTAAGTAGATTATAAGTTAGATAATAATTCATTTCACTTTACCAAGCACAACATATCCTGCTTACATCTTTTGTACATAATTAACAGAAAAAAACCGCCGAAGATGCTTCAACAAAAGAAGTGAAACGCGTTCGGGAGACCAATAAATACAAAAAAGTCAATTGCTTTGGCGTAATATATTTATTAATATTATCAACAATTGAGGAAAAAATGGTCCACAACATCCAGATATTAATCTATACTCTGTTATCGGCAATCTTCACTTAGACCAAATTAAATTAGGAATTACTCTCACTTACAGTTAATTCTTCACGATATCATACACGCCGGGAACAGAATATAAAAAAAACAGCCCACAATTAACATGTAATCTAACAGGATGTAAAGATAAATAATTTAACACATCATCGTACATAAATATTTTTTCCCCTTATTAAGTCAACACATGCATAAGTAAATTATCGAGCGTCGTGGGTGAGTGGTTAAAGCTCTAGCCTCGCATTCCGGAGGACGCGGGTTCGAATCCCCGTCCGGGCATACACATTTGGGTTTCCATGGTTTCCCCACGTCACTCCAGGCGAATGCGGGGATGCTTCCTTCAAAAAGCGAGGGCCGAATTCCTTCCCGTTCCTTGCTGCTATTAATGAGCTGGACGTCGAGGAGACGTAAAGCCAAAAGCAAAAAAAAAAAAAAGAAGCAAATTCGTGTTTTTTGTTGGTATTTCTTCATTTGTTTCTCAGCAACTTATTACCGTAATCATAATATCGCCTGACGATAAATGCTATTCCTTATTTCCTTACTCTCGTATGAAGAATTCGATCCCCCCAATGATCTGTTATTTTTAAGTTAAAATTGCAGGACATTTATGTTTTTTGTTTTTGTTTTTTGGGCTTTACTCCTCGTCGATGTCTAGAGCATTAGAGGCGGCAAAGGACTGAGGGTAAGAAATTTGGCAATGGCCTTAAAAAGGATCCATCCCGATATTTGCCTGAAATTGTTTGGGGAAACCATGGAAAAGCATAAATCTGGATGGCTGAAGGAGGATTCGACCCGCCTGCTCTCGAATGCGAGGCCAGAGCGGTCTTCATGCTGTCTGTAAAAACAATTATCACCAGCACTTCGAGAGTGGTTTCTCTCTCTGTAGAGGGTTGCCTCGTGGCTTCCGGGTGGACCCATGTCGGGGGCGTCCACTAATCACATGCGCTGTTTTTTCATAAACTTGCACCCCCTCCCCCTTCGTGAGATCTGGTGGGATTCCCCCTCCCAATAACGTGAGACTGACTTCGTGATTTTGAAGACCCTTTGTTTAGCTCTAGGGGGGCCCCCATTAATGACGTGTTTTTCCGGAATTCCGGAACCCCCCCCTTTCTCTGGTGAGATTTGGTGGGATCTGGCCGAAACATCCCCCCCCCCCCTAAAATGACGTGAGATTTTGATGAGAACCGCCCCTTGCTAATTGGACCTCGAAGTTTTTTGAGGACTTCTTTATTTGTATTTTTTAGTTCTAATGCTTCCAAGGGCAGTTTTGTAGGCCTTATAGAACCCCTAAAGTCCACATCTGCGCCGCATGAAGAACTTTTTTTCCTTTAGCTGTACTGTCCTTTACAAATTTCACTAGTTCACGTCGACCCCCCTCCGCCTTGGTGAGATTTTGTCGGACACCATCCCCTATTTTGAGCCCACGTGATTAATGGACGGCCCTTCATAGCCGCAGTCCTACCGCCCAGAGTTCTGTTTTCCGCTGTTCCCCGCGCTGCAGGCGTGTGCATGTCGGATGGTTCCTTCGAACTGAAGGGAATACCCGTGGAGCGCATGCTTCAGTGGCAAATCCCGTGTTCATCTAATTACCCTTTTCTTATTATTTTTATAATATTAGCTTTCATACGATAAGTGTTGTATTCGTTGACCCATCTACTATTGACATTTACGAATTTTAAATTCCTTCAGCGTCTTTGATAAATTATTCATCACTTCCCTTGTTCATTCAATCCAATCCCTGACACCCTTACCCACAAAAGAGAATTTCCCACCATCTGCCCAAAGTGTCCTGCAAAATTGATTAGACGTCTTATAAATTTTTTTTTGCTGTTGTCAGTCTTTCGACTGGTTTGAAGCAATCCTCCATCCCTTCCTATCCTGTGCTAACCTCTTCATCTCTTCATACCCCTTACAACCAACTTCCTCAATTATCTGCTTCATATATTCCAGTTTCTGTCTTCCTCTGCAGTTCTTACCTTCGACTGTTCCCTCCACTAACAAATTAACCAATCCAGCATGTCTCAAAATATGACTTACCACCCTCTCTCTTCTTTCTGTAAGCTTCTTCCACAAACTTCTTTTCTCACCAATCATTTCCAAAACCTCGTTCATTTCATTCATTGTCTGTCCACTTAATTTTATGCCAAGATATTCATACTTCAAGCTTCCAACAAACAGTTCTTTCCCAACCCTACAATCTCACTGTTGATGGTGATTCGTTTGTTAAATGGCGACCGTAAGTCTTGGGTGTGCTTGGGAAGAGTAGGCCTGATTGTGGTAACGCACGACAGAGACCAGCAACGGTATCGTCGAGGTGTCAGAGAGGGGGCACTGCGACACACGTGTATCTGTCAGACCATATGTTGCCAAATTTTAGAAAAATAATTTTCTAATGGAGCGCATATACTCCTTTTTTGGAAAAAACACCTTAAATTTTTTATGAAGGGAAAAAGAACCTATAAGATGAATTATACATATTTAATGAAATATTAAAAATGCAGTTACGTTAAGGCTGCTTTTGAGTTTGTTTGGTAGAACTAAGTGCATCGATGTTGATATCCAAAGAAGTTGTGGTTACTCGCAAAAAGTTCTCCAAATGAACATCAGTGATTTGTGCTCTGTGTTGTGACTTAATATTGTTCATCCTACCGAATCAGCTTAACTGAGTGTCGTAGTATTTGATCCGTGGACTGCGGGTCGGCTATCACCGTGTTAGACCCTAGATGTCACTTTGCGTGGTCGGAGGGATGGCGATACCTGTTGGTGATACCTGGTAGTAGGGTTCGAGTTGGACGCATACCCCACGTGACCACCAGCTGGTCAGGGAGGTGCTGGGCACCTGGTGGTGGTACCAGTCCTGACTGACACGGGCTGTGCTTAGAGGCCGTCCACTGGGACCTCTGGTCAAACTGAACCGTCCATTGACAGCTGCTTGGAGACCATTTTCAGGCATTCATGGCCTTCATTCCCCCCCCCCCCCTCCCACCAAAAAAGATGGAATTTTCGAGGGATGATAGTGTGCCATGCCACAAGTCCAGAATCGTTCTCTATTCGTTGAAGAATATTCTGGACAATTTCAGCACATGATTTCGGCAGCTAAATCACAAGACGTGAATCCAGTCGAACTTATCCGGGACAGGACCGAGCGGTCAATTCCTGCACAACGTCCTGCAGGCTCGACAACACTTTTGCAGTTACGCCGGTCGCACATTGACGCGCAGTTGACGCAGGCGGCGCAGCACAGTTTCTGGCTGTACTAGTGTTGTAAAAAAAAAAACTTTTTTTTACAACACTAGTAGAGACAGAAACTGTGGTTTGAAAAAAAAATGAAAAACTTTAAAAAAACATGTTTTTATTTCTGGGACACTTTTTTTTCATAACTACTAAATCTCAAATTTGTAAGGCGAGGCATTTATCGTTTAATATGACTGTTTTAGAGTTCATACTAAGTACTTATCTTAATTTTTAAATCTAATATACATTTCTGGTTCAGTAGAAAAGAAAATTACGAAAATATTGGCAACACTGAAGTTTTCTTTTACGTACAGGGACTTCCGGAAGAGGCTATGTTGCGCGTGAAAGAATTCCCGTTCCCCGTTGTTTTGATTGATACTCGCTTTTTGAACTAGTGCTGCCAACCCTACAAATTTATCTGTAGACCTACGGATCTTTTCAAAAATTAGGAATTTTAAATTTATCTACGGTTTTCTTGCGTCTTTTTATTACTTATTGTGCTTTCCTTGTATTCGTATACTTGATAGACTCTCCGCGTATACTGATACTAAGTCATTAAATTGTCAGTAATTATGAATCGTTTCCTTGCAACCGTTGGCGTAAACCAACGATTGAAGAAGAAATAAAGCTCCTATTTTGCATGATAATATGTTCAAACTTAAAACACCATAATAAGAGAATTATCAGGGCAGTCTTTATGCACAGTGTGTACTTTGCTCACAATTTAAAATTGCAATCTCAAAATCGTTTGCGTACAATACAAGAACAACCAGTAAAATAAAATGTAACTATTTCTAAACTTATGGATCTAAAGGATCCAGATGAAGAAACAGAAAATTCCGACACCGACCGAACTAGTGTTGGTAGTGCTGATACTAGTGAATGTGGTACCGACATAGAGGACCATTTATGAATCATTATTTAACACATTATTGGATTCCAGTAAGATATAAAATACACATGTAAAATGTAAGTTCCGTAAATAAAACTATAATTTATCAAATTTATTGTTTCTGAAAAATAAATTAGAAAAAAAAACCAGGGTGCTAGGTTTATATCGTGTTTTTTCACAAAGCTGAAAAAAAAAATTTTTTTTTCAATTTGCAACTCTAGTCTCTATCTTTTGTGGCGGAACAGCGCGTATTGAGACGCAGAGCAGGGCAGCGCAGTACTGCGCCACGTTGTGATCACGACACAGAAACTGCGCCACGCAGCTCACTCGTGCCTGTTTACAACCTAACACTTCTTGCGTTATTTATAATCTTGCTTTACTTATAATCATTTTCAACTACGGAATAAGAAAAATTTATTAAACTGGTGCGTAACCAATCTCCGATTCACAATATCAGTCATAAAAAATACATAAACATTAAATTCAAACTAGAAATTTGGACAATGAGTCCAACAAGTGACGAGTAAAGTCAGCATTTATTTATCATACACCTGTCCACTTACAATTTTCATTCTCTTTTTTGAATTCATTTTTAATAAAACATTGAACAAAGATTGACACACAGGCTATTATTACGTTATTTATTTTCTTATTTGCACTACATTAATATTCAATAGTGACCCCAATAGAGACATCTTTTTTTAAAAAAATACCGATTGAATGGAGCTCTTCTTCTTCTATTTAAATTTTAAAAAAGCACACAACTTAGAATTTCTGTTTAGTGTTTCGACTTTTGAATATTTAGTTTTTCAGTTTTCTTGAATGCAGTAAATAAACGGAATAACTGAATCTGACGTACTAAGCATTACTAATACCGGTGTTAAATTCATTGTAAAAATGATGCATTGGACCAAAGATGAATATCTCTGGATAGTATACATTTGGTTATAAATTCCCACTTTTATTGCCTTTAATGAATGTAATAAGGAATGTGTTACTCAAACCACTACATATTTGAGCTCTTAAGTAAGAGGAAGAGGAGTGTAATATTTAAGGTAAGTAATTTTGTGCTCAATATCAATAGTAAAGGGTTTTCAAAATTCCGGATCGCCGAAATTTTTTAGTGAATAGCAATCGACAATTCGAAAGTAAAGAATAAAATTTTACAATATGTGGCATACAGGTAGATCTCAAGATATAAGAAGTAAAAAAAATCATATAGTTCCTTGAAACTATGGGCTCTTGTTCACGGCGTGTTTTAGTACTCTTGCAGTTCAAT
The DNA here is from genome assembly GCA_031002005.1 of Vandiemenella viatica. Lineage (NCBI taxonomy): Eukaryota > Metazoa > Arthropoda > Insecta > Orthoptera > Morabidae > Vandiemenella > Vandiemenella viatica. Next base: position 143,838,460 of record CM061918.1, on the reverse strand, counting down.
CCGAAGTTGTATTATGAATTTATGCTAAGCATACTTTAAATCCTGAAATATACAATGTTGTCACTACCAAAAATGTATTTCATGTGTTTGGGTGTATCTGAATCACATTGTTAGTAATTAATAAGCTGGTTTAATGAGTGCCATGTTAGTGACGTGTTATCTCAAAGAAAAAAAAAAAAAAAAGCAACCACCATGCATTTCCAGCCTATATTTCAAAGTGACCTTGGCAACATTTTTTTCTGGTCCAGGTCATATTACTGCCTAAGGCTGGCCGTCCAGTATACGCGAATTCGCGCGAAGATCTGTCGCGCGAACACGCGCGAAAGATCTTCGCGCGAACACGCGCGAAAGATCTTCGCGCGAATACGCGCGAGGAGTTCGCTCAAATCCACACAAAGGTATTTTAATGCGACTCCGTCCACTGCGAGCGACGACATCCAAACACAGTTCGCGCGATGGATAAAGACAAAATGGTTGCTCTAGTTCAAGAAAGAGACACTTTGTGGGATCAAAAATTATCTCAATACCACCAGGGGAATGTCCAAATGAAGATGTGACAAGAAATGGGAACAAAAACGAATTTACCAGGTAAATTATTCTATTATTTATTCATTTATCTAAACAAAATGCAATATTATATATCTTTAATTTTCACATAGTATAGGCTAGCTTTTTTTTTTTTTTTTTTTTGCTGTCATTAGTTTCTCTACTGGTTTGAAGTGATAGGTATTTGATGATTAAATAGAATCTTCCTGGCAACAATTACGGAAACAATAAAATAACATAAAAACAAAAATTATTGGAAATAGTCAGTAATCGAAAATAGAAAATATAAACAAGCATTCAGCAGCATATTTACCAATTAAATACTTTCAAACATTTAAAATCTCATTCATAACCAATATTTATTGCACTGTACTGCTTTTAATACAACAGTCATTCAGTTCATTTAAACCACTTTCATCCATTAAAACACAACATTGATGGAATAGTCTTATAGATTTACAAGCAATCATTTTGTTTTTCTCGTAAACAAAAATTCAATTAATTACGCGGATTGTAATTATTGGTGAATAACCTTTGGTATGTAACAGTACGTATAGTATTTGTTATGTTTGTTATTTGCGGCGTAGTTCTATTCATCTAGTTTAGCTATAAGATATTTATTTGAGACGCCCGCGCCACATCAAATTACTTTTTTGTGTCCCATTTTGAAATAATTATTTTTGTCTTCAGACGAAATTATTTTTAAGTTTATAAGTATATTTTAATATAAATTTGAATAGGTAATGGGTTACCAGATTAAAATGAAAGGGTTGAGGGATAAGTTTAGAAGAGAGTTAAGAAAATATTTGAAGAAAAATCAGGAAAAGGTGGAAAAGTCCAGAACAGTGGCCCTATTTCAAGCAAATGGAAAACTCCTTTCTTTTGGCAAAAATATTACTCATCCATTCCTCTCTCCTTTTTGCAGTTCATCTTCTTGCTATAATTGTTAATTCCAATGCATATTATTCCAACAACTGAGAGAAAGGCATTGATGTATTTTTTTTTATTATTATTATTATTATTATTATTATTTTTTTGCCCAAACAGAGAACTGGCGACAGAATCGCACGAATCTGCTTTCAGTGGACGGGGTGTCTTTGCGCCAACACAGTTCGCGCGAATACAAGCATAGTCGCGCGAACATTTTTCGCGAGAATACGCGTCCACTAGACGGCCAGCCTGAACACTTCAGTTTAGAAATATGATGAAGAAAAACTGCTCGAAATTTGGTAGATGCATAGAAGTAATAAGCAAGAAATGTTATGTTATTACTCACGACATTAGAATGTATACATATGGTATTATAAAAAGTTGCCACCATATCGTTGTACATGCAAATGTACAACGATCCTGAACAATGCTATTATTGGAGATAACGATATTTTTATAAATGTCTGTCTACTGTACCTCTAAAACCATTGCAGACAGTAACATTCGTGTTGCCTTATGTCTAAGGTACATTAGTTTTGCTTTAATATACACTTTTTGTCCTTGGGAAAGTGTTCCAAATTTCTGACTGAAAAGACAACTAATTCCCAGTACGCCCTTATTTGACCATTAGCAGCAATGTTTCTCGTAGCTTCAATTTTTTTAGTATGGTTTTAAAATATAAAAAAAACTTTCAAACTATAGTATGAAAACCAAATTTAAGGTAATAACTAAAGGAAAGGAAAATATTTAAATGAAATTTATAGTTTTTGCTTCTCCAAGTTAATATTTGGTACTAAAACATAAAAAGGGTAAGTATTTCTACACTCGCCAAGACCACACATGCAATGCAGCGGATAAATATTAATCTTAAATATAAATGCTGAAGGATGCCTTTTTGTGAGTGATGGTTGTATTTTGACTTCATAAAAATATCGCCTCTTCAGCATTTATTCCTATCCTGTTCACTACCCAAAGGGGAGAGGGGGAGGGTACCCATAAATTACGTGAGGTGTTTTTCTGAATCCCTCCGCCCCCCCCCTCTGGTGAGATTTCGTGAGGTCTGGCCGGACCCTCTCCCCCCCCTAGAAAATGCCCTCTAAACTTTTGAGACTTATCAGCTCTACTGTCCGAATAATTTTTCCAAAAACCTCACGTGAGATTTCCGAAGACCCCCCCCCCCCTCTAACTATTTCACCTCATGTAATTTATGGATGCCCCCTAAGTTAAAGACTGGTGGAATGTGACAAACTACAAAAATGCGCCAATCCTTGAAATTTTACAAGATTTCAGATTAAAATCTTATTCCAACAGAAAGAAATTGGCCTAGACATTGAGCGTCCTACCTATACCAACCTCAACAGGCTGATTGGTCAAATAGTATCTTCGATAACAGCATCTATACGCTTTGATGGTGCACTAAATGTGGATTTGACAGAATTCCAGACCAACTTGGTCCCATATCCTCGATCCACATTCCCTTGTTACCTATGCCCCAGTCATTTCTGCAGAAAAAGCTTTCCATGAGCAGATTTGTTTCAGAGATTTCAAACTCTTGTTTAAGCCAGCCAATCAGATGGCAAAATGTGATCTACGTCATGGATACTTTATTGTTTTTACATTAGCTTTAAAACATCAGAGAAAACCCAAGTACAAAAGAGACAAAAAAGTAACATACTGGTATCTGTACAAAAAAAAAAAAAAATGCATTTATTAATACTCTTCGGCTCCTTCAGCCTCTCCCTCCACAGAATCCATTCCAACTTCTTCGTAGTCCTTCTCCAGCGCTGCCAAGTCTTCACGAACTTCCGAGAACTCTCCTTCCTCCATACCCTCCCCGACGTACCAGTGGACGAAAGCACGCTTGGCGTACATCAGGTCCAAACTTGTGGTCCAGGCGCGCCCAGGCTTCGGCGATTGCGGTGGTGTTTGACGACATAGACACTGCAGGCTGGACCTTGGCCAGATCCCCACCGGGCAGCACTGTTAGCGGCTGGTAGCTTATTCCCACCTGAGAAACAAAAAGAGTGCTGAAGTGTTTCAATGGGCAACATTACAAATGTGATATATGTAATTAAATTTGCCTTTGTTAATCCAACAGCTGTATGGCACACAAAGCAAATCCTCAAAGTGCCCAACATTTAAAAAAAAAAATACACACACACACACACACACACACACACACACACACACACACACACACACACACACACACACACACACACACACACACACACACACACACACACAGGTTTTCGTTATATGCAGTATCACTGCTTACCTACGATAAAAGTTTCTATGTTCAATGAGACAACATAGCCTTCAAAATGGCTTATATGCAAACCCTACGAGAATGGAGGAGATCTGTATGTAGCTCATGAAAGATAAAATTGTTGAAAATGTCGGAACACACTTTGAATGCAAGATTCATACGAGTATGAATGTAACAATTATTTGCAATGTTGTTGAAGGCCATTTTTCCGCAGTTATAAATTAAGTAACAATTATTATCTGTATTTAATCTTTACTTTCATATAAATCTGTAATGGCTATATTCAGTTTGTTACAGCATCACATAAAAACTACCAAACATATTTCAATAGGATTTTCTGTCTGAAGATTAGTATCTGACAATTTCTGCGGCATGTCTTGTAACTATGACCTGTAACCGGATCAAATAATTTTAATATGATCTTAAAAAAATATATTAATGCCCTAGTATTTCGTTTAATTTCTACAACTTCACAAGTAGACTTCAATATGACTATGGAAACAAAGACGTCTCTAATATCTTGCACCGATGCAGCATTGGTCTCTTTATAAGGAGACATTGGCTTACAAATTTTCAAATCAAATCTCTCATTCGACAAAAACAATACTATAGACGTTAGCGAAAAATTTATATAGGATCAGATTGTGGGTGCCACTTTACTAAACTATTTTGAGAATACTATTACAATTGCTTTACAGCTGTAAAATGCAAGACCTGAATTGCTATTTCACAAAGAATTAGCAATAGTAAAACACTATGCCATTAGCACCCAGCCTCGAGATAAAAAACAAAAGAAATGGATTAAGTACGATATAGAGGGAGCTGTTACGAAGAACACAACAAGGAAATGTAATTTTATTTTCCTGCTCATGGTTGATAACACTGGCAAAATATAGTAGCGACTATAACTAAAGATATTATTTGGTGCAACACCAGTATTTAACATACTGTAAATACACTTTTTTATCTATGGCTTTACACCTCGACGTCGAGGTCATCAGAGTCAGGAAAGGACTGGGGACGAGGAATGGGAAGGAATTCAGCCATGACCTTTTTGAAGGAAGCATCCCAGCATTCACCTGGAGTGATTTCAGGAAACCATGAAACCCCTGATCTGGATGCCAGGAAGGGGATTCAAACTGCCGTCCCCCCCCCCCCCCCCGAATGCGAGGCCAGAGATTTGAAATGGAAATTGAGCTCTAAATCTTAAATCGTGCAAGTGACATGCGCCATAGGAATCTGTACAATTTTACCCCGCCAAACTTTATAGAAAATACAAAACTATGTGTGACGAATTTTGCTTCTTCAAAATGTACTACTACTAACGATGCACCCAGGCTATTGCAATTGCCTTGCCCTTAACATTTTACATGTTATAGCCCGCATTCAGGATCGACCAATACTCTACAATAAAATGAAGTCACCGTCGTTACATATATAAATCTGGCTTTATATGTCACTTCATTACTGCATCACATAAATAATACCAAACTGATTTGAACAGTTTCCAATGTCTACAAACTTGTGGTATCTTTACATGACCTTGGAGGGGGGGGGGGGGGCAGAATAACACTGTGTTCCTAACAAGAATAGACAAAAATATACTATACTTTATCAAAAGGTAAATACTCGTTTCTTAACCTCAAAAAGATATCAACCAAAGATCACAAACACCCTTTGGATTCTGTTTAGTACTACACAAGATCGAAGTTTCTCTCGGTGTTAGGGATTAATAAATTCCTCTCGGGCGACTAGCCGAGTTAGCAGGATGTTTTCCACGATACTTCAGCACTCAGAATATCTGTCTTCCGGTGAAGATGGCGACAGACGTTCCAATCGCCGAAATATTGAGTGAAAACGCCCTCCTCACTCGACTGGTCACCCGACAGGGCTTCCTAGTGAGCTGGAAAGTGCTGGAAATGTAAATCACCAAGATATCAAAGATTAACAGTGCAATAAAGTGCGATGTTTAATTTAAGGGTAATTCTAACTGCAGACTTTATTTAAAAATCTTTCATTGAACGGAACATTTCAGCTGAAACAATAGTTCTCTATGCAGAAGCTGCAGCAGACGAGATGAAAGTGAGGAGGTAACTATGAAAGCTGCGATATAAACAAAGTTAAAGCTAACAACTGACATTTCTCTTGATCCAGTACTTTTTCGATTTCATATTTCAAACAACTGAATTAGTAGAGAACATAACAAATCTGCTCAATATGAACAGGGGGAAAAAAAATAAATTAATCCGCCGAATTAGTCAAATTTGAAACACGAGGTTTACCTTGAATGCTGTAGGACACCATTCGACGAACTGTATGGTACGTTTGGTCTTGATTGTGGCAATAGCAGCATTAACATCTTTGGGCACAACATCTCCATGGTACAGCATACAACATGCCGAAGAGGATTAATAAATAGTGGTTTTTTTTCTACATTTTTGTCTCTTTTGTACTAGGGTTTTTTCCGATATTATAAAGCTAATGTCAAAACAAAGTATCCATGACGTGGATCAAATTTTACCATCTGATTGGCTGGCTCAAATAAGAGTTTGTTATCTCTGAAACTGAAAGCTACTCATGGTAAGCTTTTTCTGCTGAAGTGACGGGGCATAGGTAGCAAGGGGAAAGTGGACACGTCAATTTAGAAATATGATGAAGAAAAACTGCTCGAATTTGGGTAGATGCATAGAAGTTATATGCAAGAAACGTTATGTTACTACTCATGACATTAGAATGTATACATATGGTATTATAAAAAGTTGCCACCATATTGTTGTACATGTAAATTTACAACGATCCTGGACGATGCTATTATTGGAGATAAAGATATTTTTATAAATGTCTGTCTACTGTACCTCCAAATCCATTGCAGACAGTAACATTCGTGTTGCCTTATGTCTAAGGTACATTAGTTTTGCTTTAATATACAATTTTCGTCCTTGGCAAAGTGTTCCAAATTTCTGACTGAAAAGACAACTAATTCCCAGTACGCCCTCATTTGACCATTAGCAGCAATGTTTCTCGTAGCTTCAATTTTTTTATATGGTTTTAAAATATAAAAAAAAAACTTTCAAACTATAGTATGAAAACCAAATTTAAGGTAAAAACAAAATAAAAGGAAAATATTTAAATGAAATTTATAATTTTTGCTTCTCCAAGTTAATATTTGGTACTAAAACATAAAAAGGTTAAGTATTTCTATACTCGCCAAGACCACACATGCAAAGCAGCGGATAAATCCTAGTCTTAAATATAAATGCTGAAGGATTGGGTCTTTTAGTGAGTGCTGGTTGTATTTGGACTTCATAAAAATATCGCCTCTCAGCATTTGTTCCTATCCTGTTCACTACCCAAGGGGGGGGGGGGGAGGGTATCCATAAATTACGTGAGGTGTTTTTCTGGATCTCCCCCCCCCCTCTGATGAGATTTCGTGAGGTCTAGCCGGACCCCCCCCCCCCCTAGAAAAGCCCTCTAAACTTTTGGAGACTTATTGGCTCTACAGTCCAAATAATTTTTCCAAAAACCTCACGAGAGATTTCCGTAGTCCGCCCCCCCCCCTCCTATTTCACCTCATGTAATTTATGGATGCCCCGTAAGTTTAAGACTGGTGGTATGTGACAAACTCACAAAAATGCCCAATGCTTGAAATTTTACAAGATTTCTGATTAAAATCTTATTCCAACAGATAGAAATGGGCCTCGACTAAGGATTGCAATCCCGCAGTAATTTCATTCCCGCAGGATCCGTGTTGGATTAGTACAAACAGTTTTTTAAGGTATAGATTTAAAACATTGTACTTAAAACGTTAATAAATAAAACAATAATTAAATTAATAAATAATTTTTAATGTTAAATGATAAAAATTAACAGTTAACAATATTTTAATTGGCAAAATGACATTAAAACTTTTGAGCGTGTCTTAAGTGTACATCGAGGTTTTACATTTATGTTTTTTAATCCAAACCAATTTTTAAATAAATAATAAAAATGGAAAATATTTAGTCTTAGGTCATATTATGTGCTTTACAATACATAACATATGTTTAAAAATATAGTTTGCTTAATGGCCACGTTTCCAGAGTTTATTTTTTTTTTTTTACATTCTAAATAAACATTCCATAACACCGAGAAAAACATTCCATTTTACAAAGTGAAGTGAATATACTATGTAAAGTGTAGAATTGGCTCCGAACATGATCTCATAACTTTTTTTGTCACTGCACAAGCACGAGACTTGGATTTTTTTGCGTGATTTTTTATTATATCTCCTGATTCCTTGATTGATGTTACAGTTGATTCAATGTTATTAAAAGAAACTACTCATCAACACGTAAACTGTAATTTATTTCAGATTTACTTATGTGGCGTAACGACGTTTTTTAGAGAGGAAATTAATATTTTTTTAGTAAGAAAGGAGACTTTCTCGGCGAATGATTGCAGTGAAGTCCTCATAGGTTGTATCTCCGGATTTCATTGCAAAGACACGAAATCACACACGTGAGGAAGACGGCGGAGGCAGCCGTCGAAGTATGGTGTTCCTACAACATAATTCGTCGATACACCCGTGAAAATTTCATTACAACTTTTTACCTTTAGTCGAAATTATAATAACGAGAAGAGGGATTAATCGAAAGCCTGAGCGGCACATGTAAGCAGGCGGCTTTCGTCAAAGAAACGCATTGAGGCAGCAGCCAAAACAACAATAAGTCAAAGGATATACAATTTCCTTCTGATAGCTGTTAAATAAATAGGCACGCGATCGTTAAAATTATGATAACATTAGTTTCATATCAACGAATAAATCAAATTTTCAGCCGCAAATTAGGAAATTGTCACAATTACTTTATGTGCAAATACAGAAAATGGGAATAATGAAACCGTGAATAAAAAGCTGCAACCGTGTAGTTCAGATAACGTTTGCGAAACTTAAAAAATAATTATATAGTTAGAAAATCGTACTAAATACGCACCATAACTCAAATTACAGAAATGTGTACTCGAAACAAACGTAAGTTGATGAATACGTAAAAGTGTATTTATTTACTTACGAATAACGAAGGTTGACAAAAACAAATGCTTTTTCACATGAGGAAATTGCCAACTGGAAGGGTACAGGCAAACAGTGCAAAATATCCAACAGAGACCGAGTGGGGCAGCGAGTCACGCAGACTGACACGCGTTTCCGCCGGATTTAGCGGATTGCCGATCCGCTTAATTTTGTGCGGGATCCGCCAGACCGTCTAATGATGCGGGATCCCGCGGGATTGCGGGATCCCGCTTTGCTGGATTGCAATCCCTAGCCTCGACATTGAGCGTCCTCCCTACACCAACCTCAACAGGCTTATTGGACAAGTTGTATCTTCAATTACAGCATCTCTTCGCTTTGATTGTGCCTCAATAGTGGATTTAACAGAATTTCAGACCAACTTGGTCCCATACCCTCGAATCCACTTTCCCCTTGTTACCTATGCCCCAGTCATTGCTGCTCAAAAAGCTTACCATGAGCAAATTTGTTTCAGAGATTACAAACTCTTGTTTTAGCCAGCCAATCAGATGGTAAAATGTGTTACACGTCATGGATACTTTATTGTTTTTACATTAGCTTTGTAACATCAGAGAAAACCCAAGTACAAAAGAGACAAAAATGTAATATACTAGTATCTGTAGAAAAAAAAAAATGCATTTATTAATACTCTTCGGCTCCTTCAGCCTCTCCCTCCACAGAATCCATTCCAACTTCTTCGTAGTCCTTCTCCAGCGCTGCCAAGTCTTCACGAGCTTCCGAGAAGTCTCCTTCCTCCATACCCTCCCCGACGTACCAGTGGACGAAAGCACGCTTGGCGTACATCAGGTCCAAACTTGAGGTCCAGGCGCGCCCTGGCTTCGGCGATTGCGGTGGTGTTTGACGACATAGACACTGCACGCCTGACCTTGGCCAGATCCCCACCGGGCACCACTGTCGGCGGCTGGTAGCTTATTCCCACCTGAGAAACAAAAAGAGTGCTTTAGCTGCTGTGTTAATTCAAGTGTTTCAATGGGCAACATTACAAATGTGATATATGTAATTAAATCTGCCTTTGTTAATCTAACAGCTGTATGGCACACAAAGCAAATCCTCAAAGTGCCCAACATTTTAAAAATAAAAAAATAAAATAAATACACACACACACACACACACACACACACACACACACACACACACACACACACGTTTTAGTTATATGCATTATCACTGCTTACCTACGATAAAAGTTTCTATGTTCAATGAGACAACATAGCCTTCAAAATGGCTTATATGCAAACCCTACGAGAATGGAGGAGATCTGTATGTAGCTCATGAAAGATAAAATTGTTGAAAATGTCGGAACACACTTTGAATGCAAGATTCATACGAGTATGAATGTAACAATTATTTGCAATGTTGTTGAAGGCCATTTTTCCGCAGTTATGAATTAAGTAACAATTATTATCTGTATTTAATCTTTACTTTCATATAAATCTGTAATGGCTATATTCAGTTTGGTACAGCATCACATAAAAACTACCAAACATATTTCAATAGGATTTTCAGTCTGAAGATTAGTATCTGACCAATTCTGCGGCATGTCTTAACTATGACCTGTAACCGGATCAAATAATTTAAATATGATCTTAAACAAATATATTAATGCCCTAGTAGTTCGTTTAATTTCTACAACTTCACAAGTAGACTTCAATATGACTATGAAAACAAAGACGTCTCTAATATCTTGCACCGATGCAGCATTGGTCTCTTTATAAGGAGACATTGGCTTACAAATTTTCAAATCAAATCTCTCATTCGACAAAAACAATACTAAAGACGTTAGCGAAAAATTTATATAGGATCAGATTGTGGGTGCCACTTTACTAAACTATTTTGAGAATACTATTACAATTGCTTTACAGCTGTAAAATGCAAGACCTGAATTGCTATTTCACAAAGAATTAGCAATAGTAAAACACTATGCCATTAGCACCCAGCCGCGAGATAAAAAACAAAGGAAATGGAATAAGTACGATATAGAGGGAGTTGTTACGAACAAGGCAACAAGGAAATGTAATTTTATTTTCCTGCTCATGGTTGATAACACTGGCAAAATATAGTAGCGACTATAACTAAAGATATTATTTGGTGCAACACCAGTATTTAACATACTATAAATTTTTTTTATTTACGGCTTTACACTTCGACGTCGAGGTCATCAGAGGCAGGAAAGGACTGGGGACGAGGAATGGGAAGGAATTCAGCCATGATTTTTTTGAAGGAAGCATCCCAGCATTCACCTGGAGTGATTTCAGGAAATCATGAAACCCCTAATCTGGATGCCGGGAAGGGGATTCAAACTGCCTTCCCCCCCCCCCCCCCCCGTATGCGAGGCCTGAGATTTAAAATGGAAATTAGCTCTATCTCTTAAATCGTGCAAGTGACATGCGCCATAGGACTCTGTACAATTTTACCCCGCCAAAGTTTATAGAAAATCCAAAACAATGTGTGACAAAATTTGCTTCTTCAAAAAGTACTACTACTAACGTTGCACCCAGGCTATTGCAGTTGCCTTGCCCTTAACATTTTACATGTTATAGCCTGCATTCAGGATCCACCTATACTCCACAATAAAATGAAGACACCATTGTTACATATATAAATCTGGCTTTATATGTCACTTCGTTACTGCATCACATAAATAATACCAAACTGATTTGAACAGTTTCCATAGTCTACAAACTTGTGGTATCTTTACATGACCCCGGAGGAAGGGGGGGGGGGGCAGAATAACACTGTGTTCCTAACAAGAATAGACAAAAATATACTACACTTTATCAAAAGATAAATACTCCTTTCTTAACCTCAAAAAGATATCAACCAAAGATCACAAACACCCTTTGGATTCTGTTTAGTACTACACAAGATCGAAGTTTCTCTCGGTGTTGGGGATTAATAAATTCCTCTCGGGCGACTAGCCGAGTTAGCAGGATGTTTTCCACGATACTTCAGCACTCAGAATATCTGTCTTCCGGTGAAGATGGCGACAGACGTTCCAATCGCCGAAATATTGAGTGAAAACGCCCTGCTCACTCGACTGGTCACCCAACAGGGCTTCCTAGTGAGCTGGAAAGTGCTGAAAATGTAAATCACCAAGACATCAAAGATTAACAGTGCAATATAGTGCGATGTTTAATTTACAGCAATTCTAACTGCAGACTTTATTTAAAAATCTTTCAATGAACAGAACATTTCAGCTAATACAATAGAATACAATAGAAGCTGCAGCAGACGAGATGAAAGTGAGGAGGTAACTATGAAAGCTGCGATATAAACAAAGTTAAAGCTAACAACTGACATTTCTCTTGATCCAGTACTTTTTCCAATTCATATTTTAAACAACTGAATTAGTAGAGAACATTACAAACCTGCTCAATATGAACAGGGGGAAAAAAAAATATTAATCCGCCGAATTAGTCAAATTTGAAACACGAGGTTTACCTTGAATGGTGTAGGACCCCAGTCGACGAACTGTATGGTACGTTTGTTCTTGATTGTGGCAATAGCAGCATTAACATCTTTAGGCACAATATCTCCATGGTGCAGCATTCAACATGCCGAAGAGGATTAATATATAAAGCTTTTTTTTTTCTACATTTTCTACATTTTTTTCTCTTTTGTACTTGGGTTTTCTCTGATGTTATAATGCTAATGTAAAAACAAAGTATCCATGACGTGGATCACATTTTACCATCCGATTGGCCTGGCTGAAATAAGAGTTTGTAATCTCTGAAACTGAAAGCTGCTCTTGGTAAGCTTTTTCTGCAGAAATGACGGGCATAGGTAACAAGGGGAAAGTGGATTCGAGGATATGAGACCAAGTTGGTCTGAAATTCTGTCAAATCCACAATTGAGGCACCATCAAAGCGAAGAGATATTGTAATCGAGGACACTATCTGTGCAGTAAGCCTGTTGAGGTTGCTATAGGTAGGACGCTCAATGTCGAGGTTCCTACGACAGATGTCGTAAATGGCCTCGTTGTCCACCATGAAAGCACAATGTGAATGTTCCAGAGTTGTGTGGGTGGTAAGGATGGAGTTGTAGGGTTCTACAACTGCAGTAGACACTTGAGGGGCAGGGTAAATGGCAAATTCCAACTTGCTCTTCTTGCCATAGTCAACAGAAAGGCGTTCCATGAGCAATGAGGTGAAGCCGGATCCAGTGCCACCGCCGAAGGAAATGGAAAATAAGGAAACCCTGGAGTGTCCATTGCACTGGTCTGCCAGCTTCCTGATACGGTCCAATACAGGATCAACAATGTCTTTGCCAATGGTGTAGTGACCACTGGCATAGTTATTAGCTGCATCTTCCTTTCCAGTGATAAGCTGCTCTGGGTGGAATAGCTGCCTATAGGTTCGTGTGCGGACCTCATCTGTAAACAAAACAAAATATTCTCACACCTAAAAATAAAAACACTGAGGTAACAAAAAAAAAAATTTCAAATGTGTTAAACAATGGTAAAAAAGAACATCTGTTTCAAACCTATTCTGTGCTAAAGATTTGCATGAACAATAGACCAATGTCATTTACATATCAATTATTCAATTATAAAAGCAGTTTCTTGAGCAGAGTACATTTTTATTGAAGTAGTTTGCCGAGATGTGAAACTGCAATAAAATGTCAAGAAGACTCCAGAGCACTAAGTAGTACTTAGTAAGTACTGTGCCTCAGTGTGTCTTTCAGCCCTAATTAGTCTTATTCCATGACTTACATCTCGTAATGAAGTAATATTCCTGAATTACCATAGCGATACAGCAATATTATATCTCATTTTGAGAACAAAAATGCAGATAAAACAAATTATAAATATTAAATTTATAAATCAACTAGTTTCTTAATATTCTGTAAATGGACAATTTTCCACATCCCACAGAGCCAGTCTCTTATATTGGGATCAATGGAAAATGTGTTGTATTGTATTGTATACTACCAGCTGCACAATCTATCTCTAAAAAGGTACACTCCAAACCTGTACTAGCAAACTTAGCGAAGAAAGGGGACCTACAGCTCAATTCTGAATGCAAACCATGGCGCTCACAGGTCTGTCACATTAAAGCAGAGCTTTGCCAGGTGATGGTCAGGAAAAATTGCAGCAGTGACAGGGGATTTGAACCATGGTCTTCTCGCTAACACCTAAGGCCGGTCCAGACGTTACGTTTCGCACAACGAAGACTGTACGGTTGCTGCGATAACTGAGCTAGAGAGCATTTCATTACTTCTTAAGACCGCGCAGACAAAAGTTTGTGCAAAACGTAACGGCTGGACCAGCGACTTAACGTGCTAAGCCATCAGAGACCACTTTTAAACTTCAATTTAAATGCAACAGAGCATATGCCATGGTGGTTGTCTGTATCTTACTGCCAATTCCTATCCCATAATTTGTACAAAAGAATCATGACTAACAAAACTATTTTTTTGGGTAATATCTACTTTGGGATACCGCTGCAACCACTTACCACCACATCGTGATGTAAACACTTCTGGATGGAGAGAGTATGACATCACTGTGTGACGTGTTCAGCCTTTGATCGATTGGTGAATACACTTTCGGCCATACAACGTAACTAATAGTAACAATTTAAAAAAATACGGATTCAAAAACCTAAAGACAATTGTTACTTGTGCAATTAATAATATTACTAAAATACCAACAACATTCCAAACTGATAATTGATACCATTAGTTAGTAACGTTCCTTAATGTCGGTTCCTGTAACGTTAACGTTATTAATCACAATTGAATTGATTTTTATTTAATTTTGTTTTTTTTATATTTCCTCACGTGGCTGAAATTGCTATTAACATCATACATACAAAATAAAATATTTATAAAAAAAAGATTTCGTCAACAACCATTTGCGTTTAGGTTGTAACACAGGCTGGACCATACTAACAGGGATAGATACGATTTGGAAATGGGGTAATAGCAATATTGTGGGCGATGGTTACATTTCACTGTTCCATAATGCATTAAGATGTAAACGACAGTAACAGCGATAGATACAACATAGAAATTAGACATACACAATAAGGTGATTGATTGTTTTGTTTCAGTGTGGTCCAGGCTGCATCAAAACCTCGACACTATAGAATTTATTCCTGTTCTTCAAGTGCAAAATTATCGATTTCACAATATGAGAAGAATATGGACTGATTTCTGTTTAAGACTCCGTTGGAGACATTTAAAGCTCCTCGCGGAATGTATGCGTCGCATTCGGCAACGTGGTGACATCATACTCTCTCCATTTGGAAATGTTTACATCGTGAGGCGATAAGGGGTTACAGTGGTATCCCAATTTAGATATTACCCAAGTTTTTCATCTGTAAGACAAATTATCCCATTTTTTTAAACTTATCCTGAATAATTATGACAAGTGTAGTAATCATGTATATTCATGTATAGAAATCACGGAATGTTAGACATCATCTGCTTGAATCAATGCAAGATTAACAAACAAAATAACTCCAGTTTCCCCATTTCTAGTTTTTCCTTTACAAATTTTCGATCGCAACTTCCCCCCCCCCCCCCCCAATCACTTTGAATATAATTTCTTGAACGATTAAACAAAATCCTTTTCCAGCGCATACTGAAGACTTTCAGAGCGAAATCACATAAATTTTTTAAATCTTACGCAATTTTAGATGGTCTCCAACAGCTAAAATAGATTATTTTTCCAGGCTAGAGTGAATAAGAAATTAATCCCTTTCATTTAAACATTTAACACAGTATATTAAAAGATAAAGTATACAGTATATTGAATTACATTTTCTCGACTTACAGAATTTCGTTCAAGTTTGCTAATGGTGAATAAAATGAATATCAATACAAAAAGCACAAGATCGCGATACGGTAAATGTATAATTGCGCGTGCGTTAGTCCAGTTGCAATTCGTACTGAAGGTGTACGATCATATTAATTGTAATAACTTAAGCTACGCGAACGAATCCTAATGTAAATATAATTATTACCCGCAATAAACTTCCCGAGACAGGAGTGTCTCGTAGTTTGATTTTATAGCGGCAATGTTGATTGTGAAATAGAACCTGTACCAGAATGTTCTTTTAATACCACAAACCACGAGTAATTTAAGTTATTAGTAATTACATGAGGGCATGTTAGTGACAAGACGTGTATCGCTTTTATCAATTTGAATATATGTTCACTTTTGATCTCAGTACAATTTGCTCATCGAAAAAGTTCCATACGAGCTTTATTCGTAAACGAAAAGAGGTCTACTAGAGATCGCTACAACAACATATAGTAATATCGTTGGAATACTGATGTAGTCAGTCGCGAGACGTATTATTATCAAGCAGTAATTCCGTTGTAATACAGCCTGAACCATTATTTTCAAGTACAAATTAGGTTGTAATACAGCCTGGACCAGTATGAAACCGTTAAATGTACTTAGGGAAGAATTTATAGTGGAGGCTTGCGTTTGACCACTGCAGTATTATGATGACAACTCCTGGCGGAATCGCGATCTACAGTAATCCCACAAAAAGAATTTTAGTTAAAAGGTGTAAATACAAATTTGTTACTCACCTACAACGGTTGGTTCGAGGTCAACGAATACAGTTCGAGGGACGTGTTTCCCGGCGCCTGTCTCGCTGAAGAAGGTATTGAAACTATCGTCTCCGCCTCCAATGGTTTTGTCTGAGGGCATCTGCCCATCAGGCTGGATTCCATGTTCCAAGCAATACAACTCCCAGCACGCATTGCCTATCTGTACACCGGCTTGTCCCACGTGGATTCAGATACATTCACGCTGTTGGAGAAAATAGACTTATTAATACTTCCGCTCTAATTAGATTCTAGTGTAATACAGAAGCAAGGTGAAATAGTTACCATGATTGCAAATTTAGTTACCAGACACGGTCAAACGGGACAACAGCAACGAGAATCGCCCGGGTCAAGCAGCTATGAAGCTCTTCCCAAACGAACGACGACGATTTGGGCCGCCGCGGTCTTACTTATACCTTACGTGACGTAGCCAAGCCCCGCGCCGTCATTGGTCCCCTGCGCAGCATGACGTCATGGCGCTTACGGTATTGGCTGGCTGCCTCTGTGAATAGGGGAGGAGACCCGTTTTAAAGAATTACATTGATACGCGACGTCTTTGCTTCATAATTAATAGTTATTTTGTATTTAATACAATCTGATCATTTTTGTTTCAAATATCGAGTAAAGTAATTAAAAAAGAGCATTTGTTCCTTTACTCAGCAGTCGGTTATGACTCAAATAATCTACACTCTTTTAGTAAATATATTACGCCAAAGCAATTGACTTTTTTGTAATTATTGCTCTCGCGTACGCGTTCAACTTCTTTTGCAGAAGCATCTTCAGCGGATTTTTTCTGTTAATTATGTTCAAAATTTGTAAGCAGGTTATGTTGTGTTTGGTACAGTGGAATGAATTATTATCTAACTTATAAGAAATACAATGGACCACAAAATGTAAGTAGATTATAAATTAGATAATTATTCATTCCACTGTACGAAACACAACATAACCTGCTTACAACTTTTGTACATAATTAACAGAAAAAAACCGCTGAAGATGCTTCTGCAAAAGAAGTGAAACGCGTACGGGAGACCAATAAATACAAAAAAGTCAATTGCTTTGGCGTAATATATTTATTAATACTATCAGCAATTGAGGAAAAAATGGTCCACAACATCCAGATATTAATCTATACTCTGTTATCGGCAATCTTCACTTAGACCAAATTAAATTAGGAATTACTCTCACTTACAGTTAATTCTTCACGATATCATACACGCCGGGAACAGAATATATAAAAAAAAAAAACAGCCCACAATTAACAAGTAATCTCACGGGACGAAAAGATAAATAATTCAACACATCATCGTTCATAAATATATTTTTTCCCCTATTAAGTCAACCCATGCATAAGCAAAATTTTCGAGCGTCGTGGGTGACTGGTTAAAGCTCTAGCCTCGCATTCTGGAGGACGCGGGTTCGAATCCCCGTCCGGACATACAGATTTGGGTTTCCATGGTTTCCACACGTCACTCCAGGCGAATGCGGGGATGCTTCCTTCAAAAAGCGAGGGCCGAATTCCTTCCCGTTCCTTGCTGCCGCTAATGAGCTGGACGTCGAGGAGACGTATAGCCATAAGCAAAAAAAAAAGAAAGAAGGAAATTCGTGTTTTTTGTTGGTATTTCTTCATTTGTTTCTCAGCAAGTTATCACCGTAATCATAATATCGCCTGACGATAAATACTATACATTATTTCCTTACTCTCGTATGAAGAATTCGATCCCCCCAATGATCTGTTATTTTTAAGTTAAAATTGCAGGACCTTTATGTTTTTTGTTTTTGTTTTTTGGGCTTTACTCCTCGTCGATGTCTGGAGCATTAGAGGCGGGAAAGGACTGAGGGTAAGAAATTTGGCAATGGCCTTAAAAAGGAACCATCCCGGCATTTGCCTGAAGTTGTTTGGGGAAACCATGGAAAAGCATAAATCCGGATGGCTGAAGAGGGATTCGACCCGCCTGCTCTCGAATGCGAGGCCAGAGCGGTCTTCATGCTGTCTGTAAAAACAATTATCACCAGCACTTCGAGAGTGGTTCCGGGTGGACGCAGGTTGGGGGCGTCCGCTAATCACGTGCGCTGTTTTTTCTTAAATCTGGACCCCACTCCTGCTGACGTGAGACTGACTTCGTGATTTTGAAGACCCTCTAGGGGGCCCCCATTAACGACGTGTTTTTCCGGAATTCCGGACACCCCCCCCCTCCGCCGAAACACCTCCCCCCCTAAAATGACCTGAGATTTTGATGAGAACCTTGCTTATTCGACCTCGAAGTTTTTTTGAGAACTTTTTTTATTGTTATTTTTTAGCTCTCATGCTCCGATTTGCTGACGACATTGTCTTTTTAGCGGACAGGGCTGAGGATATTGAGAAGTTACTGAATGGCATGAACAAAATACTGAAGGAAGAATTTCGACTAAATGTAAATTAAAGCAAGATAAAAGTGATGAAATGTAGCAGAAATGATACCAATAATAGTAAATTAAATATAAAAATAGGATCCAATGCAATAGGAGAAGTAATTGAATTCTGATACTTGGGAAGCAAAATTACAACCGATGGCCGAAGCAGGAATGATGTTAAAAACAGAATAGGACTAGCAAAAAGAGCCTTCATGAAAAAGAGAAATCTTTTAGTTTCAAATATTGATCTAGCAATTAGAAAGAACTTTTTAAAACCCTTTGTGTGGAGCACAGCACTATATGGTAGCGAAACTTGGAATACCGGAAATAAAGAAAATTGAAGCATTTGAAATATGGTGCTATAGAAGAATGCTGAAAATTAAGTGGACAGACAAAGTAAGAATTGAACGAGTTTTGGAAATGATGGATGAGAAAAGAAGTTTGTGGAAGAAGCTTACAAAAAGAAGAGACAGGCTGGTAGGTCATATTTTGAGACCTCCTGGATTGGTTAATTTGCTGGTGGAGGGAGCGGTCGAAGGTAAGAACTGTAGAGGAAGGCAGAGATTAGAATATATGAAGCAGATAATTGAGGACGTTGGTTGTAAGGGGTATGTAGAAATGAAGAGGTTAGCACAGGATAGGAAGGGATGGAGGATTGCATCAAAGCAGTCGAAAGACTGACGACAGCATAACAAAACCTTTTTTTCCTTTAGCTCTACTGCCCTTTACAAATTTCACTAGTTCACGTAGACCCCCCCTCCCCGTCCCCCTTGGTGAGATTTTGCCGGACACCGTCCCCTATTTTGAGCCCACGTGATTAATGGACGCCTCTTCAGAGCCGCCGTCCTACCGCCCAGATTTCGGTTTTCCGCTGTTCCCCGCACTGCAGGCGTGTGCAAGTCGGATGGTTCCTTCGAACTGAAGGGAATCCCTGTGGAGCGCATGCTTCGGTGGCAAATCGCGTGTTCATCTAATTACCCTTTTCTTATTATTAGCTTACATACGATAAGTATTGTATTCCTTGACCGATCTACTTTTGACATTTACGAATTTTAAATTCCTTCAGCGTCTTTGATGAATTATTCATCACTTCCCTTGTTGACAGGTGTCGTGGCCTTGTGCTTGACGCTTGAATAAGTCAAACCGCAAAGTTCATATGACGCGTCTGTTATTATGTAAACAATTTAATTCACTTGTGATTCATCCCAAGATGAGGCAAATTATAACTCAACGTGGCAGTATTATACTTCACATATGAAAAAATGTAGAATTTGGTATAAAAATAAACTTATTTCGATTTTAAGTTTATTTCTGATAAAATATTAAAATCTAACTAATTAAAAATCTATTTTTCCACTTCCGCAAAACATCCACATCCAAGGATGTCAAGCACTGAACACCCGCCTCTCTATCCGCATCCGTCAGGATGACTTCCGTTACAACCCAAATTGGAGGCAAAATTAAATTATTGTAATTTATTTAATTGCGATGGAGCACCCGCTCTGGTGGCAGCCCCCTTTGTCATCTAATTACCCCTTTTATTTTATTTTTTAACTATCTTTTATAAATGGAGGGTTAAATTCCTCCCCCACCTACTTTTGCGATTTACAAATTTTAATTTTAAATTACTTCAGCGTCTTTGTTAAATTATTCATCACTTCACTTGGTAATTTGTTCAATCCCTGACACCCTTACCAACAAAAGAAAATTTTCCCACTCCCTTATAGATAAAATCAAGTGCTAACTTGTGGTCATGGTAATCTTTTCCCTTCCATGCAGTATTTCTAACTCTTCGACTAATATCCCTCCGATCAATATGCAAACTTAGAACTTTTACACTCTCTGCCTCTTGAATGAATTGGCCCGCAAATTTTATGTCTATTTCTGGCGCTATTCTGTGAGATGTACTAAATAGCATATAATGAGTTTCATCAAAGTTTAAAGCCATTAGCTGTAAACCATTTATTAATAAGGTCAAAGACATTATCTGAAATATGTTCTGTGGAGAAATCTGGAGCATATTTAATTCCTGTGCTTGTATCATCTGCAAATTGAATTTTTTGATGTAACACGGGGCAGATCATTTGTATATATAAAAAAACAATATTAGCCCCAATATAGAACCCTGAGGTACTCCACAACTGATAAATCCCCACTCAGAAAACAGTACACAGCATTAAAATGTTCAAGTGACACTTTATGTTTTCTATTCAGAAGGTAAGAACTAAGCCATTCATTAACAATGAAAATTATAAAAAGGCGTAATTCAAAATGGGAGAGATGTTTCTGGAAACGTTTAAGCAAATCGAAGGACGCCAAAAGTACAGGGAGTCGAAATGGGAAGAATTCAAAGATTTAATAAAAATATAAAATACACAGAATATAGGACCTCCATACTATAATAGGCGGGTGAGGCAGTTAAAGAAGTTGGTGAGAAGAAATATAACAGAGTTGAGAGGAAACAAGCCAGCAGGAAATACTTGAAAACACTAAACAAAGGATTAATAATAGAAGGCGGCTGAACATGAGTTTATGAAGAATATTATTGATACAGGGGGACCACTGATGGATGCCTCTAGAAATTTCCATGACTATGTTAGAAAACTGAGGGGGAGGAAGGGTGTATTGACGATTTTAAACAAGGGTAAAGAAGAAGTTTCTGTGGATTTTAAAATGGCGGAGATTTTAAGTAAATGGTTTATTGAGACCATTAATTACTATGATTCAAAAATGGAATGGTGCAAATCGTAGAAAGGGCTAATCCACACAATTAGAAATGAGCAGACCAAAAAATCCTGGGGACATCATGAATGAAATAAGAAAGCTAAAAAAGATAGGGGTTGCTGTACATAATATTACCATGGATGGCTTAAAGATAGCAGGACGCGACATTGTACCTTACAGGTACTTAAAACGTTATTTAAATTTAGTGTGGATACCTACTACTGATCAAAGTATTGGAAAAGTGTGACAGTAGTTGATAAAATAAGGGCTGTCGAATAGGATTGAAAGTTACAAGCAAATCAGTTTTTCATCAGTGATAGGTAAATTAATTTATAGAATGATAAGTAACCACATCAGAAGAGTCTGTCTGGAACCTAAGTGGTTTTAAGTCTACAGCATGACTTTAGGTAAGGATATTTGAGATAGTAGCCTATATGCAAGACATTTTGGACGAAATCGACAAAACATGTCAAATTGACAGTGCAGCACTTGGTCTTCAAAGACTTTTGACAGAGTTAGCCATAAAAGTAAGGTAAAAACTACTGGAATGGATGAAAAAGTAATTTGCTGGGTCAGGACCGGCTTAAGGAATTTCGGGGCCCCCTGCGAAGTTCGATTTCGGGGCCCCCTACTTCTTTCCCAGATGTACTTTTGCCTACACTTTTGATAATTTTCGTGACTTTGTACACACACACACACACACACATATATATATATACATATATATATATATGTGCAATCTGTGTGTATAGCTCAAACAACGAATAAAGAGACTGACTGAGGATTCTCTAAATCTGTGTACCAACGGGCCAGCAGTTTATTCAGTATTAGCTGAAAGGGACCAACTTCGCCGAGTCTTTGGTGTTTTATCAATGCATCTCGTATGGATCTCCCAACTACTGTCACTTCCATTTCTGGCTAAACCCTGCTGCCCATTGTGTCAAATGAACTTGTTTTTGTATTCAATTTTATAGCTCTTGTATTTATAATACACTTTTTGTATACGACATTTCTTTTCTTGCCTTTCTTTGCTAGTACACATAGGTTTTTGGGGGTGGTATACATATTTTAATTCAATAAAGTTTTATATGAAACGTCAAAAGATGAATGAGTTTATTCGAACGAAATTACATAAATTGCTGAAACAGGTTTAGAGCAATACACGCCTTTAAATATATAGGCCTATTGTAACTGCATCAGATACGACTTTCTCAACGAATCTGCTGAAGGACTTCTCCTGGAACTCCACGCTTCGGAAATGTCTATTGTGAATGCAGATTGTTAACATTATGAATTAGTAGATTATTTATTTTAGCAGGAAAATTGTTCGCTAAGTAAGGACAAATTTTGAAGGGGATCGTGGCGGGGCCCCCTGAAGCTTGGGGCCGCCTGAATCTTGGGGCCCCCTGCGACTGTGGTTCTTGCGGTAGCCTTAAACCGGCACTATGCTGGGCAGAAGAATTCTTAAAAGATAAAAATCAAATCCGTTAGGTTGTGAAATGCAGTATCAAAAGAAGTGTAATCAAAATTGTGAGAGCCAGCTGGTTCATTATTCTAATGAATGATTGTGTTCATGGTTTACTGTCAGAAGTCAGACTGTTTTCAGATGAGATAATGTTATATAACAGGATGAAAACGGTATAAGACTGCGAACAACTGCGGAGTGATCTGGACGGGATAACTAGGTGGGTACCTAAACAAGGTATGAAGGTAAATGCAAAGTAGAGTCAGATAAAAAAAAAACTAAAGGTTTATATGATTATAAGGTGGAGAAAGAATTACTTCTTGAAGACAGGAAATGTAAGTACCGTAATATAACAAATTCAAATGGACAGGTAGTAGGAAAATCTTGTAATAATACTTGTTGTAGGGAGTGGTCGTGGGATGTTCCAGAGAAGAAAAGGAATTATGTTGCCAATCTTTGGTCAGACCATTGCTTTGGAGTAGTACGGAACCCACGATTTGGTTATTAAATACGGGAGTTGGAGGGGTTGCAGATAAGGACTGCTATATTTGTCTCTGCAAATTAGTACAGAATACAATAACTAACTACTACGATAAAGGAGCTGGAATGGGATTCATTGGAAGACAGGAGAAGCTTGAAGAGAGTCATGGGATTATACCAGGCTTATGTTGGCGATGAGGCGTGGAAATTATTGGTCGTAGGTTGTAGGAAAGATATATGGAAGGGTCGGGAAGAGATTACCATGACCTAGCACTTGATACCAGCCATAAGGCTGTGGAAAACCTTTTCTTTCGTTGGTAAGGAGGTCAGGGATTGGAAGATATTACAAATAGACGTGATGAATAATATATCAAAAACGCTGAAAGAATTCAAACTTGAAATTTGTAGAGGACACAAGATGAAAGAAAATATAGTTGTGTAGGGAAATTATCACCGGAGCGAGTGCTCCATAGCAATTAAATTAAATAAGCAGTATATTATTATTATTATTATTATTATTAACAGCTTATCGACTGGTTTGAAACAATTCTCCACCTCTTCCTATCTTATGCCAACCTCTTCATGATAACATATCCCTTATTGCCTACGTCGTCAATTATCTGCTTCATGTATTCTAATCTTTGTATACCTTTACCGTTCTCCTAGAGCAGGGGTCCGCTATCATAGTATATTTTCCTTTTTATCGACTCCCAAATTAAGTATTTAACAAATACATTAAATTATTTCTGGCAATTCTGATCTTAAGCAATAAGAAGACTGGTATAACAACCAAACGAAACTATTTATATTCCTATTTCTTTGAAAAAAGAGA
Source organism: Vandiemenella viatica (assembly GCA_031002005.1). Taxonomy (NCBI): domain Eukaryota; kingdom Metazoa; phylum Arthropoda; class Insecta; order Orthoptera; family Morabidae; genus Vandiemenella; species Vandiemenella viatica. Next base: position 143,814,192 of record CM061918.1, on the reverse strand, counting down.
AATTTTCCAGTGTTATTATAATCTTAAAAAAATAATAACAAAATTATGGATAGATGAAAATTTGCCTGCAGTTCTTAAACCATAGGAGTTGTAAAACGTAAAATACACAACTGTCTTTGAAAATTTAACGTAAATTTAATTGATCCTCATTAGTATAAGTCGACCCACGTGTATTACATCTACATCTACATCTACATATATACTCTGCAATTCACAAAATTGTGGGTGGCGGAGGGTGCTCAGCACCAAAGCTAATCTCTTTCCTGTGCATTCCAATCGCTAATGGTACGAGGGAAAAAATAATTCATATAAGAATCAGTCCGGCACCTTATCTCTCTAATATTATCTTTCCTGTCCTTCCGACTCAAATAGGTTGGTGGAAGAAGAATTTCACTACACTCAAAAGTGAAAGTGGGAGTACGCATGTTTTCCAATAAGTTTAAACGAAACGTGTGTCGTCTATCTACCAGAGACTCCCAACCTAATCTACTAATCAGTTCTGTGACGCTTTCATAAGGACTGTAGCAAGCTGTCACGAATCGAGCGGCTCTTCTCTGCACTTTCTCTATACTTTCGATCAATCCCTTACGAAACGGGTCCCAAATGGCACAACAATAATCCAAATGTGGACGCACAAGAGATTTGTACGCTATCTCCTTTGTTTGTTCATTACAATTTTTCAAGATTCGACCTATGAATCGCAGCCTAGAATTTGCTCTACCTACAAACGAATTAATGTGCATGTCCCATTTCATGTTCCTTTGTACTGTTACTCCCAAATATTTCATAGAATCAACCATATCAATAACTGAACTGTTTACCTCGTATTTCTGAACAATCGGATTCTTTTTGTTAGTTATGCTCATTGTCTTGCATTTTTTACAATTTAGAGTAAGTTGCCACTCAGCGCACCAAGCCAAAATAATATCCAGATCACGCTGAATTTCTAAGCAATCGGCCAAATTTCTTACTTCCCTATAAATAACCGCATCATCAGCAAACAATCTAAAAAGGCTTTTCACTTTGTCTCCGAGATCGTTTATAAAAATTAAGAAAAGAAGTGGTCCTATTACACTTCCTTGAGGTACACCCGATGTAACATCTAGATTAGAAGAACTTTCTCCTTCAACGACAACATACTGCGACCGACCAGTTAGAAAATCCTTTATCCATTCACAAAGCTGATCTGATATACCGTACACTCGAAGCTTCGCTAAAAGGCGCTTGTGTGGCACAGAGTCAAAGGCTTTCTGGAAATCTAAAAAAATTGCATCTACTTGTGAACCTGCATCGATAACTTTCATTACGTCGTGTGTAAATAGGGCCAGCTGTGTTTCACGTGATCTTTTCTTCCGAAATCCGTGTTGATTTGTTGTAAGCAAATTATTGTCATCTAGAAAATTCATAATGTTCGAGCATATAATATGCTCCATAACTCTACTACAAACAGATGTTATAGATATGGGACGATAGTTCCCAGGATCACTTCGATTACCTTTTTTGAAAATCGGAGTTACTTGCGCGATTTTCCAGTCTGAAGGTACTTTTCGCTCTTCTAATGATTTACTGAATATATCAGACAGAAATGGCCCGATTTCCGTCGCATACTCTGAAAATACTCTTACTGGAATTCCATCCGGGCATGGTGCTTTCCCCTATTTCAGGAGCTCTAATTGTTTAACGATACCTGCAGTATCTATTCGCATCACCGACTCGCCACGGTGTGGGAAAACGGGAATACTATCCTTATGTTCATTTGTAAATGAATTTTTGAATACAGCTTTATCGCGGCTTTCAATAACCTCGGAACCTTCACGAATTAGTGCTGGAATATTGCTGTTGGTGCAATTAACTTTTCGTACATACGACCAAAATTTCTTTGGGTTTTCTGTGAGACTCTTAGAGAGAGAGTTGGATTGAAAATCGTTAAAGGCCTCGCGCATTACATTCTTAATACGTCCTCTTAAATCAGCTAAGGTTTCTAAATCGCTGCGACACCCCTTCCTTCTTGAGCGTGCGTGTATTTTCCTTTGTTTTTTGTGTAATCTTTTGACTTCGCATGTGTACCACGGTGGATCATCCTCCCCCTTTATTGTCCGCTTTGGTATATGTATTTCCATGCCTTCCCTGACTATATGTATAAAACGATGCCACATCTCTTCAACTCCTTGAGTACTATTATCGAACCCAAGAGGTGCGCAGACTTCCGCGGTCGTTGTCGATGTAATCTTGGTTGTCCGGGTTGAACCTCGTCAATTTGTCGAAACCTAACGTTTCGGCCATCATTTTGTGGTCTTCTTCAGAGTACGACCCAAGGGGTCGTTATGGACCATTTTGGGGGCCCCTGTTCTAGGGTGTAACACACCATCCTGTCTCTTCTTTCTTTGTGTATCTTCTTCCACAGATTACTTTCCTCGCCCATCATTCAAAAAACATTTCGTACATTTAATTTTCAGCACCACATTTCATTTCTTTCAATTTTTGTTCTTTCTGGTATTCCGAAAGTCCATGCTTCGCAACCATAAAGTGCTGTGCTTCTCACATACCGCTTTGAAAAGTTTTTCCCGAGTCTTAGACCAATATTTGAAGCTAAAAGATATCTCTATTACAAGAAGCCTCTTTTTCGCTAATGCTATTCTGCTTCTAACATTTTTTCTGCTTCGGGCATCAGTTGTTATTTTTGTTGTTAAATAAAAGAATTCAATTACGTCTCCGGTTTTTACTGTAATTTCTGCTATGTTTCATCACTTTTGTCTTGCTTTTTTTTCGATGTACTTAGTCCCAAATGTTCCTTCAGTAGTTTAATCACGCCCCTTCAGCAACTTCTCAAAATCCTCACTCTGGTCTGCTAGCAGGAAAATGTAATCATAGCATAATAATTTTTTCTCATTGAATAGTTACACCATATTCCATTTTTTTCATTTGTTTATTGCTTCCTCTACATACTCTCATGCTCCAAAACATTATATTTCAACGCACGGGTCCTAAAAAATATAACAAGTCTCCAACTTTGTAGTCGTGCCTATTGGGAGGAAAAAATAAGCATATCGTGAATTATAGTATTATAATTATTTGCAAATGTAAACATTAATCTTGATAATTTAAAGAATCATTAAAAATTAAAGGAGGCGGGTAATTTTCATTGCAATTAATTCACAATACATTTGACTTTAGTAAAATGAATGCTCAAAATTTTCCAACTACATTGAATGTTTATTGAAATAACGAATATGCTACTCACAGAGACAATTCAGTAGCGGATTATTGCATAAACAAATGTGTATTTTTACACTTTACAGAGCAAGAAACACGATTGATTTTATAATTCAAGACACTTCTTAGTTATTAAATTAGTCTTATCAGGGCGTCAATGGGCTACACGCAATTCTTCGAGGGTAATGGTGGTTTATCTGAGTGGTTTCACCAAGTTTGCGAGACCGTCGGAATGTTGCGTTGGACTGCAAAGCACCAGGCACGAACAGTCCGCGTTTGGTGACTTGTCTCCATCCCCTTTTGGCCAGGCATCTGTAGTCCTTCCATTCAAACAGGACTGCCAGTGTATCTAACAGACCCGTCATCAATGTGACCTGGTACCATTGTTGTAGCACATCAGAGCTCTAAGTTCGACTTTCGTGTTTAGGTGCAAACGCTGCGCCAAGTGTCAATTGTATTGGATGGGTTGGTTTTGGGGACTCGTTTTACTTGCGCTTCCAGGGGAAAACATGCCAATGGTCGTCTAGGACGACCTTAGGTCAAAAACACGTACAGTTTTCTTGTGCATCATACCAGTATTGCTCAGACTGGTATACAGGGTGTTACAAAAAGGTACGGCCAAAATTTCAGGAAACATTCCTAGCACACAAACAAAGAAAATATGTTATGTGGACATGTGTCCGCAAACTCTTACTTTCCATGTTAGAGCTCATTTTAGTTTGTTCGTGATGTCTTGATTGGGCCCCATGTTCTTCCACCTACGCTCAATGGAGCACGTTATCATGATCTCATACGGGATATTCTACCTGTCCTGCTAGAAGATGTGCCTTTACAAGTACGACACAACATGTGGTTCATGCACGATGGAGCTCCTGCACATTCTCCAGGGCTGCATCAGCGCATCAGGGATTCCATGCGACGGAGGGTGGATGCATGTATCCTCGCTAACGGAGGACATTTTGACCATTTCCTGTAACAAAGTGTTTGAAGTCACGCTGGTACGTTCTGTTGCTGCGTGTTTCCATTCCATGTTTAATGTGATTTGAAGAGAAGTAATAAAATGAGCTCTAACATGGAAAGTAAGCGTTTCCGGACACATGTCCACATAACATATTTTCTTTGTTTTTGTGTGAGGAATGTTTCCTGAAAGTTTGGCAGTACCTTTTTGTAACACCCTGTATAATACTTAAGGTACTCTGTACTAGTGCCAGTGCGTTGGCGTTGTTGTGCCGAGGGTATGGAGCCTCTCGTTTGTATCTCTGTAGATCTCAATTCCCTGGCAGAATTTTTCTGTTTGGCGGAATATTTCTGTCCGTATGGTTTCGGTTTATAATATTAGTATAGATAACACGGTGTGTAAGGGTTTGGGAGAGACTATACCTGTCTTTTCCAACCAAATGTCAACCTCTCCTTCACGTGGTGCACCCTGTTTGCACGGACTAGGCTCTGGTGACTGAAAGATCCCCGTTATAAGGAGTCACCCACTGCTTGCCAACGGCCTCTGAAAGGAGGGCGGAAGAGTGGGGAGCGGTTCAGGGCACCCTCTTGCCCTTGGGGTTGGAAACGGCCCCTAAAGGCGGATGAATCAGAAATGATCAACGGCATGGAAATGCAGACGGCAACGGGAAACCACTGCATTAAAGACCCAAAGTGTATCCCGAGGACATGTAATCCTCTCAAATTACATATATCATGATGGCTTCTTCCTGGGCAAAATATTACGGAGGTAAAATAGTCCCCCAATCGGATCTCCGGGTGGGGACTGCTCAGGGAGGAGTCATCAGAATTGATAGAAACATTCTACGAGTCGGAGCGTGGAATGTTAGAAGTCTGAATAGGGCAGGTAGGTTAGAAAACTTAAAAAGGGAGATAGAACAACTTAAGTTAGACGTTGTTGGGATTAGTGACATTAAATGGAAGGACACACAGGATTTCTGGTCTGGGGAACACAGGATAATTAGCACACAAGCTGTCAATGGAGTCACTGGTGTAGGATTTGCAATGAACAAGAAAGTAGGGAAACGGGTGAGTTATTATGAACAGTTTAGTGACAGGATTATTTTGATGAGGTTAGAAACTAAGCCCGTCCCATCCACATTAGTACAAGTATATATGCCAACGTCACAGGAAGATGATGAAGAAATAGAAAAAATATACGCTGAAATTGAAGAATTAATCCAATATGTGAAAGGGGAGGAAAATCTAATAATCATGGGTGATTGGAATGCAATAGTGGGAGAAGGAAAAGAGGGGAATACTGTAGGAAGTTTTGTCTAGGAGAAAGAAATGAACGAGGAAGCAGGTTGCTAGAATTTTGTGAAAGATATAAGCTAGTAGTGGCGAACACACTGTTTAAGAACCATGCAAGAAGAATATACACCTGGAAACGTCCTGGGGATACAGGCAGATATCAGCTAGATTATATCATGGTCAAACAGAGATTCAGGAATCAAGTTCCAGACTGTAAAGCGTACCCAGGAGCAGACATAGACTCGGACCATAATTTGATAGTAATGAAGTGCAGGCTGAAATTCAAGCGAATAAGGAAGCAGTACAAGCAGAACAGACTGGAAGTGAATAAACTGAAACAATCTAGCACAAGAGAAAAATTTGCAGAAATGGTAGACTTAGGTCTAAGAAGTAACTCTGAAAGGAGCTCAACCGAGGACGAATGGAATGAATTAAAGACCGAAATAATGAAAGCTGGAAAAGAAACATTAGGCTTTAGGGAACAAGCTGCCCGAAAACCTTGGATAACAGAAGAAATTTTGCAGCTGATGGATCAGAGGAGAAGGTACAAACATGCTCAGGATGAAGCAGGAAGAGAGCAGTACAGGCAATTTAGAAATCAAATAAATAGGAAATGCAAAATAGCAAAAGATATATGGCTACAAGCAAAGTGTGAAGAAGTAGAAAAGTAGATGTTGCATATAGAAAGATCAAACAGAATTTTGGAGAAATGAAGAAAAGAGGTATGAACATTAAAACTGCCGATGGGAAACCTCTTTTAAGCTCAGAAGATAGAGCTAACCGATGGAAGGAATACATTGAGAAACTGTACGATGGGGACGACTTGAACAATAGTGTATTGGAAAAGGAAGGCGATGTCGACATTGATGACTTAGGAGATCCTGTTTTGAGGGCAGAATTTAATAAAGCTCTGAATGACTTGAAAGCAAATAAGGCAGTTGGAATTGATGAGATCCCTGCAGAACTTCTTAAATCTCTAGGAGAGGAAGGAATCGAAAGATTATTCAAGCTGATATCAAAAAGTTGTGAAACAGGAGAAATTCCAACTGATTTTAATAAAAATATCATCTTCACACTTCCAAAGAAAGCACAAGCCGACAAACGTGAGAATTATCGCACCATTAGTCTAACATCACATGCTTCAAAATTACTGACCAGAATAATATACAGAAGGATGGAAAGGGTAGTAGAAGAGATAGTAGTTGAAGATCAGTTTGGGTTTAGGAAAATTCGTGGTTCAAGGGAAGCAATTCTGTCTTTAAGATTAATACATGAAGGACCGATCAAGAAAAACAAAGATACTTTTATGGCATTTGTTGAGTTAGAAAAAGCTTTTGATGATGTTAGGTGGGACAAGATTTTCAAAATTTTAAAGAAGTCGGGTCTAAAGTATCGAGATAGAAGAATACTCTATAACCTATATAAGAATCAAGTGGCTATAATAAAAGTAGAGAATCACGAGAGACATGCATCGGTTAAAAAGGTTGTGATACAAGGTTGTAGTCTATCCCCGTTAATATTCAACTTGTATGTAGAAGAAGCAATGAAGAAAGTCAAAGAAAAATTTCCATGTGGCATAAGTTTTCAGGGAGAAAAAAATCAGTATGCTACGATTTGCTGACGACATTGTCTTATTAGCAGAGAGGGCTGAGGATATTGAGAAGTTATTGAATGGCATGAACAAAATACTGAAGAAAGATTTTGGACTGAATATAAATCAAAGTAAAACAAAAGTGATGAAATGTAGCAGAAATGATACCAATAGTAGCAGATTAAATATAAAAATAGGATCGGATGCTATGGGAGAAGTGAGTAGGTTTTAGACTGAGTGTCGCAGTAGAATTATATGAATATATTAGTAGTTCGAGAAGTGATGTACTATAATTGTGTTTTGTTTTGTCTGCGAGCTTTGGATTGATTTTATTGTTATTATTAAAAACAGCTGAGAATATTCACTAACGACTTGGAGTTGTAACTTTTGTAGAATTAGCGACAATTTGATGAGATATTTTATTACCATCAAATATCTTTAAATATTTTTTTTTAAAAAAAAGGTGGCCTCTACTCTGTGTGCGTGGATCAAAAGACGACATATTTAGGGCCACGTCGTCGTAAGATCTACAGAGTTTCGAGCAAATTAATTATTGGGATTTGCTCGACTTCAATTGGATGGATTTTAAATGTTTGGAGGCTACAAGTGATTTGGGAAAACGAGGATTGGAGCCTGCGTTCTCCCGGAAGCTACCCTTGATGACGCTATTGATGGTTTTCCAAAATCATTCTAAGCTTATGCTGGGATGGTTCCTTAATGAGGCCATGGAAGAAATCTTGGTCGTCCCTTGCAACAGTCAGTTCCCACCTCAATTGACTGATATGACGAAGACGTAAAGCCGTAAAACTCCCACAGTGAGACAATAGTTCATCGTGTATGTGCTCGTTTTTATCTTCTTCCGTTTTATCTTTTCTGCAAGGTGCAAACACTTGAAACTTAAAATCTCCGCCCGTAACTCGTAAAATATGCATCGAGTGGACGATAACGAGCTCTCTGATACGAAACGTTGACCGAGACTCCTAGTTGCGGCCACACAGTGCTGAAGACATGAAGGTATGAGTTCTTCTGGTGGGAGTCCTACTCGTCGGGGTAGTGTCCTCGACGGTGCTGCCCAAGGTGTACAGGAAGACAACCAGTATTCAGCTGTGAGTACACATCACTACTTCAAGAGCTCGAGAATCACAACTCCACATTACGCGGTTCGGCAAAAAGTGATGCGATTTTCGACTGGTTTGATGCAATCCTCCATCCCTTCCTATCCTGTGCTAAGCTCTTCAACTCAACATAGCCTACCACTTACATCCCACGTCTTCAATTATCTGCTTCATATATTCTAATCTCTGTCTTCCTCTACAGTTCTTACCTTCGACTGTTCCCTCCATTAACAAATTAACCAATCCTGCATGTCTCAGGATAAGACCTACCAACCTGTCTCTTCTTTCTGACCGAGCGTGGTGGGTGAGTGGTTAACGCTCTGCCCTCGCATTCGGGAGGACGTTGCTTCGAATCCGCGTCCGGGAATCCGGATTTGGGTCTTCCATGGTTTCCCCAAATATCTCCAGGCGAATGCCCCATCCCGCCTCTAATGACCTCGACGTCGACGAAGCATAAAGCCATAAGTAAAAATAAATTCTTCTTTCTGTAAGCCTCTTCCACAAACTTATTATCGCACCCGTGATTTCGAAAAGTTCGTTAATTTCGCATTCTATCAGTCAATTTAATTTTTCACATCTTTGAATAGCACCACATTTCAAATGCTTCAGTTCTCCTTCTTTCTGGTATTCCTAAAGTTCACGCTTCACTGCCATAAAGTGCTGTGCTCCACACATTTAATTTTAAAAAGTTCTTTCCGAGGTCTAGATCAATATAGCAAACTTAAAGATTTCTCTTTTTCACTAAGGCTCTTTTTGCTATTGCTGTTCTGTTTTGAACATCATTCCTGCTTCGGCCATCAGTTGTAATTTTACCTTCCAAATAGCAGAATTCACTTATGTCTTCTATCGCATCCGATCCTATTTTTATATTTAACATAGATACTATTACTGGTATCATTTCTGCTACATTTCGTCACCTTTGTCTTGCGTTAATTTACATTTAGTCAAAATTCTTTCTTCAGTAATTTTTTTTCACTCAGTAAGTTCTCAATGTCCTCAACGGTTACAATATTTATTTTAACTAGGTAGTCTTCAAAATTTCGTTTATATGCCAGTCTTCAGTTGCAAGTTAATCAATTTTTATAAAGGTTAATAATACACCAATGCAATTGAATTTTTAAATTTTTGTGTCATTTCACTCCATTTTTCAGAGCATCGTCAGCTACATCTGAGTGATATTTGTATATTTTGTTAGTTGCATTCCATTTATAAACAATATAAAGCGCAGTAGAAATTAATTTTACTTACATGTGACTTTTTATTTCATGTTCCCATAGTCAGGGTTTACTTCTCCGTGTAGTTTTTGAACAGGAATTATTGTAAAATCTTCCCAAAATACACAGCCCTACACTGCATTGACCAGACTACGCAGTACCACTATTAAATGTACTATTGGTATCGAGTTCAAAACATGTGACTCTAAACACCACGCCATGTTTTTCATTAGTCCATCGAGTGAATGTTTTGTTTATGTTCCTGGTTTCATTGGTTTTTGTAGTCTATTTTGTGTTATCTTTGATGATAGGCAGGCACTTTAAATGTTTTTTTTGTGTATATTTATTTTGTTTTTAATATCGCGTATAGTGTTTGGTTGGTCAAGTTCGTGTATTCACACATTATACACGATGGTAAAAACGAAATAAATTTTCACAAAAATAACTCTACCATTTCAAAAGCCCGCCTACTATCAAAGATAAAACAAAATCGACTTTCCCGCGCTTTAGAAACTATCTTTAGTTGCGATTGTATCACTGGAATTAAATATAGCATCTTTGCAACAGACAGAAAATTTTATTTGCGTTCTGTACAACGGGAAAATGATGAAATAAATGTTGCAATGGGGAGAATAACAAAAAACAAGAAAAGATAGAAAAACAGGTAACAAAACTAAAAAAAATATTATTAATATGGATTAGATTTGAGAATTGCGAAAATAAATAAAGTCTTGTTTGCATCACACATCAGTAAGGATCTATGGGGGTGATATCTCTGAAATATACAATTGTGTATGATTCTTTTTTACTGTCAACGGAATTCATATTTCTATGGATTGGATAATGAGGCGGTGTCTCAGTTCGAATGGACATCAGGAATCAATGATGACTCCATTTTTAGCCACTTTTTAGTATTTGTATTTTTGTGTTTGGTTTTAGAGGAGGGATAGCAGTGAGGACAAGGAGCGGGAAGGAATTTGACCATGTCCTTTTTTATAGAACCATTTCGCCATTAACCGCAAGAATTTGATAGGTCCCATAAAATCACAACCTGTGGGTAATAGAAAATATTTTGCAGCCCTCTGTCGAACTAATTTTAACACAATTACTTAAACGTTATTTGCCATGCCCAATCAGCAGTCACTGAGAGCACTGTTGAAGTTGCGTTTGAACAGTGGGATAACGGTTAACGAGTCTGAAGCTCTTAGCTAAACCAGCAATATTAGTTTCCTTTGCTATAAATTCAGAGTGTACCTATATATAAAATGCCATGATTCTGGTCTGAAAATCGTTTTCAACGACTCTTTGGACGTACTCTTTGTTAATACTCTCACATGAAAAAAAGCAATTATTTTTCAGTGTTTTAAATTTTAAAAGAAAGGAATTAACCTAATAATTGGGGAGGTGTGATAAAACCACAACTTGCGTGTGAAGAAAATATTTGTAGCCTTCCTTTCGATTAATTTAAATATAATTCCTTGCACGTTATTTGCTGTGTCCAAACTGTAGGCACTGAAAGCACTGTTGCGTTGGAGCAGTCGTGATTGTAGTCGAGGGTGAAGTGATTCGATAATCCAGCAACATTATTTTCCTTTGTTTAACCTCAGGGAGAAGAAGCAGCGCCATGAACCTCGCTTGGAGCTCATTTTCAACGAATCATTTGACGCACTCGTTGAGGACATGGAGGCATGGATCATCGAGAATGGGTTGGATCCACTCCAACTACCAGATCAGGGATTCTCTTTCACCATAGTGAGTACCACGTTAAGTCTCTTTTAAATATTAGCCAGGACATAAAATTTATCTGTTGCAATTTCAAACCTTAGTAGAACGATTGTTCATTTGAAATTAGTTTCTCCACCTTTAACAAATAAAAAATCTCTTGCTATCTTGTTCTAGTGTTGTTATTTCTACTCGCCGATAAGGTAGGCCCTCGAATATTAGTTTTCTATCCTCTTTGTCTTTCTTCAATGCAACTTATTTATACTGTTTCCTCTAGTAATGACCTATCCATCTAAGTATATGTCAAAAATAAACTATAAGATAGTTTTAAATTTCTTAAATTTTTTAAATTTGGAAATCATGGATGAGAAAAGAAGCTTATGGAAGAAGCTTACAGGAAGAAGAGACAGGCTTTTAGATCATATTTTGACATGCTGGATTGGTTAATTTGTTAGTGGAGGGAACAGTCGAAGGTAAGAACTGTAGAATTAGACAGAGATTAGAATATATGAAGCAGATATATGAAGACGTGGGTTGTAAGGGGTATGTAGAAATGAAAAGGTTAGCACAGGATAGGAAGGGATGGAGGATTGCATGAAACCAATCTAAAGACTGACGACAGCAAAAAAAAAAACTTCTATAATGCTCTCTATTCTTCGTCAGCCACATTAAGTAATATTCGTGTAGCAGTATAACCTTTTACTTCATTTTCAAATTATCTTTACTAAACCACTATACAAAAGCTTTATTTTTTTAATAAATGTGTCCCATGTAGAAGATTTGCTTCTACTGAATGCTCTGTGGCAACGAAACAGTTTTTGTTACTTCAGAGAGTCAGAAATGGTGACTCGCAATCCGTTTGTCATACTCAGGTCACAAACATGTGATCCCCTACCGAATACGATAAATACAGTGATTTGTAGCAAGAGCCTGCAAACATCTCATTACTATAGATGGATTTGAAAAGATTAAAACCTGAATAGTTAATTTGATTTTTTTAAAAATAAAACACCATCTATGCTTAAATTTGTCGTGTGTGCGACACTCGGATTCCTTTTGTTTTCCTACCAAATTACTTTTTATTATTATTAATTTTTTATTGCGATGGAGCTAACCCTTCGCTGGCAATTCCCCTAGTCATCCAAGTACCCCCTCTCTCTCTCTCTCTCTCTCTATATATATATATATGGTTGTAATGTTAAATTTCTCCCTCGATTATTTTTCCGATTTACAAATTTTAATTTTAAATTCCTTAATCGTTTTTGGTAAATTATTCATCACTTCACTTGGTCCCTGACACCATTACCAACAAAAGCAAATTTCCCTAGTCCCTTATTTAATAGAATGTACGATCAAAACAGAAAATAGACTTACTTTTCAAAAATATTGACGTCGATACCCAGCTTTAAGTATTTCCTCCATTACCAATAAGATCGTGATTGAGCCTGGTGACGAGTGGAGAAGCTGACTGGACTTATTGCCACAGTGGAGAGTTGATCTGATTTTATTGTTTGTGATTCCAGACTGACCTGTTGGGCATCGAGTGGACCACGGAGCTCGCTCTGACCAAGGGCTGGATGATCAACCTGTCGCTGTTCGAGCGCGCCAGCAGTGCTAGGCTGGACCTGACCAACTGCACGCTCTCCGTCTTCACCGTCGACCTGCGGTTCCCGGACATAACGGTGAGCGCTCGTGCAGTTCCTCCTACACCATATGATGTACTCGTACACGTTAAGCTCAAAAACCGCAAACTTGAGCGAAAAAAAATTAATAATAACCACAAGGCGTTCTTGCTTCTTGAAATTGGCCACAACACATTGTGGCGTATCAGTATCTAACTCTTCGTGTTCATGACGAATCGGTCTAGGCTGCATCTAATATATGTGATATTTTTACCCGTCGCGTTGTCGCGTGGGTGTGATCGGCCGAGCGGAAACCTTTTAATTTCACACTTAATACGACAGAGTGGAGAGAGGGAAGCTGTGGTTGTTCGCCTTGGGCACCTGCCTACACCTTAGAGGGTAGTCTGCAGGCATATTGCCAAGGAAGTAACTGAGCCTTAGCTACTGAGAAACTATAGACACGGCGTAATCTCACTGACTAGCATTAAACATTTACATAAATATTATCATACATCTTTAACTACGGAGTGTGACTTATCTCTTAGGAATAATAACAGCACATGTTAATTAACTACTGGTTTATTACATTTCGAGACAGATCGGCGTACATGTTACACTATTGGCTATATTGATCAAAGGATTGATTTATCACTAGAAATACTTTATGCTGATTGGTTAATATTCATTGATCTTCCATTGGTGAACTATTACTGACGTTGCGCTATACTGATTGGTTGACATATTAGCTATATTTCATTGGTAGACTGATTACAGGGCAAGGCACATTAAACCCTATCGAAATGAGTGACTGTCGGCGAATACATTAGATTCCTATCTAGCGGTGGACATACTGTTATGAAGACGAACACGCAAGCAGTGGATGAAGCAAGCTTTAAGTACCTGTTAGGTGATGGTGTCGAACGGTGCGTCCATGGATGATAGACCGTCGAGTCCGTGGTGGATGATGGACTCACTGCCAAGTCCGTGGTGTATGATGGACTGACTAGAGCGGTGTGCTCCCAGTCTACAGGAAAACTCATTAGGGACTCTGGTGGGGATAAAAGGTGAGGTTAATTGGCTCACTAGGACTTAGTGGAGATGGTTAGGCCGGAGTTATAGTGCGAGTAGTGGGGACTGCATAGTGTGGTGGTTTCCAGGCTGACATAAGCTTCGCAAAGCTATTCTATATGCTGTGGGTTCCCTCTAGTAAGCACTACCACACAGTCGGGAAAATGCTGCGGTATACAGTCTGCTGAAATTTCAGTGAGGCGTAGCCTGCGATAAGAAACTGACTTATAGCGCGGTCGTAAGCTATGTACCGAGTTACTTGCGTGAGTAGCAGAGACTCGCTACATGCTCAACCTGAGACCTCCGTGCTTCGTTACAAAAGATAACATTGCCGCAGCGTGAGATCTGGCTCGCTGGTACAACTGGATCTGAATCGGAACTACGATGAGTTTGAATAAAGGCTTCAAATCTACACTCTATACCTTAGAATACGCTAACCCGGTCAGCGTTACAAAGCTCTAAACAGTATGTGAGTCGTCATGTGTGGAAAATGCCATCTGGACCAGAAGCGAATTTCACACTGTGGCCTTTTTGAGTTAAACAAATACCTTCTGCATGGTTTTTGTAAGTGCCACAACGCGAATAAACTGCTAGTGGCCGTTTTCAAGAAACCAGAAAGTGTTGTGATTGTTTCCTTTTTTTTTTTAGCTTAGTGAGCGTTTAAGGTCTTTGAGCCTAACTTATACAACCCGTATTTTCTATTTCTCTTTCTTGTCCAGTGATGCTGATAAGAAAACGGGGATCGCAGATGATTCACAGTAGAGTTTGCACAAATAATCAATAGTGAACTTTTTTTTTTCAACAAAATGTGGAGAATTTCTTGTTTTACAGTACTTTTCTGTAACAGTAAGCCCAGAATAAAAACACACCATACAATAGTTGAGGAATTAGGTGGTACTGTACCATCCGATCCGATCGTACAAGATTAAAACTTTTGTTCCCTGCCACACGTTTCCGATATCTGCGCAGTGGTGCCAATCCTCACACACACACACACACACACACACACACACACACACACACACACACACACAAACACACAAACACACAAACACAGACACACACCGTCTACAGTTACATTGCCCCGCTTTAAAATGTGACAAAACACTGGCTTAAATAAACAAAAAATACGTATAGGTAATAAACCTAGTGTAGTTACAACGTGACGCCTCTGGAACCTGGTTCTAATTATACAAATTCCTCACTTTGTTAGGTCCACATTTTCAAATTCTAATCGTATGCAGACATGCCAAGAGTTATCGACCGGAAAATAACAGGTTGTAGTGAGTAGTGTTTTCACATGGTCTCGTTAGCTTCTTGCTAATCGTCTGCTAACGTGTTTATTGCACCTGACAAGAGTGTACCAAGTTTGAATGCGGGATGATACATGTTGATCACAGCATGGGGCACAGTGTTGGCAAGGAGAGAACTGACTTCAGTTGATCTCGTTAGGGTCTTCCTAAACATTTATTAACGCGCCTATTGCTACTAAACGAGAGAATACCTAGTTTGAAAGCGGGTTAATACGTATCGATTGTAGCATGGGGCACAGTGTTGTGTAAGTGGGAAATGCGTTAGTTGGTCTCGTAATAGTTTTGCTGAACTTTTGCTAACGAGTCTATATTTACCACACGAGAGTTTACCGACATTGATGGTACTTGGGCTCAGCGTTGCCTAATAGTTTGCAAAGATGTACAGAGAGTATCGTGTAGGCGGTATTACCTCCTAACCAAGATTGAGGAGTACACGTCAACGACTGTTGAAAGATCGAGACCTACAGATGCGTCTGTGCCAACCGAAGAAAGACCCTGCCTAATTTAACGGCGGCAGTCAACGAGGCTCACACAAGAGACATGTCATGTGGCGATATTTGGCGTTGATCTCAAACGCAGACCAACTCGATTGACTTTCTTACTGCAAAGCGTCGGTTTAAGTGGGCTATCTACGTTCATAAATACGACTACAGTTGACAAGAAGAAGGCGCCTTGCTCCGATGATCAAGTTACTAAGTTACTACTTACTTGGCAAGACCGGATTAAGACAGCGGGGGCCCGTAGCAAATGTGAAGAAAAGGCCCTGGTTTTCGTAGCCCGGAGGAATTGTAGAGGTAAAAAAAAAGGTCGCTTATCTAGCCTGACCGGGAGGCTCCAGACTCCAAGGCACGAGGGCCCCCCTAGGTAGCGCGAGGCCCCCCAGAAGACGCGAGGACCGTAGCATTTGCTAACTTCTGCTACGCGGTTAATCCGGTACTATTACTTGGTATTTAAGCTGCCATGAAAACTTGTAGTAATGTGATTTCTGTCCAGTGCTGTAAATGTCAACGTGAAGAAATTCAAACAAGCGTGAATTAAAGGCGGGAAATTAATATCTCTCTTAAAACTCTTAGTATATTTCCTACCGGGAGGATCCAACCATCCTCTGAGTTGTGAACTACGTTATTTTTTACGTAAATTTTTTGATACAATACCTTGGACTCGAAGGCCAGTCCCATAAAAATCCTTCAAACCTGTAACTAATAGGATTTTACCCACAAATATGTATTAGAATCTCTGAAACTGATGATTATCAGGTCTGAATGCTCCTTTTTATGTCCTCCGCTGCTTACCCAGCCAATGCTTGTCGACTGTACTGTACAGATAAGATAGGACCAATTTTATATGACTTGGCCTTCTCCTGTTTGCAGGTGGATTACGACTACACGGCGAAGCTGTGGAATATTGGGCCAGATGGAGTGCTGACAGCCTCAGTGGTTAATCTCACCGTCTACTTGGAGATCAACATCGACCGGGAAACGCAGGGACTTTCGCTGTCGCAGTTCTACTTCACCGACGTTGGGTAACCTACTCCACACATCGATATATATAGTTCATTCACTATGAATTGACGATTCAATGTCCCATTCACCTCACCCCGTGCCTCATCTCAGCACCCGCTCTCATTACCTAAGCGTTCGGTCTGACTAGGTTTGTGGGGTAATTGTGCTGATTTCTTAATGGATTTCAGCTTCTTACGTCCTTTCAGGCCATTCATGGTTGATCGCGATTCATCCAGTGTCTTCGTTTCTTCCAGTATATGCGCTATTCCATCTAATTACAGATTCTACAGCACGGTCAAGATATTAACATACATTTCAAAACACCCATGGCTTTCGACCCGAATTGAAATAGCGACCATCGGCAAGCAGAGCCGGTCCTTTAGCTGCTAAGTTACTATTGGTGGAAATGTCTGTTGATGTTTGCGCATGCGCGATCTTATTATAAGGCGATCTCTCTTATGTGCAAGTAGGTGCGAATGTAGTGTAGAATATTCTCTGGTGGGTACCTAAACCATTTCTGGCTGAATAGGCTGCGCAAGTCACGTTCCTTCATTTCCTCTCCACTACATGTACACCCAGTATTTAGGATCAGGAATGGCCAACCAGAGGCTTGGCATAACGCTGTGGCACCATACCGTGACGTCACGTCGTGGCGTCACGCCGTGGCCTCACCCTGTGGTGTCACTCTGTGGCATCACGCTGGAGCGTCACGAAGTGACTAAAGGCTCTACGTCACGAGGATAGTCAAGTGGGAGCGTCAAGCATATACATCAAGCTGTGGTGTCACATATTGGCATCACACTGTTGCGTCACGCTATGGCGTCACCCCGGTACGTCACAATGATGCGTCACGCTGTGGGGTCACACTGTGACGTCACACTGTGCCTTCGCGGTTTCGCGTCACACTGTGGCGTAGCGCTGTATCGCCACGTTGTGTCGTCACGATGTTGCGTCACACTGTCTCATCGTGCTGTGTCGTTGCGCTGTGTCGGGGTGCGGCTGCTGCTGAGGTGGGCGTTGGTGATGAGGTGAAGTGGTTTCCCCTGCCGTCGGTATGGGAAGACTGGGATCATTGTGGTGTGACGTGGTGCAGCCCTCCCGCCGGTAGCACTCATTGCCAACGCCCAGGCAGTAAGACCGAAGGATCACGGCAGTAGAACCCGTGGTGCAGGGAGGTGACGCGGCCCTGATGGGAGGCGACGGACGGTACTAGTAAGCTGGCGTGATCTGGCAACGGCCGGGGTCGTCTCCACATTGTACAGATTGGCCCTCGCTGGAACCGGTGATCAGTGATCAAGGAACCTTGTGCTCCCCTTGCCGCCGGTATGAGCCATTTACTACCAAAGTAGGTCCTCTAATATGTGGGGACTGGTAGTGCAGGGGTCCGAACATCTGACCAAGGTGGGGCAGCGACACCATTGAGGGCTTCGGCGCGATCGTGCTGACTCCGCGTGTCTCCCCGTGGGCACCCTTATTGGGTGGCGAAACGCGCCTTGCTCACCGTCCCTGCTGTAATGGCGGGTAGTTCGGAAGAGTCTATCTCCTGCTGTGGTGGTGGAGTTGGGTAGTGGGTAGTTGGGGGGCATCTGTGAGGAGAATTAAGGATGTCAATCCGGCTGCTTCCTTTGACCAGACCCACATTTCCACTGCTCTGTCTGTGGCATCGCGCAGTATCGTCACGCTTTGACGTCCCGCTGTGGCGTCGCGCTGTGGCTACACGCTGTGCCTTATGCCTTTACCTCATGCGATTGCATTCCTCTGATGGGCTACGTTCGTACGTTAGGCTGCGGTGACACGCATTGGCACAAGCATCCGTTAGATGTAAACAGATGCACAGCCGGCTCAATTACACTTGCTTATCTTCTTGGCATTTGCTATATATATATTTAAGGACCTTTATGGATGTTTTAAGACAAAGAAGCAGATAATTACACGCAAGAGCGGTAGATGCTATTGGCATAAAGTCTGATTTTGCTCAAACGCAATTAATCCTCAACGTTTTATCAAACAGTACAAACAATATTTATCGTAAAATGTATTTATCACGTGCCATTGTGTAGTTACTAGATGCAGGTTTGACGCGTGAAGGAATTTGTCTGTGTGAACTACATTTGCTGTCACTTTTTTGTGTGGTGACAACATGGCATTACAATCGAGAGACAACGCGTTATAAAAGTTGGTCTCATACCAGTTGACTATCAAAAGCATTCTTGTGACAGATAAATCTTAGAGAGAATCTTAAGTAGAAAAACAGCGGGAGCATGAAAGGTAACTCATGGCCTAGGCTTCGATTCATTTATGGGTCCTGTCCAACGGTCGCAACGTAAGATAAATCTTGGACTAGTTAGTTTGTGTGGTGCAAGGTTATTCGATAGGAAAGAGGTAACTCCTAATGTTCTTCTTTCTTTATTTGCATAAAAGTTCATAATTTGCGACCGAGATCTTAATTGTTTAGGTCAACTTCGTTAGCACAGACACTATGGAAGCCTTTGTGTAGTTTTGGTACACTTCTTGAACTTATTGAATAACTAGTATTCGATAACCTTACATTCTTCGTATTGTTTCCATTACAGCCGGGTACACACTGTCTTTCCCTTTCAAGCGGTGCACGTCCACCGACCCAACTGATCACACCCCTTTGTGACTTCCGCTGCCTCTCAACACAGCCGAGTCAATCTGGCACTTACAAAATACAATCAAGAGCCAAAGAAACTGGTACACCTGCCTAATATCGTGTAGGGCCCCCGCGAGCACGCAGAAGTGCCGCAACATGACGTGGCATGGATTCGACTAATGTATGAAGTAGTGCTGGAGGGAATTGACACCATGCATCCTGCAAGGCTGTCCATAAATCCGTAAAAGAACTAGGGGGAAGGAATCTTTTCTGAACGGCACGTTGCAAGGCATCCCAGATATGCTCAATAATGTTCATGTCTTGGGAGTTTGGTGGCCAGCGGAGGTGTTTAAACTCAGAAGAGTGTTCCTGGAGGCACTCTGTAGCAATTTTGGACGTGGGGTGTCGTATGGTCCTGCTGGAATTGCCCACGTTCGTCGGAATGCACAATGGACATTAAAGGATGCAGGTGATCCGCCAGGATGCGTATGTACGTGTCACCTGTCAGAGTCGTATCTAGGCATCACTCCAACTGCACATGCCCCACACCATTACAGAGCCTCTACCAGCTTGAGGAGTCCCCTGCTGACATGCAGGGTCCATGAATTCATGAAGTTGTCTCCGTACCCTTACACGTCCACCCACTCGAAACAATTCGAAACAACACTCGTCAGAACAATCAAAATGTTCCCAATCATCAACAGTCCAATGTCGGTGTTGACGGCCCCAAGCGAGGCGTGAAGCTTTGTGTCGTGCACTCAGTAAGGGTACACGAGTGGGCCTTCGACTCCGAAAGCCCATATCGATGATGTTTGGTTGAATGGTTTGCACGCTGATACTTGTTGATGGCCCAGCACTGAAATTCACAGCAATCTGCGGAAAGGTTGCACTTCTGTCACGTTGAACGATTCTCTTCAATTGTCTCAATCCCGTTCTTGCAGGATCTTTTTTCCGGCCGCAGCGATGTCGGAGATTTGATGTTTTACCGGATTCCCGATATTAACAGTGCACTCGTGAAATGGTCGTACGGGAAAATCCCCACCTCATCGCTACCTGTGTCCCTTCTCTTGTGCGCCGACTATAACACCACGTTCAAACTCACTTAAATCGCGATAACCTGACATTATAGCAGTAGTAACCGATCTAATGCCTGAACTAGACACCTGTTGTCTTATTTAGGCGTTTCCGACTGAGTGTTTACATATCTTTATGTTTGCATACGCATGTCTATTCCAGTTTCTTTGGCTTATCAGTGTATGTTCTTAATTAACCAAGAAGGAACTTAAAAAATCGTGAGTTTCTTCACAGGCATCCGGGAAAAATAAAGAGACAGAATCGTGTGCTCGCTTCTGCCGTGCGTTCCACGACCCATAGTTCTAGATACCAATGTAGGGTATGAACTGTTTGAGTCACTGCGGTGTTTTATTTTTTTAGGTCACTGACTGTCGACGTGACAGGCCTTGGTATGTGGCAGTGGGTAGCCGACGGCATCATCGACTTCTTCACTTCGATCTTCGAGGATTCGATTCTGAGCTCTGCCGAGGATGCAGCGAGGAAGATCCTGGAAGAAGAAATCGCCAAGCTGACTGTCAGCGACGTGATGGGCGCCATCACTAGAAGGATGAACCAATAACACGTCGCGTCAACAACATACACATGCAAGCACAGTGTCTACAGACAAAGAAGATGAGACACTCCCCAACAAGGCATCAATGAAAACGTTTAGAGCAGCGGCTTGGCAACTGAGTGACCGGAGTTTGAGACTTTTCGTACTAACCTCTACTTCATTATTCAAAGTTTTGTTAGAATATAATTTTTATTTTACTTGGTAATAACTTTTGTTCGCTGGAGCAATTTTTCTCAGTTTTTACCTCAAAGCAAATGTGAAGATATTGTTTATTTTCTCCACGTTTAACACTGAAATATTTCAAAGGCCACTAAATTACTGGAAAGTGTAAAATTTTATTAAAAATTGAGATTAAATAATATTCGATAAATAAAAAGTGCACATTTGTATCAGGAGACATGATCAAATCCACTGATTGTGTTACCACCGTCTGTGTTCATTCATTTTAGCAACGATTAGACATTGGTGGACAATTTCTGGTTACTTTTACAGCTGTAACCACCAGGACTGGAACCAGCTAACCCCGTGTCAGCGGCGGACACCATCACGGCGCAGCAACCAGCTGAGACAACGGGGCGGGCTTTTTAAGCTATAGTGATATATTTATAAGGTCAATGATGCTACTGCATTTTATTTGGTTGCAAGGCCTACAAGGTTATCCATGCTGTTATCTAGGCTAATATAGCTACTATCCAATAACTTGAATATCTGCAATATTCTGCAATCTACTCGCAACAAAGCCGCTACATAATTTCCTAAGCTCACTCACTCACCTGGATAGCTATTAGCTGGAGAACGGTGACGTAACGCGCAAGCCGTCGCTCGCAAATTAACAGCGACCAGACATATCATTAGAAGAAATTCGAGGTTATGTCCACAATTTAATACCTAAGCAACTGCTACCAAATTAATTGCAATAATACATTAATTAAGTTTGCTTTATGTAGCTTTCATAGTTAAAAAAATATTGTCGCGCGACTGGTTATAATTAAAAATAACTCAGTTCTTACGCTTTTAACAGATTTACATTTATTGTTCCCAATTCTTATTCTTCTAGGAACTACATCGGTCTTAAAGTATCCGAAGAATGCAAAGTTCTTAAGCAGTGAACTGGTAACAAAGCAACCGTTCGGCCTTTACGTCGCTAACCTCTAGCTATCTCTTGATTTTCTTATTGCCATGGCAACTTACATTTCCTTGCTATAGGAGTAAATATATCATTTTTTGTTTAATTTCATGGCACAAAAATATGGTTTTCTTATGAAATTATTCTGTTCTGTCACATGCCTCCTCAAGTTCACCATGTCTTTGTTTAAAAGACATTGGTAAACTTAAGAATAACCCTGCATCCAGCGATACTCTTTCCTCTGTTCCTATTAGAATTTTTTACAAAACATTTTAGAAAACAGTCTCTTCTTAATACTAACAACATAATGAAATGAACTAAAAAAAAACAAACATGTATTGTCTTAATGAAAACATACATACATACAGCATATTAGCTTAACATCACACAAATGTAAGTCCTGTCACGGTCGCCATGTCGCGCGACTGACGTTATAATTAAAAATAACTCAGTTCTTACGCTTTTAACAGATTTACATTTATTGTTCCCAATTCTTATTCTTCTAGGAACTACATCGGTCTTAAAGTATCCAAAGAATGCAAAGTTCTTAAGCAGTGAACTGGTAACAAAGCAACCGTTCGGCCTTTACGTCGCTAACCTCTAGCTATCTCTTGATTTTCTTATTGCCATGGCAACTTACATTTCCTTGCTATAGGAGTAAATATAACATCTTTTGGTTTAATTTCATGGCACAAAAATATGGTTTTCTTATGAAATTATTCTGTTCTGTCACAATATCGATAAGCTTTAGTGCAGAAATAACGTCGAACTGCTTTTCAGTAACAAGTCGCTAATGAAAGCAACATAAAAAAATTAAACTTAACTCACTTATGGTCTCTATTGAAATCACAAATGCCAATTATCATTCCGGCCTAAGCCAAATTTCAGTTTAATTAAAACTTTCGCTAATGCTGCTGCTTGGTACATTACAGTTTATTTGCTTTTTACGTATTTTACTGTTCCCTTTCGTCAATGATCTTTGTTCACGTTCGCTGTAAGTGAGTTATAAGATGTTTTTAAAGTGGACATCAGAACAAATATGTTATTGAATCAAGTATTCTGGCAATTAATTTCCTCGGAGTTGCTCAACTATTTAATAATCCGGGTTCTGTATTAAATTCTCTATCCGTTACAGACACTACGACCAAAGATGGCATTGTAAATGTTTGCCCAACTTCAATAAAAAACTACTAGATACTTTCGAAGCAATTGAGCACTTCTTTTAAACAGAAATTCTTCAGATTTTCAGAGTGAACTTTTAGGGCAAAATATAAGTCAAGTTTGTATTTTAGCAAGTTCGAGTCTATCAACCACAACTTTTTTTTTTTTTTTTTTTTTTTTTTTAACAGTTTAACGTCCCTTTTTAACAACGTGGTCTTTAGAGACGGGATAGGATGGGGGCAAGGATTGGGAAGGAATTAGGCCATGGCCTTTTGAAGGAAGCATCCCGTCATTCACCTGGAGTGATTTGGGGAAACCATGGAAAACCCAAATCTGGATGCCCGGACGGGGATTCGAACCGCCGTCCTCCCGAATGCGTGGCCAGAACGCTATCCGTTACACCACCACGCTCGGTCACAACTTTTGCAACAATTATACGACAACGCGATCATCTCTGCCCGTATTTCATAGGTCTATTAATACTTCTGAGTTCTTAAAGCGCAAAAGTTTTTACTTACCCTAATGATGAATTTCATTTCAAGTTCGTATTTGGACAGATCACGTCAATCTCTTTGACCTTAAAAACTGGAACTGTGGTATTGAGGACCCGTGGCGTTACGCAAAACAACGGTCAAGGGCTTATACTAGTTGTTAAATAAAACCATAGCTTCATGATACATAATAAAAGGCATTGAAGTGTTGGTGCAAGTTTTGTGTGGGGAAACATCCTCGATGAACATATCGATAGTCGAAATTATCGGAAGCCCGTTGACAGTGAGGGCGGCTGGGTCGGGTCTACATTGTCCCGCGCAGCGACATCCAACAGCAGACGGCCGCTTGACACTGGAGGGCAATTAGAGCACTGTCAATAGACGGGGCAGGTAATTTGAGGCCGCGCAGTTGGTATTGGCGCCGTTTGATAGCCTGCCGAACACAAACACTCCCACCGCTTACCCTGAAAGAAATTCGTAACGTAATTTTCTGAATGTGATCTGAAATTTAAATGTTCCACAGCCGAATGATACAGTAAAACCGCTTGCTGTTGGCAAATATGAAACTAATAGCAGATGTTTTGTTCCAGATACTTACATTCACACGTACACGCATGTCTCTACCGGCAAATGGATTAACTGGGTGTGAGGATTTCTTTTACTAATTACGAAATAACTTGACTCCATTGTTTTCTTTCTTTCTTTCTTTAAAACCTCTTAACTCTTATAAACACATTTCATTTCTATAAAACTTGGAAAAATGCAATATCCATATCATCAATTATTATTATTATTATTACTTAATGCTTTATGCGTCGTGACGGCTAAGGTCATTAGATGTGTGATGGGACTGGGGACACGGAATGGGAAGGAATTCGGCCATGGCCTTTTTGAAGGAAGCATCCCGGCATTTGGGAGTGATTTGAGGAAACCATGGAAAACCCAAATCTCGATGCCCGGAAGGGGATTCGAACCTGCCTCCTCCCTAATCAGTTATTGTTAAAAACAAAAGTGATTAAAAGCATACGGTGCGAACACTGATAAAAAAAAAATCAGTTTTTGTTCGTTTGTGTAAAGTTTGTCATTTGGGAGTTACCAGGTTTGCTAATTAGCAAAGATTTTCTCAAGTGTCAATTTCTCTGCACGTCCATTTTCACCAACTTCTAATTTAATTTTTTTTTTCAGTGTTTGAAATTAATTGCTCATCACATTTCCGTTGCCTACTAAAATAAATTTTCCCACTTCCTTATGCCTGAAATCGAGTACCATCGGATTCTCATGGTGATATTTTTTCTGTATACTACTCTTAATTATTCAATCCTGCTATACTTATTTCTTTTATTTGCATAAAAGTTCCTAATTTCCACACTAGTTCTTACTTGCTTACCGTAAGTTCTTTAGTAGAGAGACTAAGGAAGGTTTTATGTAGTTTAGCAGGAGTTACTTAATCTCTATCGAATACCCTCGCTCTAGACAAATTAACTAGTCTAAGATTTATCTTATATGGCGACTATTGGATCGATTTAGCCCAATAATATTTCCTACACTGCAGCATCCTTTTTTCCTGGAAATCGTCTTTTCTTAATGAAGTCTTCACTGGTCTGCCTGTGGATTGTCTTTCATTTCACCCGTGAACACTTCACTGCAATCATACGTCAGGGAAGTCTGCATTCACACATTATTATTTCACTTTTTGTTAATAAGTTTATTGTTTTGATGCGTTTTCAATTGAAATATATTATTTTATTTTATTCATCTTCGTCGTTTCTTTACTTGTATATGGCCAAGAGGTTTTTTAAACGAAACAACGTAGCAACAGGAAGACACCTGTTTTTTCTTTTTTTCTTGAGTCGATATAGTTACTTCCGATAGCGGTTGCGCGTAAATGTTTGAAAATAAAATAATATCCTTGACAATAAACGGAGATCAACAAGGAAATGGAAGAACAAGTGACAAACGCTTATAAACATTGCAAAATGCTTATGTCAGATTCGCCTCCTGACCAAATTTAATTGGGTGTGGACGACGCATATTATGAAGCCATTGTTGATATGTTGGCCTTAATTACGTATGTTGTATCTGTTATAAGCGGCGTGATTTGCTTTAAATTTTGTTCGGACGTGGAAGTATGTAATTGAAGTTGAACTAAAATAAAAATTTCATTGTTGACAATTTATGAATATAAAAATGAACAAAAATATTTGAAATGACTGGATTTGAGCCGGAATCAGATAATTATAAAGCCAACACCTTATCCGAAACTGCTATTTGACAAGATAAGCAATAATTTTGATATTTAGAGAACATTTCCATATTTTTTGTTTCTTTGCCTGCGAATATCACAGAAACTAGGGCGCATTTGAAGAAACAACTATACCACAGACATACATGGTGTGCTCGCTTCACCATATATGCAGCAGATATAAATCCGTTCCTAACATGTCTGATAGTTCCCAAGTAAGACGGAAAAGAATGTTTATTCAGGTCGATAACAAAGGAAATTCTTATACACGCCACGTGGAATATATTCCGCAAGAGGTACTTTACCTTTTTTCAGTAAATATACAACTCAGGCAGTGATTTATATAATTCAAATTAATTAATCAAGTAATTGATTAAATTTAATTGCAATGGGGCGCTCGGTAAGGTAGCAAGTTAATTTGAAATCAATGGTCCGCCTTTCTTGTACCCATCTACATATGCCCTCTACAAACTTCAAGTTTAAGTTCTTTCAACGTTTTTGGTAAATTAATCATCATTTCCCTTGCTAACTTATTCCAATCCCCGACACCCTTACCCAAAAAAGGAGAATCTTCCTACACCCTTGTGCCTGAAATCGAGTGCCAGCTTGTGGTCATGGTCATCTTTTCCCTTCCATGCATTTCTTTTAATTATTACATCAATATCTTTCCATGCCGCATCACCAATATACGCCTTGTACACTCCCATTTCGCAAAGCAACTTTTCAAGTACAGACGATACGAAGCTGTAGTGATATCAGAGATCGTGAATGACTTCGTAAAACGTTGTGACGATTTTATAACGCCACTCGGTGATTATCTTCGGGATTTAACGTCGTCATCATATTGTCCTGGACTGTGGATGTTATACCGTGGATTCTGTACCCTGCACTTTACGCTTGACACTCTGAAGATGACTGGAATCAATGCGCAATTAAGCATCGCTGCTTTGTATTACGTAAGCGTCCTGGAGTCTGTGGGGACCTATTGTGGAATATATGCGAAAAAAACCGCACGCCCGAATATTAATCCTCCAGCTATTCTCTGTCTTCCTCTCCCTCTCTCCCTCCTCGTGGTGGGTGATAGGTAACACTCGGGATTAGCATTCTAGAGGGCGCGGGTTCGAATCTCCATATCACCACTCAGATTTCACTTTTCCTAATAATCAAAAAGGAAGAAAGTATATGGTGGGAAAACAGGAATAAGGAAGGCTTAATTAGTTGCCTAGGGGATTTGCCGCACCACTGCAATTAAATTAAAGAATATCTCTGGTTTAGGGGGGGGGTAACGTGTTCTCTGCTCACCTGAATCAGGAATTCCACAAACAAGAGAACAATTGCCCGTCTCCATTTGTGCTAGGTAATTTTTGGTATAGCTAATTGTTTATATGAGAATAATAGCAGAGTTCCTAGCTTTGCCCGGTCTAGTTGGCGTTCATTTACCCGTGGGTTGAAGTTGATTTACCCAAGTACTATTTTTTTTCGTCCGAAACAGATTCATGCGTACCAAGCTTCATTGATTTCCGGTACTAAAGTAAACGGTGAGTTAGGAGCACAGTTCTAAAAATGGATTGGTTCTGATACATTGAGACAGAATGTTAGTTTTCACTTCAGTCCAGGTTATATTTCAACGTAATTACATTTGCTAATGTTGCTGCTCAAAAATCGAAACATTGACCACATTAATGCATACCACATACATAAAAATGTATCTGGAATGTACCTGTTTATTCCAGCATCGCGCAAAAAAAATACAGATTTTGAATGTATTTTCAGATTTTGAAAGCTTGGGGTCAAAGTTAAAATTTAACGTTTATTTTATGAATAATCTAGCATTATCTTAAAACTGATGAATTGATTTACCCTGAGTTTTCACACTGTCAAACATTGATATGCGTGATTATGCTGACTCATCTGCTGCCTGGAGCTAACATTTTTATTATTATTTTACTTCATCTGGAACTGGAGCACAAAATTTAAATGTATTCGGTACCTGACAGTTGAATATCAGGCACACAGAATTGTATATCAAGGAATCAGAACTCAGCAAGATATATTATATATAAAAATATTCATTACAATCGATTTGTTTCAGGGAGTTACAAACTGCGACGCCATTTTATTGCGAACAGAATGCCAAAGACGATAGCCAGAGACATTGTAGTTGTGCTGGAAGAGCTTGTGATCAAATAAAATGTCTGTTGTTTTTCCGTTATTAGTTTCTCGCATTTATTACGGCCATATAAGGTATTTTAAAACTGTATGTACCGAATTGGAGGAAGGAATGTTTCAAGTTTTGTTTAGTGTGCAAAATAGTTATTATTTTAAACTGATTTTATTGCTTTCACTAAAGACTACGGTCAGAGATATTTTAGTTGTGTGTTTATTACGGCGTAATGCAACATCTAGACTTTTCATCTTTTGTATTTGTCACCATAAGTTCAGAATTTCATTTAATGTACCGGCGTTATGTAACGCTGAAACATAGGATATACCAAATAGATCAATTGAGATTCTAAGCTTTAAAATGGCGAAAACGGCTTCGAAATCTAGGCAGTAGTTTCTGAGTTTTTGTAGTTTAAATTTATCGGGTTTTCGTTTTATAGATAGAGATGACACAGTAATAGTCTCGAATAGTTTATAAGCTACCGTAATCTGCACGAGATGTCGACTAGTACCTCCCTGGATATGTACACTTATTCGTACACTTATTCCCCAGTCTCAGAGTGTTTCAGACTATTCTAAAGTTATCACTTAATAGTTAAATAAGTCTGTAGTCTGTAGCTTGCAGCGTGTGTTACGTAGACAACTCGTTCTACTGTGGAAAACACCGAGCTGTATTGCAAAACACCAAATTCGTCATATCGCTGGAGTGATAGATTTGGTTTCTTTCTCTTAGCTCCAACGGTGATAGGTATTGCTGAGTAAGGTCAGAACCATCATCTACTGCGCAATAAGTATGCAACCTAAGGCAAAGTAAGTGTTAAAAAAAGAGATGATAAAAATTATCAGCATATCTAATCTAGTTTGTTGCTTTCCAAATGCCCCCAGGATACTCTTTCCAGAATCATCGATTTCTTCATATTCTGAGAAACACTTTTTCCTTTGTGCGACTGAGCGTGGTGGGTAAGTGGTAATGCTGGGGCCTCGGCCAGGAGGACGCTAGTTCAAATCCGGGCATTCAGATTTTGATGTATCCTTGTTTTCCGAAATCACTGCAGGTGAATGTCGGGGTGTTTCCTTCAAAAGGCCATGGCCAAAATTCTTCCCGTTCCTAGCCTCCTTTCCTTTCCCGCTTCTAATAATCTCGACTTCGAAGAGGCCTGCTAAAGCCAAATAATAGTAATAATAATAAATTAAGAATAATCTACGATATAATTTCGTAAGGTCACCCACTCACCACGATAGCTATTGGCTGGAGAACGGTGTCACGTGTCAGCCTTCGCTCGCAAAACAGCGACCAGAGATACCATTAGAAGAAATTCGTGGTTATGTCTACAATTTAATAACTAAGCAACTGCTACCAAATTAATTGGCATAATGAATTCATTAAGTTTGCTTTTCATAGCGTTTCATAGTTTAAAAAAGAATTTAACAAATTTTGCGGGTGAAAATATGTGGATCTGCTTTTCAGTAACATGTTACTAATTAAAGTAACTTAAATAAACTTAAAAAAATAAATTAACTCTAGTGTCTGCTGTAACCACGAATGCCAATGTCATTTCGGCTTAGGATAAATTTCAGTTTAATTACAACTTTCACTAATGTTGTTGCTTGATCAAAATTTATGCTTTACGGTTTATTTGCTTTTTAGACATTTTACTGACCACTTTCGTTATTGGTCTTTATTCATGTTCGCTGTTTGTGAGTTATTAGGTTATTTTAAGTGAACATCAATGTCTCACCGAATCGACTATTCTGACAACTTATTTCTGCGGATTTGCTCAACTGTTTCATAATATGGAATGTGTATTAAGTTCTCTGGCCGTCACAGATACTATGACCAATGTTTACATTATGAGTGTTTGCCCAGTCTCAATAATAAACAGCGTTATGCTTTCGAAACAAATAGGATTTTTTTTTTTTTTTTTTTTTTTTTTTTTTTTTAATTCTGTACTTTAAGGGTCAAATACAAGTTAAGTTCGTATTAAAGCAAATTCGAGTGTATGACCTTTGAAACAGTTACACGATAGCGCGATCGTCCCTGTTTGTGTTTAATACCTACCTCTATTAATGCTTCTGAGTTCTTCAAGCTCAAGAGATTTTATTCATCCTAAGGGTGAAACACAGGTCAAGCTTATATTTGGCCACATCAGATCAACCTGTCATAATCTTTCATCGTAAGAACTGGAACTATTCTAGACCCGTGACGATATGCAAAAAACAAAAAAAAGTCACTGGCTTGCACTAGTGATAGTAATAATGCCCCGAGCGGTCTTAATGTTTCGTGATATAGTTACCCGATGGTGCAGCAAGAAGTCGCAAGTTGTAGTCAAGGTTTCTGAAGGAATATTCGCCCGCCCTTTTACTGACCTCGTCTGTCAAAGCTTCGAGCAATATTGACGTACACCATTGATTTCTTTCTTTTCCACCTTCCAGTTCAACGATATTGTAGTGGGGTCTCTGTTTATGCGCGTGTAGTGCAGGGTTTGAGTCCCGCAGATGACGCCAGAGTACCGTTTTGGATGGCTGAGTGGTTATTGATTGGTGACTGGTTGACTATCGGTCAGGTTAGTGATCACACCTCCGATAGCAACGTCTTCTTGATGTTCTTCTTTTCTTCTTGTCAGGACGACGGCCTTCTCTGACACCAGTCGATCGTTGATGACGCAGAATCGACAACTGCGCGGACAATAGCTGCCGAAACAACTAATGTATAATAAAAGATGTTACTGTTTTTATTGAAGGCTGCGTAGAGTTCTTTGGCTTGAGTGTTGTTAGCCTGATACGGTTTGGTAAGGTTTATTACTGACGGAAACAGAGATTACAGATTAGTTCCAATTTATTCGCCGTTAAGTTACACACGGACAGTTGCATAAATACAGGAACGTAATTTCTGCACCACGCAATATGTTAGCAATACCCCCGCTAGCTTCAATTTAGACTCCCGTTGCCGAAATGGGGTATAAAGCGACAATGTTGGTAGTAAAATCACGACACACTCCTACATAGATGTGTTACGTACAAACTCCCGAGGCGGACTGCCTGCGCGTAGCTGCCGGCCAGCGCGAGCGCTTATATCAGCACATACCTACTCGGATTACAGCGCACGGCTGTGCAGCTAGCCAGACGCGTATATTCACTTCGCTCTAACACAATATTACGGGGATTTATTTGGTTCCCTTACAATATTCTTTCGACAGGTCACGTGATAAACGACATTAGGCTACAGGAAGGAAGTTACTTTCGGCATTCGTATTTCAACATCATGTGGTTGTAGTTTCGATACCCAGCTCTGGCACCATCTTCAAGTGAAATAATTTTCAGGAAGTGCAAAGGTAGTACTATGGCACCTATCAATTGGTTTCTGCACCATTATGCTATTCTTTTTGGAAACAGATGATTATTCAGGTGAAAATTTCACTTCTGCAGTTTAATTCACAGGAAGTCGTATTCATCAATCCATTTATTACGATAACCTTGATTTTTATTAGTTACTAACGCTATTTTAAACCGATCCTTCCTTAATTTTCACCTTTTTTTCTTCTGCCATTGCAATAATCATTTCCTTATTTCCCCCCCAACATCTTCCGCGAAGTTCTTATCCACACCATGTTGACGAAACCACAGAACCTTGCAGAAACTGTATTTAATTGCATGGTACTTTGCAGGATAGTGTCAAAAATTACTTCCCGGAACAACCTTCCACTTTGTTACATGTTCTGAACGCAGATGAAATTGAAAGACGAGGAATTATTGGTTTTATTAAATATTTGTGCAGGAAACACATGTCAACAAAGGACATTTATGAACATGCCGAAATGCGGGAGATGAAACGGTTATTTAATTCGTGTTCTTCAATAACCACAGCCTAACATTAGTATTAAAACTCAAGACTTGGTGTCAAAAAGATTTTTCATGGTAAATAATAAGAAATTGTGATGAGAAAATATAAAAGGAGGAAGATGAAATTAATCATTATCGGAAAATGATTAATACGAAGTATTGGACACATAATATAATTTTGTGAATTTAAGTACAAAACTCGAATAAAATATTTTATAATTTTTTTTATCAGCAAAATGAACATTCCAAAACGATAGAACAGTAAATCATGATCTGATTGAACCATTAAATAGGAGAGACATATTACGATTGAACGTTAATGTATATTAGGGGAAGATTCCGCTGCCTGCAGCTTATCGCTTATTATATGACCCCAGTATATGTGTTCTAATAGTTAAAAATGCTGTTGATGACTGCCGCGCCGGTCTAGCAACTACCAGTCTTTGCTACGGTCGCCAAAATGCTACTTGTTGTTCTTAACTGTACATCCGAATATTTATCGCTGTCAAACGTTGCAGGAATAGAAATAATTACTTTACATTTGTGGGTAACAGAAAAATTTCTGTTTTGATATTCTCCTTCTGTATTTTTTGATGTTGTATTTTTATATTTATTTTTTGTTATATTCTTGGTTGCTGCTAGTTTGCTGTTACTCATGTTGTTTATTTGTTTTTGCCTTCTATTTTTTTTTTTTTCTTCTTTCTTTCTTTGTTTTGTTTGATGGGTTCTGTTTGCTACTTTCAGTTTGTAATTTTTTGTCTACTTTATATTTATCTTATGTTTTTCTTTAATCTTTTTGTTTCTTTGTTTATTGTTTTGTTTGTTGTGTGTAGCTTTCAGTTTTTATTTTTTTTATTTTTTTTTGTTTCTGTCTTCTGTTTATTGTTCGTTTCCTTCATTTTATTCCTTTTTTTGCTTCTCTGATTACCGTTTTCTTTGTTATTCTTGCTTGTTGCTTAATTGATTTATAACTTTTCTTTTATTGTTGTTTGTGTTTTAGTTTTATTACCTTGTTCGTTTCTATGGTTATTATGTTCTTTGTTGTTTGCTGTTTGTTTATTTTAGTATATTATTATTTAAATATTGTTTGGATGACTTTTTCCTATTTTTATTTGTTTATTTCTCTTCTTGTCTTTTAATTTTATTTATTTCGTTAAAATTGCAATGGAGAGCACGTTCCGTTAGCAATTTCGCTACACACCAATCTTCTCCCTTTCCTGCATCCTCTAGAAATTTCAACTTTAAATTCTTTCAACGGTTTTGGTAAATTATTCATCATTTTTTATTTTTTTTGTAACTTATTCCAATCCGTGTCACCCTTAAATAAAAATGAGAATATTCCTGCACCCTTTCGCCTGAGATGGAGTGCCAGCTTGTGGTCATGGTCATCTTTCCCCTTCCGTGTATAATTTTTCATTCTTACACCAATATCTTTCCATGTCTCGACACTAATATAGGACTTGTACACTTCCATGACTCTCTTCTCCCTCCTCCTGTCTTGCAATGAATCCCATTCCACTCTTTCCAACAAGTGCAGAATTTTGAAATCTATTCTTCCTTGCTTCCTTTTTCTCTACTTAGCTACTTTATTTACTTATTCTTTTTTATTCTATTTTTATCCTAATTTCGTAGTAATAGCAGTGTGGCGAAACAATTTTGATATCAGCGAGGCCGTAGAAGCCAGAATCTTTATTTTTTTCGCATTCCATTTAGAGCGTATCTTGTGCTTTATCTCTGCACTCCGTTTAGAGTAAACACTCGAAACACAAAATCTATGCCTGTAAGGCGTGCCGAATTCCGCAGATTGCCTGATAACGCCTTGCTAGGCCGGCTGGTTGATAAATTAAGGTGGCCCAGACTACCTGCTGTGACCACACAGTACTGAAGACATGAAGGGACAAGGACTACTGGTAGGACTTCTGATCGTCGGGGTTGTGTCCTCGGCGGTCCTTCCTAGGGCGCACAAGAAGACCTTCAACAATGATCACCGGTAAGTACGCGATCTGCGTTGCTGGTCCGTAAAATTCTCAACCAACAGCATGGATAGCATTACTTACTGTAATCAGTGCCCTCACAGGTTTGATTCAATCTTTTGCCTCATCCTATCCTCATCTCCACATTTCGAAATGCGCATATCCCCTCATTTTTTTGCTGTCATCAGTCTTTTGACTGGTTTGATGTAATCCTCCATCCCTTCCTATATTGCGCTAGCCTCCAAATGCCCTTTACAACCCACATCCTCAATTATCTGCTTCATATATTCTTATCTCTGTCTTCCTCTACACTTCTTACCTTCGACTATTCCCTTCACTAACAAATTAATCAATCCTGCAAGTCTCAAAATTGAACCTACCAACCTGTCTCTTCTTTGTGTAAGACTCTTCCGATAACTTCTTTTCTCTCCCGCCATTCCCAGAACACATTCATTTCGTACTTCATCCTACTATCTAATTTTCAATAACACCACATTTGGAATGCTTCAATTTTCGTTCTTAATAATTATTATGACTGTGTAGACGCGCTTGCAATGATTGTCGTTTCAGTAGATTTTTTAATAAAAATATCTATGACTGCGTAACGCCACAGTGTATAATAGAGTTTGAAAAAATGCAAATCAAGATCAAATAAAAGATAAAAAATGAAGACTTGTTTATTAGGAGCACAACCTGCGTTTGCCATTCGGCCGAATACGTCCGACTAATCCCATTTCAATAGGATCGGTTCGTCACTCGGCCGTATTCGGTTGTTTTCGGTCGAGCAGATCGGGTCCAGTGGACGCGTGACAATGCCTTTACCTGTCTGGGGATTAGTCGGTCATTTTTTTTTTTCATCAGTCTTCCGACTAGCTTGATTCAATCCTCCATCCCTTCCTCAATCCCTTCGAATATTGTGCTAACCTCTTCATCTCTACATATCCCTTACAACCCACATCCTCTTCATATATTCTAATCTCTGTCTTCCTCTACAGTTCTTACCTTCGCATTCTTCTGAAGCACCACATTTCAAATGCTTCAATTTTCCTTCTTTCCGGTATTCCTAAAGTCCATGCTTCACTACCATAAACTGCTGTGCTCCATACAAAGAGTTTTAAAAAATCTTTTTCTCAGTCTTATTTCAATATTTGAAACTAAAATTCTCTTTTTCATGAGGGCTCTTTTTTGCTAGCGCTATTCTGCTTTTAACATGATTCCAGCTTCGGCTGTCGATTGTAATTTTAGGCACTGCTTGATGTGTTATATAAACCGAGCGTGGTGGTGTAACGGTTAACGTTCTGGCTTCGCATTCGGGAGGACGGCAGTTCGAATCCCCGTCCGGGCATCCAGATTTGGGTTTTCCATGGTTTCCCAAATCATTCCAGGTAAATGCCGGGATGCTTCCTTCAAAGGCCATGGCCGAATTACTTCCCATTCCTTGCCCCCCATCCTTTCCCGTCTCTAAAGACCTCGTTGTTAGAGAGACGTTAAGCAGATAAAAAAACATAATTGATGTGTTATGGCAAACGAAGTCACCAAAGTCTGGATTGTGTCAGTCACCCAAACACACCGACACGAAGCATGTTTTTTCTGTAACCCCAGGGTCCATCAGCAACCACGACAAGTACCTCGCGTGGGCGTCGTGTTCAACGACGCCTTCGACCAGCTCCTGGGCAGAATGGAGTCGTGGGTCATCGAGAAGGGCCTCGACCCGCTCCAGCTGGCAGACCAGGGGTTCTCGTTCACCATAGTGAGTACAGCGCTGACACTAAGCTTTATTAATGGGTCTGATAAAATCCGAGTTATGAATTTCAGAATTTATCCGAACAATTATTAGCTGGGTTCCGATCTCCATGACCAAAAAAATAGAGAAATATCCAGGAAAATATAACCTTAAAACGGCTAAATATGACTTAAAAATGACAAAATATGACCAAGCATTTAAATTTACTACACCTCTTCTAAGCTAGATGTTACTTCTGGCGTTCCTCAAGGAAGTGTAATAGGACCACCCACTACTTTTCTTAATTTTTCATAAACAATCTAGGTGACAACGTTAAATGCTGGTTGCGATTGTTTGCAGACGATGCAGTTATCTACAGGGAAATAAGGTGCCGCGACGATTGCTTAGAAATTAAGCGCGATTTCGATGCTATTTCCGAATGGTGCCGTAAATAGCAGCTTACACTTAATTGCAAAAAGTGCAAGGCAATGCGAATAAGTAACAAAAAGAATCAGTTTGCTTACGAGTACAAAGTAAACAATTTAGCTGTTGACACGGTTGATTCCCTGAAGTATCTGGGGGTAATAGTACAAAGCAACATGAAATGGGACATGCACATAACTTCCGTCGTAGGCAACGCTGATTCTAAATTACGATTCATAGGTCGTATTTTGAGGAATTGTAATGCTCATACAAAGGAAATAGCGTATAGAACACTAGTGCGTCCGCATCTGGAGTACTGTTGTGGAGTTTGGGATCCGTACCGTAAGGTTCTGATTGACTCAGTGGAGAGGGTGCAGAGGAGAGCCGCTCGATTCGTGACCTGTTGTTACAGCCCTTATGAAAGCGTCACAGAATTGATATATAGATTGGGCTGGGATATTTTGGAAGAGAGACGACGTCATTTACGTTTAAAATTATTGGAGAAGATGCGAAATTCTATGACCTACGAGTGCAGTGAGATACTTCTTCTACCAACCTATTTGGATCGCAATGACCAGAGGGATAAGATTCGAGAAATAAGATGCCGTACTCATGCTTTTATGTATTATTTCTTTCCTCGTTCTATTCGGGATTGGAATGCGCAGAATTAAGATTGGTGCTCAGCACCCTCTGCCACCCACAATGTTTGTGAATTGCAGAGTGTGGATGTAGATACATCAAAACATGCTTAATTATACATTATTTATTTTATCTAGTAGTTTCTCTTTCATGTAGACAGCACTCACTGCACCATTGAGAAATTAAATTGTTTAAATCTTTTTTTTTTTTTTTTTTTTTTTTTTTTTTTTTTTTTTTTTTTTTAGACAGTTCAATTTTACATAATTTACAGAATAGAACTCGTTTATCCGTACTAAAATACTCTCTCCAAAATTTTCTCACTTAACTTCACACTTTCAGAAAATTTTACTTTTGGCAAGGTGGTAGGTCTACTCACTGATCAACTGCAGATTTAACGATGACTGAGGATATTTCACTGACATATTGACTGACGTGGATCGTCATAGGCATTCTGACCACAGTGAAAATTAGTTTTGTTTTTTCCCCACCTGTATACCAGAAGTGCAGTTCTGTGAATAACTACCTTAATTTCTTCTTATCAAAATCTAGTGAATTCCTGGTATTATTAAAAAAAAAAACAGATTTTTCCTCAAAATTTGACCCTATGGCCGTAAATATTATCGAAATATGACCGAAACTATGAAAATAGTCTCAATGAGCATTTATATGCTATATAACATACATTTAAATACAATCAGAAACGTCGAATCAGTGTTTAACTCAGAATTTCAGTTATTAGTTAGTGTTGAAGCATCTGCACGAAACGAGTCTTGTTATTCTGAGTTACTTTATTTATTTACGCAGAACACGTCTATAACTTCCTTCCTCAAATATCTACTTTTAATCTTTGCTTCATTTACGGTAGTTCTCCTAAACTGAACCTTCTGATAATTTAATCAATCTCTTTGCATCAAAAAGTAATTGCATGTATCTAAAAAAAAAAAAAAAAAAAAAAAAAAAAAAAAAAAAAAAAAAAAAAAAAAAAAGGCTACAGTGAATTCCTCACTTTGACCATCAATTATAGTAGCTCTTAATTTTTTTGCTCATTGTTCTACATATTCTTCAGTTACTTCCGCTGAAACGCATTTGAATAAACGAATAAGGTATGAATTTACAGCTGCGAATTCTAAAACTGTACAACCTCATGTTTCTGTCTACCGTCAACCGTAAACGTTTTTTGGAATAAATGTTATCAATGGTAACAATTTTTTTTTCTCGATACAAAAAAAAGGATGATGGTTAGAAGAGTACTTTTAGGAGATCTTTCAAGAGGCTGACCGCCAGATTGAGGAGTTTGTTTTACTTTTGTTTGCTGTTTTCAGACAGGGTAGAAAGCCACATTGGGGAGTTTGACTATACGCTTTGTATTTTCAGACAAGGTTTAAAACTAGATTCGGAGTTTATTTAGCTTCACGCTTGCTATCTTTATACGGGGTTTATAGTCACATCGGGGAGTTTGTTTACTTATACGCTTTGTATTTTCAGAAGGGATTTAAAGCTAGAATGGGCAGTTTGCTTGAGTTCAATATTCGTGTTTTTAGACCGGGTTTAAAGTCAATTACAAAGTTTGTATGACTTCACGATTTCTATTTTCAGACTGGGTTTAAAGCTATACAGAGAGTTTATTAAACTTCACACTGGCTGTTTTTAGACGGGGTTTAAAACCACATTGGGGAGTTTGTTTGACTTCACGCTTTCTGTTTTCATACTGGATTTAAAGCTATACTGGGAGTTTATTTACCTTCACACTGGCTGTTTTCAGACGTGGTTTAAAGCCACATTGGGGAGTTTGTTTGACTTCACACTTTCTGTTTACAGACTGGGTTTAAAGCTATACTGGGAGTTTACTTATCTTCACACTTGCTGTTTTCAGACGGGGTTTAAATCCATACTGGGAGTTTATTTACCTTCACTCTTGACCTGTTTTCAGACGGGGTTTAAAACACATTGGGGAGTTTGTTTGACTTCACGCTTTCTATTTTCATAGTGGATTTAAAGCTATGCTGGGAGTTTATTTACCTTCACACTGGCTGTTTTCAGACGTGGTTTAAAGCCACATTGGGTAGTTTGTTTGACTTCACACTTTCTTTTATCAGACTGGGTTTAAAGCTATACTGGGAGTTTACTTATCTTTACACTTGCTGTTTAAAGACGTGGTTTAAAGTCACATTGGGGAGTTTGTTTGACTTCAAGCTTTCTGTTTTCAGACTGGTTTAAAGGTATACTGGGAGTTGAGTTGCCTTCATACTTTTTGTTTTCAGACGGGGTTTAAAACCATATTGTGGAATTTGCTTGACTTCTCGCTTTCTGTTTTCAGACTGGTTTTATAGACAGAATGAGGAATTTATTTGACTTTTTGTTTGCTGCTTCCAGACTGACCTGCTGGGTATCGAGTGGACCACAGAGCTCTCCCTGACGAAGGGCTGGATGATCAACCTGTCGCAGTTCGAGCGCGCCAGCGACGCCATGTTGGATGTTGTCAACGACACTCTCAGCGTGTTCACGGTCGATATTAGGCTTCCGGTCGTATCGGTAAGTGCTCCTCTTGTTGTTCCAACCATTTCTAGATCCGCACATCTCAAAACGCATTTGACAGATTTGTTGTTTTCTCATTCAGGTATAGTCAATTTGATGCGAATAGAAGAAAAATCGCAGAACATTCCTCAGATAAGCTGTGATTTCCCTTTCATTACCATCCCTTTAAAAATTAATTTTCTTAAAAACCAAGGATATATTATCATGGTTGTAGGCCATATTCCCCAGTTGATGAACCAGAGATTTTTACAAACAAAATTCCGAAAACAAACAACTGTAGGGGTCAAGTCATTTAACTCATATTGTGTGAGGTAGTGAGGTGTAGCATCTTCATCCTCTGAGAAGTCTCATTCGTGGTCGATGTCGGTACTTGATTCACACTCCTTCAGTACTGGAGGAGGAGGAGGAATGGGCAGCTCCTCACTGTGTGAAATGGGCCTAAGAGATGATGGCAAGTCTGGATATCCAAAAACATTGGTTGTTTTATCCTCTTATGATGAGACAAGTCAGAAACACAGAAATAGCAGTTGGAAAGGTGATCTGTTGGTTCTCGCCAAATTCTAGCTACGCCAAATTTCATTTTTCTGTTCTCTCCTCTATACCACGCCTCGAGAGTTGATCTGCAACACCCACACACAACATGTTATTAAATTGTTCGTGGATTAATTAATGTGATAAACAATCAGTTCACGATACAGTTCAGTTTAAACTTGCGTTTATTTTCAAAGAAAACGACGTCACCGATACTGTTTACATGAATACATACAATCCAGAGATTGCAGACTACACTTCTTCCACAGACAATAAAGTCCTTGGCCGTCGTAAAATTGAGTCGGTGAAAACTACTTCTCTGTCTCGGGGATGTTCGCATTGTATAATCTCTATGGAAATTTCTAGAAGACTTCAGACGATTCCGACAGATATTTCTCGAACATTAACAATACTTAAACAATTGAAACATATTAAAAACAATCAGAATTAATACATTATCATTTACAATCAATACAAAATAGCCAAAAATGGAAATTAAAGATACTTAAACACAAAATTAATTTAATTAATATTTTAATTTAATTTAATTGCAATGGAGCACACGCTTCGGTGGCAATTTCCCTACACACTCAACTTCCCCCTATCCTGCACCCACCAATATTTGCCGTCTATAAATTTCAACTTTAAATTCTTTTAAAGTGTTCGGTAAATTATTCATCATTTCTCTTGGTAACTCATTCCAATCCCTGACACCCTTACCTAAAAAAGAGAATCTTCCCACACCCTTGTGCCTGAAATCCAGTGCCAGCTCGTGGTCATGGTCATCATTTCCCTTCCATGAACTACTTTTCATACCTACTACAATATCTTTCCATGCCTCATCGCCAGTATATGCCCTGTACACTCCCATGACCCTCCTCATCCTCCTCCTGTCTTGCAATGAATCCCATTCCAGATCGTTTATCATATCCGTCACTGGTTGCATTCTGCGATAATTTCCAGAAACAAATCTAGCAGCTCTTCTTTGCACCTTCTCCAACTCCTGTATTTGATACTCAAAATGTGAGTCCCATACTACACTACCATATTCGAGCAATAGTCTGACCAAAGTTTTGTAACCCAGCTCCTTTACTTCTCTCGTGCATCCCTTCATCACTCTCTCCGACAAGTGCAGAATTTTGAAACCTTTTCCTACCACCTGTCCAATGTGTCCTGCCCAGTTAAGCTTGTGCATTTCAATTCTTCAGCAAGCAATTCTTTCACCACCTTATATCCATAATTAACCTTTTGTTTTTTATTTGTGTATCTAATTACCTGACTCTTCTTTGCATTTATCTTCATCACATGTTTACCAACCCAACTAGATATCCTATCCAGATCACCCTGCATTTGTTTACAGTCCTATATCGTTTTGATCCTTTTATATAGCATTATGTCATCTGCAAACAATCTAATTTCAGATAGTAAACAATCAACACAATTATTCATTAGAATAATGAATAGCAATGGTCCCAATACGCTACCTTGCGGCACTCCCATTTTTACTTCCACTTCCTTTGATACCGCATTTCCTACCATAACTTTCTGTTTTCTACCTTTTAAAAATTCTCCTACCCAGCAAATCACTTTCTCATCCACTCCAATTATTCACCGAAATCATTTTAAACTGTAGTAAATTGTCCTTTAGACATCGTAACTTGCCTTAATACTTGGAATTACGAACATTTAAGCAATTCTCGTGCACAATTCTGTTCCTAAACATATTAAATGGCCTCTAAATAATTTATTTTCATAAAACAAACTCTATATACATTGATTTACAGGAAATTGTAAAACAAACCTACCAGATCATATTCAACCAAACTCTTGCTTACTACAAATTATTCATAAAATACAGTTCCATTTAAGTTTAGGTTTGGGGGCTGTTACAATGTGGTGCCCAGTTCGTGTCTTGGTCTCCCACAGACGTACCAAAATAAGACGTGTATGCTAGGCAGAAGTTGTTAGCATCCTTTATTCTATGCTTCACTGCTTTCTGGCCCAGGAGGACGCCATACACATAACAAATACAGTCTGGATTATGCTTACAGCAACGGGAAGACGCCATTATTCATCAATAACGTCAATCTGAAACAGATTGCATACAGTTGAACCGTTCATTCATCTCGTATACCGGGTGTTTAAAAAATGACCGGTATATTTGAAAAATCAATAAAAACTAAACGGGCAGCGATAGAAATAAACCGTTTGTTGCAATATGCTTGGGACAACAGTAAATTTTCAGGCAGGCAAAC
Source organism: Vandiemenella viatica (assembly GCA_031002005.1). NCBI lineage: Eukaryota > Metazoa > Arthropoda > Insecta > Orthoptera > Morabidae > Vandiemenella > Vandiemenella viatica. The sequence continues at coordinate 143,772,239 of CM061918.1, read as the reverse complement.
TTTCGAAATTAGTTACAATTTTCAACAACAGATGGCGCTGCAGGCGATTTGAAAGATATAGAAGTAAACGCAGTCTATGAGTTCGCCATTCTGTAAGTCGTCTTTTCTGCTGTAAGCGTGTGCTGTTCACAGATTGCAAGTTTGCTGTGAAAAAATAGTTTATTCCTTCGAACTTTAGATTTTTATAGACTGCAGCGCCATCGGTTGTTGAAAATTGTAACTAATTTCGAAAGTTTGTCTGCCTGACAAATTTACTGTTGTCCCAAGCATATTGCAACAAATTGTATTTCTATCGCTGCCCGTTTAGTTTTGATTGATTTTTTAAAATATACCGCTCATTTTTGAAACACCCTGTATATAAAGCATTCTTAGCTTATGTGATTTTTACCTATTAATTTCATATTTTTGGGCATAAAAAGCAAATAAATGAGTATATAAAAGTAGGAATGTTCAGTTTAGTTGTGACCTGATTCATGTAAAACAAGTATTAATTTACTTAAACGGGCCAAAGTTTTTTTTTGTTACATTGTGTTATTAAGGATAAGGGTGCATCCGTTAATTAGGTGAGGTGTTTTTCTGGATTTCCGGCCCCCCCCTTTTGGTGAGACTTCGTGAGATCTGGTCCGACCCCCCCCCCCCCCTTCTGATGAGATATGGTCCGTGAGATCTGGTTTGTGAGACTTCCCCCCCTCCCCACCCAGAAATCGCCTTCGCAATCGGCTACACCCCCACTTTTCGACGAAATACCCCCCTAAAATCGACTTTCGTGACGTTTTAAGACCCTTTTTTTTAGCTCTACAGTCTAACAAGAATTTCCAAACCTCACGTGACATTTCCGTTGACCCCCCCCTCTCCCTGGGTGAGATTTCTCCGGACCCCCCCCCCCTTATTTCACCTCACGTAATTAATGGACGCCTCCTAATTAAGGGGGGACAGTCGCGAACAGGATCGAAAAAATCGATTTTTTATTTTTAGACTTGTTCAATGCTCCAATTATTTAGCTACAAAATGCCGTTTGTTTCATGCAAATTTGACGATTAGATTCCGAGTTATTAATTTTTTTGTGATGCGTGGTAATAGTGTGTCTGTATTGTAATGTACATTAGTTTCTCGTATGTAAAACGTTTAGTACAGATTTTTCTCAAAACTACATTTTTTTATCTTTTGGTACACTTTTCTCAAAAACTAAGACTGATAAAGACATCAGACTTTCAGCATCTCTTGTAAATAAAATGATGATTAATAAGATAAAAAACGGGACCTGTCATAACAACAAGAACAAACTAACAAGGTCCAAGGTATTTATAAAAAGTTATATTTTTTGTCTCTTAGAACAAAAAATCATTACTCATAAACTATATAAAAAATATTAACAAATCTTTATGTGGTTTGCAGATGATGTTTTACCTGTATACTGCGAAAGTTTCAGGTCTGTATCTCCATTAGTTTCTTCAGAAAGTGTACCTGAAGTTTGCTTGTTTTAACGTTGATTTCTTATAGGAGGTTCTTCGCGACTGTGTCCTCTTAAGATTAATCAGTTTAGGTGAATAATCGGTGATTGGCCCGCCAATAGCAGCGGACTAGAATATGCTAGCTATAAAATCTCTGTAGTGGTCTCATTGATGATTTTTACTTTTTGGTTGTATTTAAACTGTGTTAACTTTAAATATTTGTTATACTTAAATATCTATTGTGACAATAGGGAAGTATAATGTTGGCTACAGGTTAACAAAGAATATAAATCGTGGCCCATCTCCAAAACTGGTTGGGCAGCCTTGGTCTAAGTGCTTGGTTTGTTCTGCAAACAGTGGTCGTGGAGTACTGTGTACATTGCACCGACGCTTGGTTGCAGGTGAATTACGACTACACGGCAAAGGTGTTCAACATCGGGCCTGAGGGCAGCCTGGTCGGCAAGGTGGAGAACCTCACCGTCTACCTTGAGGTCAACGTCGACAGGAACACCAAGCAGCTGTCGCTGTCCCAGTACTACTTCGCAGACGCCGGGTAATATACACTATCCTTCATCGCGTGATCCAAGTCTAGACATATCATACACCGGGATAGCGCGTCAGTAAAAGTACAAGCCGACGTTTCGGCTCCTACCTCTGGGTTCATCTTTAGGTGAAATGTCGGATTTAGGAAGAGTCTACGCTTATAAGGCCTCTGTTTGCCAGATGAAGTCAGTCACTTGCGTCAGTACCAATCAGTGCACAGAAGGTCGGACAGGGAAGGGCCTGGTGGGGCAGCCGTGTTGAGCTGGTATCCCGAATCCCTATTCAAAATTCCAACAGCTCCACGGACTCCTTAATCACACAATCCCAAAAGCCCTTGGCGAAAGACAGTATTTTTGTCGCCTCGAAATCGAAGGTATGCCTTTCCTCGATGCTATGCAAGGCAACGGCCGACTTAGTGAACTGTCCCAACCGTATACATCTTGCGTGCTCTAAACACCGCTGGAATACAGAACGTGTGGTCTGCCCGATATTTCCTTGTCCACATTCACACGGAACCGAATATACACATGCGAAGTCAAAAGATTACTCAAAAAAACAAAGGAAAATACACGCACGCTCAAGAAGGAACGGGTGTCGCAGCGATTTAGAAACCTTAGCTGATTTAAGAGGACGTATTAAGAATGTAATGCGCGAGGCCTTCAACGATTTCACTCCAACTCTCTCTCTAAGAGTCTCACAGAAAACCCAAAAAAATTTTGGTCGTATGTACGAAAAGTCAATTGGACCAACAGCAATATTCCAGCAATATTCGTGAAGGTTCCGAGGTTAATGAAAGCCGAGATAAAGCTAACGTACTAAATACTGTATTCAAAAATTCATTTACAAATGAACATAAGGATAGTATTCCCGTTTTCCCACGCCGTGTCGAGTTGGTGATGGAATCATTACGAATAGATACTGCAGGTATCGTTAAACAATTAGAGCTCCTGAAGTGGGGGAAAGCACTGGGCCCGGATGGAATTCCAGTAAGAGTATTTTCAGAGTATGCTGCAGAAATCGGGCCATTTCTGTCTGATATATTCATTAAATCATTAGAAGAGCGAAAAGTACCTTCAGACTGGAAAATCGCGCAAGTAACTCCGATTTTCAAAAAAGGTAATCGAAGTGATCCTGGGAACTATCGTCCCATATCTATAGCATCTGTTTGTAGTAGAGTTATGGAGCATATTATATGCTCGAACATTATGAATTTTCTAGATGATAATAATTTGCTTACAACAAATCAACACGGATTTCAGAAGAAAAGATCATGTGAAACACAGCTGGCCCTATTTACACACGACGCGACGTAATGAAAGTTATCGATGCAGGTTCACAAGTAGATGCAATTTTTTTAGATTTCCAGAAAGCCTTTGACTCTGTGCCACACAACCGCCTTTTAGCGAAGCTTCGAGCGTACGGTATATCGGATCAGCTTTGTGAATGGATCAAGGATTTTCTAACTGGTCGGTCGCAGTATGTTGTCGTTGAAGGAGAAAGTTCTTCTAATCTAGATGTTACATCGGGTGTACCTCAAGGAAGTGTAATAGGACAACTTCTTTTCTTAAGTTTTATAAACGATCTCGGAGACAAAGTGAAAAGCCTTTTTAGATTGTTTGCTGTTGATGCGGTTATTTATAGGGAAGTAAGAAATTTGGCCGATTGCTTAGAAATTCAGCGCGATCTGGATGTTATTTTGGCTTGGTGCATTGAGTGGCAACTTACTCTAAATTGTAAAAAGTGCAAGACAATGAGCATAACTAACAAAAAGAATCCAATTGTTCAGAAATACGAGTTAAACAATACAGTTGATGATATGGCCGATTCTATGAAATATTTGGGAGTAACAGTGCAAAGGAACATGAAATGGGACATACACATTAATTCGTTAGTAGGTAGAGCAAATTCTCGGCTGCGATTCATAGGTCGAATCTTGAAAAATTGTAATGAACAGACAAATGAGATAGCGTAAGAATCTCTTGTGCGTCCACATTTGGATTATTGTTGTGCCATTTGGGATCCGTTTCGTAAGGGGTTGATCGAATGTATAGAGAAAGTACAGAGAAGAGCCGCTCGATTCGTGACCGCTTGCTATAGTCCTTATGAAACCGTCACAGAACTGTTTAGTAGACTAGGTTGGGAGTCTCTGGTAGATAGACGACACACGTTTCATTTAAACTTATTGGTAAACATGTGTACTCCCACTTTTACTTACGAGTGTAGTGAAATACTTCGTCCACCAACCTATTTGAGCCGGAATGACAGGATAGATAAGATTAGAGAAATAAGGTGCCGCAATGATTCTTATATGAATTCTTTTTTTCCTCGTACCATTAGGGATTGGAATGAACAGCAAAGAGATTAGCTTTGGTGCTGAGCACCCTCTCCCACCCACAATTTTGTGAATTGCAGAGTATATATGTAGATGTAGATGAATATATGCCAGGATGCCTAAGACCCCACCCATCCTTAAAGGGCCAGGTACAGTGGACATAAAGTTTAACATGGAATCCGAACCACGGAACCAACAATATGTGGCAGAGGTGCAGATCGGGTTAAAGGCCTTTCAAAATCCCCGCAAAGACAGAGAATCGAACCGGGGACCTATCGATCCCCAGTCAGACACCTTAACCACTGAATCCCCAGACCGTTGCTTCGACTGCGTGCAGACCTATATCAAGTAAACTAGATGACCCGAGCGAAAATTTCGCCCATACAATGAATAGTAAGGGTGGTAATAGGACTAAAGAAGAACGGCATCATTTGCACCAATTGTTTATTTGTGTAGTGTAATAGGTGCGCAAACAAAAGTCGACGCCAGTGAAGCAGTTTAGTAATATCTCTGGATATGTGCTGCTGCTATCTAGAGGCTTGGGTCTGAACTGTCTCATACGCGCGACTTTCACAGTTTTTACTTTTGCCCATCAAGGGTCAAATTTCGAAAAATGTCGACCTTGATTTATAATGCTGCCTGAGTGGTGATCTTCATCTTTTAAATAATACCTCAATTATCAATTTCTGCTAGGTATCAAGGGAGATAAATGAGTCGTAACAATAAAAAACACGTTATGGAAATAATGATATTTTTGCCCTTTAACGGGCGAATTCCTTTGGTAAAAAATGATGTGACCAAACCAGAGACCTAAAATAATAATGAATTTCTCGGTTTCGTTTAAATATGAAGGAAGATAAATGTCTCATGAAAAAAAAAAAACATAATAGAAATAATGATACTTTTGCCCTTTAGTGTCCGAATTCCCAAAAATTCCTCTTAAATATGATTAGACTAAAGCAGAGAGCTTAATGTCTAAAATAAGACGTCATTTCATGATTTCTGCTGAGTAACAAGGGAGATAAAGAACTCGAGAAAATATTACGTTTTGGAAATAACGATACTTTTGCATTTTAAGAGAACAATTCCGAAAAATTCTGTTCTTCAACTATGTTGTGACAAATCTTTAAATTCGTACCTTATTTATCTATTTTGGATAGATATCAAGGGAGATAAATAGCTCGTGACACAAAAAAACGCGTTGTAGAGATATTGATACATTTGTCCTTCAGGAGTCGAATTCTGAATATCCCTTTCTTAATATATGATGTTATATTGTTATGCCACAAAAAGCCAAGCCATCATTTTCACCAAGAAACGAAAACTACCAAGATAAAAGTTGCACACGGAGGAAAGCGACATTAAATGGCAAACCGAAATTAAGTACCTTGGGCTGCGTTTAGACAAACAGCTGACGTGTAGGTCCCACATAGACGCAACAAAGAAAAAAGCGAAAGCAAAACTAACCAATCTCTACCCAATCCTCAGAGGTGATGGTATAAGAACAGAAACAAAGCTACTCATCTATTGTGCGATTGTCCAACCGACATTCCTTTACGGCTCCGAATTATGGAGTATGGCTGCCGACTGCCACATCAAAAAGCTGCAGGCACTGGAGAACAGAGCCCTGCGTATTATTGTTGGTGCACCCAGATATTTACCAAATTGGAGAATCCGACAGGATCTCCATTTTGACCCACTATCAGCTACCATAAAATCAGCTTCTGACAAATTTTACTTTGGCTGCGAAAACTCAAGACACCCTGAGATCGCTGCAATTGGAACCGACCCAATTGAACTACCACCACATAGACATCCCAAGCAAACGATAAACAGACAATTTCCCTTCTAACCACCAAATCCTCCCCACCCCCAGTAGTTATAAATAGGCCCACTCAGCAAGTAAATAGGCCCCTTTGAAAACAAACAGCATAATTACTCACCCTCCATTAGCTACAAGTAGGAATAGGTAAAAATAGGGTTAGGCATAGTTAGGTCCTAAAAAAAAAAAAAAAAAAAAAAAAAAAAAAAAATCCTCTATTAGCTGTAAGTAAGTAATAACGTTGTAAATACACAATATAAATAACCCACAAGATCTAGATCAACTCAGCTCAAATCAGGATAAATACATTCAGGTCAGCCTCAATAACTAGATTCAGATATTAGCAATAGGACACCCTGGCGCTAAAGACGACGTGCAGCTTATGTCTGCGACATATCACGATGGATGGATGGATGGATTTATAGAAAAATTTGGAAGTTTCTTAATTAACCCTTCTGTATTTTTAAAACATATTTCCAACTTCGCACTCAGTTCCACCCCTGGTTGCCCTACTGGCTAAACTAGATAATTAAGTATAGTTGAACTAGATGGTAGCTACAAGTACGCAATGTTTGGCAGAGACGTGAAATTGATTTTCACGTTTCTTCACGATACCGGGATCTCCTGCATCCCAACACTTTTTAAGCGTTTAACCTGCATATAATTCACCGCATACACACTCCTTGTCCCAGTTGAGCATTTGTCATTCAGTGGCTGTGAAAAATCGTTGTCCGCTTCGTTCTCGACGTATTGGTTCTATGCAATAAACCTGGAGAGAGAGAGAGACAGAAGAACTGTGGCAAAGAGAGAGACGGATGGAGTCGGTTTGTTATTCGGCGGTCAGAATTAATTAAAAATCCAATCTGTACCGACGCAGCCGAGCAGACAGCAGTAAATGAACCTGCCACAAGTGACAACCTGCCTCCAGGTACGAGCGACCGACACGGGTCAAACGGCAAAACTGCAATCGCCGCGCAAAAATCACGAAACACACTGTTAAGTCATAAAAGTTTGTATTCGAGGCAAGGAAACGAAGTTCAGTGCCCCACCCTATAAGATTGTTGGTGGTTTAATTAATACGATAATTAAGTAGTCGAGATACGTTTCAATTTAAACTTGTTTATTTTCTTAAACACGTCGTCAACGATACTGTAAGTCATAAAGTTTGCATTCGAGGCAAGGAAACGAAATTCAGTGCTCCACTTTATTAGATTGTTGGTGGTTCAATTAATACGATAATTAAGTAGTCGAGATACGTTTCAATTTAAACTTGTTTATTTTCTTAAACACCTCGTCAACGATACTGTTTACACGAATACATTCAATCCAGCGATTGAATACAACACTTCTTCCACAGACAATACAGTTCTTGGCCGTCGTAAAATTTAGTCGGTGAAAACTTTGCCGAAAAACTAACTAACAGTCTCGGATGTTTGCTTTATATAAGCTACGTCGAAATTTCTAGAACACTTCAAAAGATTTCAGAGATTTCTGGAACGTTGACAATACTTAAACAATTGAAACATATTAAAAACAATCAGAATTAATTCATAATCATTTACAATCAATACAAATTGGTCAGAAATGGAAATTAAGTAGGGTACACAATTCCATCATTAATATCTCCTTATTTTAAAGATTTTTTTAATGCTGTTTTAATTATGATCCCCCTCGTGTGGCCATACCGCTCGGCGATAAAACAGTTCTCATTTTGTTCTGTCAAGTGAATTCAGCGCATCTTTAATTATAGTTTCCAGTGTTATTTCAGGTTCAAAGTGTGGCGTAAAGGGCGCTGTACGATAAACTTCATGATGCTTACAGAAATTGTTTTTTCAGGGTGTTTTCAATATGCAAGACGGAGTCATTAAGCTATGGATACCTCTTAAGCGGGGCCAAGAATCATTCCTCGGTAGTACAGAAAGGAAGGAAACTGAACTGCAGGGAATTAAAAAAAAATGCAGCTCTTTTTAGGTTTCATTTTCCTTCTTTTTACGCGGCATGTGTAGTTTGTTCTGTTTCATCAGTTGGTAGACAACGATGAATGAGAGTTTCAGTAAAATATCCATAGGAAAGGATCCCTGACTACCTGAGGATAAGGTTTTTGTCAGTAATTAATCGTTTGCAGGAGTACCAAGTGTCACAGCTTCATTCAAAATATTTATAACTAGCTCGTACCCGCGACTTCGTACGCGTGGATTAAGAATTTTTTTTGCGAGAATTAAATGTAGAAAGTTGTTGGTAACAAAGGATTGGTCCCAAACAATATCGAGTCGGAATAATATGACAGGAAAGCTATCACTATATCATTGTACAGTCGAACCTGTCTCTTGAAGAGAATCAATTTCCAACATATTTCTGTCACCATTCGATAAGGTCTCAAAATTTTGTGACTGCAACTGTTAATCATACTGGACAAAAATATCCTGCGCCCTTCATACAGATTTCCTTATAAAATTCCATCACAACGATATAGCCATTTAGTCGTCAAAACGTAACAAAAAGACAGAGACTTACTTCCGTATTTATAATAATATTACTGTGGTTCACACTCACACACTGACTGCGAACAACACCTGAGGGATCAGTATAACGTAAAAAAGTGTACACCTACAACATTGCAAGACTACCTACAATTTGCCTCGTATACCACCCCTAACTTTCTATTTCAATCCGAATAATCTACGGCCCAGGCCTGACTCTTACGATGAAAAACAATTTTTAAAAATCTTAGCCTCCACGGAGATTTGAACCGGAGACCACGACGTTCGTAAGCAAGCGCTTTAACCACTTAGCTGCCAGTCCACTACATGGAAACACGGTATGGAGACGCCATATCCAACGTGTCTATCTATCGCCGTATTTCGAAGTTATGACACAACATGTGTTATTTATACAGATAATTTTTCAACCAAATGAAGACAGTATTTTTCTCCTTGTTTCAAAGGATAAGTGTGCAAAGTTTCATCGAGATCGGATGAAAACTGTGGATTTGTATGAAGAACAAACAAACAAACATTCATCTTAATATATAAAGATTAGAAAGTACATAACGAAAGTATAGGTTGTGTTCGTTATATGCTCCATAATTGTAACAATAGTCTGGTAAGAGCAAAAAGCACAAAATGTCTTCTGGAATTTATAGGGAAAACCTACGTGCCACACAGGGGGGCGAGGAGGGGGGGGGGTTAAGGCAAAACCACGGGGGTGGAGGGGTAAAAAGAGGGAAAAATTGATTCACGTAGTTTATGGACGCTCCGCAACCACACTGGACATTACTTGTTCGATACTAGCAAGTTCTACCGTTCCGTTCTATTGGAAATTAATCACTTTATCTTAAAAAGAAAATGTACAGAAGTAGGAAAGGTCCTGATGACGTTCTCGATGAGACATGTGACATGGAGGAATAATATGTGTCAGGAAGTCTTGCAACTCGAAATACAGTGTTGCCATCCTTATATTTCTGTAGAAAAAAAAAAACTGGGACAGCCCTGTTGGTTTGACAAGTATTGAGTTGCACGTATCAGCGACGGACGGGCCTGTGACGTTCGCCATACCCTACTGACATCAGCGTTTCAGTGGTGTCTGAAGACGCTGTAATGTGATACGTAGAAACGTCGCAGGACTTGGCGCACTAGGAGTGAATGCTGACGTGTTTTGATAACGATGACAGGTGACTAGTAATGAAGAGACGCCGGAAAACCGGGCGGAGGAAGTGGGGGCTGTATAATTCCACATTACAGTTAACGATATTACATCAGGCGTGCTAGCGGTTACATATATTTAAACTAATAAGCTATCTCTGCATATAATAAAACAGAAGTCTGTACATTTTATTTACACACACACACACACACACACACACATATATATTACGTGTTTTGAGGCATTTTTGATACAGAAAAGGAATCAACTTTTTTTTATATACACTGATGAGGCAGAACATTATGGCCACCTACCTAATAGCCAGTATGTCCGCCTTTGGCACGGATAACAGCGGCGACGCGTCTTGGCATGGAAGCAATGAGGCCTTGGTAGGTCACTGGAGGGAGTTGGCACCACATCTGTACACACGAGTCACCTAATTCCGGGGAGGGGGTCGATGTGCTCTGACGCCACGTTCAAGCACATCCCAGATGTGTTCGATCGGGTTCAGATCTGGCGAGTTGGGGGGCCAGGACATCAATTGCAACTCACCACTGTGTTCCTCGAACCACTCCATCACACTCCTGGCCTTGTGACATGGCGCATTATCTTGTTGTAAAACAGCACCGCCGTTGGGAAACATGGTCGTCATGAAGGGGTGTACGTGGTCTGCAACCAGTGTACGATACTTATTGGCCGTCATGGTGCCTTGCACGAGCTCCACTGGACCCATGGATGCCCACGTGAATGTTCGCCAGAGCATAATTGAGCCGCCGCCAGCTTGTCTCCGTCCCGCAGTACAGGTGTCAAGAAGCTGTTCCCCTGGAATACGACATGGATTTCTGTTTCTAGTTGTAATAACGTGACGTTCGTTTAATCTATCTGTTTCTTTTTCGCAGCTGATGGTTACGCCGTAACAATTACTAGTACTAAGTAAGAACATAATTTAAGATTTTTTTATTTTTTTTGACGGGAAATAACAAAACAGGGAAATTTATTGAAATTCGGAGAAAGTTTACTCTTAAACGTAGGTCGTCCCAAAGCGTACTAATAAATAATTTTTTAAAATTATACTTAATTACAAATTTCCGTAATTCAAAATCAATTGGTATTAATTAAAATCATCCTAGCAGAATACTCAAATACTCTCATAAGAGAAAGTTTATTCACATCACAAAAAATATCACTAAAAAATTATGATTAATTGTTATACGTTAGAAACGTTTACAGAACGAATTCCTAGTTTCACCAGTGAAACCCCCAATTTTATAGTGGCGTTTTAACTGGTTATGCCGTAATTGTGCAATAAAATACGTCGCAGATGATAATGATATAGACATAGGTAAAAAAAATTTTGGCCCATAACAGTTAGTGGCACACACAATTAATTATTATTGTTGGTTTGATAAAGACTGAGAAACGCTGAATTTTAAAACTATTTCCGTCCATCAAAAGAATATTCACCCACAGGAAAATAAGCAAATTTACAATTATTCACGGTCTATCTGTTTTGGACAGAAAGCGCTGCTTAACTTGTAGAACCAGTCTATCTGTATTGGTATATATAGTTATCGGAATTCGCTATTTTTTATTTTATATTTATTTAATTTAACTGTGAAGGAGCGCATAGTCCGGTGGCAATATCCCTACACACCCATTTTTACCGCTGTCCTGTACCCACCTACTTTTTTCCTCCAAGAATTTCAACTTTAAATTTTTTTTCCGTTTTTGGTAAATTGTTCATCATTTCTCTTGGTAACTTAGGGAGCGTCCATGAACTAAGTGGCTCGGTCTAGCAGGTGGGGGGGGGGAAGGGGTTTGGCTCGAAAATTACGCAGGGCTACGTTGAGTTGGGTGTGTGTGGGGGGGGGGGGGGTTCCGAGCCAGGCCACGTAGCTTTCCATTCATATTATTTTGCACAGTTAAAACGGGGTACAGAACACACAACAGCATGTGAATATTTATTTCCGTCATTTAATTATCCCCGTATGTAGTTTACGATAGTCTGACAAGAGAAAACAGTACAAAATGTCTCCTGGAATCAATAGGGAAAAAAGGCTACGTGCTACACGGGGGGAGAGGGGGGAGGGAGGGGAGACACAAAAGCCGCTTTGGGCTACGTGGGGGGGGGGGGGGGGTGCACAAGAGGCCAAAATGGAGCTACGTGGTTTATGAATGCTCCCTCATTCCAATCCCTGACTCCGTTATCAACGAAAGAAAAACTTTATTAGGAAAAATATTCTAAAAATTAATTAAAATGTGATATTTTTTATTCCTTATAATTCCTTAAATAGGGGGTGGCCATCACGTCATGCATATGTGGTAAAAATTTTGTCTCCTTCAAATGTATAACATTAGATTAAATGGTACCTCAATTTGAGAAAGCATGTAGGAAAAAAATTTGCATCAATCATTTTTTTTTTTGTAATTTATTTTAATAACCATAAACAGGTTCAAAATTTTTCAAAAAAATTGTTTATAAATTGTACTGCATTACCTGATATAAACTAAAGATCCGTTAAACATGTATTATAGAAACAGTGCATGAAAGAAACAGGTGTTGATTTTTATATAATATTGAGCTGGAAAAGTACACTGAACCCCACTTAATTTAATAATATTTAATTTAACTGCAATTGAGCACACGTTCCGGAGGCAATTTTCCTAAACACCCATTTTTACTCCTTTTCCTGTACCCACCTACATTTGCCCTAACCATTACACCACCACGCTCGGTTTTACAAATTTTAACTTTAAATTCTTTAAAAGGGTCTTGGCAAATTATTCATCATTTCTCTCGGTAACTTATTCCAATCCCTGACACCCTTACCTAAAAAAGAGGAATCTTCCCACGACCCTTGTGCCTGAAATCGAGTGCCAGCTTGTGGTCATGGTCATCTTTTCCTTTCCATGCATTATTTTTAATTATTACACCAAAATCTTTCCATGCCTCATCACCAATATATGCCTTGTACACTCCCATGACCCTCTTCAGTCTCCTCCTGTCTTCAAGTGAATCCCGTCCCAGCTCTTTTATCGTATCTGTTACTGATTGAGTTCTGTGGTAAGGGGCCATCCACAAACTACGTCACACGAATTCCATGATTTTTGGACCCCTCCCTGCCCCCATGTCACAGGTTGTTATATTTGTAGCCCCCCCCCTCCCGGGTGTGACGTCACATATTTGGCAATTTAAATTTGTAATTAAAACAGCACTTCTAAAATGATTTATGTGTTTATAGTTAAAAAATCATATCAGCAATAAATCAAAAATTTAAGAAGATATAAAATAACACAAAAAATTGAATTAATTATACAAAATTGAGTCATCATGTGTCCATGGATTTCGAACCCATTCCTTGATGCTGTTTATTATTGACATAATAGTCACTTTATTATTGATTTCGATAGTGTTGGGAACATTCGATGGGTCAACATCATCTTCCGTCATGAGCCAAAATATGATACAACTTATGCATGTGACGTCACAAAGTATATGACACCCCCCCGTCCCCGTCACACGATGTCTCACTTTGTTGACCCTCCCCCCTTTTTCAAGGTGTGACGTAATTTATGGATGGCCCCTAATTTCCAGGAACAAATCTAGCAGCAACTTTTTTGCACCCCCTGCAACTCCTGTATCTGATAGTCGAAATGTGTGTCCCATACTACCCCACCATATTGGAGCAGTGGTATGAGGAGAGTTTTTGTTACGCAGGACCCTGACAGTGGAGCTGAATGACGGAGGTCTGTTGGAGTGGATCGCCAACGGAATAATCGACTTCTTCGCGTCGATCTTCGAGGACTCGATCCTCGGCGTGGTCGAGGGGCAGGTGCGGGGGATCCTGGAGGATACTCTCTCCCAGCTTACTCTCGACGACATCCTCAACATCATCGCCGACTCCAGGAGGAACAAGCACTAAAGACACCACGAGAATACACAACTACTGTATACCAATGCACAGTGTCAGAGAAATAATGAAATACAGCATACTGTTCATACAGCATCACCATTGATAGCCAAGCCTTCCTTTTCAATCACTGTCACCCAGCATGGTGGGCTAGATGTAACGTTCCAGCCTGGCATTCGGGAGGTCACCGGTTCGAATCCCCGTCGGGGCATCCCGATTTGAGTTTTCCATGTTTTCCCCAAATCACTCCAGGCTAATGCCGGGATGGTGCTTTCGAAAAGGACATGTCCGAATTCCTTCCTGCCCTTTGCCGCCATTCTTTTCTCGCCTCTAATTACCTTGACGTCGACGAGGTGTAAAGCCTTAAACAAAAAAACAAAAAAAAAAAACAAAAAAATGTCTGTCCCTTAGTAAACAAAGTAATTGCAAGTACTTGTATAATACATCTCTTTGAAACGTTTGTCGCAGAGACCTACTCATCCCAAAAGAAATTTTCACGGGAAATTACAGATAGCGTTTTACTGTAACTTAAATTTTAAACAAACAATGTGTTTTAACTTCAAGTGAGTATGTTATCTCCGGTGTCGGAAAAAACAACTTTTACTTATTTGGTATAAATCGTCTGTTGTTCCAAGAACAATAACTTACTTTGCCTCGTGTCGATTTATCTAGATCAGGGGTGGCCAAACCGCGGGCCACATGCGACCCGCCTTAAACATTTTCCTGGGCCGCGAGATACATCACACTTTTACAAAATATATTTGTATTATAATGGCGAAAGAAGTGAAAACCAATTAATTAAAAAGAATAAATTATTTGTGCATCCATATATTAAAAAATTATGTGTCGAAAATACGAACATAAACACAGCATCAAAGTTGGATTACGATATGGGAGCATCCATAAATTACGTGAGGTGTTTTTCCGGATTTCAGAACCCCCCTCCCCCCTATCTGGTGAGATTTCTTGAGATCTGGTCCGCCCTCGCAGCTTTTTGAGACCTTTTTTTTTTTAGCTGCACAGTCCAACATAATTTCCAAAGCCATACGTGAGATTTCCGTTGACCCCCCCTCCCCCTTGGTGAGATTTCGCCAGACACCCCCCTCCCCCTATTTCACCTTCCGTAATTTATGGACTCCTCCGATGTTAATTTTGGAGTTCAGTAAAGCTAAAAGCGGGAAATGTCTGTTTCTTCAATGCTTTACAGTTAGCTATTAATTAACAATTTTAGTTACAGTGATGACAATTGCATTTAAAAATAAAAATTTGATTTTTTTTTTTTTTTTTTTTTTTTTTTAAATAAAGAAAAAATACGTCCATTTGCGCCATAAGAGGGCCTAGAAAAAATTATCTTGCCCACATCAAATTTGAGTTTTTCCCCACCAGTGCACCAGTATGGACAATGTAACGTTCTCCAAATCACGTTAAATTAGGAAATGGGTTAACTTAGTTCCCCAATTTCTCAGCGGAAGCAAACTTACGCATTACGAAGTACACAACAAACAGGTGAGTAAACAGTAACTACGTCTTAACAATTTTAACTATTGTACTAACAATTACTATATAATTCGGAAGCTGACTCATTCACTCAGTCACCTCGATAGCTATTGGCTGGAGAACGGTGTCACGTGTCAGCCTTCACTAAACAGAGATACGATTAGTAGAAATTTGTGGTTATATCCACATTTTAATAGCTAAGCAACTGCTACCAAATTAATGGACTTAATACATTCATTAAGTTTGCTTTTCGTAGCAATTCATAGTTAAAAAAATATTGATAAACTTTAGGACTGAAAAAGCGTAGATCTGCTTTTCAACAACATTTTGCTAATGAAAACAATTTAAAAAAATTAAACTACTCATGGCCTCTACTGTAACCACGAATACCAATTGTCAATTCTGGCTTAGGAGAAATTCAAATTAAATTAAAACATTCACTAATTTTGTTGCTTGACCAAAGTTTATGCATTACGGTTTATTTGCTTTTTAGGTATTTTACCGATCACTTCCGTTAATAGTGTTTGTTCATGTTCACTATACGTGAGTTATTAGGGTATATTAAGTGGACATCAGACCAAATATGTTACCGCATCGAATATTCTGGCAATGCATTTCTTCGGAGTTGCTCAACTGTTTAATAATATGGAATGTGTATTAAGTTCTCTGGCCGCTACAGTTACTATGACCAATGATTACATTAAAAAACAAAAAAAACGTAATGCTTTCGAAGCAAACAGGAATTTTTAAAATTTTGCAGAGTGAACTTTAAGGGTCAAATACAAGTCAACTTTGAATTAAGCAAGTTAGAGTCTACGACCTTTGAAATAATTATACAATAGAGCTATCGTTCCTGACCGTGTTTAATACCTACGTCTATTAATACTTTTGAGTTCTTCAAGCTCAACAGATTCTATTCACCCTAAAGATGAAACACAGGTAAAGTTCATATTTGGTGAATAAACTCAACCTGTTACAATCTTTGATCCTAAAAGCTAGAGCCGTGAAGATACGAAAAAAAAAAAAAAAAAAAAAAAAACAAGATAGAGAAAAGAAAGTCACCCAATACGGGGACATTAATCAAGTGGAAAAAATTTAAGTACCTTGGTGAGATCATTATAAAAACCGGATTGGACAAAGAAGCTATTCGGGAAAGGATTCGCAAACTAGAAATAGCCTACCAAACTTCGCGAGAGGTCTACAATAAAAAATGTCTTTCACAAATTACTAAAATACGTCATTATGAAACAATTCTGAAAACTGTAGTTTTGTATGCAGCTGAAACCTTGTTCCTGAATGCCGATAAAGGTCTTCTGGGAGAATTGGAGAAAAAAGAGAAATAAATTATTAGAGGAATTCTGGGTTCAAACTTTAAGAATGACGTCCAACAAAAGCGATCCAACAAAGAAGTCTACAGCAAAATAGAGAAAATCACCGAAACAATCCCCAAACGACGGGCTCGATTCTATGGCCACCTCAAACGGATGGAGGAGAACAGACTAACAAAAAATTCTTTAATTTATTTTATTCCAGACTCAAAACCGTAATGCCCTGGTTTGTAAATATTAAAGAAGATCTTCATTTGATGGGAGTAGAACCAGAAGATGCTTTCAGCAGAGATATATTTCGGAAGAAGTTAATGACAAGTGGGACAAGCCGAGACGAACACTCCAACAGAAGACGCGGTACACTCTGGACAGAGGAGCGCAAACAGGCGCAGTCGAAACGAATGAAGGAGTTCTGGGCCCAAAGGAACATGAAACTTGCTGCCAAATGCACAAAGGCTTAACGTGGTCCTAGTTGGCCTTCCAAAGAAAGCACAAGCCGACAAATGTGAGAATTATCGCACCATTAGTCTAACAACACATGCTATGTACAGAAGGATGGAAAGGGTAGTAGAAGAGATAGTAGGTGAAGATCAGTTTGGGTTTAGGAAAAATCGCGGTACAAGGAAAAGCAATTCTGTCTTTAAGATTAATACTTGAAGGGCGGATCAAGAAAAACAAAGATACTTTTATGGCATTTGTTGATTTAGAAAAAGCTTTTGATAATGTTAGGTGGGACATGATGTTCAAAATTTTAAAGAAGTCTGGTCTAAAGTATCGAGATAGAAGAATACTCTATAAACTATATAAGAATCAAGTGGCGGTAATAAAAGTAGAGAATCACGAGAGACATGCATCAGTTAAAAAGGGTGTGTGACAAGGCTGTAGTCTATCGCCGTTAATATTCAACTTGTACGTAGAAGAAGCAATGAAGAAAGTCAAAGAAAAGTTTCCATGTGGCATAAGTTTTCAGGGAGAAGAAATCGGTATGCTACGATTTGCTGATGGCATTGTTTTATTAGCAGAGAGGGCTGAAGATATTGAGGAGTTACTGAATGGCATGTACAAAATACTGAAGGAATATTTTGGACTGAATATAAATCAAAGCAAGACAAAAGTGATGAAATGTAGCAGAAATGATACCAATAATAGTGGATTAAATATAAAAATAGGATCGGATGCAATAGGAGAAGTAAGTGAATTCTGTTACTTGGGAAGTAAAATTACAACCGATGGCCGAAGCAGGAATGATGTTAAAAGCAGAATAGCACTAGCAAAAAGAGCCTTCATGAAAAAGAGAAACCTTTTAGTTTCAAATATTGATCTAGGAATGAGAAAGAACTTTATAAAACTCTTTGTGTGGAGCACAGCACTTTATGGTAGTGAAACATGGACTTTAGGAATACCGGAAATAAAGAAACTTGAAGCATTTGAAATGTGGTGCTACAGAAGAATGCTGAAAATTAGGTGGACAGACAAAGTAAGAAATGAACGAATTTTGGAAATGATAGGTGAGAAAATAAGTTTGTGGAATAAGCTTACGGAAATAAGAGAGAGGCTGGTAGGTCATATTTTGAGACATGCTGGATTGGTTAATTTGTTAGTGGAGGGAACAGTCGAAGGTAAGACCTGTAGAGGAAGACAGAGATTAGAATATATTAAGCAGATAATTGTAGACGTGGGCTGTAAGGGGTATGTAGGGATGAAGAGGTTAGCACAGGATAGGAAGGGATGGAGGATTGCATCAAACCAGTCGAAAGACTGACGACAGCAAAAAACAAAAAAGTTGGCCCCAACGAATAAATGAAATAAATAAAACGGTCTTGTGCTTAGACTAGTACTTTCATAATTTAAGTGGCGTTCATGTAGGTTTATTAAATATTTAGTGAATAATAGGAGACAGGCATCCTTCTGCAGTATCGCAAACATGAACATCGTGTCTGACATCCTTTCTGAACGTTAACCGCTCACCCACTACACTCGGTAAACCATAACTCTTAGCTCAATTAGTTCTCTGGAGTCGTCTCTCAAGAAGGACTTTTAATTCAGCCAAACAGAAATATAACAACTACTCAATTTGTCATTGAATTTTCTTTTTCAGAGTGTTGGTATTAACTTGATGCCGTCATACCTCAAGTAACAACTTTCTTTCTGACGTTTCCTTCAGAAGTTGTAAAATAACTTATTAAAATATGCTTTTGAAATATAAGTTCTGATGACGAGAGCTCAGTTCACAATCACCACTTATTTTCTTTATGCTTTGACCATGTTTGAAAGCTATCGGAACTTCATAAAACAAAGGATATTATTCAGGGATAAGTTTTTGAGTCGGTCGCCTGGTTTGGTGGGTGAGAGAATGATTTATCACAGTTACTTACTGCACCACACACTCCAAGTATATCGACACAAGAACACTTTTTATTGCACAGCTATAAGTTGTTACATTCCGACCACCGAACCATATTTATTATTTTCTTGTACTGAATAGTATACAAGGAACACCCTGAATAATAATTGCCGAAGATTTGCAAGTTCTTAGCGAGTGAGAATTTTCTTTCAATCAACACAAATGAAACAAGATATTTCTTTTTCTACATTAGTGAACGACCTACGTAACTAACAGTCTTTAAGAGTACATAAGGTTCATTAGTCACTTAACCGACGCGGTAGACTTTCTCAACAAGCGGTGACACTTTTCTGTTAGGCACAATCTTTTCTTCCCGCGCACTCATTTACTGTAACAGTTCGTGCACCATAACACATACGACTGTCTTTAAATGTACATGAATGTCACTGGGTACTTTACCGACGCGGTAGCTCGTCTGGAGGCTTTTCCTCAACCGGCGGACACTTTTCAGATCGGTACGATCATTTCTTCCCGCACACACATTTGCTGTAACAACTCGCGCGCTATATCACATACACTCTGCTACTGATACTCCTACTAGATCGTTGAAGTCAATAATCGACTTTACACTCGCTAATCGATCTTTGCATCAAAATTGATAGGTGCGTTAAACTATCGTAATGTGACAAAGTGCCCAGGCGCTATTGAGACGACCTACGTTAGATGCATCCGTGTCACAGATCATTATCTCAGAGCATTCAGAACAACTTCACCTAGGTCTTAATCACAAGATGTTGCTCCATATTACGAAATGTATTTCAAGATAGACCGGCAGTCGTTCTTCTTTGGAACTTCTTACCCCCAGACCAGGCAACAACTCGCCATCCCACTGAATGGTCACTACTTTGGAAATGCCGTTTTAAAAATCAGTTATTACAACTTCTGCTAATTCCCTCCTCTTTTGTGTCCTCATTCGTTGAATGGAAGACTTGTATAAAGAAAAATCGTCCATGCTAAGTCTAAATACCCCCAAGATTAACTTGAAGAACGTAAACTGAATCTCTTACACTTAACTGACATCTATGCAACGCTGCTATTAATTTAGGATTAATGACATCTTTTCTCCTGCGCTTTGCAGCAGTTCATGATTGTATTCGTATTTAGGGTGGGTTTGTTAAATGCTATTCCTAACGTTCTCCGGAACTAAAAAAATGTGTAGTTGAGTGTGATGGTGTAACGGTTAGCGTTCTGGCCCCGCATTCGGGAGGACGGCGGTTCGAATCCCCGTCCGTGCATCCAGATTTGGGTTTTCCATCGTTTCCCCAAATCACTCCAGGCAAACGCCGGGATGCTTCCTTCAAAAGGCCATGACCGAATTTTTTCCCATTCCTTGACCCCCAAACTTTCCCGTCGCTAAAGACCCCGCTGTTAAGAGACGTTAAAAAAAAAAAAAAAAAAAAAAAAGGATACTGAACAGCTTGACTGCTCGCTGGACAACATATATTTAAGTATTTTTATCTTTATTTATCTTTATTTGTCTTCATTTGTTTTAACCTTTCTTATTTTTCACCTAGTTTTACACACACACCAAAGGGGAGTCCATTAATTACGTGGGGTGAAACGGGGGGGGGGGGGTGTCGGGGTCAACGGAAATCTCACGTGAGGTTTCGAAATTTTCGTAGAATGGTAGAGCTAAAAAAAAAAAGGGTCAACAAATGACGCGAAAGTTGATTTAGCATGCGACTCAAAAAGTTGTGAGGTCCATTCGTAATGGGTGGGGGGTCTCCGTCAAGATTGACGTCATTTTACAGGGGTGGGGGGGGGGGAGTCCGACCAATCTCACGGAGTTTCACCAGAGCGGGAGGGGGGTCCGGAATTCCGAAAAAAAAACATCTCACGTAATTGGTGGACGTCCCCCAAGCAACCTCGTCTCCCTGGTTCTGTCTGTTGCTGTAAGGATATTTTACCCTCCTTTGTTTACATTATTTCGAGGGCGTAAGCGTGTGTAATACCAAAAACATTATCCAGTTCACGTTTGAAATTCCTCTTCCCTTCACTTATAAACATCCAGACATCTTCTAGCATTCTTTTTGAACTGTCTCCATAATATTCCCCAGAATTTGATGCACTCGTGTACAGCGACATTACGGCTTTCACTTATAGTCAATTTGCCTTCGCGTATATATTAAAAATAAAACTGATAGCACTCCTGCAAATTGGTTGTTTGATTCTCCTAATAAAAATATGCTCTATCTGGCACTTCGTTATCCTAAAACCATCTATTAGAACAGAATAATATGTGATTCCTATTCAAGAACTGCAATGACAGTAACAATAACGTGGGCATGCGCCACTACTTTCGCGAAACTTATATGAAGACGAGTCGGTGCAAGTCGGCACGGGTTGCAGTCCTCAGAATGGCGTAAAATTTTATTTGTGAGTGTTTTAGGGTAATACGAAAAAATTAGGACATATGCGTTACAAAATTTTGACTTTCAAAAATAAGGGACACCCTACTGGATACGCTATATATATCTATTATATAATTTCGTAAGGTCATTCACTCACCTCGATAGCTATTGGCTGAAGAGTGATGACGTCATGGGCCAGCCTTCGCTCGCAAAACAGCGACCAGAGATACCATTAGAAGGAATTCGTGGTTATGTCCACAATTTAATAGCTAAGCAACTGCTATCAATTTAATAGCCATAATACAGGCATAAAGTTTGCTTTTCGTAGCGTTTCATAGTTAAAAAAAATAT
>CM061918.1:143727565-143749607 GCA_031002005.1 Vandiemenella viatica | reverse complement strand
CATCAAAGCGACGAGATATTGTAATCGAGGACACAATCTGCCCAATAAGCCTGTTGAGGTTGGTATAGGTAGGACGCTCAATTTCGAGGTTCCTATGACAGATGTCCTAAATGGCCTCGTTGTCCACCATGAAAGCACAATCTGAAAGTTCCAGAGCTGTGTGGGTGGTAAGGATGGAGTTGTAGGGTTCTACAACTGCAGTAGACACTTGAGGAGCAGGGTAGAATGCAAATTCCAACTTGCTCTTCTTGCCATAGTCAACGAAAGGCGTTCCATGAGCAATGAGGTGAAGCCGGATCCAGTGCCTCCGCCAAAGGAATGGAAAATAAGGAAGCCCCGGAGTGCACTGGTCTGCCAGCTTCCTGAGACGGTCCAAAACGATGTCCACAATCTCCTTGCCAATGGTATAGTGACCACGGGCATAGTTATTAGCTGCATCTTCCTTTCCTGTAATAAGCTGTTCAGGGTGGAACAGCTGCCTGTAGGTTCCCGTGCGGACCTCGTCTGGAAAGAAAAATATTGCACTTAGTGACATAAAAATGCTCAGGCAGAAAGTTAATGCAACATACTTTCGGCGTACAGTGTGCACAGAAAAACTAGATAGGAGACCCCAGAGTAACTTGAAAGTGTCTGTCATAGCACTGAATAGGACTGTTGATAATATATCGATATTATTTTTTGAAAATATCGATATTTATGAGTGATATTTTTTAGGACGATATATCGATATTTCGATACTGAAATTTGGATATCGGCTTCGATATTTTTTAAAATAAGTTATTATTTTTCGTTTGCTCTGGATGACACTATGTTCCTCAGATTTCTGTTACACATAGAGATCAGCAAGCTCAAGTAAACAATACTACGTTTCTATAATTAATTTGGAAGTTTTATGTACCAACTACCAAGTTTACTCAGATGATGACAACGGTGAAGGCCAGGCATCGCTTGCCTAGCACGAATCGAACGAGAGCCCATTGTTTGAAATGAACAAGACCACTGTCCAGGGAACTAATTAGGCAGGAAGAAAAGTAAGACAACTCAGAATAAGCTAACAACATACAAAACTAAATGAAATACCACAAAAAAATTTATGAAAAAAAGTTATGTAACTTGGCCATAATGCATGTTATAATAGCTAAACTTCTAGCTAATTAAATTCCTCAACTGTATTGCTTATCAAACTTAAAAATACACAAAATAAGATTTGCCTCGAACTTCTTTGGAGTTTTATAAATTTAATGTATTTGTATGACAACTATGACACTCATAATGGTCAATTTAAAAAAAAAAAATCAACAATCATCATCACCAAGAGACACTTGTCTAAAGTGAAAACCTGATTAAGAACAAAATCAAACGTCTATTTATCAGTGGAAAACCTTATTTTTACAAGGTTTTATTCTATGATATTTATTTCTGAAAGTATCGGTATATCGATACTTTTTTTCCGATATATCGACAGCGATATTGATACATTTTAAAAGATCGATATATCGAAAATCCGATATTTTTAAAAATATCAACAGCCCTAGCACTGAACCACATTTAAATTGACAAAACAAGACAGCCTAACAAAGAATGGTATACATCAATGTCTCGTACTACAATGTATCTGACAGTAGAAATAACACATGGCTAGAAATACTAGTTACTTTGAAACAAATTGTGGATCTTACAGCTCTGGGTTAAGGTGCTCACCTTAAAAATAATTCAAGAGTCCCAAGTTTACATCCCCAGTCCCACCAACATGTATTCCTTACGGTTAATGCAACCTTCATCCCCGGCACAGCTCATACATGTGAAGTGGTTACAGAGCTGATTGGCCATCGGCTAATTTTCTCTGTGGGGTTTCTGGAAGCGCCGTCTGTTGACCATGTGACCTTCATAGCCTAAACTAATTCCCAACAAAACAGCGCAAGTTCGCTATTTGTGAGGGAAGGAGGTGCAACTGTTGTAAATTTCATTCAGTAAATAATTTATCGAAACAATCTTATTTGTTTCCTGCACCACAGGCTTAACTTGTGTAGTACATTTGAATCGAACAAAGGGCCAAGTTTCCCATTGTTAAAACCTTCATTGTCAGTATGGTAGTTGTTACAGCTGCCATCTTTGTTATAAAAACATTTTTGGGGCAGGTTGGCACATAACAAAAAGTGGGTAAAACGAAGAAATTAAGCACCAAAAAATCGGGTTTACGATTTCAAGTGAGGAGCGCGTAACTGCAAGTTGCACTGACAGACTATAGCTTTGATGAACGTCTACTTTTTGCACGACAGTAACGCGAGCGAGTCATACCCTAGACACCCCGCCAAAAGCCAAAGAGCTAAAGTAGCCTCGGCTAAACAATAGCTGGCAGTGGTTACCGATGATGCCGCACAGTACAAAGGAATTTAAACGTAATTGGACAAATATGATATTCTAGTTAAGACAATGGTAAAGTGTCAAGTTTTGGATGATGTGTACAAAAGTAGACTACTTTTGGTGCAAATATGAAAATGTGAGAAAACCTCGTGCTAATAAGTTTAACAATTCTACCATGTCAGTACAACTCCAGTTATCCGAATCAATTAGGACCAGACCCCATTCCGATAATCAAAAAATTTGGATAATCTGATTTTTTCCGAAAAAGGGTCCGTTTTAATTAATTATTATATGTATATTGAAAATGTCTTCTATTCCAAGAGATTTTTGGTGCTTTTTCACTTCAGGGATGAAAATTTCGCCGTACCACTCGGTAAACCTTTGGGTTGCTTTTTATAAAAGAGGGGAAGCCTTTTCGCAGTATGTTTCCGTAAAGTTAAAAAAGCGATTCGGATAATTGTAGTTCTACTGTATTTAGGGTCCTTCGTTTCTTTTAGCTCCTGTCAGGCTCACTTTCTGTCTATTTTATAGTTTTAAAAAAATTAAAATGTAAATTAATTACAATAACCTATTTTTATTTAATTCCAGGCTTTTTTCCTTTTCAACTCAATTTTACCAAACGTTTGACGAGGGCTATGCCAACTAACCCCATGCTGAGTGCCAACCAACCCCGCATAAAGGTTTGGGGTTTGGTTGGTCATACAATAATATTCAGATTGTAAAAAAAAAATGATAATAATAATAATAATGAGCTGTAACAATCAAAATGTGAAAACCAGTGCCAACCATCTCTGGTTTCCCCTGCACAAGTAATCTATATAGTTAGACTAATGAAATTTTAATGCCCACATTCTGCTGAGTGATGAGTGTAACATTAGTAACTTTTTCATATTCGGGCCTTTAATTATTTTTATTTAGCTACACTAGACGGATGAGTCACAAACATTATTGGTTACTTGTTTTGCCAGAAGAAAATTGGACAAACGTTGGCAGGTTTGGCAGTCCAAAACAAGGATCGGACGACGAGCTACTCGGGTGGGAGAGAAATCCCTAATAGTCTGGAAATTATGAGACAATTCTTAGAGCGGCAGAATTAATTTCTATACCAACCATTAAAACTGGGAGAAATTTCTGGTATGGCCTGAAAGGAAACAAATGGGAGCTGTGGCAATATAATACTGTGGCATCCTACATTTGATAAAGCTGTGGGTTGTGCGAATACGATTGTTAGGCTTTCAACATTTTGATAAATTATTCATCATTTCTCTTGGGAACTTATTCCAATCCCTGACACCCTTACCTAAAAACAGAACCTTCCTGCACCCTTGTGCCTGAAATCGAGTGCCAGCTTGTGGTCATGGTCATTTTTTTCTCTCCAATGTATTACTTTTAATTCTCACACCAACATCTTTACATGCCTCATCACCAATATACGCATTGGTACACTCCCATGACTTTCTTCGCCCTCCTGTCTTCAAATGAATCCCATTCCATCTCTTATCACATCTGTTAGCGAATGTGTTTGCAGTAATTTCCATAAACAAATCCAACAGCCCTAATTTTGTACCCTCTCCAACTCCTGTTTTTGATACTCAAAATGTTGGTCCCATATCACACCACCATATTCTGACCAAAGTTTTGTAACCAAATTCCTTTACTTCTCTCAAATTAGTGCAGAATTTTTAATCCTTTTCCTACTACCTGACCAATGTATCCTGCCCAGTTAAGCTTGTTATCAAATGTAATGCCAAGATATTTATATTTCAAGTCTTCAACAAGCAATTTTTAGTTCTTCGAAAATGTAGTAAAACAATGTTTATCAGCCAATCTTATTATTTTATACCGTTTCCCTCTGGCATTTGAATTTGCAATAAGGAAAATTTATTGTAATATAATACCAATAATTAAATTAGATAAATGCACATTCACCAGAAGATGTGCGGCAGATACCAAGTGCTGAATATTTTGTGTTAATACCTTATTCAGCCAGCTGGTTAGCTGAGAAAATTATATTTACTGCTTCCAATTCACTTCGGTTTGTTTTGTTACTGAATTTTTAACTGCCCACTAGATTAATTTATTTTCAGTTTCAACAGTAATTTAGCTTAATAATGGTTCCATTGATAATTTATTCCAATCCACAAATTATATATAAAAAGCAACTTCCTCAATTTGCTTACATTCTAAATAAAGAGCTAGTTTGTGATGATTCCTTCCCTGCCACATATTTCTGATCCCTTAGACTCAGTACTTCACCCACTTCTCATACAATGTCTCCCAAATCAGCCATGTCCTATCAGTAACTGAACATTCTATGTCAATTTCCATAAAATTTATCAAGCTGCCCTGCTCTGCAAGTATTCATCTTTACGCCAAACAATGTGTGAAGCATTTGAAATGTGAACCTGCGGAATAATTTTGGAAATTAAGGAGACGTAAGTACAAAAGAACACTTTATGCAAATGGTGGCAGATGAAAATTTTGTGGAAATGTTCCGACAAAATGGCAGGTCGCATTCTAAGACATTCAGGATTTGCTAATTTAATAGTGGATGGAACAGCTGAAGTTGAAGGGAGGAGGGCAGCAGAAACACAGAAACAACAAACAAAGGAAATACAATATTTCGGGTTAAAGCCCTTTTTTAACTTGAAAAAGGGTTTTAACCCGAAATATTTTATTTTCTTTGTTTCTGCTGCCCTCCTCCCTTCAACTTTGGCGAGTGTTGGGTGTATTTCATCTATCCTTTCCATATAAATAAAGACATTAGATTATATGAAGCACATAATGGACGAGGCAGGTTGTAATTGATATATTGAGATGAAGAGAGATCAAGATAGGACGAGACGAACAACTGCATCAAACCAGCCGACACTGTGGACTGGGGGAGGGGAATCTGTCTCCTACCGCCCGAAAGTCTCAAGCAAGGGTCTAATAAAACTTGCATCCCAGATCCCCTCTCTTCAGCGGCACACATCACTAATAGACACAGTATTTTAAACTTCTCCCAACTAAATCCCAATTTGTCAACGATCGTGCTTATTACAAAATTAATCACTGTTTGTGCGGTAACACGTTTATACGTCGGAACCTACAAAAATTGTCCTACCGACCTGAAATTTGATACACACAATCCTTAGGCGATAAAATTTGAATAAAAGTGTATAACACAAGCTTCGAATAATTGGAAATAAACAAAAATCACTCGAAATGCGGGTAGATGCATACATGTTATTACGCAAGAAATACGTGTTATTAAATGTTGATACTTATTCTGCGCGTTTCTAACTCTTAATTCTTGGTCCAGGCTGCATTTGAACCTAACCACAACTGCTACTAGGTAAAAATTAAACCAACTTGAATGCTCTGTATGAAATATTGGTTATGATAGACGCCATGTTTTACACTGGAAGGTAGGCTGCCATGCAATATATCTTAGCATATCTTCTACATATTAAGTACCAGCAATTTGCATGTGGAAAGCAGCTTTTATCCAACAATGAAGACTTGAAAACACACTGAATTATATCAACAGCTTGTGATGAGACAGTAATTTGGTACTAAAAGAGTAGAGTGGAAAGGCTAATGCATAAGGATTAATTGGTCAGCAAACTGCCAGAGCGTAATTGTAACAATAAGACTTAGTCTAGCGACAATGAGAAGGTTCCGTAGAAGGAGGCCCGACAGTGAGCATATAGTCAGTGGAGACCGATCGGCGCATGATGTAGTAAGCATGCGAATTGGTGTGTATGTAGCGTAATGCACGTGGGACGGTAATTTAATCTCCTGAAAGACGAGTGGAGTAACTTTACTGTTATAGTTGATGAGTAGTGAAGGTTTTAAGCAGTTTGGAGAACTATACATGAAGTTGAACTGTTTAAGTGAAGCGCTGACTTAGATCGGGAAAACATATTGCTCAAGCCTGGGTCTATGTTACCGTAGTCGGATCTGTATCTTTGGCGACCAGTCTGTATTAGCCTTATCCACGGTCAAATTAAGTGATATGTGTACTTTAGTAAGCGGTCATATCAGTTGAAGTTGGTTGGTTGATTATGTACAATCAGCAGAAATAAACTTATGCATTCCAGTTTAACAAGAGACAACTTTCATTAAACTAAATAGACCAACGGAGGAAGCTCAAAATTGGAATCACAACTTAAACAGTAAGTTCATTTATTGTGTAATAAACATATGCACCTACCAAGCGATTTTACACCATTTCCTCTCCTTTGGAGCTTACGTTACATACTTTTAGTCAAATATTATAGCCCAAGGAATGTATGTATCAAATTTCATACTGAAAGGACAATTTTTGTAGGTTCTGACATATTAACGTGGAGCCTTTTGTGCTTTCAAAAAGCAACTCCCCCCCAACCCTTTTCTTTATTGTAGAGTCATAGAAAACCTTTCTCAACATACCAAATTACTTTGTACCTGTGAACCTCCCCAAGTAGCTGCCACATCAAAATCCTGGTGGGAGAGGACTTTCTCCACCTGCCCAAAACTGGTATTGACCTATTGTAATTTGTTTTACCTGCTTCGTTATAATGTCCTCTTCAAGTTTTGCACTCTTTTTCGAAAAAGTCACCATAAATTAAATTAAAACCCCAAAATATGAGACTGACAGTTATCAGATGCCGCTGGTGCTGAAAAATTAATGACAATTTCTTGAAATGTTGGTTAAATCCTTTGTTACGACGTTTTCTTACCGATTCAGTTTTCCTCCGTAGTAAAATGTTATATGAAATTAACAGATAGAAAATATTTGTCCAAGATGTACTGCAACAACGCTTGCTATCAAAACAAGCCGTCTCAGACAATAGATTGCTTCCGTTGTAAACAAATGCACAATTCCAGAGTTGGATGCCACAGAATGAATTTGCTGTAAATTTTCACTTGGTCCAGGCAAAATTTCAACCTACCCTTGACCACTATGACAAAACAAACCTGTTTAGGTTGATATGATCTGTGTTCCGATAATTTTTGCAATGGTGCTAAAATTTCGCGGGGGCAGAATGTTTCATATTTCGGCGTTTTTAATTTAGTTCGTGGCGACTTTTATGAAGTCAAATGGAAAACGTGAAGAGGACATCATAACGAAGCAGTTAAAATGGCCTAAGTATTGAAAATGTCAAATTTTCAAAAAAGGTCAATACCAGTTTCGGTCGGGTGGAGAATGTCCGATTCTACTCCAAACTCCCTTTGATCTGAACACAATACCTATGTTCACGTAGACTTCAAACAGTATCTCATATAGACTAATTGCTCACTAACTCATCCCTACTTTTAATGATTTGTTACATGGGTGATAAGGCCAAGAAAGGTAATTAATAAAAATTAGTGAAGTGATAGGTGCACTCTAGGAATACACCAATTAAGCAAAAGGTATACTGGAGACAGGGAGGCAACAGGTGCCAAAATTGTAAACCACACCAGGAAGATATCAATCAAAAGAACTTGAGGGTCCCAGGACGGTGGGGGAGGGGTGGTAAGAGGGGTAACAGAGACGACCAAAGGAGGATACATCATATCTCTCCAAGGTCGTACAACCAGGAAGGAGTTTTGAATGGGAGACTTTAATAGCATACACTAATCACGATTTATTACAACTCCTAAGCGGTGCACAGTAGTTTCCAAAGTATTAGATATTTAACAGCGACACTTTGCTGGTGGAGGAGGAGACCAATGTGTGAACGACTATCTAGTAAATGGGGTAAAAGTTCTAACGAATAACAAGTATGTCGCTGAACTATGCACTGGTGTTGAACAAATTTGCATGCGGACAGTTACGAGGCAAGAAAATCTTCAGTATCCACGGAATGGATGACAGCAATGTCACAGTACTGTTTAAGACAACCATCGGTTTCCTCCACGAAGATAGACATTCCACTGTGATGAATGTAACAACCACTGCTGCAGACTATTTGGTCGATAGCATAAACTTGGGCGACCTGCCACCATCCAACAACCCATCACCACAACACAGTTGACGAGGCTCTGCTATACAACTCACTGTGCTGTCTCATCATGGCGGATGGGTTGCTAGTACAGGGTTTCCCAACGTGGGGGTACACAAACCTACCAGAAGTA
This sequence comes from Vandiemenella viatica, assembly GCA_031002005.1. NCBI lineage: Eukaryota > Metazoa > Arthropoda > Insecta > Orthoptera > Morabidae > Vandiemenella > Vandiemenella viatica. The sequence continues at coordinate 143,741,156 of CM061918.1, read as the reverse complement.
GTCTACAAACAAAATAATCACAAAAGCATAATTGAACGCATGAGAGCGTGCAAACTCTGGTCACTAAGTGGCGAGACAGAGTCGAGCTATCAAATGGCAGTTTTAGTCTAGCCAATTTACAATTCTTATAGTAATAATAATCATTATTAAGGGGTCCTTTGAGATCAGTGTCTAATCTGAGGGGTCCACTGTTGGAAAAGGTTGTGCTAGTAGACAGCTACTCATCACGACAAGCTGCATAACCTGCATCAGTTCACGAGTTTGTAGAGCCACTACACACAATGGCATAAATTCACTGGTCCACAGCGCTGCACATTGTATTCAGCCCTTCACGGTAATCACAATTCGCGCTACGTTGTTTACTAATCGTGAGGTGTTGAGAATCTGCTTAACGCTACCTAAATTTGATTTTAGTGTAAATTTTACTCTGCATACTTCAATAACATTATTTGACTGAACAGTAAACAAATGTTTAAACTACACTGCAAATTCTAGTAGGATACAATTAATCCCAGCAGCACCAAAATTACATCAATTAAATCCGTAAGCAATCTATGTCACCGAAATTACGAAAGTACAAATATTTCTTAAATGGTTGATATAACAATGTCAAGTACAAAAAATGCAGATAAAACAAATTATAAATATTAAATTTATAAATCAACTAGTTTCTTAAAATTTTGTAAATTGACAACTTTCCACATCCCACAGAGCCAGTCTCTTATATTGCGATCAATGGAAAATGTGTTGTATTGTATACTACCAGCTGCACAATCTACCTATAAAAAGGTACACTCCAAACCTGTACTAGCAAACTTAGCGAAGAAAGGGGACCTACAGCTCAATTCTGAATGCAAACCATGGCGCTCACAGGTTTGTCACATTAAAGCAGAGCTTTGCCAGGTGATGGTCAGTAAAAATTGCAGCAGTGTCAGGGGATTTGAACCATGGTCTTCTCGCTAACACCTAAGGCCGGTCCAGACGTTACGTTTCGCACAACCTTATGTCTGCGCAGTATTAAGGCCGGCCCAGCAGCTACGTTTTGCACAACGAAGACTGTACGGTTGCTGCGATAACTGAGCTAGAGAGCATTTCATTACTTCTTAAGACTGCGCAGACTAAAGGTTGTGCAAAACGTAACGTCTGGACCAGCCACTTAACCTGCTAAGCCATCAGAGACCACCTTTAAACTTCAATTTAAATGCAACAGAGCATATGCCAAGGTGGTTGTCTGTATCTTACAGCCAATTCCTATCCCATAATTTGTACAAAAGAATCATGACTTACGAAACTAATTTTTTCATCTGTTAGAGAATTTCTCCCATTTTTTTAAACATATCCTGAATAATTATGACAAGTGTAGTAATCATGTATATTCATGTATAGAAATCACGAAATGTTAGACATCATCTGCTTGAATCAATGAAAGATTAACAAACAAAATTACTCCCGTTTCCCCATTTCTAGTTTTTCCTTTACAAATTTTCGAGCGCAACTCCCCCCCCCCCCCCCCAATCACTTTGAATATAATTTCTTGAACGATTAAACAAACTCCTTTTCCAGCGCATACTGAAGACTTTCAGAGCGAAATCGCATAAAATTTTTAAATGTTACGCGATTTTAGATGGTCTCCAACAGCTAAAATAAATTATTTTTCCAGGCTAGAGTGAATAAAAAATTAATCCCTTTCATTTAAATATTTAACACAGTATATTAAAAGAAAAAGTATACAGTATATTGAAATACATTTTCTCGACTTACAGAATTTCGTTGAAGTTTGATAATGGTGAATAAAATGAATATCAATACAAAAAGCACAAGATCGCGATACGGTAAATGTATAATTGCGCGTGCGTTAGTCCAGTTGCAATTCGTACTGAAGGTGTACGATCATATTAATTGTAATAACTTAAGCTACGCGAACGAATCCTAAAGTAAACAATTATTACCCGAAATAAACTTCCCGAGACAGGAGTGTCTCGCAGTTTGATTTTATAGCGGCAATGTTGATAGTGAAATAGAACCTGTACCAGAATAATCTTTTTATACCACAAATCACGAGGAATTTAAGTTATTAGTAATTACACGAGGGCATGTTAGTGACAAGACGTGTATCGCTTTTATCAATTTGAATATATGTTCACTTTTGATCTCAGTACAATTTGCTCATCGAAAAAGTTCCATACGAGCTTTATTCGTAAACGAAAAGGGGTCTACTGGAGATCGCGATTCCGCTACAACAACATATAGTAATATCGTTGGAATACTGCCGTAGTCACTCGCAAGACGTATTATTATCAAGCAGTAATTCCGTTATAATACAGCCCGGACCAGTATGAAACCGTTAAATGTACTTAGGGAAGAATTCATAGTGGAGTCTTGCGTTTGACCACTGCAGTACTATGATGACAACTCCTGGCGGAATCGCGATCTACAGTAATCCCACGAAAAGAATTTTAGTTAAAAGGTGTAAATAGAAATTTGATACTCACCTACAACGGTTGGTTTGAGGTCGACGAATACAGTTTGTGGGACGTGTTTCCCGGCGCCTGTCTCGCTGAAGAAGGTATTGAAACTATCATCTCCGCCTCCAATTGTTTTGTCTGAGAGCATCTGCCCATCAGGCTGGATTCCATGTTCCAAGCAATACAACTCCCAGCACGCATTGCCTATCTGCACGCCGGCTTGTCCCACGTGGATTGAGATACATTCACGCTGTTGGAGAAAATAGACTTATTAATACTTCCGCTCTAATTAGATTCTAGTGTAACATAACTAAAATGAGAAATACTTACCATGATTGGAAATTTAGTTACCAGACACGGTCAAACAGGGCAACAGCAACGAGGATCGCTCGGGTCAAGCAGCGATGACGCTCTTCCCAAGCGAACGACGACGGTTTGGGCCGCCGCGGTCTTACTTATAACTTACGTGACGTAGCCAAGCCCCGCGCCGTCATTGGTCCCCTGCGCAGCATGACGTCATGGCGCTTACGGTATTGGCTGGCTGCCTCTGTGAATAGGGCAGGAGACCCGTTTTAAAAGAATTACATTGATACGCGACGCCTTTGCTTGATAATTAGTAGTTATTTTGTATTTAATACAATCTGATCATTTTTGTTTCAAATATCGAGTAAAGTAATTAAAAAAGAGCATTCGTTCCTTTACTCAGCAGTCGGTTATGACTAAAATAATCTACAGTCTTTTAGTAAATATATTACGCCAAAGCAATTGACTTTTTTGTATTTATTGGTCTGGCGTACGCGTTTCACTTCTTTTGCAGAAGCATCTTCAGCGGATTTTTTTCTGTTAATTATGTACAAAATTTGTAAGCAGGTTATGTTGTCTTTGGTACGTGGAATGAATTATTATCTAACTTATAAGAAATACAATGGACCACAAAATGTAAGTAGATTATAAGTTAGATAAAAATTCATTCCACTTTACCGAACACAACATACCCTGTTTACAACTTTTGTACATAATTAACAGAAAAAAAACCGCTGAAGATGCTTCAACAAAAGAAGTGAACCGCGTACCGGAGATCAATAAATACAAAAAAGTCAATTGCTTTGGCGTAATATATTTATTAATATTATCAGCAATTGAGGAAAAAATGGTCCATAACATCCAGATATTAATCTATTCTCTGTTATCGGCAATCTTCACTTAGACCAAATTAAATTAGGAATTGATCTCACTTACAGTTAATTCTTCACTTTATCTTACATGCTGGGAACAGAATATATAAATAAAAAAAAACAGCCCACAATTAACAAGTAATCTCACGGGACGAAAAGATAAATAATTCAACACATCATCGTTCATAAATATATTTTTTCCCCTATTAAGTCAACACATGCATAAGCAAAATTATCGAGCGTCGTGGGTGAGTGGTTAAAGCTCTAGCCTCGCATTCAGGAGGACGCGGGATCGAATCCCCGTCCGGGCATACAGATTTGGGTTTCCATGGTTTCTCCATGGAATGCGAGGATGCTTCCGTCAAAAAGCAAAGGCCGAATTCCTTCCCGTTCCTTGCGCTGCCGCTAATGAGCTGGACGTCGAGGAGACGAAAAGCCAAAATGAAAAAAAAAAGAAGCAAATTCGTGTTTTTTTGTTGGTATTTCTTCATTTGTTTCTCAGCAACTTATTACCGTAATCATAATATCGCCTGACGATAAATACTATTCATTATTTCCTTACTCTCGTATGAAGAATTCGATCCCCCCAGTGATCTGTTATTTTTAAGTTAAAATTGCAGGACCTTTATGTTTTTTGTTTTTGTTTTTTGGGCTTTACTTCTCGTCGATGTCTAGATCATTAGAGGCGGCAAAGGACTGAGGGTAAGAAATTTGGCAATGGCCTTAAAAAGAAACCATCCCGGCATTTGCCTGAAGTTTTTTGGGGAAACCATGGAAAAGCAAAGATCTGGATGGCTGAAGGAGGATTCGACCCGCCTGCTCTCGAATGCGAGGCCAGAGCGGTCTTCATGCTGTCTGTAAAAAAGAATTATCTACAGCACTTCGAGAGTGGTTTCTCTCTCTATAGAGAGTTGCCTCGTGGCTTCCGGGTGGACGCATGTCGGGGGCGTCCACTAATCACGTGCGCTGTTTTTTCTTAAACTTGCACCCCCACCCCCTTCGTGAGATCTGGTGTTATCCCCCCACCCTCGTAACGTGAGACTGACTTCGTGATTTTGAGGACTCTTTGTTTAGCTCTAGGGGGGGGCCCCCATTAATGACGTGTTTTTCCGGAATTCCGGACCCCCCTTTCTCTGGTGAGATTTGGTGGGATCTGGCCGAAACATCCCCCCCCCCCCCTGAAATGACGTGAGATTTCGATGAGAACCGCCCCTTGCTAATTCGACCTCGAAATTTTTGAGAACTTCTTTATTTGTATTTTTTAGTTCTAATGCTTCCGAGGGCGGTTTTGTAGGCCTTATAGAACCCCTAAAATCCACATCTGCGCCGCATGAAGACCCTTTTTTCCTTTAGCTCTACTGTCCTTTACAAATTTCAATAGTTCACGTCGACCCCCGTCCCCCTTGGTGAGATTTTGCCGGACACCGTCCCCTATTTTGAGCCCACGTGTTTAATGGACGGCCCTTCAGAGCCGCAGTCCTACCGTCCAGATTTCGGTTCTCCGCTGTTACCCCGCCCTGAAGGCGTGTGCATGTCGGATGGTTCCTTCGAACTGAAGTGAATCCCTGTGGAGCGAATGCTTCAGTGGCAAATCCCGTGTTCATCTAATTACCCTTTTCTTATTATTTTTATAATATTAGCTTTCATACGTTAAGTGTTGTATTCCTTGACCCACCTACTATTGACATTTACGAATTTTAAATTCCTTCAGCGTCTTTGATAAATTATTCATCACTTCCCTTGTTCATTCAATCCAACCCCTGACACCCTTACCCACAAAAGAAAATTTCCCACCATCTGCCCAATGTGTCCTGCAAAATTGATTAGACTTCTTATCAATATTTTTTTTGCTGTTGTCAGTCTTTCGACTGGTTTGATGCAATCCTCCTTCCCTTCCTATCCTGTGCTGACCTCTTCATCTCTACATACCCCTTACAACCAACGTCCTCAATTATCTGCTTCATATATTCCAGTCTCTGTCTTCCTCTACGGTTCTTACCTTCGACTGTTCCCTCCACTAACAAATTAACCAATCCAGCATGTCTCAAAATATGACCTACCATCCTCTCTCTTCTTACTGTAAGCTTCTTTCCTCATCCATCATTTCTAAAACTCGTTCATTTCATTCTTTGTCTGTCCACTTAATTTTATGCCAAGATATTCATACTTCAAGCTTCCAACAAACAGTTCTGTCCCAACCCTACAATCACACTGTTGATGGTGATTCGTTTGTTAAATGGCGACCGTAAGTCCCGGATGTGCTTGGGAAGAGTAGGCCTGATCGTGGTAACGCACGACCGAGACCAGCAGGTGTCAGAGAGGGGGCACGTGTCCACGTGCACATGGGACATGGCCACAGACGACCTGCGCTCGTCAACGTATCTGTCAGACCTATGTGGCCAAATTTTAGAAAAAGAATTTTCTAATAGGGCGCATATACTACTTTTTTGGAAAAAAACACCTTAAAATTTTTATGAAGGGAAAAACAACCTATAAGATGAATTATACATATTTAATGAAATATTAAAAATGCAGTTACCATAAGGCTGCTTTTGAGTTTGTTTGGTAGAACTAAGTGCATCGATGTTGATATCGAAAGAAGTTGTGGTTACTCGCAAAAAGTTCTCCAAATGAACATCAGTGATTTGTGCTCTGTGTTGTGACTTAATATTGTTCATCCTACCGAATCAGCTTAACTGAGTGTTGTAGTATTTGATCCGTGGACTGCGGGTCGGCTATCACCGTGTTAGACCCTAGATGTAACTTTGCGTGGTCGGAGGGATGGCGATACCTGTTGGTGATACCTGGTGGTAGGGTTCGAGTTGGACGCATACCCCACGTGACCACCAGCTGGTCACGGAGGCGCTGGGCACCTGGTGGTGGTACCAGTCGTCACTGACATGGGCTGTGCTTAGAGGCCGTCCACTGGGACCTCTGGTCAAACTGAACCGTCCATTGCCAGCTGCTTGGAGACCATTTTCAGGCATTCATGGCCTTCATTCCCACCCCCCCCCCCCCTCCCACCAAAAAAAGATGGAATTTTCGAGGGATGATAGTGTGCCCTATCACAAGTCCAGAATCGTTCTCTATTCGTTGAAGAATAATCTGGATAATTTCAGCACATGATTTCGGCAGCTAAATCACAAGACGTGAATCCAGTCGAACTTATATGGGACAGGACCGAGCGGTCAATTCGTGCACAACGTCCAGCAGCATCAACACTTTTGCAGTTAGGCCGGGCGCACATTGACGCGCAGTTGACGCAGGCAGCGCAGCACAGTTTCTGTGTCTCTACTAGTGTCGTAAAAAAAACTGTTTTTTTCTGGTTTGAAAAAAAAATGAAAAACTAAAAAAAACATGTTTTTTTTTTGGAACACTTTTTTTTTCATAACTACTAAATTTCAAATTTGTAAGGTAAGGCATTTATCGTTTAATATGACTGTTTTAGAGTTAATACTAAGTACTTATCATAATTTTTAAATCTAATATACATTTCTGGTTCAGTAGAAAAGAAAATTACGAAAATATTGGCAACACTGAAGTTTTCTTTTACGTACAGGGACTTCCCGAAGAGGCTAGGTTGCGCGTGAAAGAATCCCCGTTCCCCGTTGTTTTGATTGATACTCGCTTTTTGAACTAGTGCTGCCAACCCTACAAATTTATCTGTAGACCTACGGATCTTTTCAAAAAATTAGGAATTTTAAATTTATCTACGATTTTCTTGCGTCTTTTTATTACTTATTGTGCTTTCCTTATATTAGTATACTTGATAGACTCTCCGCGTATACTGATACCAAAATTGTCAGTAATTATGAATCGTTTCCTTGCAACCGTTGGCGTAAACCAACGATTGAAAAGAAATAAAGCTCTCATTTTGTATGATAATAAATTCACCTCCGTCACATGCTGTTTGGTGCAGACGCGTAAATTCCAATTGAGATAGCTGACTCAATCTCATACCACTGCGGCGCAAGACAATCTTCTTATATCTATCACCTTAGTAAGATATGAATTTTATGAGCGGAACAGAATATAAAGCATCCGTCATTTTTAATTCCTTTAATTTATAGCTGCTAAAAATAGAAAAAAAGGGAGAGGGGTTGAAAATGAGAAAGAGAGACAGAAAAACATAAATTTGAATTGCGTTTCTGATTTCAGAGATTGTTTTGGAAACTCACCCTCTCATCAAATTATCTCACTTCTACCGACATTTTATCATTTACGATTATTAACTATGCTTTAAGTAAATTTTTAAATAATTTTATAGATGTAATCGTAGACCAAATACGACTAGTAATGAAAAAGTGAAGCTAATGGTGTCGCATTCGGGAGGAGACGGCTTCGAATACCTCCATCTATCGAAATTTGGGTTTTCTTTGGTTTCCCCAAATCACTCCAGGCAAATGGTGGTATAGTTCCTTTAAAAAGCCAAGGCCGAATTTCATCCAGCTCCTTTTCCGCAGTCCTTCCCCGCCTCTAACGACCACGGCGTTAACGAAACGTAATGCCATAAGAAGGAAAAAAATTGAATGGGAAGGAGTCATTGTTAGTCGGGTTATGTAAGCTGCGACCACAACAACTACTACTACTACAGCTACTGTAAAACACTGAAAACACTCAGAAGTTCAATTCAGAACTGTTGAAGACGAAATGTAAGCAAGGAAGCAAGCATTGTTCACGACAGAGCTGGTCCACACGTTGTTCATCACACCGTCGCTCTTCTGCAAAACTTTGGCTGGCAAATAATCACCCACCCACCATACAGTTGCAGACTTGGCCCACAGTGACTACCACCTTTTCCTAAGCTGCGAAAATATTTGACCGACTTAGATATTAAAGATGAAGTTAAATGCTTGCTCAAAGACATGAGGCGAGCATACATTCTTTTTCCATTTTTGCTTGTGGTTTTACGCGTTGTCGACATCGAGGTCATTAGAGGCGTGAAAGGAGTTGTAGCAAGGATTTCTCCAATGGCCTTTTAAAGGAACCTTTCCAGTATTCACATAGAGTGATTTGGGGAAATCATTGAAACCCAAATCTGGATGGCCGGACGAGGATTCGAACCCGCAACCTCCCGAATGAGAGGCCAGCGTGTCAGCACTTATTCCACCACTCTCCATTATTTTTATAAACTGTCACTGCATCTACAAAAATGCGTGTGCCGAATTGTGAAGATGCAGAAAAATAGATGATTGCTCAATCTTTCCAAAAGAGCCGATCGTGATAAATTATTACGCGTTATTTAGTGTTATAAAGGTATTCTTCTTGTCCGAAGGAAACAGGAAAGTTGGCACTTACTTCCTGTTAGACGTTGCCACAACTACTTCTTCCAGTGTTGCCACGATTTCTGACTTCTGGCAGTGTTGTGGTAATTTCCTATTCAAGGAAACGTATCTTACAGCTAGGCGGTATCAAGAGAACAGACACATTGCCGAAATAGAAATTTACTTTCCTTCCCCGTCTATCTATCTTATTTTTATTTGACTGATTATTTCTGTTATAACAGTTTGATTCTTTATATAGTTCATCATTAACTATTCAACTTCAAATGTTGTATCTTTATATATATATATATATATATATATATATATATATGTTTACTTTTATTATATAATGGACGAGGTAGGTTTTAGCGTAAGGCAAGGTAGCTGAACGGATGAGAATTGGCCTGCGGACGTGACGTTACTGCGTTCGTTCCCACCTCAAGTTGAGTTTTTTACATTGACTATCCCCTTATCACTTGTTGTAAAATACATATCATATATGTAAAAGTGAACATTATTATATTTCACATCAAATGGTTTAAAAACAAACTCCTATGAAAACATTTTTTGATTAGTACATAGGCCACATTGGCGGTTAAAAGTGTGTTTGTGGAATTTAAAATATTGTTCATCCAATATAATGTGACGAGTTTAGTTGACTTTAGTTCCGTAAAGGCAGAGAGTGTGACTGGAGTTGTTGATGTAGAGTTTCTCACTTTTTCTGTGTAAGATACAATTTTTTTTGTTTTTTTCTCCTGTGATTTTAATTTGGTGTGAGTTAAGCCTTTTTAATTGAAAATGTCTTGTTATGGCATCAGGAAAAATAGCGTTCGACAAAATAATCATGTATGTGCATTCAACAGCCTTGGAGGCTCAGTACTTGCTTACAATTGAAATTTTCATTCAGGCGGAACACGTCGCAGCGATACAACTGGACAGATGTTTACTGTGTTTGCGTAAAACTCCAAGAATAAACCCTGTTTGCGAAAATTCAGGATCAGTATGGAGTCCATAGTGACTTATTCACGTGATGGCTCAAAAGAAAAGGTGTCACTAATGCTAGAAACTGTTGGTAACTGATGGTGCTGCCGTAAGGTTAGAATGAGGAAATACCTCAAGTGCTGAGTATTTATGGAGTTATAAGATCAATAATTAGTGAGAAATTGGCATTAACAAATCTTATTTAGGAATATAGTGTTATCTGTTCTGTTGACATGATCGTTAAAAAAATCATATAATTACGCATGTTAATGCTAATGACTTCTAAGCAATATTTCCTTGCCAGTTGCCCACGTGTCATTTATGTAATTAGTACCGAACATGAGACAAAATTATCCGCGACGTGTTCTTGTTTTGCGAAATAACTTGCAACATCCCAAGTGATAAAAGATTTTGATGGTATTTCTCCTGAAGTTTTGACGGGGTATTTTCAATAAAAATGCCGCAACATGAAGTTAAAATAACAGAAAAAAAATAGTTTCTTTGACAGAAAAATTGAGAAACTCTACAGCAACAACTCCAATCAAACTCTCTGCCTTTACGTAACTAAAGTCAACTAAACTCGTCACATTATATTGGATGAACAATATTTTAAACTCCACAAACACACTTTTAACCGCCAATGTGGCCTATGAACTAATCAAAAAAATGTTTTCATAGGAGTTTGTTTTTAAACAATTTGGTGTAAAATATAATATATATATATATATAAATATATATATATAAAGATACAACATTTGAAGTTGAATAGTTAATGATTATCTATATAAAGAATCAAACTGTTATAACAGAAATAATCAGTCAAATAAAAATAAGATAGATAGACGGGGAAGGAAAGTAAATTTCTAATTCGGCAATGTGTCTGTTCTCTTGTTACCGCCTAGCTGTAAGATACGTTTCCTTGAATAGGAAATTACCACAGCAATGCCAGAAGTCAGAAATCGTGGCAATACTGGAAGAAGTAGTTGTGGCAACGTCTAACAGGAAGTAAATGATTACGGTCTTCAGTGGTTTATATTACTATATTGATTAATTAAAAAGTCCACCAAAAAGTTTATATTGATGTTTTTTTATTTGATCAAAATGAAGTCAGCGATATTCACATGCATAGATACAATACAGAGACGCACTTCTGAACAGTCGCAAAGATAATCTCTGTGAAAACTAACTGGATGAATGAAACTCTGTAACACTGAATGATGTCATCTAACTAACTAACTGCTCTGTCCAGGCGATCTGTTTATATAGTCTCTATCGAAATTAAGAGAATTCTTCAAAGGCATCCGCCCGATAGTTCTCGATCATTAACAATCACTCAAACAATCAAACATATTAAAAACAATCGAAATTAATACAAAATTACTTAACAATATTACAAAATGATCAGAAATGGTAATTAGAGATACTTAAATACAAAATTATTTACAGAAATCCTTTCAAACTGTAGAAAATTGTCCTGTAGACATCGTAACTTACATTAATACCTGGAATTACAAACATTTAAGAAATTCTCTTGCACCATTAGGTTCTTAAACATATTAAATGTACTTTAAATAATTTTCTTACATAAAACAAAGTCTATATACACTAATTGACAAGAAATTACAAAACAAACATACCAGATCATATTCAAGCAAACTTTACCTCACTACAAATACTTCATACAGTACAGTACTATTCCAAATTCAGGTATGAGGGCTGTTACAACCCCTCCCCAGGATTCACTTAATTTTACACAGTTAAAATTGATTGAATCCGTCACGAATCTAAGCAGGTTGACTGTACACATAATGCCGACACAATCAGATTACCATCGATCAACCATAATGACTTTTACAATGAACAAATACAATTCTTCATTACATACAACATCTGCACATAGTCCATGACACTGATTTTGGTAACAATAATTGTCTTTCTTCAGTTCCAATCTTTTTCAGTTTCTGTTTTACATAACAAACGTTCAATGCCATCACCTTAAGTTACAATTATTTTCACTCCAAATTACACACTTGATGTCTGCTTGTTAATGACAACAGTCTGTTTACATTTTACAGCTGATAATTTGTCACCACAATGTAGAAAGTAACAACATAATAAAGACACCAAAAGTTTCTACACAAAACTGTCACAAATTGCTTTATACAGTGAAATGCTTACATCTGCATGTGAACTTAAGTACTCACACAAACTATTTACATGCATCAATTGGCAAATTTATTTACAAAATTAGATATTTACAGGTTGTTGACCCCTCCCCAAACCATGCATTCCAATTGATTCCAAAAGTGGGTTCCAAGATTTCTCTGGAAACCCAAAACCATGTGAAAATTTACTTTTTTTCTAACTTTCCAGTTTTCTTCTACCTTTGAATACTCATCTAATACTAAATTTCTATTTACACAAAGCTTCACTATATACAGACAGATATACAAACTTCCAATCATCTCAAACAGACTTTGGTACAACCATAGAACAGATGAGATATAAAATGGTTCTATTTTAGCAAATTGAATGTCACTTAAAAGCAAGGTTGCTAACTCAACTGGTAACACAAATTTATTATTCTCACTACTGCAGTTTAGTCCGTCATTACTCCCAACCCCACTCTTCATCATCTGATTACTACTTAAACTTACCAAATTATCTGAATCAGTACCTAAAACTATTCTAACATCTGATTCAATTACTTCTTTTACAACATGAATATTTTTCTCAGCTACTTGAAGTTCACTATCAAAGAGTATGCAAAGCATTGTGTCACCTAAGTCACATTCCAAATCAGATACTGGTTCAGCTAAACCCTTACTATTTATTTCCGAAACTTTACTGTCCAATGAATCATTGAATTCAGAGAGTTTTCTACCTAGTTCAGAAAATTTGTTGTCAAATAAATCATTAAGTTCAGAGAATTTGCTGTCTACTTTAGAATTTGTTAATATCCTCCTTGAATTGAGAGCTAAAACCCTGAAATTGCTCTGCGATTTTAATATCAAAACATTTAGACAAATCAGAGAATGTTTTATCATTGTTTTGTTGCAGTTGAGAAAACTTATCATTGATCTCAGAAAGTTTACCATCAAGATTTAACTCATTTTTAAATTCTGAAAATTTACCATTGATTTTAGCAAACTGAGAGTTAATTTCAGAAAATTTTCTTTCATTATCACTTTTGTAACTCACTCCTAAATTCAGAAAACTTACTATCAAATTTGGCTACAAAAGATTCCAAAAATGCTTGTAGATTCTGACTATCAGCCATCTTCAGTAATTAGCAAAATCAACACGAAAACAAAGTTAAGAAGAATTAATTTTTTTTTTTAACCTGCCACAAAATAACATGCAAAAGCAAAATTTGAATATTCAGTACTTACTTTTGTATCAGTTAAACACTTTTCGTCCCCTTAAATTTCAGCTAGTAGCACTTTTTCCACTGATTAAATCACTTAACCCCACTTTCCACACTCAAAACACTGCACTGCTGGAAGAGGACGATTTTATAGGCCGAAGAAAATCCGCTTGCCGTTGGAAAATTAATGCCGATTCCAGTCGCCGATGGAAAATCACTGCAGATTCCAGACGCCGATGAAAATCTCCGATGTTTGCTGCGTTTATCTCGTTGTATACAGTTTCAAAGTCGTCGCCGTCCAACCCGTGTCGCCGTTCTAAATGTCACGTTGCAGTCCCG
>CM061918.1:143557473-143726565 GCA_031002005.1 Vandiemenella viatica | reverse complement strand
TAAAAGCAACTTAAAAAAACAAAAGAAAATTTAAAAAAATTACTCATTGTATCTGCTGTAACCACGAATGACAATTATTATTCCGGCTTGGAAAAATTACAGACAGGAATTTTTTAATTTTCCAGAGTGAACTTTAAGGGTTAAACACAAGTTTCACTAATGTTGTTGCCTGGTCAAAGTTTATGCAATACGGTTTATTTGCTTTTTAGGTATTTTACTGACCACTTTATTCATGTTCGCTGTACGTGAGTTATTAGGTTATTTTAAGTGGACATCAGACCAAACATGTTACCGAATCGAGTTTTATGGAAATTAATTTCTTGGGAGTTGCTCAACTGTTTCATAATATGGAGAGTGTATTAAGTCCTCTGGCCTTTACAGATACTATCACCAATGATTACATTATGAGGGTTTGCCCAGTCTCAATAAAAGACAACGTGATGCTTTCGAAGCAAACAGGATTTTTTTTAAATTTTGCAGAGTGAACTTTAGGGGTCAAATAGAAATAAGTTTCTATTTAAGCAATTATACGATTGCGCTATCGTCCCTGTTCGTGTTTGATACCTACCTCTATTAATGCTTCTGAGTTCTTCAAGTTCAACAGATTTTATTCACCCTGAAACACAGGTCAATTTTATATTTGGTCAAATCAGGTCAACCTGTCATAATCTCTCATCCCAGAAACCGGAACAATTCTAGACCCGTGGCGATACGCAAAAAAAAAAAAAAAAAAAAAAAAAAAAAAACGATCACGGGCTAACATTTAGTTGTATATATTTTCACGGTACACTAATCGACGTGAACAAATGAGTAGCAAACATTTTCAGTGGAGAATTACTTTTATGTATTTCTTTATAATATTTGAGTGATATTCCCTCTCGATATCGTGTCACTTTGCTACTCGAAACTTTTGCTAATCAAGCTGTCGTGAGAAATACCATCGGCCTTGAGCAGATGACGAAATTCTGCGCGATATTGCTGCGATAAACATTACAGGGAGTGTCGCAACGAACTTGTGATTGTTTGTCGAGCGAAACGTTACCCTTGAAGACAGCACGAGTATCAGGATAATATGAAGCCTTATCACCAGCCACAGCATTCATGTCGCAGTGTGGAAAACGAATTAGTGCAGAGCAAATGAGGTATCGATTCCGAACAATGAAGGCATCAAAAATCAAGGGCGATGTAACTTACGAACTTAATGATAATGCTTTTTTGGTCCTCGCAGACGAATGTACTGATATCGTTAATAGTAAGTTGTGTATTTTAGTAAGATAGATACAGGATAGATGAAAGGATAATACTTCAACCGCAGGAAGCTCGCATCATTTCCTACTTCATAAGAAAATTTTATTTTAGTAAAAGTCTCACTGTTTTCGAGATACTGATTGTTTAAATATTTTTTCGTAACATGTGACTTTGTTCAGTTTATTCCATGCCATTTCTACTTATTGAAGTACTGTATTCATTCAAAAACACACGCATAATTTATAAAAGTTTAAATTAAATACTCGAAAACCCAACCACCGACTTAGAAATTCAGCGTAACCTGGATGTTATTTTGGCTTGGTGCGCTGAGTGGCAACTTACACTAAATTGTAAAAAGTGCAAGACAATGAGCATAACTAACAAAACAATCCAATTGTTGAGAAATACGAGTTAAACAATACAGTTATTGATATGGTCGATTCTATGAAATATTTGGCAGTAACTGTACAAAGGAACATGAAATGGGACATACACATTAATTCGTTAGTAGGTAGAGCAAATTCTAGGCTGCGATTCATAGGTCGAATATTGAAAAATTGTAATGAACAATCAAAGGAGATAGCGTACAAATCTCTTGTGCGTCCACATTTGGATTATTGTTGCGCCATTTGGGATCCGTTTCGTGAGGGATGGATCGAAAGTATAGAGAAAGTACAGAGAAGAGCCGCTCGATTCGTTACCGCTTGCTACAGTCCTTACGAAAGCGTCACAGAACTGATTAGTAGACTAGGCTGGGAGTCTCTGGTAGATAGACGACGCACGTTTCGTTTAAACTTATTAGTAAACATGCGTACTCCCACTTTCACTTTCGAGTGTAGTGAAATACTTCTTCTACCAACTTATTTGAGTCGGAAGGACAGGAAAGATAAAATTAGAGACATAAGGTGCCGCACTGATTCTTATACGAATTCTCTTTTCCCTCGTACCATTAGGGATTGGAATGCACAGCAAAGAGATTAGCTTTGGTGCTGAGCACCCTCTGCCACCCACAATTTTGTGAATTGCAGAGTATATATGTAGATGTAGATGTAGAATTAGAGCTATAGCAAACGTTACTTTGTATTGAGTACAGCGTCCGACTCCAACTGCCGAATCGTTACTCACAAATCCATTTCGTTACTCGCATTTGTCGTACGGATGTCAGTTTGATTCGATAAACTAACGAATATGACACATCATGCGGGAACTGGGACGGTCCGCCAAGCGAATAAACGAATCTGAAAAAAGAGAGAATGAACATTTCAACATCGTGCGTCGCGCATTTTTGGAAATTTTGGTTTGAATTCGTTTCTTTACAAACGAAAATGTGTTGCGCGTACATTATTTTAATGTAATTGATATTGTTTACTGTTTTCATATTTGTTAACGAGGTAAGTACGGATAATTTTGACAAAGTAAATAGTTATTTTGTAGTTTTGCTTTTATTTAACATTAAAATTTACGGCGCACAATTTGTAAACAGAAAATTTGGATAAATAATTTGATATGGTTATTGCCTTAGTGTGATTTTATTAATTTTAAACATTTATGTAGTGCGTTTATTCTAAATGCGATATTGTAAACTTCTATTTTATTTTACAGTGCAAATTTTACCTAAACTTATTTTTCTGAATGAACAATTTAATTAAACTTTCCAAAGAACGAATGAAGTGATCCACGTAGCTTCATTTTGGCCTCCTGTGAACACTCCCGCCCCCCCCCCTTCCCCCCTCCCCACCACGTAGCCTCACGGGGCTTTTGCATCTACCCCTCCCCCTCCAGCACGTAGCTTTTTTCCTTGTTGATTCCAGAAGGTATTTTGTACTTTTTTTCTCTTGTCAGGCTGTCGAAAATTACATAAGAAGATAATTAAATGACGGAAATAAATATCCACATACTGTTGTATTCTGTACCTCATTTTAACTGTGACAAATAATGTGAGTGGAAAGCAAAGTGGCCTGGCTCGGAACCCCCCGCCCCCCACGAAGCCCAGCTTAGTAGCTTTCCAGCCGACCCCCCCCCCCCTTCTAGACCGAGCCACGTAGTTTATGGATGATCCCTAATCGTCAATGTGGCGGTAAATAAAAGTTAAACATTACCTACAATTGGACTGTACTGTTTCTACAATTTAAGTATTTCTCGCAGTCACATTTTTCCCTTGCAATTATATAATAAGTTCATTAATCCGCTACTGACTTGTGTTATCTTAAACATTTCCCTGGACTCTGGATAAAGTGTCATTTTTTTGTAAGCTCACTTAAAATCATTTTCATCTTATTTCTATAATTCTGGCAGTACGTTCTGATGAGTGAGGTGAAACTTGTTGATGTATTCAGACAGGTCCACAACATTGCGGCTACAACATCTTTCTACGCTCTAGCTTACAATAACTATGTGCACGAATTTGGTTCTACAAATCAAACCACGTCTTCTAGAATTATATAGAGGGTGATTCACCAGGAATGGTAAATATTGAAGGAGGTGATAGTATGAACAATATTGAATACAAATGTTCGTAGAATCATGTGTCCCAATTTCCATTCGTTTTGGAGACACGGGTGCTAGAATGTTAAGCATAAAACAAACTTCAGAAATGATCAATAACACACAAATGACTTATTAAAGTACTTAATTCAGGCAAAAAAAAAATACGCATATTTTACAATAGTGTCAACTAAATGTTCTGAAACCCCACCACACGACTTCAACACACTTTGCAGCTGTTTTCGCAACAATACTTGTAGCTCTTCTGAGTTTTCCTTGGTTTTCTTTTACGAGTTTAGCAGTGTTTACAATGCGAGCGAACAATCTGTCTCTTTTGTTTGCTTTCTCTTTGTACACTTCGTTTTAATCCATCCGCAACACACAAAAATCTAATGGGGTGAAGTTTATTTTATGTATAACATTTCAGCAGGTGTGTCTCAAAAACCAATGGAAATCGGACACATGTTTATGTTAACGTTTTTACTCGCCGTATATACACTGCATTCGGCATAATAGAGGCATTGTAGAGGGCAAATGTAGGTAGGTGCAGGATAGGGGGAAGTTGGGTGTTTAGGGAAATTGCCACCGGAGCCTGTGCTCCATTGCAATTAAATTAAATTAAATTAAATAATCGTGTTCATACCTGCCACCTCCTTCAGTATTTACCATTGCTTCTGAACTAACCTGTGTTTCAACGGCTAGAGTTTGGAATAATCTTCCCATGAGTTTGAACGACCAAACGAATCGGTCCATTTAAATACGCTTTGGGAATGCATTACCTATCCCAGCACTAGCTTAACAACCTCTCTTTCCACGCTTAACTTATTCTTACAATTCAACTGTATTAATTTATATTCCCGTCCGGACATCCAGATTTGTGTTTTCTATGGTTTCCCAAATCACTCCAGGCAAATGCCGGGATACTTCCTTCAAAAAGGCCATGGCCAAATTCTTTCCCATTCCTTGCCCCCCATCCTTTCCCGTCTCTAAAGACCTCGCTGCTAAAGAGACGTTAAGCAGTTAAAAAAATTAATTTATATTGTTTTCACATATTTATTTCGCTTTTACTCGAATTCGTTTATGCTTTTTGCACATGTTTCTACAACGTTCCTAATCAAAATTTGTACCATTCTTTTCTTCGACCTTCGCCAGCATTATTTTATACCACTTACTTTCTTGTTTACCTGTCAAACTTTAATATTCTTAAGATTATAATCAGTATTTTAGATATTAAGTTAATTAAACCAAAATGTGAAATAAGTATTGTATGCTGTTGATTTGTGTAAAGCGTAAATTATGTTTTATAAACGCCTGAAAAGATATAGGAGAGGGCTTGCTTGACAGCCTGAATCTTTCCAGGCTAAATAAATAAAATATATAAATAAATTAACAGGTTTTCTCCCTCTTTAAAAATGCATCAATCAATTTGTACTTAATTTTACACCTTACAGTCTTGTTCTCGCTATATTGATTTATTTAATTATTTCCCACTTAATATTAAATGTTTGTACTTAATATTAATCTTCGGCGGTCCATACGCCATTCTTTTCTCTGAACGAGGCTAGGCTGGAAAGAAATGCACACATGCTTGCAGAACACGGTTCGAATCTCCGTCCGGGCATCCAGATTTGGGTTTTCCATGGTTTCCCCGAATCACTCCAGGTGAATGCCGGGATGCTTCCTTAAAAAGGCCATGACCGAATTCCTTCCCGTCCCTTATCCCCAGTCCCATGCCACCTCTAATGACCTCGACGTCGACGACGCGTATAGCCTGAAACTAAAATAAAAAAAAATTCTTCTAACGTATAACAAGTTTTTTATTTCGTGACTGAAAAATCCTTCCTACTATTCTCGAATACAGGATTAGACAACTGCCTTCACCTCATCGTCCTAGGTTTAAAGATTACGATTGAAAAATGTTGAAAAAATCTGAGGGCCCAAGATCGGGGGAAAAAGGATGGGGTGGAATCGATTCAAATTAGGGTTGCCAACTTATTTGTAAAAAAAAAATTAGTATATTTACATTTGGAAGATTAAAATAAAAAGGTATATGAAAGATAAAAAATTATTTTCCAATTTAGGTAATTACTGTCTTACATAAACATTTTTTGGTGCTTATGGTACTAGCCATTAGTTGATGGTATCATTTCAAAGTATTATAGATGGTACGACATTCAATATCTGGATTTATAAATTAATTAACAAGGGCATTCCGTTCCAAATATTGTATATTTTATCAGAAATAAAGTGTTTCTGCATAATTTATGGGTAGGGTAAAGTATACCGATCAAAAATAAAGTAGGCTATTATGATTTATTATTAATTATGGTTGGCAACCCTGGTACCAACATTAGATTTCGCAGAGCCTGTTCAATTAGGGGAGATTCCATTAATTACTTGTGTGTTTCCCCCCCCCCACCTCCTCCTAAGATCACGTGGGATTTTGACGGGACCTTCTCCCTCCTCCACCCCCCCCCCCACCCCCCATACCCTGCTGATCTACCTAGTAGACTTTGAGACCTTATTTTTTTGCTCTCATGCTTCCGAGGGCGGGTAATCCCCCCCCCTCACCATAAAGTCAACATCCGCGTCGTTCGTAGGCTTTTTTTTAGGTCTAGTATCCTTCGAGAATTTCAGAAGCTCATGTTAGATTTCCGACGACATTCCCCCCTCCCCTCCCCCCTTTGGTGAGATTGGGTGAAAATTCGCCGGATCCCCCCCCCCCTCCCCTGCTTCACCTCACGTAATTAATGGATACACCGTAATCGAGCCGACAAGTTACTTGGATGCTCCAATATGGTTTGCGATACGCTTTTCAGTGATTCGCCGGTCATTTTGAATCAAATCGTCGACAAGTTTGCGATATTTATCGCCTGTGGCAGTGATCAGACGTCCACTGTGATTTTTTCATCAACAATTATGGCTTTTTCAGGCTCCCAATCAGGAAATTTTACTGCCCATTCATTTAGAGTAGACCTATCAACAGCACCGTCGCCATAAAGAGCCCTTAAACGAGGACGAATCCAGTAGGAATCACTTTTTGACCATTTAAACCCAGCGCGGTGGGTGAACGGTTAACGCTCTGGCCTCGCATTCGGGAGGACGCCGGTCCGAATCCCCGTTCGGGCATCCAGATTTGCGTTTTCCATGGTTTCCTCAAATCACTCCAGGCGAATGCCGGGATGCTTCTGTCAGAAGGCCATGGCCGAATTTCGTCCCGTTCCTTGTGCCCACTCCCATCTCGCCTCTAATGACCTCTAGAGCAAATTCTGTAGAGCAAATTCTAGGCTGCGATTCATAGGTCGAATTTTGAAAAATTGTAATGAACAAACAAAGGAGATAGCGTACAAATCTCCTGTGCGTCCACATTTGGACTATTGTTGTGCCATTTGGGATCCGTTTCGTAAGGGGTTGATCGAAAGTACAGAGAAAGTACAGAGAAGAGCCGCTCGATTCGTGACCGCTTGCTACAGTCCTTACGAAAGCGTCACAGAACTGATTAGTAGACTAGGTTGGAAGTCTCTGGTAGATAGACGACACACGTTTCGTTTAAACTTATTGGTAAACATGCGTACTCCCACTTTCACTTTTGAGTGTAGTGAAATACTTCTTCCACCAACCTATTTGAGTCGGAAGGACAGGAAAGATAAAATTAGAGAAATAAGGTGCCGGACTGATTCTTATATGAATTCTTTTTTCCCTCGTACCATTACGGATTGGAATGCACAGCAAAGAGATTAGCTTTGGTGCTGAGCACCCTCTGCCACCCACAATTTTGTGAATTTGCAGAAATGTAGATGTAGATATGTAGATGTAGATACGTCGACGAGGCGTAAAGCCATAAGTAAGAAAAAATAAAAAAAGTGACCAGTTAATAATTCGATGACAGCACGCTGTTTAACTCGCGTTGACATCGCACTGAAATGCGTCTCCATACTTCAGATTCTCAAAAGACACTGGACGACTTCAGCCACTTCAAACCTGCGCATGGATGTTATATGTTACTGCCACCGGGCGCGCTTCCGAAGGTCAGGAAGCTTGTGTGCATTTCCTTTCGGCCTGCCCTCCTAGTGCCGTTCTATTAAGATTTTTTAAAACTAAAAAAAAAAAAAAAGAAACAACAGAATATTAGGGTACGAAATGCAGTATCAAAAGAAGTGGAAGTAAAAATGGGAGTGCCACAGGGTAGCGTATTGGGACCATTGCTATTTATTATTGTAATGAATAACTGTGTTGATTAATTTTTTACCGGTGTATTGATGAAATTAAAATTTCCGGGTTTTCTGCCGGATAATTTCTTTATTTAACTGATCATACAACGTTTCCGCAGCAACCTCCGCTGCCTTCATCAGGTACTATGTCATATTGTTTACTATCAGAATTAAGAGTGTTTGCGGATGACATAGTGCTATATAATAGCATCATAACGGTAAAAGACTATGAGCAGTTGCAGGATGATCTGGACAGGATATATAGTAGGGTGAGTCAAAATGGACGAAGGTAAATGCAAAGAAGGGTCAGCTTATTAGATACGCAAATAAAAAAGTAAGGATGGAACAATTGCTTGCTGAAGACTTGAAATGTAAATATCTTGGCATTACATTCGATAACAAGCTTAACTGGGCAGGACACATTGGACAGGTGGTAGGAAAAGGGTTTAAAATTCTGCACTTGTTGGAGAGAGTGATGAGGGGATGTACGAGAGAAGTAAAGCAACTGGGCTCCATAAATTTGGTCAGACAATGGCTTGAATATGGGGGTGTAGTATGGGACCCAGATTTTGAGTATCAAATACAGGACTTGGAGAGGTTGCAAAAAAGGGCTGCTAGATTTGTTTCTCAAAATTATCGCAAAATGCAATCAGTAACAGATATGATAAAGGAGCTGGAATGGGATTCATTGCAAGACAGGAGGAGGATGAAGAGGGTCACGGGAGTGTACAAAGCGTATATTGGTTATGAGTCACGGCAAGATATTGGTGTAAGAATTAAAAGTAATGCGTGGAAGGGAAAAGGTGACCATGACCACAAGCTGGCACTCGATTTCAGGCACAAGGGTGTGGGAAGATTTTCTTTCTTTAGTAAGGGGGTCAGGGATTGGAATAAGTTACCAATAACGGTGAAATAATTTAAAGTTAAAATTTGTCGCAGGAAAGAGGGATGATGAAAGTGTAAGGAAATTGCCACCGGGGCTATTTAACTAAATATTATATTAGACATGCTCGATGCTCATATCTCCATGTTTACGACATGTGTTTGTTGTCTCAGCTACCTCTCGGTTTTGAAGATGGAATACGACAAACACCCGACACTTGACCTTGGACTTTGAAGCTGATTCGCTGCGATCGCAAGGGAATTTGAAGCGACTCTCCCACGAGCTCCGAAATGCGATTTGCGATAAGCGTTGACTTTGCTACGAGAGCTGCACGTGTGTCTTTAATGCAACCTGTTGACAGTACTATATAACACGGAGCGAGGATCTGTCGGCACATCAGTACTCTGTGGAAGCTGGGACAATGATTCGCGCACTGTTGGTAGTACTGTTGGCTGTGGGGGCGTTGAGCGCCTCTCCCAAGGCAGCGAGGTAGGTCACTATATAGGTTCACACAAAAGTTACTGTCACGTTATCGTTCCATTAATTAACTAGCATCAAAGCCCATCAAAAACGACGGGTTTAACGGAGTGTTCTGGCAATCCATTTCTCTTCAGTTGCTTAACTAATTAGAACTGTTATCAAACGCATCTCAATGTAATTCCTCGTCCTTTGTGCTGCAGCAAAAAGTTTCAGTTTTCAACTTGGTCCAGGATGCATTTCAGCCTAACCACAGGATTTCAGGCACAAGGTTGTGGGAAGATTCTCTTTTTTAGGTAAGGGCAGGGCCGGTGCTAGGAATTTCGTTCCAGGGGTAAAATGGGCAACCTTTTTTTATTTTTTAGCTCTAGAAAATGGACAGGTGACAGTGGGCGTATTCTTGGCTTCATGGCCTGTCAGTGATCGGACCCCCCATCAGCCGGCGGGGCCCGGGTACTTTTGACCCGCTTCCCCCCCCCCCTAACGTCGGCCCTGGGTAGGGGTGTCACGTACTGAAATAAGTTACCAAGAGAAATGACGAATAATTTACCGAAAACGCTGAAAGAATTTAAAGTTAAAATTTGTAGAGGGCAAATGTAGGTGGATGTAGGAAAAGGGGAAGATGGGTGTTTAGGGAAATTGCCACCGGAGCGTGTGCTCCATTGCAATTTAATTAAATTAAATAAATTAAATCCGCTAATATTGCCGCTAGAAAGGCAAATTTTCAATCACACGCCAATCAATACATTCCCTGTATCGCATGTTATTGTAATCATGCATAGCGATATAAATTCGACCCAGAATCTTCACGGGTTCTTACATTTTTATTTTTTGCTATTCTGTGATGCAGATCGATATTTTAACGTCTGCAACATCTTCAATGCGGTTGAAATAATGACCCCAGTGGAAAGGAATATGCAAGAAATAAATCTTAACAACTTACGTCATGCCACGCAATACTAGTTTTCAATGACGGGTGGAAGGAATGTTCTGGCAATTGATTGCGATTGACTAAATAAATAGAATTGTTGTTACGTAATGCTCATATCTTGTAATTTGTACATAATTCGGTTGTAGTTTATTATGCGATACAGATGTAACTTCTATTGAATTAATGATGTCACAATCAGGGAACCAATGAAATTAAAAATAAATTAGGAATCCGAAAACCTTATGCTACAGGGCGTGATATCGGTTTTATTCCTGGTCCAGGTATCTTTCACCGCCCCAAAACTTCGGAACTACTTCCACCCGTATGAAACAATAACTTCAGTAACTCGGCGCTTATGAAAGCAGTCTAAATTATTTATAAAAATAAATTTATTTTGAATTAATCTGTCAAAAAAATTGTGTCAGTTGTCATTCTGGTCTTCCCACTTTTCGAGATAACCAACTTGTACTAATATTGTTGTTCAAAATGCATAGATGCTGTAACCCGCGTACGAATGCATTCACTGTATTGCGATCAAACTTTGACCCACTGGAAATATTTACATGTGTCCGATATAATGGCATCAGTAATAAAAGCCACTAACAATTAATATATTAATTTAAATGCAGTACACACATTCATTTCAGCGTTTCAGCAATTCATTTCTTCGAGAATATTGCAGCAGTGACTTAAAATATCTACATCTAATAAGCCCGTCTAAAATGACGTGCTAAACCAGTATTTTAGCAATTCGTTTCTTCAATAGCTAAGTACAATTTTCATCAAAGCACGGTCATAACACTGATAATTATGTAATGTAGATATTTCCTAGCTTACTGTGACAACGGTATCGCTGTACAGAGAGTATAAGAAAAATCTACTTCGAAAGAATTTTAATTAAGAAAAAGCAACTAATAAGTAATATGTCGATTTTTACGAAATACATACTTTTCTTTTGGTGTACTGGCAGCTGATTTACTCTTGGATGCTCAGCTGAATAGAACTGTTACTAAATAACTCACATTATCTCGAACATCTCTGGTCGTTGTTGGTTGGGCAGCGGAAGCGCGAAGCGTGACGTCAGAGTGTGACAGACATCGCTACATCGTGACCAAGATTGATGTTTTATGGGTAGTTCCTGGGTGACCAATTTTTACTCGGTATCCTTCGATTTCTGTTCAGTATACTAGATTTTGAGTAAAGCTTGGTTAAAGTAAAAGTTTTGAAGGATTCCTCCGTGTTTTGAGATGCACAGTTCCTAGTTCTAACCAAAGAGAAACTTAACTAACATCAGTAGGCTTACTGGTACCTGAAAGTTCTACGAGATGGGGTTACAGCCTTTTGCGAGAAACCAAATACAGGAATTGCTCCTTTTTTGTTTTTTTTTGTTTTGTAAAATCGTGTTACAAACTTGAAAAGCAAAACCTTATCTGCATATGAAATTTCATCCAAATCACTAGAGCCATCGTTTGGTTTACCTCCTCATAAATTGCTATTAAATAAAAATGCTATTATTATGTTAAATTCAAAATCTGGAACAAGATTTGTGGTAATTCAGGAGATTCTATGATAACCGTGGCGCCGCAATTTGATGATGGATTCTTATCTAACTCGACGAGACAAACTGATAGTAAAGAATAATTTTTTTTTTTTTTTATATATCTCGCTCACTTCCCGAGATATCGTATCTCAGAACTGACGTGGTTAGCTTTAAACGCTGCCTGGACCAGAAGAAAAATTTCGCCATAGCCAAATTTGATGATGAGTTCGTGTGTACATGTAACTCGACAAGACAAATCGAAAAGAAAGAACAAATGTTTTTCATATGTCGCTTAGTTATCGAGATATTGTATCTAAAAAGTCAGGAGGTTGGGTTGAAAAATAAAATCACCAAAACCACTATATCCACACGGTGGACTGCACTATAGGAGTTTTATTTTCTTCCAACTGGTTGGTTTTAGGTTGAAATATGGCCTGGACCAGAAGAAACGTCACCAAAAGAACAAGGAAGTATACCTATAACTGATTTTTGACATGCTATATCTTGCAAACCAAGTGAGATATCACAAAAATGTATTCTATATTTTCGATGTGTTTCCTCTAGTTCTACAATAATTCATCATCAGATTGTGTGCACCTTAGAACTGCCGTAATTCACTTAGACGAGAACATCGTCAGTGCTAAATTGATTCACTCCGATAACACTATGCTCATACTTCGCAGTAAAGCTCACATCTTCTGATCAACCGTGCCTATCCAATTTATAAGATAACAATTCTCAATAGAAGTAACCTTCGTTATGAGCAATAATAAAGCACAAGGTCAGACGCTTTAGAAGGCAGGATTGTATTTATCAGAACCCAATTTTTCGCTTTCTCTTGATTTGGTAGTTTCATTAATATTTATTTTTGTGTTAAAGCCACATACGGTCAAATACTCAACGGTGATCATATTATAACTGCTAACATTGTTTTCAAAGAAGTGTTGTAGGGTGAAGAAGATTGAAAAAAAAGGACATCTTACAAAGCCAACTTTTTAAATGTGTTACAATCAAACATTTAGTTTATTTATTTATTTATTTAGCTTGTGGCCATTGCACAAAAAGACATTTAGTATTTAATGATGACGACTTTTTACAGTAACGGTGATATTTATTACTACTCTTCAAAATAAAATAACTGTAGACTCTAGCATAATCACTGGTACTCATCAAGGAATTATCGGTTTGGACTTAAAACTGTTTCACACGTTCGTTTGGTGATATTATTTAATATATGTTGCTCTTAGAGTTGTAAAATATCACTCGAATCTAAAAGTGCCGTAACGTAAGCCAGCGAGTGACTGGGAGAAAGCATGTAGCGATGTATAATGATAACGCTACCGTTCCTTCGACTATATTATTTATTGATATATGGGGAACTGCACCACTTTCGGAACCTGCGAGAAACTGGTACTAACCTGTTGAAATTTACATCAGTCTCTTCGTCAACATGTCCTCTTCACGTTTTGCGATCATACCAAACAAGATAGTGTATAATACACCAACTTCACGCAAAATAATAATAATAAAAAAAACTACTGTAACGTTACACACTAAGCGATGAGAGGTCGCCATTTGTTATCACATGCGACTTCCAGCGATACTAGTATTACGTGCAACAAAATGCATCAATGACCAACAACGACGAAACCCTAATCAGCTTAAATTTATTATAAGCCGGCCTCGGTAGCGTAGGGGCTAGAGTGCTAGCTCCGCGTGCCGAAGGTCGCCGGTTCGAGTCCGGCCGCGGGCATGGATGTTTAAGTGTTGTGTGTGTGTGAAAGTCCCGTCCGTCCTGTGTTGTCCATACTTAGGAAATAAAAACGTACTAGAGAAACTAATTCACTGGAAGAGATATCATAAACACATTGAGCTGGCTGAATGGCTTAGTTGCCGAAAGCCATTAAAAAAAAAATGTGATTATTGTAGGCCATCTCTTCCACAGTTGTTTGTTAAATTAATAATTATTCTTTAAATTTATAGTCCATTGAGCTACAAGGGGAAGCGTCTATCTCTATTTTGGTCCAGGCTACATTCCAACCTATCCACAGGCGCCGCTAATGATTCTGCTTGAAAATCGGGATGACTTAAATGTTTAATAAATCCAAATTTCTAGCGAATTATGCTTTAACGACAACAACCAAACGCCATTTTGGTACAGGGTGCATCTCAGCTATAAAAACTAAATTCCTTTGACGAAATGCTGAAACAAGCATATTGCCGCACTTTCAACCTAAACATAAGCTACGATAATATTGCCGCAACCCACTTCGATAGATGCCGTAGAATATTAACATCTCTGAAATAACAACAAGCTGGAAATGTTTCTTGAGCATTGTATTATCGTTGTACGTCGCACATAAATGAGGCTACCAACGTTAGCTTACGGTTCAAAGTGTTGTTGTTATGTAATCTTTTCCATATTTAAACTATTATAACGACCTATTACCAAATAATATCGTTGAAAGAACGTGTGCATGGTCATTATACTTCGCTATAAGGCTTCTCCCAGTCGTTTGAGGTATAGCGTTACGGCACTTTTCGAGTTAAGTCTGTGAGGTATCTATACATTTTACAGCTCTAAGAGCAACATATATTAAATAGTATCACCAAACGAACGTGTGAAACATTTTTCAGAGCAAAACGACAATTCTTTGATGAGTCCCAGTGATTACGCTAGGGCCTACCTTTAATTACTTATTTCGATGTTGCCATACGGCGAGTGACCATGATACTACTCGCAGGGGTGTACCAGTGTACATTACAATTTTTCAAGATTCAATCATATGAGTCGCAGCCTAGAATTAGCTCTACCTACAACTGAATTAATGTACAAGTCCCATCTCACTTTGTTTCATACCGTTACGCACAAATAGAAACACTACAAATTGCTTTAAAAAAATTATTTGTTTTCTTGTGAACAGTTAACGACCGTTATAAAAAATTTAAAAAAAATTTATTTAGAAAAAATAATTTTTATCCATGCCTTTGCTTCTTCGAAAGCAATAAATAATAGGAGAAACAATATCCGTATCATAACTACTGAATGTCATAAACAAAATAATGAAGGAAGATTTTGGACTAAATATAAACCAAAGCAAGACAAAAGTGATGAAATGTAGCAGAAATGATACCAATAATAGTAGACTAAATTCAAAAATAGTGCCGGATGCGACAGGAGAAGTTGGTGAATTTTGCTACTTAGGAATAAAATTACAACCGATGGCCGAAGCAGGAATGATGTTAAAAGCAGAATAGTACTACCAAAAAGACCTTTTATGAAAAAAGAAATGTTTTAGTTTCAAATATTGATCTAGGACTCAGAAAGATCTTTTTAAAACTGTATGTGTGGAGCACAGCACTTTATGGTAGCAAAGCGTGGACTTTAGGAATACCGGAAAGAAAGAAAATTGAAGCATTTGAAATGTGGCGCTACAGAAGAATGCTGAAAATTAAGTGGACAGATAAAGTACGAAATGAACGAGTTTTGGAAATGATGGGTGAGGAAAGAAGTTTGTGGAAGAAGCTTACAGGAAAAAGAGACAGGCTGGTAGGTCATATTTTGAGACATGCTGGATTGGTTAATTTGTTGGTGGAGGGAACAGTCGAAGGTAAGAACTGTAGAGGAAGACAGAGATATGAAGCAGATAATTGAGGTCGTGGATTGTAGGGTGTATCCAGTCAAGAAACTGGTGACAACTTAAAAAAAAAAAAAAAAAAAAAAAAAAAACACTGACAGAAACCATTCTGTTTCAGAAAATAAAGCGAAGTCAATACAGACTGTAATGTGTAGACTCGGCTTAGAACAAGATCTCATAATCTTTCGATTACCAAATCTCCACCAGATTCGGGCTATTTTTACAAGAATTGTTTTTGTGGAATTAAATTGCACGGGAAGTAATTTTTGTATCATAAGTACAGACGAGATATTTTCTGACCCCTTTCAGCTGAATCGTCTGGTGTAATATGGACTGCCGCATTGTCTCATTAGATCCTTAACGCTCTCCGCATTTCCTGGCAGGCTAGGCTAAGCACTATTTGCCTTAAAGCAATAAACCAGATATCTGCCAACTTCCACATCTCCCTGTAGCAACAACCCCTGGTTGCTCCGGTTGGTCTTATTAAATTCTTAATCACACCAGACGCGAGTCTAATTACTGCCTCACAAACAAGACATACCGCCGCGAGGGGAAAACAAGGAATTCCGCAACACATTCCACTGCATAACAAGTATTACGGAAATTCACAAACCACAGCGTATTAAATAACGCAAGTCTTCATTAAATAAAAATCTACAAATCAAAATGAAACGCAACAGCGAACGCAGCAAAATTCGCAATACATCGCTCGTTCGCACACAATTATGTAATTATCCCGAAAACGCATTTTTGTTAATTCCACAAAACCGCATTAACATTTTAATCGATGGGTGATTCTGTTATCGTCTGGTGCGGGTGCAGTGACGCAGGGAAAGTTGGCGCGATGTGGTTGGTAGTACTGTATTTAACATACCGGGCCTCGTGGGTTTGTGGTTAAAGCTGGCAGTCGGGGGTACGCGGGTTCGAATCCTATCCGATCATCCAGAATCCGATTTTTGACGGTTTGCTGAAATCGGTCCAGGAGAATACCAGTCGTCTCCTGGCCCTAATGACCTCGACGTCGACCAGACGTAGAGATCAATTTCGTTGTTGTTAATTTTCCAACTCCTTCTGGTGGCCATAATGACTATAACGTCGATAAGCCGTAAAGGTATAATTATGAAAATCTCGTGTTTTTTTTTGACTGAAATACTTTGATATAATGTTTGTCATCTTTTGATCCTACGCTAAACTATTGTGTGAATGTGGTGAGCTTCAGAACCCACAACATATTCTGGTATGCAGGAATCTACCTGAAACCTTCCATATCGACGACCTCTTTAGGGCAAATGAGAAGGCCATCAGGATTGCGCAATTCTAGTCACACTCCATTTAATTGTGTACTATAGTCCATAAGCTTGATATTAATTAATTAATTTTATTTGTTTTGTTTCAACTTCTAATGTTATGTCGTGGACACGAGAAATTAATAAATAAATTATTTTGCGTTTTAAGGTTTATTAATTTCATAATAAGTAATCGATATTGTTAGATATATATAAGGGCCGGCACCACATTTATAGCCTAAGGACAGACAGCACACGTATAGCCCAGTATAGTAATATCTCTCTGACACAGAGATATTAATAAACTGCGTGGGTTGTCTAGACTGTAGAGTGAGGAGCTTCTCTGATATTTTGATTTCTGTTATGGGAACATTTCGTCATTTCTAATTGTTTCATGAGACTCTGCAAGTGTTTTGGTACGTACAAATGACCACGTACTCCTTTTAACCTACTACAAACAATCAACCTACTTATTCACCGGACATTTTTCCTGATATTTCAGCACGGTCAGCTAGAATGTGTGTAAATCAGATGCAAGGGAATGACTAGTATTAAATATCAAACTGGCTAAACCTGAAATATTGGAAAGGAGTATTATAAGGAAAATTTTGCATCCGTTGAAAAATACAATACTGTTTAAGTTAAGAACTAATGAAAAAATGTACCAGAGTAATGACGAAAAAACAGAATTAATCCGAAAGAGGACAATTATGTTTCTCTGGACACCTCTATCACATGCATAACATTACGCTAACAAGAAAGGTAATAAAATATTGTTTTGAGGAAAAAATCAACTATAGTTTATCAATATCTCTGCGATACACGGTGCTGATATCTAGCGGGAATGTAATCACTCCTTATGGACGCCAGCGAATTCTAGCGGCCTGACTCTGAACTACTGCATACCCGTGACCTTGAGTGTTAACAATTTTGCCATTGACAGGTTGGATTTCGAAAAATTATTTTCTTAATTAATGACGTTACAAGAGCGGAAAACGTGATGTTTAAAACGATACCTCATTTACTAGTTAAACATCAAGGGAAAAGAGGGCTCACTAAAAAAAAAAAAAAATTACCTGTTGAATTTCGGAAAATTCCTTTCATAACTGATGATGTTACTAAAGCGGAGAGCTCAATATTTAAAATGATACCTCACTTATCGATTTTCAAGTACGAAAGGAAAAAGATGGTGCTTCACAAAAAAAACACCTTTTGTGAAGTAATATATACGATTACTTTTGAATAATTAATTACCATGATTACAAGTTCCTCGATTTTAGGAGTATGGCAGTGAATTTTTTTTTTTTAAAAGTTAAGGGACGGAAACTTTTAATTTTACCTTAACTTGGACGGAAGTGGATCTAAATGAATTTAAGACGAAATCGCTCTAAAAGTCGCCCCGGCGGCTTGCAGGAGATATATCTGGAGTGGCCGAGGCAGGTAGACTGGCCTGGGACGGACTGACGAGGGGGAGAGAAATTCAATTTCTGTTGGCAGCAGTGGCGACGGGAGACTCCGGCCGGGTATTCCCCGCCCGTCCGCGACGTACGCCACGTGATCTGCTGGACCAACGAGATCGCCCGTGATAAGCCAGTGCGGGTTGTTAGCACAGCGGGGGTAGTCCGAACAATACACTTCTCTCCTCCATCAACGGCGGAATTGTTTCTGCGGCCGCCGCCAGATTGCGCCGACGGAGGTCGCGGTGGACGCCGGGAAGTTGCGAGAATTTCCCGTCCCTCGGGAAAGGCTCATTCGGGTCACGTTCCGGTCTGATATCGTTCCCGGAGGAGGGTGGGGGAGGTATTGGAGCTCTGGAGCCTCTGGTCTATTCACTGACATGACGGATCACCGAATTTACGACCTCCACGGAAAATTGTGTACAGTACCTCCAACTTGCTGGGAAAATAAGATTTCAATTTCTTGTAAGGGGCGCCCAGTAATTACGTAAGTTGAAATAGGAGAAAGGGGGGAGGGGTTAGGCGAAATCTCACCAAGGGAGGGAACAGTGAAAATAAAAAAAGGGGGCACTAACGATGTGGATGTCGATTTTAGGGGGAGTATACCGACTTTAGAAAAGGTATAATTGCCCACCGAAGCAAAAAAAAAAAAAAACTACTACGTCGATTGGAAAAAGGGGGGGGGGGGGCGTTGACCCCTCAAAATCTCACGTCGTCTTAGGAGAAAAGGGGGGGGTGAGGCCAACAAGATCTCATCAGAGGGGGGGGGAAGGTCCAGAATTCCGGAAAAACATCTCACTAATTAAAGTATATGGAGTATATAAATTTATTTATTTTTTATTTATTTAAAGGTTTTTTTAGCCTGGCAAGATTAGGGCTGTCAAGCCCTCTCTTACATCATACCAGGTGTTTACAATAAATAATATACACCTTACACAAAATAACAGTATACAACACTTATGTAACATTGGGCTTAAATCAAGTTCAAGAGTAATACTAACAAAAAAAAAAAAAAAAACTTAATAATATTTATGAGTAAAATACTAACTTAAAACTTAATAGTATTCGTGTTTAACTAGTTAATAATTTAATGGTATAAACTAATGCAAGTGGAAGTTAAAGAAGTAAACGGTACATACTAGTAGGATGAAGAGACAAGACACAAACTAATGATAGGGAAGGCAGAATAAAGAGGTGGACACTGTATACATCAATATTATTCAAATCTAAAAATTAAGTTATGCATGGAAGGAGATATCTTTTCTATCGCATACAGGGGACCTACAGTTTAACGTGGAATCTGAACCACGGAAGCGTTCTGGCGTACTTCACATTACAGAGCAAGCTGTGCCAGAGGTGACGGTCGGGTTAAGGGCTTGTGTTAGTCTCTGTAATGTTATATCGGTTGCTGAGGTTTTATTTCTCTTGCAGTCAGTTTTTAAATGTTCTGTTGCAAAATTTCATGTACAGACTCACAAAGATGGAACAGCTTTTGACATATTTAGTAGGGTGGGTGATGGGTAGTGATGGGTAGCATTATATAGGCAAAATGTCCAAATTCCCATCCGGTCAATAAGATTTCGCTTTCCAATCGAGGTGAATGTCAGGATAATTCCCTCAAGACTAAATTGCTTCCAGTTTATTTTCCTGAACACTCTCGCATCTTTAAAGATCTCGAAGTAGACGAACCAGAAAGTCCTAAAATTATTCTCCATCCCCTATTGAGGGTACTTTGAGATTTGTTACAAATAGTTTATGTTTGCTATTTTGTTAATTTGGCCATCGGAATCAAACTGACATTAATCACAAGGTCGCGCGTAAAATCGTTACAAGTGGGTAGATAATGTGGATAGCATTTATCAGTGTGGGAAACTCGTTGATTGTAAAGTTATGAGTTAATAACTGTGAACTATTCACTTTACTTTTATATTCTACCTATCCAAACCTCAACACGGAATACAGCACAGCAAAGCTTTACTTTTTACACATCTATTTACTTTCGACTACCGTGATTTAAACTAATTATTTCTTAATTACTTTGACTCCGATTTTATTCTTGATATTTATTTGTTTGTTACGTTTTATGACGAAACGAATAACAGGCTTTTATTAAGTTTCACAAGGAAATACTATATATCATTAGGAAGGACAAGGGATTTTTTTTATCGGGATAAATAACATCTTTTGTCACGAAACTTGGAGAAACTGAGGACAGACAGATGGATAGCGTGTGTAAATTTCTGTAATGCTATATCGGTCACTCAGGCTTTATTTCTCTCGCAGGCAGTTTGTGAATGTTTTAATGATAAATTTCATGTACAGACACAACTTTTTATACAGCACAGATGTGGATTTTATCCAAGTCTAGGAATAAAATTCTAACTCCACGCGTATGAATTTGATTCTAACAGTTAGTGGGATGTTTTTATGGGTCCAGGGCGCGTCTACGACGATGTCATTAGCGGACAGCTGGTTATATATATATATATATATATATATACGTTGCGGTGATGAGTTCTATTATTACTCCAATAAACTGTATAAAAGTCTAATAAACATTCTAACAGTTTTTCTAGGTTACACTAAATATTGTTACGTAATTCTAGATAGGGCAAAACATGGCTGACAATCATTGTTCCTAGCTCTAGAAAAGGTATGCTTATTACGAATTTTCAGTCTTCGATAAAACTATAAGAATACAAATTTAACTATGTGGCCTGTATGAATAACGAAACGGCTGGTTTGGAGTACGATGAAATAAGGACCATCTCATTTGTAACTATTGTTTATTTGTCAACTAAAATAAGTATGTAGATAAACACTTACAACGTCTTACGAAATATATAAAAGTGATGTAATATTTCACAAAAATACAGTATTCCAAAAACTTTTACTATAGAAAACGAACACAGTTTATCAATATCTCTGTGTTACGTGGTGTTGCTATCTAGTGGTAGTGCGATGTATCCTTATCCGTGCCAGCGAAGCCGAGCAGACTTGGCTCTGAACTATCTCATTTTGAAGCAAAAATTATTTATTTGCCGACTGAAATGTCTATCAATAATTTCTATATGTAGTGCTGCTATCTAGTGGGTATGAGATCACTATTTACCGACGCCAGGGTAGACTACCAGTTTGTTTTCGAACTATCGCGTACCCACGACCTTGATTGTACACAATTTTGCCATTTTCAGGGTGTCCATTAATTATGTGAAATGGGGGGGGGGGGCAGAGGATCAGGCGAAATTTTACCAAATCTCACCAAGAATAGGGGGTGGGGGCGTCGACGGAAATCTGACGTCATATCTTTTTAATTTCACGAAGAATAGTATAGCTAAAAACAGGTCTACAAGTGACTCAAGTACTGACTTTGGAGGTCTTTTAATGACGCTGATACCAACTTTAGGGGGGGGGGGGGTGTATAACTACCCTGGGATGCAGGAGAGAAAAAAAAAAAAAAAAGCGTCGGTCAGTAGCCTCCCCCCCTCCCCCCCGAAGATCACAGGTCATTGTAAGGGGAGGGGGGAGGGAAGGATGCGACCAGATCTTACCAAATCTCATTAAAACACCTCATAGAAGGAAGAGAGAAACTAGTAAAAAAAATCCTGCTTTTAGAAATAACATATTTGATTAATTTTTACAAATTGAACTTGGGCTATTACGTAGTGAGAAGGTGTTGTCGGCTACTGGTGTTGTTCGCGGAGGTGGGGGAAGTGTTGGGCGTGGGGAAATGGTTGGAGTGGAATGGGAACGGCATGACAAATCAGTTTGCACAATCTGGCTCGGGCCGAGGGAAGAGACTCGCCTCTGATGGCAGAAATGGTGCGCTTGTATCCCTAACCCAGTTGGTAAACATCAAACGCCCGAATAGCTGAAAAACGACTCTAGGCAACATGGTGGGGAGGTCGCGAGGGCTATCCCGTGGTGCATGCTGATCCTGCATTGTGCGGCCTATAAAACCACTGCCCGTGGGAATTCACCACAAGTTTGTACCTCTACGCTGTAGTGTTGTCTGTTGTGTTTGACAGGCCATTACGACACCAGAGGGACCAGACCGCAGAGTTCAACGAGTACCTGGACCAGCTGCTGCCCGAGCTGTCACAGCTGGTGATCGACAACGGCCTCGATCCGGTCGACCTGCCCGACCACGAACAAACCTTCAGCACGGTGAGTCCAAAGCACTCGCACTGCGGAGACTACACACACTCCTCGGCAGGTGCCGAGCATCACAGACAAACACTCCATCAGAACTCCACCAGCCCAACATGAAAGATCGGTACCTGAAGATGGAGGCAGAGTAACCTGTCGAAACGATGTGTCTAGCCCTTCCTCAGAGGAGACTGCACACACTACTCGGCAGGTGCCGGGCATCACAGACAAACACTCAATCAGAACTCCGCCAGCCCAACATGAAAGATCGGTACCTGAAGATGGAGGCAGAGTAACCTGTCGAAACGATGTTTCCAGGTTTATAACCATTAATTGAAACCTCGAACTGTAGCTGTGCAAGCCAGTGGCAAAAGGGAAATGCAGGCCGTTTCGTAAGTTCCTATAGAAAATTCTGGTAGAACGAAGGAGATGTCCATTCGCATTGCGAGCTCATGTTAATAGCAATAGAAATCAGATATCACGCCGAGAAAAATATTTCTTTCTTTTGAGTGAACCGAATATAAACGAATGCAGTAGAAGTAGTTTTCGTTTGCACTGTTTACAGGTGGGCAGTGCTATTCGCGGCTAATGGTCGCTTGCGATTGGTCATGACGCAACATCGACAGGTGTTTTATTGCTTGTACATTAATCGAACACTCACTAATAAATTTCGCAGGAGAAGGCATTAGATTTAAGGCTTAAATAAATTTATTTTGTGTTGTTGTAAAACATTTCATGGGAAAAAGTACACTTTTTTATATTGTAAAACTCATTGCACAATATTTGACGTGAAAAATCTTCTCCTTTTTTCTATCGCGTTGGCCAAATTCGAGGCGTTCTATATCCGAACATTAATTTTCCGCTATTGGTCCATCACTGATACTTTTCTAGGTAAGGGTGTCAGGGATTGGAATGAGTTACCAAGGGGAATGATGAGTAACCTACCGAAAACATTAAAAGAATTTAAAGTTAAAATTTGTAGAGGGCAAATGTAGGTGAGTGTAGGATAGGGGGAAGTTGGGTGTGTAGGGAAATTGCCACCGGAGCTTGTGATCCATTGCAATTAAATTAAATTAAAAAAAATACGTTTCATACTGTGGAGTCGTTAATTTTGCACCAGTAGTACAGGAATGAATTCATTACCGTTTAGGCTTAGGGCTAATTCACGCTGAACCACAGTAAAACGTAACCATCGTCCACGATATTGCGGATACCCCATTTCCCTGTCGAATCTATCGTTATTACTGTGGTCCAGGCAACATTACAACCTAAACCCGAAAGGTTATAGACGAAATCATATTTTATAAATATTTTCTTTCGTATACATGATTTTGACAGAGACTTCCGCCACGTGCGGGAATATAGAACAACGGAATGAAATTTTAATCAATGGATGTGGGACTAACAGACTGAAGAATAGCTTCTACGGTTTTTCTCGTTACATCGAGTTCCTTTCCAGGACAATTTTATTATTCAGTAAACGATTAGTAACTACAACACGCAGATTAATAAATAAAATACGCAATACGTCACGACCAATCGCAAGCGGCCATCAGCCGCAGTTGTCATTCTGGTCCTGTCTTCATTTCGACATAACCACAACTTCTACCAACATTGCTGTTCAAAATTTACAGTTTCTATTACCCGTGTAAGAATACGTTCAATGCATTGCGATCTAAATTTGACGCACTGAAAATTTTCACATGTGTCTGACATAGTGAGATCAGTAATAAAAGAAACTAAACATTAATATATTAATTTAAACGCAGTACATACTTTTATTTCAGTGTCTCGGCAAATCATTTCTTTGAGTGTATTCTAACAGTGACTTAAAATATCTACATTAAATATAAATATCTTGTACGTCCGTCAAAATTGACACGTTGAATGCAATGTTACCACCTTAGCGATTTTGTCGCTAGATTTAGTGAATTTTGAAGCTCGAAAGCGATATTCTTAAATATGTTATCGCTAAACAAATATTTGGTGATTTTTAGTTATATTCAACCTTGCAAAGTTTCTAAAAACTTTATTGGAATTGGGGTATGTAATGCCTCTGTCATAACTCAGATAAATAATGGCGTACATAATATGTTGAAAATGGACTATGGCTTACCCAATACAAGAATGCTGCTGGAATAAATACCTTTCCGGAGTTATCCAATTTAGCCATATCCTATCACTTTCTCTCTCAAATGCCGCAGTAGAAAGGATTTTATGTACAATGAACATTCTTAAAAACAATTTGAGAAATAGGATAGCTGTAAATACCTTTGACAGCATTCTTTTTTATAAGGAATCAGTTAAAAATTGTGAAAAAAACCTGCTACAGTTACGAGCTTCCGGTTTATGTGTTTGCTGCAGTTGGTAAAGATGATAAATACTCTTTCAAATCTGACTGACGATTCCTCTCAACTTTCACATTTGCAAATTCAGCAACTCCGACGATAGACCAAGATTATGAAGCAGAAATATCGATTGAAGAAATTTCTTGTTGTTTTTTAGTACAATGTTATGTTTAATTTAAGTAAAATACTAATTATTAAAATGTTTTTTTTTATTATTTACCTTACCATTTTCATTTATTTTATTTAGCGATTTCTAGCGAATCTTTTAGCTCTAAATATCCCGCAATCTAATGAGTTTTGAGAGCAGGTCTAGCGACTTTGGTTTTCGTAAGGTGGCAACACTGGTTGAATGCAATATATTAGCATTTCGTTTATTCGCTGACTAAGTACAATTTTCATCAAATAATGTTCATTACCTTGATAACGATGTAATGTATCGCTGTGCAGAGAGTATTAGAAAAATCTACATCGAGCTAATTTTAATTTTAAAAAATCGTTTAATAATTAATATCTCGATTTTTACGAAACACTTACTTTTCTTTTAATGAGCTGGCACCTCAGTTACTCGTGGATGCATGACTAAACAGAGCTAAACGCGCAAAACCTGGAACATCTCTGTTCGTTGTTTGTTGGGCAGCGGAGGCGAAAAGGGTGACGTCACAGTCCGACGTCACAGTTTGACGTCATGGCGTGACATGGCTACATCGTGACCAAGAGTTGCTATTTATAGGAATAGGCAGATGTGGCGAAAGGGAACCTACAATTCATGCTATCCGTGACAAAATGCTAATTTGTTGTGATTTGATCTCTCCTTTTGCAGACTGGTCCTCTGGGCATTACGTGGCATGGAGAACTCGGCCTCGTCAACGGCTACCTGTCAGGACTCTCCAACATGTCGCGCAGTGGTGACGCCCTGCTGACGTACGAGGACCTGCGCTTCGACATCAACGTCACCATCGCCTTCCCGATCGCAGCGGTGAGTTCGCAAACCACTAACAACGTTAAGATCTGAAACATATACCCAACATCAAAAAATATCCATACCTGTTGATCAACTGCGTTCGGAGGAGTAGCATGTTTCTGATATGAGAAGTAGTATAAGATCTAGTAACATCGCGAAAAGGTTAATTTCAGGTCGACTGGATTTTATATTTCCTTTGTTATTGAAGTTGTGTATGGATGCGGTTCGTCTGGCACCTGAGAGCGGTTGCGTTTACTTGTGAGCATCCCTTCCGTACAGGGGAAAAATTGTGTATTTTGAAACCATTTTAAAGCAAATTATTTTTTTCCATAATTTCCTGTCTTCTTAGCAGTATAAATTTTTAGTTAGCAAACAGTTTTATTGTTGCTTAGATCTCGCCAGATGCAATTAAAAAATAAAATCATTCTCAAACCATTTTAGTGTTATTTTAAAAAAAAAAAAAAAAAAAAAAAAAAAATGTATGGGGTGCACCAGTTTCATATAATTTTTTTTATCACTATCTGTTAATAAAGGCTCGTCATTATATACAAGTGGAGAGCACCCCACACTATTTTTACATTAAAGTTAACTTTTTAATCATTTACTTTATTGTAAATTAAAGCTTATTCAAAAACGTTATACTGAATTGTAGGACATTATTAAATTGTTGGTGGTTTAATTAATATGATAAATAACTAGTCCACGATACAGTTCAGTTTAAACTTGCTTTTATTTTCATAAACGCGGCGTCAACGATACTTCTTACATGCATACATACAATCCAGAGATTGCATACAACACTCCTTCCACAGACAATACTGTCGTATATTCAGTCTGTATACAACTGTTTCTCTGTCTCGGATGTTAGCTTTATATAAACTCCGCCGAAATTTCTAGAACACTTCAAAAGATTCAGACACATATTTCTCGAATATTAACAGTACTTAAACAATTGAAACATATTAAAAACAATCAGAATTAATACGTAATAATTTACAATCAATACAAAATGGTCAGAAATTGAAATTAAAGATACTTAAACAAAAAATTATTCACAGAAATCATTTTAAACTGTAGAAAATTGTTCTTTAGACATTGTAACTTGCCATAATACTTGGAATTACAAATATTTAAGCAATTCTCGTGTACAATTCTGTCCTTAAACATATTAAATGGCCTCTAAATACTTTCTTTTCATAAAGCAAAGTCTATATATATTGATTTACAGGAAATTGCAAAACAAACATATTAGAGCATAGTCAACCAAACCCTAGCTTACTATAAGTGCTTCATAAAATACCATTCCATTTAAATTTTGGTTTCAGGGCTGTTACAACATCCTATCAACGTTGAATAAAAATTTTGTATTTAAAGATTATTTCTAACCTTTCAGTTTATATTGTTGCAAAGCTTGTATTTTAGTTTTTTAAACTATAGTTTTATTTTTAACTTTTGAGTTCACAATGGGGATTTCAGAACATAGAAATGAAATTATTGTATTGTCACTAATCTTAATAAGTGTGCAAAATTTCAAACAATTTGGAGTTCTGGACGTGGGTTAAAACTCTGTTGCAAAATTTCTCACATTCAACAATTTTTCTGCCGTTACTGTAGAAATTAATTAGAACATCAGCACATATCTATGAAATTATTGAATTGTCATTGCATGTCAATACTTGTGTATGTATACTTTCAAACAATTTGGACATATGTAAGTGGGTTAAATTACAGGTAAAAGATTCCATCACAGTCAACATCTTTTCTATTGTTACTGTCAAAGTAATGAGAACAGCAGGACACAGCTTTGGAATTGTTGTATTTTCATCAGTTCTTTTAACATGTGCAAATTTTCAAACAATCCGAACGACAGGGAATGGGTGAACGTTTAAATAAAATAATCCATTACATTCAAACGGTTTTCTGTGGTTACTGTGAAAGTAATGAGAATATCAGGATATAGCTACGAAATTATTGTATTGTCACCGGTTCCTAATATGTTTCAAAAATTTCAAACAATTCTTAACTCTGGAAGAGAGTGAAAATTGAATGGAAAGATTCAGTTACTTTTCTATTGTTACTGTCAAAGTAATGAGAATAGAACGTTGCTATGAAATCATTGTATTGTCACCAGTTCTTAATATGTGTGCAAATTTTCAAACAACTCTGACATCTGGAGTTGGTGAAAATTCAATTACAAGATTGCGTTACATGGTTAGATATATACATACATACATACAGGTCAAGCTAATATAAAGCGTGTAAAATTACAAGAAGTTACTTCGGTTCTTTTTGTGGCACAA
Organism: Vandiemenella viatica; assembly: GCA_031002005.1. Lineage (NCBI taxonomy): Eukaryota > Metazoa > Arthropoda > Insecta > Orthoptera > Morabidae > Vandiemenella > Vandiemenella viatica. The sequence continues at coordinate 143,698,652 of CM061918.1, read as the reverse complement.
TATGACGGCGTTTCTATTGAAATAAAATTTCGATCCTTTATCGGAAATGCAACATTCCCGATTCGATTCTGTACTGTGCATCAGGGGCCATCCATAAATTACGTCACACCTTAAGGTGGGGGGGGGGAGGGAGGGGATCAACAAAGAGTGACATCGTGTGACAAGGAGGGGGGGGGACGAGTCATCATAAACTTTGTGACATCACATGCATAATTTCTATCACTTTTTGGCTCGTGGCGGAAGATGAAGATGATGATGTTGACACATCGAATGTTCCCAACACTATCGAAATCAAGAATGAACTGACTTATATGCCAAAATCCATGGACACATGATGACTCAATTTTGTTTCATTAATTCGATTTTTATGTTGGGTTTTTTTTCAATATTTTCTTAAATGCTTGATTTATTGTTGACATGATTTTTTAACTAGAAATACATAAATCATTTTGGAAGTGCTGTTTTAATTTATAAATTTAAAATTGAAAATATGTGACGTCACACCAGGGGGGGCGGGGGGGGGGGCGTCCCACAAATGTGACAACCTGTGACATGGGGGGAGGGAGGGGTAAAAAAATCACGAAATTCGTGTGACGTAATTTGTGGATGGCGCCTAATGATTATGATGTCTGGACACGAAAATGTAAACTAAGTAAGGGCCGAGTATCGTTCCGCGTGGAAAGTCTGTTAATTCATGTCGTGCGGCCATACCTGTATCAGAAAACCTTTCATACGACTCACGAGAGTACAAACGAAACCCCGACACTGCACAACACATCTATATATTCCTTCGCTGTGCTAGTGGAATCTGGATATTATGATCCTCCCATCCAACGACCTTTGGCTCCTCACTGTATACGACACATTTTGACATACTTTGTTACCGTGTACTGGGGAGACGCCAACACTGTGCACTGTTTCTGCAGCTTTATTACGAGTACGAGATGCAGCTGATGGACATCGGACCAGCGGGCAGTGTGACTGGGACCATAGAGGGCCTCACTGTGCACGCGGAGCTGGTGGCAGACCTCAGCAACCTCACCAGCCCCGTCATCGAGCTGGGGTCCCTCTACTTCGCCCAGGCGGGGTGAGTACCCAACACACTATATCACGTCCAGTCAACAGAGACGAGGTCCTCTCACCAATCTCACCAGAGCTATCTGACTACTTCGCCGCGGAATTAGATTGGAAGAATTACCCCCCCCCCTCATCCTTCAGGGGTGGGGTGTCGGACTTTCCTGATGAGGGTGAAGCACCTGATGTTACCAGGTGTCCGCGGGGAACCTCGTGGCGACAATGCTGCCGCAACTAAGGGTGAAGACGTACCTCAGCCGTTTGACGTCCGTTTACTGTATCAAAACTGCGCAGGACTTATTGTCCAGGTCTCTGCTCGGGGCAGGATTTCATCAGCTTTTGCAGCTATATGGTATTTGGTGTTTCTTCTTTTCTTAATACCTTGCCACCTTCTGTCATCCTTTGGTAGACGCATTCACTTGAGGATTGTGATTGTCTTGGGTATCTTCTTCTCATCTAGTCACCTATCTGGATACACTTGTCGGAGAGGTAATAAAAGAGGGGGGAGGGGGGAGAAGCGGGATTAGATCAACATGACCTTGAGCCGGCAGTCCGGTGTGAACAGGGAATACACATCTTTTTACTTATGTCTTTACGCCTCGTCGACGTCGAGATCATTAGAGACGGGATGAAATTGGCGACAAGGAATTGGAAGGAATTCGGCCATGGCCTTTTTGTACGAAGCATGGAGTGATTTGGGGAAACCATGGAAAAACCAAATCTGGATGCCCGGACGGGGATTCGAACCCGTGTCCACTCGAATGCGAGGCCAGAGCGTTGACCGCTCACCCACCACGCTCGGTAGGGTATATACCTTCTGGCAGTTACCGTGGAGTGTTATTAATCCCAGGAAGTTCGGGTACTGTGCAATAAGTCGTAAATTCTTGGAAACGTTATCACGTTATGAATGGTGATAATAGCTATTATTTGTAAACCAATAAACTTGTGTGGTCCATTTGCACAATCGACCATCATCTTCTCACCCTTCGTCCAAATAAAAAAAAAATAAAAAAAAAAAAAAAAAACACAAATAAAAAAAAAGCTGAGGGTTGTTGAAATTACGGATGTAGCAAAGTATATACCCTACACAAAATAGTGTAATCAGTTTAAAGCGAATGTATTTACAATGGCTACTTGTATACAGTATTTGAAGACACAATACAATAATCTTGATTTTTTTTATTTTTTTTTAACCGAGCGTGATGGGTGACCGGTTAACGTTCCCGGCCTCGCAATCGGGAGGAGTTCGAATCCTCTTCCGGGCATCCACATTTGAGTTTTCCATGGTTTTCCCAAATCACTCCAGTCGAACGGATGCTTCCTTCTAAAGGCAATGGCCGAATTCCTTCCCGTTCTTTGTCGCCAGTATCATCCCGCCTCTAAAGACCCCCACGTCGACGAGGCATAAAGCCATAAGCAAAACAAAAACAAAAAAAAAATTGAATGTTTTGTTCGTAATCTTTGGTAATTTAAACAAAACAAAATTTATATGGGCATTAAATAAACGCGGCTTAAGTAATATTGACTGAAATTATCTATGTATTACTTAAAATAAGGGGGTATACTCCATGAGTTTTCAAATAAGATTTTAGTCATTCTGTCCTGGCCTTGTGGGAAAATTAATTTGCTTGGCAAGGTATTGATAATGTTTCTTTTTCCGATTTCTTGAATTGCAAATTTAATAGTGTAAAAAGTGAAACAGACGCATTTAACAATGAAACATATTTATTTCGCAAGAGACATTTTCAGAAGATGAGAAGGGAGAGCAATGTGTTGACCGTTGTAGGAAACGGATTCACATACTGTGACAAAAAGAAAGGATTAATCTTTCAAATATGTTGTGGTGAAGATTTGAAATATATTTTACGTTTTGAAACAGTAATTGAAGTGTCATGTCTTCGTTCTTAGATAGATGGGAATGTAATGTAAAAAATTACTACCATAAATCTAATATAAAGAAAAGCAAAGAAAAGTTTACAAGGATTAGATCAGAACATAATATATTTGGTATTCCGAAACAACAATTCGTCCACGCTGACAGTTCTGGATGTTTCCAGTAATACTTAAAAGTTATAATTACCTACTAAAATCTTTTGTAAAGAAGAAAGAAAATGGTTTTAGAACATTAAAAAACACAGTTTTATTACAGATTTGTCATGAAAAAGCTTCAAAAAATGGTAAGATAGTGATTAAATTAGAAAACATATTTCATTCATTAATACAAAAATAAATCGATTCATGTGCGTTGGTAGTTTTCAGAAGATTGGCAGCACCATGAAAAAGCATTATTATGAATAATCTGACATAATAAGAAAAACAACGGTCAATTTAGTGAACATATTTCACGTGTTGAAACAATAGTCGAAGAGTTGCAATTGCACTTTTAGCATTCACAGGATTGTTTTTTTTTTTATTTTTTATCAAGGTTGAAGATAAAAGCTGAACATGTCAGGGTTACCAAGATTAAAAAACTGTGGTGATAACATTAAAAAACATTATGTATTTTGGAAGAAGATTGTGATAGTTCATTTGCTTTTGTTAATTTTTAGAAAGTTGGTAGTAGGACATAAATACATTGGTATACCAAATGCGTCTTGAGGAAGCCTGACTGGTTTATTTTTACTGATCAGATTTGAAAAACTATTTCATTTATCAAAACGAAAAAATAAAGTAATTTCCGTGCGTTTTTAGAAGGTTGGCAGTAAGATTTTATTATTATGACTAATCTGACATGATATAAACAATAGAAGTAGGCTATATTTGGCAATTTGAAACAATAGAAAAAGATTACAATTTTATTGTTAATATTTACAAGGTTTGTTTTGTTACCACGGGAGAAGATAAAAACTAAACCCGACAGGGTTACCAAGATTAAAACTAAACGTAGTGATAACATTAAAAAAAGATAAATTATTTTGGAAGAAAATTACATGTGGTTTATGATTTTGTTAACTTTCGCAAAGTTGGCAGTATGACATAAAAAACATATTTCTATCACAAATCTGTCATGAAGAAGCTTAACAAGCTATACGCCGATTAGGTTAGAAAATCTATTCCATTTATTAAAATAAAAAATAAAGTGATTCATGTGCGTTTTTAGTTATTAGAATGTTGGCAGCACAATGAGAATATATTATTATGATTAATCTGATATAATAAAAATAGTAGTGGTAATTTAGTGATCATATTTCGTATTTTGAAACAACAGTCAAAGCGTTACAATTGCATCGTTAATATTTACAGGGTTGGTTTTGTTATCACGCGAGAAGATAAAAATTAAACTCGTCAGGGTCACCACGTCGCGAAAATAATATTCTCTGGTGTCACCGCGAAGCCTGGTTGATGGGAGGGACATTAATCTTGCTTCGTCCGCGAGAGAGGCAATTAAATTAAAACGGGAGCTGACATGCGACCTAAAGTGGCTGGAGGTAGATGGAAGGGGTTTTTGAGAGCGTGGATTCCGCTGAAATGCGTCGACTGTACTCGGAAATAATCGGCTTCTTTCGGGTCCTGCAACCATATACGCTCGAGTATGAATAGCCAACGACGGAAACCCTCGACAACGCTCGGTAATAATCGGCTTGTTCCGTGATATGCTGCGTTGAATGTTTAAGCGGGTGACTCGGCAATGTTCGTTAACAATCGGCTTGTTCCGGCGCCGCGCCATTGTTTTGTTTAACGGTCGCGCCGTAAGAGCGCGGAAGAAATTAAGAGGACGCGAACAAAAATGTTGTACGAGACACGCAGAGGCGAAAATATGATCTTTAGGGCCTGTTTGGAGGACTTTGATGGATCGTCCTTTCCATACGAGAGGAAACATTTTTTTTTTTCGTCTATCTTCCCGTCGATTCGTTTAAGCAGCGATTAATCGTAAAACCGTTAACAATATTGATGAGCTGTCGATATTCTGCTCTGTCGTGTTTGGTCTACAAATAATCGCTGGGCACACAAAAGCGGTGACATTTTATCACGAACTGAATTGACGGGATGATCCGAAATGCATATTTAATTCTGATCCGTGTTTTCGAATAACAGTGTGTTTTATGCTCTGAATTTTGTTCATACTTCCTCTTTAGCCAGTTAATTATTTGTAGCCTCTTTCCAGAGAATTCGAATTCCATATATTTTTCGGCGTACTGATTTTTGTTTCTCTATGCACAATTCAGCTAAATTCACTTATTTCTCTCCTATAATTCATCCTTTTACAGACGTTCCTGAAATTTATTGTAACACCCTAGACGTTTCTATACTTCTACAGAAAAAAACATTTCCATTACATTTAACTATCCGATGTGTATTTCATGACACTTACTTACGACAACTCTCAACTGAACGTTGTTTATACCGTCTACGATCAGGGGATGAAAAAAATGTTATTCGACCTCCGACATAGATGGCGGTTTTAGCGGCAAACTGGATAACACAAATTTTTGATAAAATTGCGACTACCGGTCTTCACGGCAAATATCACATTTTTACAGCCTACAAAAAAGAATTATAACATGAGTATAGCAGAGAGCAGAAACTTTACAAAATCATTCTCTGAAATTTGCTTATAAAATGTTTGCACTGTTCTTAAAATGTGGATTCAAACCAACAATGTTCGCTTTCGCGATCATATTCCAAGTCAAGTCGATAATTTTTTCACTTTCAATTATAAAGAAATCACGACACATCACAATCTTCAATCCTCAGTCAAAAACAGAAAATAATACAATTTGTTTGATCTCATAAAATTCATCTTGCTGCATTATTCTTTATAGAGTCAACACAGTCCGTATATTAGCAACAAGTTAAATAGATTGGCAGAAAACTCGAATTTCTAGATTGCTAATGAAGGGTTGGGATCTTTATGACAAGACATATTTTTTTCTTGCCTTCTTTTGAGCTGTAATGCTGAATTAAGCACAGATTAAAAGTGTAGAAAAACTTCTCGGGATTCTAGCTTTGACGCGGCTAGCATCCCGGAAAATTTTTCAACAGTTGTCGCCGCGAAAGAATAAACAATTATCCAACTGATTAACTGATTGTACTTAAACGCATTTTACGTAACAGATAAATGCATATTCTAGCAATTTTCTAGTTCTGGTGATATTACGATATATATATATGATCATTTATGATCGTATTTTGAGGAAAAATCTGGTGATTTTGCAAAAGTACCGAGAAATTACCAGAGAACGCAATCAGTAGCAGATATACTAAAAGACCTAGAACGGGATTCATTGGAAAACAGGAGGAGGGTGAAGAGGGTCATGGGAGTGTACAAGTCGTATATTGGTGATGAGTAGGGCCCGGATTTTTCAAAAAAGCATATGCGCATATGCAAATGCATATTTTGAGGGTTAGTGCATATTTTATGGATATGTGCATATTTTAGCTTTTATTTCATCTCATAACTGAATATCCGATACTTCTGAAGAAACTGTAAAGCCTAATGTACCTGTATGTTGGACATCCTTGGCAACCGCAACAAGTAAGTTAAATTCTTGGAGTAAACAGGATTTTTTTGTACTGGCATTCACATGTAGAGAATTTTCTACCTTATCCAAACTCACACAGTGACATGTTTGGAGGTGCTGCAAATGGAAAATTTGTGTGGCGGCGACCTTCTCTACTGCCCTGAGCGGTAACATTCACGGGAAGGGCGGGTGGGGTCGGCAAAATCAAAGAATAGCTCTATTCTCCCTCAGGCGGCAAATTCTTGTTTGAGGAGACGACAGTCACAAGTATTTACCCCCACTTGGAATATTCGTTATCTACCAGTGTGTTTATTCGTGCGACAACTACCGGGAAGGCCAGCGGTTTTCTTTAATCTTTTCGGGAATATTCCCCTAATTGCGGTACGAGCCAGTTTTCCTGAGAACAGATTCCTGGCTTCCAGACCTGAGGGATTCGTACTTTTAAAGGGACGTGTACATTCCTTTCCAAAAACAGTAGCCTCTCAAAGTTTGTGTTGACAGGAGTGTTCGTGTGCTAAGATTAAGTTTCTTTAATCTGACTCCAAAAATGCCTAAAGAAAAATGCACAAGATCAGTTTTAATTAAGCAGTGGATTTCAGGCAACAGTGACTATTCTAGTGACGGTGAAGTTGTGTACTGTCAAGTATGTGAGAAGAATATAAAATGTGAGAAAAAATTTCAACTTGAACAGCATTCTAAAACAGCTGTACATCTCAGGTCAAAAGAAAAGAATAGGAACACGCAACAGCTACTTTTAACTCAGGTATCACGGTCTGTTAATACATTCTCTGCTGACCTGTGTAAGGCTTTTGTATGCAGCAATATCCCGCTGCATAAATTGAATAATCCAGATCTACGAGCATTTCTTCAAAAGTATTGTGTTAATCAAAGGATACCGGATGAATCCACCCTCAGGAAAAATTATTTGCTCTCTCTACACGATTCTGTCCTGGATTCAATTCGGTCTGACATAGGAGGGAACTGTGTCTGGATATCGGTAGATGAAACAACCGATTCATGTGGCCGATACGTAGCGAACTTTATAGTGGGCAAACTATGTCAAGAAGAACCCGGAAAACCACATTTACTTTCAACCAAAGTGTTAGAGAAAACCAACCACAGTACAATTGCAAGATTTATAAACGATTCCCTGCGACTTCTGTGGCCTACTGAATCGGAGAGTGATTGTTACAAGGTGCGTGTTTTAATCACAGACGCAGCTTCATATATGTTAAAAGCTGGTCAGTCGCTTCGAGTGTTTTTCCCCAATCTGATCCATGTTACATGTTTGGCGCATGGATTACATCGCATTGCAGAAGAGATACGTTCTCTATTTCCTTCAGTTAACAAAGTAATTTCAAGTGGAAAAAAAGTGTTCCTAAAAGCACCAGCGCGTGTACAGTTTTATAAGGATCGTCTGCCTGAGGTTCCTCTTCCACCGGAACCTGTTCTCACTAGATGGGGAACTTGGTTGTCTGCAGTGCTGTTCTACCAGGAGAACTTTCATCAAGTGAAAGATGTGGTTACAAGTATTGGTCATAACGATCGTGCTGCGTGTGTTCGTGAAGCAAAGTGCGCATTTGATTGTGATACTGTATATCGAGATATCAATTTCATCCATGTACACTATTCGTCACTTTCTAATGCTATTAAGGGTCTAGAAACTAGCGGTGCACCCCTTCACGAGTCTATTCAGTTGCTTCACAAAACAATTTCTTCTTTAAATGCCGTCCCTGGTGAAATTGGAGAAAAAGTTAAATCTAAACTCAGCAGGGTGTTAGACTCAAACCCAGGTCTGCAAAAGATTCAATCAATTAATACGTATTTAAGTGGAACCACACAATCTTTGCCAGATGAATGTTCCGAACAGTCAGCACCATCGTACAAGTATTGCCCAATAACGTCCGTTGACGTGGAACGATCATTTTCGGCTTATAAACTAATTTTGTCTGACAACAGAAAATCTTTGACCCCTGAAAACATTGAAAAACTGTTGGTAACATATTGTGATTCATCATTTTGTAAGGAATGAAACGTGTATATCAGTGAGTTGACATAAAATAAATCATTTGATAACTGTATATTCTTTGATAGTTAGTCCATGTTCGTTAATTGTTAGTGTATATTCGTTAATTGTTAGTGTAGATTCGTTAATTGTTATAATGTTTTCACGCAGGAAAGGCGGGCCAAGGTCACTCCGCTCTATCCCCACCACGCTGCCCCAGCCCCTACAGGCGAAGGGGAAACAGCTGCCGCGCATGCGCAAACGTCACCACGACGGCTGTGTAACAATATGTTGCATCTAATTTGATGATTTCTTCAGTAAAATCGAGCATTTTAACTATTTGTCGTGACGAAAATGAGTGAATCGTATGTCATAGAAATTTCGTGTTTACCAACTACAATTTCATATGTTAATAAATATAAAAATTATTTACATATCAAGGAATAAAACTTACTGCTTCCAATAATTATTTTTAGTTTTAAAACTTGCGCAAGACATTTCGACGATTAAATCCAATTTTTAGATGTCTTTCCCAGTGGAAGTTAATTATCTAAACACGTCGTTTAAATTTTGAAATGAAAGTGATATTTACTCGAAGCGATAGTTTCTGTTTACAGAAATCGTTGATGAGACCACTATACCATTGCGTTTAGAGTGTTGTCAAATAAACTTCCTTGTGTGATTTTGATTTACCCACGTCTCCTCAACATAGATGACAGGTCGAAGAGAATGTTCCTTCCTTAAATCGTGCATTTTTCTTAAAAATGAGACCCTTGCCGCAACAGTGTCTGTCTTTTCCATCAGAAAACGTCTACCGTCATTACATTTTCTGTATATGAAGTCGAGTGCTTTTAATAACTTATACACCTCCAGTGTAGTTAATTTTCTCTTTCAGTACCTCCCTCAATTTTCATAAGGTAGGGTATTCACCACGGTCATAAAATTCTAGAACGGAACGTCGAATGATAACTTTCTGAAAGTCATCCATCTCCGTGACCAGTTTTTCTCGGTGAATGTTTTTATTTGGAGAAGAAAAGGATGTCCCTGGAACACTCAGCTGGGCTTCGCTAAATACACGCTGCACTGTTCGTAACGATACGCCACACGCCTCTGCCGTAATTTTTAATGGTTTCCTAAAATGTATACTAACTTTCTCTTCAGAGTTTTCTAACGTCTTAAAAAATTATACACATAAAAAATAATTGTTTTAACTGTCGCCTAATGTAACAACTATCTGACTCCATTTCACTTGCATTTTATAACGGTGTATCGGAATAGACATGACAATACTTCGACAAACGACAATGCCTGTAGGCAGAGGCCTGATCGGAGGGGAAGGCAACTGGAGGGGGTGGTGAGGAGAGGCGAGGGGCAAGGGGCACATGACCTTGACGCGCCACTTGAGAGTGAATATAGTATAGTGCATATTCTTTAATTGTTAGTGCATATTTTAGGACTTTTTTGTGCATATTTGCATGCATATATTAGATGTTTTACGTGCATATATATCCGGGCCCTAGTGATGAGACATGTAAAAATGTTGGTGTAAGAATTAAAAGTAATGCATGGAAGGGAAAAGATGACCATGACCACAAGCTGGCACACGATTTCAGACACAAGGGTGTGGGAAGATTCTCTTTTTTAGGTAAGGAAGTCAGGAATTGGAATAAGTTACCAAGAGATTTTATGGATAATTTACAAAAAAACGTTGATAGAATTTTGAGTTGAAATTTGCAGAGGACAAATATAACTGGGTGCAGGAAAGGGGGAAGATGGGTGTGTCGAGAAAATGCCACCGGAGAATGCGCTCCATATCAATTAAAAAAATTAAAATCACTGTAAGTTATAAATGAGAAGAAATTGAGATAATTATTCACTGAACTGTATTCCTTTTATACGCTGGAGGAAGAAACAGAATTAATTATCACTGAATTGGCCACAATTCACAAGAATTAAAGGTATACATCATTGTCACCGAGCGTGGTGGGTGAGCCGTAACGCACTGGCCTCGCATTCGGGAGGACGCGGGTTCGAATCCCCGTCCGGGCATCAAGATTTGGGTTTTCCATGGTTTCCCCAAATCACTCCAGGCGAATGCCGGGATGCTTTCTTCAAAAAGGCCATGGCCGAATTCCTTCCAGTTTCTTGTCCCCATTCTCATCCCGCCTCTAATGACCTCGACGTCGACGAAGCGTAAAGCAATATGTAAAAAAAAAAAAAACCATTATCGTCACTCTCAATCTCGACAATGCAGCAGCAGCATGCCTGTGTCGAGCCGCGTCAATCAATGTCTCACTGTCGCCAATACTTTAGAAAATAATCCTCAGTCAGTGTTAAATCTGCAGTGGATCAGTGAGTACCACCATGATGGAAAAAATAGTGCGAAGTTACGGAGTTACGTAAAGGAATTTGGAGAGTAGTTTTTTGGTACAGAAGAAAATTTTATTCTCTGTAAATTCATTGTAATCAAAGTGACTTCAACAAAGCAGTTTCTAATGGTGAAGTGAGTACATGGAAGCAAATTATGTTGTAAACAAGAAAGATACACTAATAAGTAAAATAAATTAATACAATTGACCATGTTTTTAGGTGTATAAATTTAAATGTTTGGTCATATTTTATTATTTTTAGGTCATATTTACCTGTTTCTAATGTCGCATTTGCATAAGTATTTCCCTGTTTTTTTTTTTTTTTTTTGTGGTAAAGATTTGAATCCTACTAATGACATTTTTTAAATTACGTTTTGAAAGCGATTAATGATATAATAATCAGCTGCGATTATCGGAAGAAATATATTAAAAGCTTTGTCCTTGTCTAGAAACAAGAGATGAATTTAGAGACTGCGGTTGAGAAAGAAAACGAGTTTTTGGAGTTCCTCTTTAAGAGATTCAGCAATTGTAATAAATTACCATTGGTAGTGGCAAACTATTTATCAAAAACACTGATTAATTTAAAATTTGAAAAGGGCTGACGCAGATGGGTGGGAAAACTGCATCCCTGAATTTAACACAAAATCAACAAATGGGAAAATAAATGTATGGGGAAATCACCATTGGAGCATACCCATCCAGTTAGTTTAAATTAATTTATAACCCATAAGTTGTTTGAATCTTACATGGCGAGGCATGAAAGAAGACTCGGAACATTAAAAAACAAAAACAAAATGTTCTTTCCAGTTAATGTATACCAATCTTATTTTTAAAGGTTAAAGGTAACTAAAAACAAATCAACATGTTGACGTGTATAATTTAACATTCAACAAAATATTTCAGGAGATTTTATCTGCTTTCTGTTCTTTTTGATACACTTCAGACGAAATCACCAGTTTTTTCTCACTAACTAGTGGATGCGACGTTTTTGCAGGAAACTACCAGAATGGATTTGGAGGCTCTGGTATTTAGTTTAATAAGCCAATAACCACTTTTCTAAACTTGGTTAACGAACAAATTTTCCACTATTCGTCGCCGAGTCGTCAAAAAAGTTACGCGAGCTGATAAAAACTTTGTCGGTAACGGCCGAAACTCCAGTTTTAGTTGCAGTTCCATAACTGCACGACAGAGGGCAGAGTGAAACACACGATCGCGTTACCTCCGCTTATCCAACGATCACTGCTATTACCATAGAGGCGGCCCCGCAGTGTGCATAACTCAACTAGCAAACAGCTTCAAACGGTCCAGCCGTATCTGAAGTTAAAATCGTCATTAACTTCTTATCTCTTCAAATGAATGTGACACTGAATAACTCGATTGTTATTGCGGGCAAAATAAAGTCATCTATAGGTCGAATGAAGGTCGATCCACTTCAAATAATCGAGATAACTGATTGCGAATATTTTATTTGTTCAGAAAAAATGTTTTGCAAATGTAGTGGATGTTACGTAATGTTTTAAAATAGAATTTCCCACTTCATTTACTGTTCATAGGTACGTCAACAATGTTTGCAGTGTACAGAACGATTTCGCAAGCTAAAGCAGGGGTGGCCAACCCAAATGATCTTGCGGGCCACATAAAAAATTATATACAGTATATCCAAGAATTTTATTTTAAAATCAAAGTTAATTTAATTTTTGTGTTTAAGGATGCATAAATAATGATTTTTTTTTTTTAAAAAAAAACATTGGTTTTCACTACTTTGGCCATTATAAAATAAATATATTTTGTAAAAGTGTAATGAATCTCGAGGGCAGGAAATAATGTTCCAAGGCGGGCCGCGCGTTGGGCACCCCTGAGTAAAAGCGTGGTGAGTATGTGATTACGTCCTGGCATCGCATTCGGGAGACGTGGGGTCGAATACCCGAACGGCTATCCAGATTTGTTATATTTTCCCAAAATCACTTCCGGCGAATGACGGAATGGTGCCTTCAAAATGCTGTGGCCAAATTCCTTCCAGTTTCTTGTCCTCACACCCAAAAAGACATCGCAAAACAGAACGTAAACAAATTGAGAAGATGAAAGTTAAAAAAAAAGTTAACACCTTAGACAATGAGAAGAAAGAAAAAAACTTTAGTAGTGCTGGGAATATACAGGTATTTGCCTAGCAAAAAATACAGCATTCCAAGGACGCCTTAACAAGTATCGATTATCTTAATTTGGGAGGACGAGGGTTCGAATCCCCGTCCGGCTATCCACATTACGGTTTTCCATGGTTTCACCAAACCACTCCAGACGAATGCCAAGGTGGTTACTTCAAAAAGAAGGTGGTCGAATTCCTTTCCGTTCCTTGCCCCAGCCCTATACCGCCTTTAATAACCTCAACGTAGACGAGGCCTAAGGCCGAAAGAAAAAAAAAAATATCTATATGTTTACGTAATAATAGTGTCCATTCACAGCAAATAAATAAGATATTAAATTGGGGAGACTTCATTTTTTCTGATTTTTTTTAACATAGTAAACGGTATTTTAAACAGATATAACAGATTTTTTTGTTTCTTTTTTTATTTGAAAACATTTCAAAAGATTTTTTTTCTCTCTTTCTTTATGTGGTTTTAATTTCACTAGTATTTTTCTCTGGTTAAAATACTGAACGTTAGGTGAAGTTAAATCACTTTTTAAACTATTTATGATTTCAGGTGCTTACGGGTAATAAGAAAAAATGAAATGAAGCATTTTGCGTATGCCAACGGAGAAACAATTTTTTTTTTTTTTTTTTGAGCTATTGAAATGCAAATTAGGAATGAAGGGATATACCTGCGTGGGCGTACACTCCATAACAATCACAATAAATGTTAATTATTAGGAATTGCCATTAAACTTTACGGCAATTTTCACTTATTTACGTGTTAGGACCAGTACTAGATCAAATCCTTCATTCTTCTTCTTCATCATTTTTTTCCAAAATTTTGGGGTCGGTTGCCTTTGATGAGTTAGTGTCACTATCAGCTGGTCGAATTTGTATCTTTGGTTTTACTGCTGCATGCCCTTGTTGACGCCAAGTATTTTATACCTACTGCCAGGTCGGACTACGTAGGAATTTGACGGAGATCCGCAAGTGCGGAACTTTCGAGTGAAATCTTACATCCGCTTTCGCATCCGCAATTTTTATTGCGGATGTTTTGTTTACAGTGCTATATATTTCTATTTTCTCTTTATACGAGATTCTGCCCACCGTCACTTATCTAACAACAAAGTAGTTGTTTTTTCTGACGATCTTGCAATAAAAGTAACGGTGAGCTGAACGCTGTTATTACCTAAGCGACGAATTTACAAGTTTGAACTTTGCTTGTAAAGTAAAGCGGCCTATTCACGGTCCAACTTACAGGACATCCGTGTAGAACTACCGTAGGATGCGCTCAGCCATTCACGCTACTAGAAGGGGTCCAACAAAATGTTCCAAGCAGTCCTTTCCACTCGTACTTCCTCGCCGAACACCATGTGTCCTTATAGAACACTCGCAGGATGTTTCCTCCAATCATCATGCAACGCCGCCATAGCATGTAGGACGGCACGGACCCGTGTTGGTTGTCTGGGAGTCCAACAACATGCAACACGTCCTACATGTAGTCCTCTAACCCCTTTCACGCCCCATCAGGAGTTTTTTTTTAATCGAAAATCGGATCATCGTAGGTCCTACAAGTTGTACTGTGAATGTACCGCTAGAGCGGTGGAAAGGCGGGTGGCGGGCACGGAGATGTGCGGTGGCGTGGCCTTGTGCTTGACGCTTCAATTAGTCGAGCTGCATCGTAGGTCCTACTAGTTGTACTGTGAATGTGCCGCTAGAGCGGTGGAAAGGCGGGTGGCGGGCACGGAGATGTGCGGTGGCGTGGCCTTGTGCTTGACGCTCCCAAGAATTTGCGTAGTTAAGTAAATAATTTAATTCAGTTGTAAAATCATCCCACGGTTTTTTTATTATTGAAAGATGTAACAAAATATAAATCAATATGGTATAGTATTATATAGAAATAGACTATACTTATGAAAAAAAATAGAATTTTTAACGTAAAAAAAGCGTGGGGTGCTCTCTACATAACTTTTAACAGTTACTCTATCTTCACAAACAGCCAGCTACCCCCAACGCTTTTTTTTTTCTTTTTTTTTTTCTTTTTTTTTTTTTTTACATTAAAGCTAATTTTGTAATCGGTGACTTTATTCTTTAAGCTTATTCAAAACATTAATTTACCCTGAATTCTGGGACGTTATATTGCTGTTAAACAAAATCTTAATATTTAAAGATTATTTTTAACCTTTTAGTTTACATTACCACGAAAGCGTGATTATAGTTTTTTTAAAGTACATTTTTTTTTTTACTTATGGCTTTACGCCTCGTCGACATTACAGGTAGGATGGGACTGGGGACGAGGAAGGGGATGGAATTAGGCCTTCGCCTTTTGAAGGAAGCATCCCTACTGTCTCTCTGTCGAAGTGTCAACTTCTACCTTTTCGCCTGATGAAGATGACAGAGGCTATTGTAGAAACGTCACACATGGAAGAACTGATCCGGCAGAATAGCCGAGAAGATTTTTTGTCTTCTTTACGCCGGGAAAGACTAAATTCTCACATAAAAAATTCCAGATGTTTCATGAACACACCTCGTATATAGATATAGCTGATTGAAACAGGAGAGTATTACATGTGCGCGAGAAACCTATCCTGTAGATAATTTTACGCGCTACATCAGGTGCTATTACTATTAATGCCAACAAACTAATACTTAATGTAGAAAAGACACAGTTACTTCAGTTTGTTACAAAAAATAAAACAAAGGACAGCTATAATGTGATATCAGAAGGTAAAGCAATCAATGAAAGTAATTTCACAAAATTCCTGGGTGTATGTATAGATAACAAATTGAACTGGAAACAGCATATTCAAGATTTTCTTAAAAAACTGAATTCTGCAACATTTTCACTTAGGGTAATATCTAGAATAGCTAATATAGAAACCAGAAAGTTAGTATATTTTGCATATTTTCATTCCCTGCTCACTTATGGCATTTCACTCTGGGGAAACTCGTCACAAGCACAAAGGGTATTTAAACTGCAAAAACGTGCTATAAGAACTATTTGTGGAGCAAGTCCATAGACGTCGTGCAGAAATCTATTTAAAAACCTGGGTGTACTAACAATGCCAACACAGTATGTATACTCCGTACTATCATTTGTAGTGGAAAATCCTGAACACTTCAATCTTAATGCTGACATACATAGCCATAATACTAGGAATAAATATAATATTCACAAGGATTACAAATCACTGTCAATTGTACAGAAAGGGTTAACATTTACTGGAGCTTCCTTATTCAATGTCATACCAACAGAAATGAATTGTTATCTACAAAAACCCAACTACTTTAAGTCCAAACTGAAAGAGTTTCTGCTTCAGAATCCATTTTACTCTGTGAAAGAATTTTCTTGTTGGAATTTGGTAACTAAGAATGACTGATAAAATAGTATATATGGTGTATGGAAGGGGAAGGTGACAAAGTTGTCCACAATTACTAAAATGATATATGGTTTTTCTTTCTGTTGAAACTTTTGACAAATGAAGTAATTACACTGTCTACAAAATTTCACTCATATATAGTAACTAACATGGGATAGCATGCACTCAAAAACTGCTGTGAAAAATTATGATACTAACAGCTTTTTAAGTAATTGACTGCCTATGAGTTGTGGTAACTGGTTGGTAAGAAAATAACTGGTTGTCAGATGCTGGTAACAAGTGTATACACTGTTCCACATAATAAGTAGTAATTAACTCGGGATTGTATTTGTAGATTACAGGAAATATTGGTTATACTAATGAGTCGTAACTAACTTGTTGTCAATATATAATAATATTATCAATTATATAGTAATATTGACATAACTAATAAGTGTATGTACTGTTCCACATCCCCGAGATTATTCTTACATGGGATCAAAGTGAACATATCTATCTATCTATCTACGAGGGTGGTTTGAAAAGTTCTCGGAATCACCGCTAGATGTCAGTGCTAGAGCAACGAGGTTCCCGCGCAATAATCACACATCCTTTGTGAGTGAACACGTGGGGAGTCAGTGCTCTAGATGCAAGAGTGTGGTAGTGACAACTCTTTGTTGTTGTTCCCGCATAGTGATTTGTGACATTGGAAAAAACTGAGATTCGAGCAGTGATTAAATACTTTGTAAAGAAAGGTATGAAAGCAAAGCAAATTCATGCCCACTTTCAGAACACACTAGGGGACTCTGCTCCTTCATTTTCAACCGTTGCCAAGTGGACCAGCGAATTTAAATTTGGTCGGGAGAGCTTGGATGTTGATCCACGTAGTGGACGGCCAAAAAGTGCTACGACCCCAGAATTTATCGCAAAAGTGCATAAAATGGTCATGGAGGATCGTTGACTGAAAGTGCGGGAGATTGCTGAAGCTGTAGGGATGTCATCTGAACGGGTATATTAAATTTTAACCGAAGAATTTGGTATGAAAAAATTATCCGCAAGATGGGTGCCGCGGCTCTTGACACTGGACGATAAACGCACCAGATTGGAAATGTCCGAACAAAGCCTGGCTCGTTTTCAGAGCAACCAACAAGATTTTTTGCGCCGGTTTGTGACTACAGATGAAACTTGGGTCCACTACTATACCCCAAAGACAAAATAGCAGTCAAAGCAGTGGAAACATGCTGATTCACCACCACCAAAGAAAGCAGAGACAAGTGCGATCGGCCGGAAAGGTCATGGCCTCAGTTTTCTGGGATGCAAAAGACATTCTGCTGATAGATTATCTTCCTACTGGCCAAACAATCACGGGGAAAAACTATGCAAACCTCCTAGACCAATTACAGGAAATGATACGCGAAACAAGGTCTGGTTTGGCAAGGAAAAACGTCATCTTTCATCAGGACAACGCTCCACCGCACAAAAGTGTTATTGCCATGGCAAAACTTCATGAACTGAGGCACGAATTGTTGCCACATCCACCTTATTCACCTGATTTGGCACCATCAGACTTTCATCTATTCCACAAGGTGAAAAATTTCCTCGGTGGACGGAGATTTTCTACAAGGGAAGAACTGACAGCCGAATTGGAGAGGTATTTTGCAGGCCTGGAGGAATCTCATTTTCGAGATGGGATCAAGGCATTGGAACATCGCTGGACCAAATGCATTAGTCTACAGGGAGACTATGTTGAAAAATAAAAGCATTTCCACCGAGGTAAGATACTTAATTCTAATACATTCCGAGAACTTTTCAAACCACCCTCGTATCTATCTATCTATCTAATATATAATATGTAACACGTTTCTCTCGTCGCGATATTCTTTTGTCGCGGTGGTTACTTGTGGTAACCGGGCAGCCCTTGTCGCCTAACACTTTATTCGTCTCCTCCGGTCAAAGAGCTTGGAAGGGCGACCTCTCCAGTTACTCCAAATTGCATTCTCCAGTTTTACGAGCGCCTCCGAGTGGCCGTGACGTCATAAAGCGAGATACCCGCGAGATGGCAGCACCGCCGCCCCGCCAGATAGCAGCACCGGAGACGGCAATGGCGGACCTGCGAGCGCGTTCGGCGATTGTCCTTCCCGGAGGCACAATGTTATCGGAGCCCTCAACGTGCGCCGGAAAAATTCGCAGGTCTTGAGAGCGGGGTACAAGAATACAGCAACACTATGTGGCGTAGTAATAATATTGCAACATTTTTCTCTCTCTCTCTAAAAGACTCAATTACTATTTTGTTGAACTGGCATTGTTGTGGTAGATGATTGTTGAGAAGGGACCGCAAATAGATCGATGATGACCTAAATTGAAAAAGTGTCACCATAAATACGCCTTGAAGCATTTTCGGAAAACAATGAATTTGAGACCAAATCTTACAGATCGTAAGTTCATATCGATTAGAGCTGTAACGATATATCGGTCAACCGATAACATCGATAATTTAATTTAATTCAACTGCAATGGAGCACACGCTCCGGTGGCAACTTTCTTACACACCCATCTTACCCCTTTCTTGCACCCACCTACATTTGCCCTCTACTAATTTTAACTTTAAATTCTTTTAACGTTTTCGGTAGGTTATTCATCATTTCTCTTGGTAACTTATTCCAATCCCTGACACCCTTACCTAAAAAAGAAAATCTTCCCACACCCTTGTGTCTGAAATCGAGTGTCAGCTTGTGGTCATGGTCATCTTTTCCCTACCAGGCACCACTTTTCCTACCTACACCAATATATTTCCATGCCTCATCACCAGTATACACCTTGTACACTCCCATTACATCGATAATATCGGACCAAAAATATCGATGTGTATACCGAAATCATTACTTAGTCGATACAATAATATCGATATGATGCAGTGAAATATCGAAAACTACAAACCCCTTAGTATTAAAAAATCCTGCAAATAAATTTATGTCGGGCAGAGACCAAACTTGATTTTTGTTTAGCTGCTTTACGTCTCTTAACAGTGAGGTCTTTAGAGACGGGAAAGGATGGGGGTCAAGGAATAGGAAGGAATTCGGTCATAGCGTTTTGAAGGAAGCATCCCGGCATTCGGCTGGAGTGATTTGGGGAAATCATGGAAAACGCAAATCTGGATGCCCGGACGGGGATTCGAACACGCGTCCTCCAGAACACGAGGCCAGAATGCTAACCGTTACACCACCACGCTCGGTCAAACCTGACTACACTAAACACTGATTTAGCTAGTCGATCACTTCGTTTAATAGTCTGTGGTTCCACTTCGTTTTGTTCCTCTTTCATAGACATTCACTGTTTTATTATTTAATCTGCTGCTTTACGCTCGCATTCGTTGTTTCTTGTTTCCCTCTAGGATATTCTAAACAGGGTAAAGAATATGACCACATAACTGATGCAATTGCTTACTTTGTTAGTGTTGATAATAGACCTTTTAATGCGGTTGAAGGCAAAGGTTTTAAGTCTTAAATGATACACTTACCACCGTAATACAAAGTCCCTTCTCGTGGAACTACGAAAGCAAAAACTGATAAAAAATATGTAAGACTTGCAAAAATTGTGAAGGAGAAGTTGATGCGTTTTTCTGTTTTTACGTGTATATGGTCCACAGTAACACTGGCTATTTGGAAGTTACGGTAAATTTTTTATTGCATAATGAATTAAAATCAATCATCATTGGTATACTACTTGGATTAAGATATGCTTAATATTGTAATTAACCATTTAGGCATTTACCCAACGTAGCCTCGTCGGTACCTTCTGGCAGGAACCACTGTCACACAAATTAAGAACAAACTTCTCGGGAAAAGGTTAAGATTACCACTGCTTTCAGGATCTGTTGACATTGAATATTTGCAGACCTATTTTTTTTAATACACTACCTGAAATTTATTATTTCATTTTGATTTAAACAATTATTTCTAATATAGTATATACAAACATCGGAAAATATCGATATTATCGGCCTCATGCAGCCGATATTATCGATTATCTATATCTGCCCGGCGTCGATATAAATATCGATATATTTATCGATACTGATATTAAGTAGCATCCCTAACAACGATCTTTTAAATTAGTAGCTGTTACCCGCGACTTTATACGCATGGACTCAGAATTTTATTACTAGAATTTCATAGATAAATTCCACATCTGTACTATATAATAAGTTTTCTCTGAACATCAAATCTATGAACAGATTATACACAAACTGACTGCGAGGGAAATGAAGCCTGGACGACCAATACATTACAGAGACACGCTATCCGTCTGTTACCATTGTGTTTGTTTACTGAAAAAAGTATCCTATGTTCTTGCTAATGACACATAGTATTTCCTTGTCAAATTTCATCTATTTCTGTTTTGCTTTGACGTGAAAACGTAACAAACGAACAGAGAGACAGAGTAAAATTTATGACAGTGGTAATATATATTTACGTTGCCAGTAGCCCTTTTCTCTACTGAAACAGAACTTACATTGATGAATAATATATCTGTGCGCAGAATATTTTACTGACGTTGCAAACTATATTTCATTTAAAACATATAGTTTGTTAAAAAAAAAGTTAAAAGTGGGATTTCAAGTGCGGTAATTACTCACATAAATTCTAATTTTCTGCTTCCGAACATCAATTCACGTTTTTGGGTACTTCTTTTGCCGTGCACTATCTTGCGATACAGCCACCCAAGCTTAAATTTTCTCCGTTTATGGGACGGGTTGTATCAGTACACCTCGTTTTGACGGTTTATTTTACTGCTTCTAAAATATAAGAAATTTCGGTAACTACTAATTTAGTGGGATTCGCCTCGTACTAGATGTTATCGCCGAGACAAAAAGAAGCGTTTTAAGGCTTAGCTGCAGACGAAGCGTTATTACCCTCGGCTCGAGTGTTGCGACAGAATGAATTTCACAGGTCATAAAGGAAGGTAGGTCCCAGATAGGACAGCCAGGTCGTAACTGTTACCGAAATAAAACGGTCGCCACTTTCACATCTCCTCCTCCCAGATGCTATCCGAGGTGGCGCGCCCGTCATTGCTGCCAACACCGCCGCCGCAAACAACGGGAGAACCCTTATCTCGGCCGCAGTGCCACCAACCAGCCGCCGCGAAAACTCATTACGGCTGCGGCGACGGACTATTGTGGAACTTGGCGATTGCGATGTTGGCTGCACTGTTAGCGGCTAATTCGCCCGCTCTCTGGCGGCGACTTGATTAACGAGCTGTGCTCCGCGGGGAGCTGTGGAGGGGGGTCACGCACAGCGAAAGCGCGCTCCATTGTTGCGCACCTGACGATGGGCGCCCAATGCGGGCCGAAACGTATCTCTTGTACTGTTCGCTGCAAATTACTTCGCAGGTTGGTGCTCCTGCGAGATAGTGCGTTATGATATGCGACTGCTCCTGCAGTTTCACATCTCTCGAGATAGACTTCTATTCTATTCTACTTGAATTATCACGTGCTGTATATCGTTAATTGCATTCTTCATTTGCGGTGACCAATTGGTTTCAGGAGTAAACTAATGGTAAAATTTTGTTTTATTGGAAAATGAAATAGCATACTTGTATAATTTTAAAAAAGTAGTACAGTCACTATAACCAATAAAAATGCTATTTCTTGAAAAATAAACGAAAGAAAAAATGCAAAATTTTACATTTTTATATGTTGATTTGCATATTGACGTCAAAACGCTCTCTCGTTGCTTAATTTCGTCTCTTGTGACGTCACGTCTCAGTTCGTGCGGCTATAAACAAAGCGGTGGTTTAATTATTTTGTTGATAAAATATGTTCTGTAGTTTATAAGTATTATGAAGTGTCACAGTGTGTAAATACATTAATTGAAACATCATTATTTTTTTAAACGGCCCAAACAAGGAAAATATGCAGAAAAGGGCGTAAAACTACTCTTTCAGTTTTGGAGCAAGTATACTTCGAGGAATCTTTCGACGTTGCGGAATTCTGCTGTGCAAAAATCACTGTGCTAGGGTGCGCCCATAAACTACGTGGATCGGTCTAAGGGGGAGAGGGGGGTAGTAAGCTACGCTGAGCTACGTGGGGGAAAAGGGGGGGGGGATTTACAAGCCAAGCCGCGTAGGTTTTCATTCATATTACTTGTGGCAGTTAAAATAAGGTACAGACGAAGCACATTTATTTCCGTCATTTAATTATCTCCACATGTGTCTGACAAGAGGAAACAGTGCAAAATGTTTTACGGAATCAATGGCGAAGATAGCTACGAGCCACGTGTGGGGAGGGGGTTACTGGCAAAACCCACGTCAGGATACGGGGGTGGGGGGTGAGGGGGTTCGGAAGAGGCCAAAATTGGACAAACGTATTTTATAGATGCTCCCTTGTAAGAAATTTCTCAATCATCGTCACATCTATTCTGGGCAAATTTAGCTTCCATTACAAACATTATTAGTTTTACGGATTGATAACCAGAATTTAGAAACGTATTGTTTTATAACCTTTGATGTCCGACGCAAAGATCTTAAAATACCGAGCAAAAGTGGTGAGTGCCAAGATGTGACGTCAAGCGTTCTGTTTCGTTTCTACGTTTTTAAGTCTTAAGAAAGAAATAAAGTTGGGGTTTCACTACCCCTATGAGTTACTCTATCATTTTTAATTAAAGTTCTGTAATTTCTTTTTTTTTTCAGTGTCATGTACACCATTGTTTGTGGTAATTGCGGCGGAAAACTATCAGTAAAAGAGGAGGAGGGTGAAGAGAGTCATAGGAGTGTACAAGGCGTATATTGGCGATAAAACTTGGAAGGATACTGGTGAAAGAGGAAAGAGTGGTACATGGAAGGAAAATGGTGATAATGTCTCTAAGCTGATACTCGATTTCAGGAATAAAGGAGAGAGGATACATTCTTTTGTCGGAAACGAGTCAGGAATTGAAATAAGTTTAGCGAGCAAATTACTAAGCTCTGCTATTTCGTGTTTGGTTTTTGCGCTTCGTCGTTGCGGTGGGAAAGGATAGGGGGGAAAGAACGACAGAAAATTCGGCCATAGGTATCAGATATTTTTTTTTTTTTTGCATTTGGCTTTACGCTTTGTCGACGTCGAGGTCATTAGAGGCAGAAAAGGACTGGTGAGAAGGAACTGGAAGGAACTCGGCCATTGCCTTTCGCAGGAAGCACCTCGGCATTGATCCTGAGTAATTTCAGGAAACCATGGAAAAATCAAATTTGGATATCCGGAAGGGGATTCGAACCAGCGTCCTCCCGAATGCGAGGCCAGGGTGTTACCGCTCATGCACCACGCTCGGTGAAATTATTAAGTATTCAACGCGAAACAGAGAAAGACGTTAACAAAAAGAATCGTGAAATACTAAATTGGGGTTGCAAGGAGAACGTGTTTCCACTGGAGTTATTGTTTATTTATTTTGAGAAATTTTCCTTTCTACAGAGGTTTTGCAACAAAATAATATTAAAAACACGGAACGGAATACTCTGTCTTCTCACCGAACATGGTGGGTGGGTGGTAATACTCTGGCATCGTATTTGTGAGGACGGTGGTTCGAATCTCCGACCGGAAATCCAGATTTCGGTTTTTGGTCTTCCATGGTTTGCTTAAATGACTACAGGCTAATGCCGGCATGGTTCCTTCCGAAATTCCATGACCGAATTCCTTCCCACTCCTTGCCCCCACCGAGATTGGTGGTGTAACGGTTAGCGTTCTGGCCTCGCATTCGGGAGGACGCCGGTTCGAATCCCCGTCCGGGCATCCAGATTTGGGTTTTCCATGGTTTCCCAAATCACTCCAGGCACATGCCGGGATGCTTCCTTCAAAAGGCCATG
Source organism: Vandiemenella viatica (assembly GCA_031002005.1). NCBI lineage: Eukaryota > Metazoa > Arthropoda > Insecta > Orthoptera > Morabidae > Vandiemenella > Vandiemenella viatica. The sequence goes on along the minus strand of CM061918.1, from coordinate 143,674,422 downwards.
GCCAAATTCCTTCCCATTCCTTGCCCACCATCGTTTTCTGTCTCCAAATACCTCACTGTTAAGAGACGTTAAGCAGTTAAAAAAAAATAAAAAAACCTTGTCCCCAATCTTTGGATGTCGAATAAGCGTAAAACCAGAATAAATAAATAAAATAAAATCTTCTCAAAATATTTCTGCGGATACTTCGGTCTTCTTTATTTTCCTCTTCTGAACGAAATCTTCCCTGTCTGTACATTTTGGAAGAAAATTAAAAAAAAAAAAAAAAAAAAAAAAAAAAAAAAAAAAAAAAAAAAACAACAACAACAACAAAAAAACACATGATATGCTAAACGTATGAAATGCTAAGAAACCGAAAGATATGTCATCTGAATTAAATTAAAGTTGAACTCGTGCTTAGCGCGGCAGGTGTTTTGATACTGTGCGTTTCTCGCCTGTTCCAGAGACATCGTGCTGGAGTTCGACGGAGGCATCCTGGAGTGGCTGGCGCAGATCATCGCCGACATCGTGACGTCACTGTTCCACGACCAGATCATCAACTTGCTGGAGGAGAGGATGAGAGAGGTGGTGCAACAGCTGATCGCAAACCTGGACCTGGGCGACCTGCTACCTGTGGTCGTCCACATCGAGGCCCTCCACTGAGGACACCTGTACACGCTATACAGTACCAATAAAAACCACTCAACCACTCACCTTCGACGTCCTTGTAACAATATTTAATTAAACTGCAATGGAGCGCACTCATCCAGTGTAGGGATGTTCCGATACCATCAAAGTATCGATACCTACTTAAATGAGTAGTACTCAGATTGTCTTACGATACTTACTCATATCAGTACTGCAAAAGTATCGATACTTACTCATATCGATAGTTTAAAAAAATTAATGTCAAAAATGACATATATATATGTATATATTATTTGCCTAGTGTAATAAAATCACAAAACACTTATTAAACATTTTTATTTATTTATTAAAATTATAATAAAGCCCACATTGTACCCAAACTTTGAGGGTTTTGTCTTATGCTTAAATATTTATTTATTGTAGTTTTAACACTTTTAAATAATAAAAGTCCGTTTTTTGGAGGTGCCCCCCCCCCCCACACAAAAAAATGTTCCAAATATTTTGGGGTCAGCTTGTTTCTTTTGTTTGTCATTGTTTCATCCGCATTAGAAAACAAACATTCACTCAATACTGACGTTGCTACAACAATAAGATACCGTTGTGTGTATTTTTACAGACAAGGAAATCTAAGTATCATTTCTTCCCATTCTGTAAATGTATTGCTTTTTAGAGACGTTACAGTGTTTGACTAGTAGAGAGAGACTTTGTCACTACGGTGCATTCTCTTTTTTTTGTGATGTTTCCAGAAGTGATATTCCTGTGAAACGCTAGCCGAGGCAGCTTATTCTTCCGATTCACATGGGCTACTTAGTTGCTTATGAACCATATCTTTTAGTTTTTGTGTGGGGCTGCGCGGGAGCGACCATTGGCCAGGTATTGCGAAATGCGCGCCAAGTACGACTTTATTACAATGAAACAGGGAGCTAAAACATACTCTTTGAGATTAGATTGCCTATTCTAAGACTGATTTTGTTTGATTTTCAATGCTGCCAACTTGACGCCAGCGGGAAATTAATTTCGCAGGCTCGACTGAGTGGCGCAGCAGGGATGATGCGTTTAGAATTTAACACCGGGTGCGTTTCGATACTTTCGATTCGATACAAGTACTTTTCTTTCGATACCGAGTAAGTATCGAATGAATTTATTCGAATATGAAAAGTACTCGGTATCGAAAGAAAGTATCGAGTACTTACTCGTATTTACTTGTATCGGAACATCACTAATCCAGTGGCGGATCCACTCATTATTCCAGATTGCTGCCCTTATTAAAACTGTAAAAAAAAAAAAAAAAAAAAAAAAAAAAAAAAAAAAAAAAAGTCCCCAAAATTCATGTCGTCAGGGGTGACCTTGATGCTTTTGGGGGGGGCTTCAGCCCCCTAGCCCCTCCCCCCCTGGATCTGACACTGCACTCATCTTCTCCCTTTCCTTCACCCACCTACATCCAGTGTTACCAATTTAGCTAGAAGTGACGACTTTTGCTTAAGTCTTAGCGACCAAAAAAACGTTTTGACGACAAAAATGGTTTAGCGACTAATCTGACGACTTTTGGAGTAGAAGTGAAAACAGTTCTAGACCCAACAATGGATACATTTTTTGTCAACTCGACACAGAATTATACAGTGCCAGGAGATATATATGGAAAACGACAAACGCGCTTGCGCACCAAATTCAAACTTTATTTAATTAAAGTTCCATTCGTGTTTGCTCTAGCTTCAGCTATTTCAAAAAATATTCAAATCAAAACATCCAATTTTCTTTCAAATCTAAGTTTTACATTTATTTGTTAAAAAAACTCTAGCTTTAATTGAATGTTAAACTTTTGTGAGTGAAATCGGAAATCTTCTAATTTAAGATTTAACTAAAAAAAAACAACTTTTTTAAAATAAAATTTGAATGTAAAAATCTTCATGTTGAATTTGAAAAAAAAAAAAAAAAACTATGCGAGACTTGCGCGCCAAATTTAAGGTACACAAACAGAATACATGTATACAAGGTATACTAATCTAATCTCAACCAAGGTTACTAGGATTTTAGTAACCTTGATCTCAGCACCTGCTTAGCATTTAGGGCATTTAGTAAGCCTGAACGCGACCATTGTTCTATAGTAACAATTCAGAATTCACTGACTATTGAACAACGTACCTTATTATCTTCGATAACTCATCGATCTATACTCGAAATTTTCAATTTTTTTAACTTAATATTTTTTCGAGTTGACAAAAAATTTAGGTTTTATTAAGTAATAATGAAATTTATATCTGTCGAAGTGTTAACTTGTAATTGAATTATTTCTCCCAATAGTAACAAAAAAGTAATGTGGTCAGGGAATCCCCAAACATTTTGTACACTGAAAAATCGGCTACTGGTGGAATTAATTTTAGCGACTTTTGATCTTGAGTCTAGCGACTCAAATTTCAAGGAGTTGGCAACACTGCCTACATTTGCCCTTCGCGAATTTTAGCTTTAAATTCTTTCAACGTTTCTGGTAAATTATTCATCATTTCCCGTGGTAACTTATTCCAATCCCTGACACCCTTACCGAAGAAAGAGAATCTACCTACACCCTTGTGCCTGAAATCGAGTGCCAGGTTGTGGTCATGGTTATCTTTTGCCTTCCATGCATTACTTTTAGTTCTTACACCAATATCTTTGGAGGCATCCATAAATTACGTGAGGTGTTTTTCCGTATTTTTGGAACCCCCCCCCCTTAGAGATCACCTTCGCCACTTTTTGAGACTTTTTTCAACACTTTTGGACGAAATAACCCTCTAAAACCGACTTTTGCCTCATTTGTAGACCTTCTTTTTTAGTTCTACAGTCCAACAAAAATTTCGTTCCTTAATTAATGATTTTACCGAAGCGGAGAAGTTAATCATTAAAAGGATACTTCATTTATCGATTTTGGTGCTGTATCAACGTAGAAAAATGGCTTGTCGCAAAAAAAACACCCTTTAAAAATAAATATCAAATATAGCTGGTTAAAAAAAAAAAAAAAATGGTCCTGCGAAAGTCGCAGAATCTCTCTACAGCAGGGGTACTCAAATTTTTTCTTGTCACATTCACCTTCTGTGAAAAGAGAATTTCTACTCCTTCCTACCAATTTTTATTATTAAAAAAGTAAAAAAAAAAAAAAAAAAAAAAAAAAAAAAAAAAAAATCAAGTGAAAAGTCGAATATATTTATTTTTATTATAAAAATGGATACCTTTATACATATACACAGTTTTTGTCCGATCTTCATGAAAATTCGCACACTTATACAACACAAGAAGAGAAAAAACACTGCCTAAATTTGGAATTAACTTTGCAGATGTTGTTTTAATAAAACTCACAGATTTTATCCAATTTCAATGAAACTAAGTACATTTAAGTTTTAAAACAAAGAGAAAAATGTCGCATTCACTTGATTTACAAAAAATCTAACTACTTTCCCCGTTCACCCCTTTGTCTTCCCTAAATTTTAAACAGAGTCGTTTATAGAGATCCACAGTTTTTATCCGAATTTCATGGAACTTTGCACACACGTTTATTGTAAAACAAAGAGAAAATTCTGTCTACGTTTCGTTTTACATATGCCTTACCCATTTCCCCTTAGCCAACCAACTTTCATATCCAGCCATAATTCTGTTAGTTGCTTGAAAATTAGAAATTTTAAATTTTCTCAAGAAGGTAAGAAATAAAAAAACTATAAAGTTTAAATTTACTGAATACAATTAACAAATAAAAAAAATCAGTTGAATGACGGCTTGCATTCATTTTTGTCCCTATTGAATATCAGAAAGTGAAGAGCATAAATCACCAATATACTAGATTTTGTTTGGGATTTTTTTCTTTATTGCAACAAGAACTGGGAACGAGCATCTCGGAAACGGCGAGGCTGGTCGGCTGTTCGCGTGCTACTGTAGTGAGCATCTACGGAAACCACGAGTAAGCGACAAGGTGGTGGACGTCCACGCCTCATCACAGAACGTGGAGGTCGGAGGCTTGCCCTCTCTGTAAAGCAGGATAGGGGGTGATCTGTGGCAGATCTGACGGCAGAGTGTGCTCCGAAACTCTTGCGCCTGCACCAGCATTGTACTCTGCTGTCACATCTGCCACAGATCACCGCCTATCCTGCTTTACAGAGCGGGCAAGCCTCCGACCTCCACGTTCTGTGATGAGGCGTGGACGTCCACCACCTTGTCACCTACTCGTGGTTTCCGTAGATGCTCACTACAGTAGCACATCTAGCCAGCCTCGCCGTTTCAGAGATGCTCGTTCCCAGCCTCCGCGCCCACAAACCACCGGCCCGTAATTTAAGGGAATTGCGTGACCTGTCAGTAGACATCTGGTGCCAGAGAAAGGACTTTTCGAATCCATGCCACGCCAAATCATTGCTGTATTGCTCTTCAAAGATGAACCAACACACTAATAATCAGGTGATCATAATATCAGTGTATTTCTCATACAAAAATAAGCGCACATATGTCCCGTTCATTTTTAAATTAATTTTTCCCTCCTTCATAATTTCTCCCTCACTCTACCTTTGTCATGTTGAGAACTGGAAGCAATTTTCTAACTTGTGTGCGCTAGCCAGATGGGGAAAATTATTTGCAGTATTACTTGTATAGGCGAACGGTTATTTTCTCTGCTGTAGGCAGTAGCTGTGTGGTTGGAATATTCCATCGGCTGCGCAGAATTCCAGAACTGCGACAGAATCCGCGGAGCTCCGAGAATTTCATCAGTGCCTCTGACCTATGCCCCGCCTGTATCCACACACGGCGGCAAATTTTATTGGCGTCGTAACCACAACGTCCAATACCGACGAGTATCGGCGGAATGCAGACTAAGGCAGGATCCCGTGGGATCCGCTCCGGCAAGGATTCATCCAATACGGATGAGTACCACAAGCCAATGTAATTACTTCAACGGATTAAACAGTTTTTTCCCTAAAAAAACGTTTCCTCCTGAGGAAAAAATGTATTTATTTCAAGAGTTATCCTCCCAGCTACTGTATTCCAATCTCTTTAAAACACAGTGGAGCCGTAAAAGTAACGAGCAATTTCTGTACTGTATGTATTTGTTACTAAAACAGTCAGTACTCGTTACTATCTAATCGTTAGTCGTTACTTTTGATACAATCGAACACTAGCATGAAGCATTGTATCGAGTCGGATAAGGGACGACTTCATTCGTACTTGGTAAAGTTTAAGTAAATTGTTTATTTAGTAAAATAACTTTAGGTAAGTTGTTCGTTTGGATAAAACTTGAAGTAAAGTAATTAGCACATGGATCTTACTATTTAATTATTTATTTGTCGTATGGCAAGCAACTAATGACAAGAACGTTAGTAGCGTTCCCAAGCTGATGTCCAATTCTTCCAGCCATTCTATGAAGGAACTTGTAGCTCCAAAAACATCTTCATATGGTCCATCATACTTCCGTAGAGGGCATTACTTTACGCAGGCGCCATTATTGAAAAAATTGTAGTTACTTGTCGATTTTTTTCGGGGTTTGCGCTGCGTTTTTTTTATCTCCAACGTTTTGGCATCAACCTGAAGACTTCGTCAGGGCTTCTCTCTATCTAGCCGCCTGGTCCTTTTTGATAAACTTGAACACTTCATTCACTGTTTGTTTTTCACGGGCAAAGATGATTTTGTTTTTCAATATCATCTTTACAATTTTTTTCAAACATCTGTTTGCATACAGCAAAAAAAGACCTGATCTTTAACCTGACTATGACACATCCAGTGACAATAACTGATGACAGTTATTTTTTTAAAGTAGACTACTCAATACCTTGCATACAAGTCTGATATGATAATGAGACATGTATTTAAAAAATATTATAATCTCATCAAAGTATTCAGTTTATAAATAGGAGGTTTCACCAATGTATTCCTTTACTGTTTTAATTTATTTTTGTAAATTATTCATTATTTTAGTGATTAAATTCGTAATTGTTGTTACGTCGCGGTTACAACAAACATTCAACATCAAAGGCAGTACCGCACTGATCACATGGATCCTGCGGTAATTAAAATTCATTGATTGCTATGCCGCATTACTTCTGCTACAATTGGGCACCAGCATGGAGCATCGATATAATGACTTCGTTAGTACTTTGTTCAAGTAAATTGGTCTTTGAGTATAGTGATTTTAGGTAAATTGTTCGCACATTTGATTTACTGCACTGAATATTACATACTTCAGAATAACACCTAATATCACAATCGCAGCACGCTTAAATCAACTAATTGCAAAACAAACATCTGCTCAGTCAATCGCTGGGCGAACCGTTCCAGCTCCCGCATGATATGTCGTTTTCCTTCGTTTATCGAATCAAACTGACATCTGTACGACAAATGCGAGTAACGAAACATGCGAGTAACGAAATGAACCTGCGAATAACGATTCGGTACTTCGAGTCAGGCGACGAACCCGTTACTCAGTAACGAATAAATATGGTTTGTTACAGCTCTAAAACACAGCTTTAATAAAGGTGTATGATGGGGGGATGTACCAGAGAAGTAAAGGAACTGGGTTACAAAACATTGGTCAGACCATTGCTTGAATATGGTAGTGTAGTAGGGGACCCACAATTTGGGTATCAAATTACTTCCGCCCAACAATATCTATAAATACTAACATTTCATTCCCTCGTATATATGTAATATCCTTCTTGTAGGCGAGGACCTCATTAGCCGAAGTGTAGGGACGACCGCTGGCCGCAGGTTAGTCCTAGCTTACCTCGCCGCCACCTCCGCACCACGTTGCCTAGTGTCGTTTGGTAAAGAGCACTTTACAGCAACAGAAGGGGTGCGAACCGATGGCAACAGCGCACCGCTACACACGCCTGTGATGTTTACCGACTCAGAGTGGGTAGCTGCGTCTCGTCTTCGCTAGCAGAGGTGGCCCTGTTCCCATAGCGTGTGGTTGAGTATTCGTCCCGTCCCGTCTCGCCTCCGTTTACAAGGGATCGTGGGAATGCACCTTAATACAGACAACTCGTCTCTCATTTACTGTAAATATTATTGTTTACCAATTCTTGAGCGCCATAATTAATGTTTTAACTGCTCCAGTATATGAAGTACCATCCTGAAGGTTAGTGGGATACTGTTTTGATTTATTTCTGTGGTAGTTCTATGTTGACATCATTATGATGATGTAATGATATCAGTAGATGTACTTTAGGGAGGCTAGGATTTTTTATGGAATTCCCCATGACGTCACAGGGTGGTGGTGGGGAACCTCCCTCCCCTCCCTTCCCTTCCCTACAGTTGTGGGCGACCAATGGCGGCCAAGGTAGTATGAATAGATAGCGCCACATGCTGACCCGATCCACGAGAAACCTGAATCTGCGCATGCGCCGGTCAAAGAGAGGCCAAAGACATTCCACTTCGCCACAAGAGAGAGAGAGAGAGAGCTACTTCTTCTATCCTTGTCTTGCGGGGTAAAACCAACGCCTGAGGTATGTGTGCTCAAGTTTGAACACCTCTGGCTCGCATGACGTCACAGCCCCAGACAAGTATCTAAACTGGAGCACTACCTAGGCATGTTCGAGGTATCGTTACAATGGAAAGTGGATTTGGACCATTGATTTTCATTATTCCGATGAATAGTTATGATATTGATTCACAATTAGATTGTTTTCCGACGACATAATGTTACACAACACGATCGAACAGATTACAATACAGTGTAGTGCTTTATATCTTGGGAGCAATGAATTCTACAAAAACCTACACGGAGAAGCTAACCCTGTCTACATCTATATCTACAGATATACACAAAGAATAAAACAAAATTCAATTGCATTGGCGTGCTATTAACCTTTATACAAAAAATTTATTAACTCGCAATTGAGGAAATGGCCCACAATATCCAGTTGTTAAATGTTGATTGTTAATAGTGTAGGGAATGAATTACTGAAATGCTTACTGAAGACTAGAAACATAAATATCTTGGCAAAAAAATTGATAATAAGTTCGACTGGGCAAGACACATTAGGCAGGTGGTAGGGAAAGGTTTGAAAATCCTTCACTTGTTGGAAAGAGTATGACAACTGGGTATCAAAAGTCAGACCATTGCTTGAATATCGTGGTGCAGTTTGGGACCCACATTTTGAATATCAAATACAGGAGTTTGAGGAGTGCAAAAAAACATCTGCTAGATTTGTCGGTGGAAATTACTACATAACACACTCACAGGTGTATAGAGATGGGATGAAGATAAATGCAAGGAAGAGTCAGCTTAGTAGTTACACAGATAAAAAACTGAATATTAACTGTTATAAGTTGAGGAAGAAATAGCTTGTTGCAGACTTAAAATGTAAATACTTCGCTATAAGGTTTGATAATAAACTATACCGTGTACGACACATTTGACAGGTAGTAGGTAAAGGTTTCAAAATCCTTCACTTGTTGGAGACAGTGATGAGGGGATGTACGAGAGAAGTAAAGGAATTGGATTTGAAAACTTGGTGTTTCAAAATCCTACACTTGTTGGAGAGAATAGTAAGGCAACGTACTAGAGAAGTAAGGGAAATTGGGTTGTAAACCTTTGGTCATACCATTGCTTGAATATGGTAGAGTAGTGTTGGACCCACATTTTGAGTATCAAATACAGGAGTTGCAGGAGGTGCAAAACACAAAAATGGCAGTTAGATTTGTCGACGCAAATTACCGCAGAACACAATCAGTAATAGATATGATAAAGGAGCTGGAATGGGATTAATTGGAGGCCAGGAGGAGGGTGAAGAGGGTCATGGGAGTGTACAGGGCGTATACTGGTGATGATACCTGAACAGATATTCGTGGATGAATTAGGTTTTATACTTGGAATGGAAACGATGGTCGTGACCACAAACTGGCATTCGATTTCAGGCATAAAGTTGTGGGAAAATTTTGTTTTGTATTTAAGGGAGTAGTGCGTTGGAATCTGCTACTAGCAAAAATGCTGAAACAAAGAAATCTTGTAAGACGGCAGGAGTTAGCTGTCTTGATATTAAGTTTTGTTCGTCCACAGTGTCTTTGCAGCAAGGAGGTATGTGGTGGAGTAGTATCTTTGGCAAACAAAAGGAGGAGCAGCAAGAAGATCGTTGCATTGTATTTAATAAATAAGCCACTGGTACGTGAGACTAGGTCCTTTGGCCGGTCGTCAACTGGCTCCGAATTCGTCCGACCGACTGTTCGGCCGAATATGGCCGAATACGACCGACTAATCCCGAGACAGGTGAAGGTATTTTCCAAGCGTCCACTGGACACGACCTGCTCGGCCGAATACAGCCGAAAACGGCCGAGTGACGGACTTATCCCATTGAAATGAGAATAGTCGGACGTATTCGGCCGAATAGCAAACGCATGTTGCGCTCCTAATAAACAGGTCTTCAGTTTTTTTTTTACCTTTTATTTCAAACTCTATCATACACCGTGGTGGTACGCAGTCACAATAAATATTTTAACGAAAATATCTACGGAAAGGACAATTATTGCAAGTGCGACTACGCAGTTGTAATAATTATTATATTAAAAATTTGAATTTCGTGCTGGACTATTTTCAAACGATTATGAGATATCACTCTCGCCGGGACTTCATTTAGGCATAGGCTAAAGAGGCTGCAGCCTATGAGCCCCCATCAAAAAAAAAAAAATTAATAATAATAATTCACTTGTTTCTTATAATTCTTCTTTTTGTACCTTTTTTTGTATGTTCATTTATTTTTAATTTTTTTTTTTATGTAATTGGCAACATGGACATAACTCTCAACTTCGCATTCTTCTTCTTCTATGATTGTTCTCAGTGATGTTAGCAAACTGTATTGAATATCTTAATGATTTTCAGTAGTTTTGATTTTTATCTCAACACTTCTGCCTTCTTGTAGATACGATATAGTGAAATATGCTAGAAATTAATAATAAATTTCGAATGTTTATTTTAGAATTTTGGTTAGAAAACAACTATAAAAAGCGAGGTTGAATTTAAAAATATTTGCGGGGCCGGGCGCCCATCACAAGTTCAGCCCAAGGGTGTACACACCCTAAATACGGCCCTAACCCTCGTAATATTTCGTGAGGGCAAGGTAGAGTCTGTTTTTACGAAATGTAAGTCACTATATATTTTATAAAAACACCTCGTTCGCTTGGTGTTGAAGCAACAGCGACGGATCGGCAGTGTGTGTCAGACGTTATTCGGCTGCAGTGGACGAGGTTAATCGGACGAGGTGGTCGGCCGTCAAGTCGGGCGGTACTCGGACGAATGCGGTTCCGGTGGACGACCGGCCTTAAGGCCCATTGCCACGGCTCGTGGTGTGGTAGTACGCGCCTTTCATCTTTTACCGCCTGTTGGTGGGTCGAGGCGCACCGTACCTGCTAGCATATGCGGCAAAGATGATAGGCGTCCACATAAGACTTAGCGTGGGAACGCGCCTTAGCCCCTCGGCTCCCGGGACTGGGGGGGGGGGTGAGATTCGCTTTGTGTAGCGAATTAGCAGCCCTGTACAGTCACGCGAAAGAACCATATCACCTGCAGCACCTCCTTCAAGCTGCCCTCCCCATTGTCTCTCTCTACTCCTGAAGATAGAGAGAACTGGGTAAGTGCTTCATGATTCTCGCTGCAGGAGCCCTGAGGAGTGGTCCCTGGATGATACATATCGTAGCGTACTCTGCGCTTCGAGTCGAGTAAGAGGCAATTCACCGCCCGTAATCACATCCGGCGGAATACTCCCTCTCGACACAGCTAGACGCGTGCAGATTTCTTTTCAGCTCGCTATCTCGCAGGGATAATGGCGGAGAGGCAGGCGCTATCGCCCAGGATTAATCGGCCGCATTAAGAACTCGCAGCTACCTGCACAAACACCTCGACACCCTCACAGGAATACTTCTTCGTTCCCATTATTACCTCGGAGGAAAATTGTGGACTTTATCGCCTGATCGTGGCTGAGACGGATTTTCAGGTAGTAAATAAACTTATTTTTTGCCGTCTCGTTTAACTTTCGATATTCTTCGTACTCCTTCGTTGCTTTTATCTTCTTCTTGATGCACTAGGTCGGTGTTTCTCAGCCTTTTTGAATACGTGACACATTTAAGAACCCATATGACCGTTAAAACAATAACAAAAACAACAACAACAACAACAACAACAACGACGACGACGACGACGACAACAACAACAACAACAACAACGACGACGACGACAACAACAACAACAACAACAACAACAACAACAACAACAACGACGACGACGACGACGACGACGACAACTGCAACTGCAACAACGACGACGACGTCAACTGCAACAACGACGACAACAACAATGACGACGACGACGATGATGATGACGACGACGACAACAACGACGAGACGACGACGACAACAACGACGAGACGACGACGATGACAACAACAACAACAAGAACAACAACACGACGGCGACGATGGCGACAACAACAACAGCAACAACAACAAGATGACGACGATGACAACAACAACACGACGACGACGACGACGACAACAACGACGATGACGACGACGACGACGACAACAACACGACGACGACGACGACAACCACAACAACAACAACAACAAGACGACGATGACGACGATGACGACGACAACGACGACAACGACGACAACAACAACAACCCCCTTGGGCGACTCCTCAGATCTGTAATAATATTTTGTCAGTGGTTCAAAAAACGACGTCTTTCGTTAATACTATCCGGCGGAGAATCCGCGAAGAGCTCATTTCAAAAATACGCCGGGAATGTCTTATTTCTCACATCAAAAAACGACGTACTTAATTTTCTTTCTATTGAGAGTATACCTATTGATCCACTAATCAAATGCTGTGCAAGTAGTCGTAGGCACTCTGCGGGCAGTGATGTATTCTTTGCCGTGGTGGCGGCGCGGGAGGCGGAAGGTGTGGTCAGCGGCCACAGAGGAACAGTATGCTGTCGTTCACTGCAGTCAGTTGTCAGAGTACGCCAGTGAGTATACATAGATAGACTACATTCGCTGCGAGCGAGGATAAAGTGCAGAAGTTTATCGAAAGATCTGCGAAGCCTTATACGTCTGCTCAAGTGGCATAGGCGGAAGCAAATCAAAAACGGAAAAAAATAGACTTTATGACGACAATTACCTTAAATGGAGTAAAAAGAACAGAAATAGAATCCACTTAGAAAATGATTTGGTTAGGGGGCTTCCATTAATTACGTGATCCCCCCCCTCTCTGGTGCGACTTCATGAGATTTGGTCAAACCCCCCGTCCTCCCCTCTAGAATCACGTGAGATTTTGACGGAGATCCCCCCCCCCTTCTCTACCAATCGACCTCGCAACTTTTTGAGACTTTTTTTTTAGGTTTCATGCTCGGAAGGGCGGTTAAAACCCCCCTAAAGTCGGTTTTTGGACGAAAATCCCCCCCTAAAATCGACTTTCGTGAGATTTGTAGATTTTTTTTTTTTTTTTTTTAGCTCATCCTATAAGAATTTTAAAACTTCACGTGCGATTCCCGTTGACCTCCCCCTCCCCCTCCCCCTTGGTGAGATTTCGCCGGACTCCCCTCCCCCCTATTTTCCTCACGCAATTATTAATGGACGCCTTCTTATTTGCTGCTCAAAAATACAAACACGATTCGACAATTGACTAAAAAAATAAATAGGAATAGCGCACACACTGGAAATGTTGTAATATAATTGTAGTTATTGTATTTCCCAACAGCCCTTGCTTTTAACATTTAGCTGGATTGCGACCGCGACCCCCAAGCAGGACTTAGTGATTTCCCTGGGGTCGTGGCCAACAGGTTGGAAAACACTGTGCTATGTCAACAAACTTAGCGGAAAACACTCAATTGCATTTGCCATAATGCTACGAAGAAAAAGATGTGGATATATCTGTAATTATTTTTGCAAATAAAGTGACAGTTTCAATGCTTAGTAGAGAGATTATTATTCAAGCTGATGTTATATTCTGTAAGCCATGTAATGAGATCGAAAACTGAATACTTGATATTGTTATTATTATTAATTTTAATTGCGATGGAGTTAACGCTCCGGTCGCAATTCCCCATTTCATCTAATTATCCCTTTATATATGCAGTGTGTTACAAAAAGGTACGGCCAAACTTTGAGGAAACATTCCTCACACACAAACAAAGAAAATATGTTATGTGGACATGTGTCCGGAAACGCTTACTTTCCATGTTAGAGCTCATTTTATTACTTCTCTTCAAATCACATTAAACATGGAATGGAAACACACAGCAACAGAACGTACCAGCGTGACTTCAAACACTTTGTTACAGGAAATGTTCAAAATGTCCTCCGTTAGCGAGGATACATGCATCCACCCTCCGTCGCATGGAATCCCTGATGCAGCCCTGGAGAATGGCGTATTGTATCACAGCCGTCCACAATATGAGCTCTAACATGGAAAGTAAGCGTTTCCGGACACATTGGGTCTGGGGTCAGGGAAGCGTGTTAGGGCCTCTGTTGTTTCTCATATACATCAATGATCTATGCGACATAATAGGGGGAATGAAAGATTATTTGCCGATGATGCTATAATTTATCGCGAAATCAAAACCCAGGACGACTGCGCTTTGTTACAAGACGATATTACGAAAATAATTGCGTGGTGTAAAGATTGGCAGTTGGAGTTAAACGCTAAAAAGTGCCAAGTCATGCGTGTAACTAAAAAGGTGACACCATTTAACTATGAATATACGATTAATGACACTGTCCTTAGAACGGTAGATTCCGCTAAATACCTAGGGGTAACAATTCGTAATAATTTGTCGTGGAATGAGCATATCGAGAATGTAATGGGGAAAGCAAATCGTATGCTCCGATTTCTAGGTCGTAATTTAAATCAATGCACTCAGGAAGTTAAATCGATTGTATACAAGTCACTAGTGCGTCCTCACTTAGAATACTGTTGTTCTGTATGGGGTCCCCATCAAAAGGGGTTAATGGAGGCTTTAGAGAAGGTCCAAAGAAGAGCCACCCGATTCGTGACAGGTATATATAGTTGGAGGGAAAGCGTAAGTGCGATGTTGAAGGAGTTAGGTTGGGAAGACCTGGAACACCGAAGGCGTTGCTCTCGACGGAAGCTAATTGAAAAATTCACGACAGATGTATTTCGGAATGACAGTCAGCAAATATTGCTACCAGCAACATTCATATCTCGAAATGACCGTGAAAATAAGATAAGAGAAATCAGGACCAGAACCGATTCATTTCTGTACTCATTTTTCCCACGAACGATTAAGGAATGGAATAGAAAGGATTTACCGGGCGAGTAAACTTAAAATCCGACAGGAGTAGCTTTCGATAAAGCACTCCAGCCATCCTGATCTGGGTTTTCCATGGTTTTCCCAGATCACTCCACGCGAATGCGGGGATGGTTCCTCACAATAGCCCATGGGCGCCTCCTGCCATATCCCTTATAACCCTTCTCGATAGGTGCAATGCACCCTCCGCCACACACTTTTAGTGAATCGCGGAGTAATAATAATAATAATAATAATAACATATTTTCTTTGTTTGTGTGTGAGGAATGTTTCCTGAAAGTTTGGCCGTACCTTTTTGTAACACCATGTATATGTAACATTCTGATTTTCAAATTTTAATTTTAAATTCCTTAAGCGTTTTTTGAAAACTATTCATCACTTCAGTTGGTAATTTGTTCCAATCCCTGACACCATTACCAACAAAAGAAATTTTTCCCACTCCCTTATGCATGAAATCGAGCGCCAGCTTGTGGTCATGGTCGCCTTTCCCCTTCCATGCACTATTCCTATTCTTCGACCAATATCCCTCCAAGCCCCATCACCAACATATGCCCTGTCCATTCCCAGCACTCTCTTCACCCTCCTCCTTACCTACAATGACTCCGAATCCAGCTCCTTTATCATATCTGTTACTCACTGGGCCCTGCGATAGTTTGCACAAACAAATCTAGCTGCTCTTCTTTGCACACCTTCCAACTTCTGTATTTGATATCCAAAATGTTTGTCCCAAACTACACCAGCATATTCAAACATAGGTCTGACCAAAATTATGCAATATTTGGCTATCTATTTGATTTAGAACAAATGTGTAAAAGGGCAAAGTGTACTTCAACAAGGGTAAAAAGTTTTAAATTAATGTCAATTTGCTAAATGAAATATTTTTAACTGATTATTCCTGTTATTTAACACCAATATTGATTTGTTAATTTAAAAAATTAATATATTAATTCAATTGATTTGATAATACACTAAAAACTGTGCTGGAACTCGCGGTGGGAGTGGAAAATAAACGGGGTTGCAACCCTTAGTTGGAAGATTGTAAGACAGAAGGAGGGTGAAGAGGGTGCCGGGAGTTACCAGGCGTATATTGGTGATGAGGAATGGAAAGATATTGGTGTAAGACTTATGAGCAGACCATGTTAGGGAAACGATGACCATCACCACACCAAGCTGGCACTCGATGTCATGCATAAGGGTGTGCGAGAATATTCTTTCAAAGGTAAAGGGGTTAAGACAGTGGAATAAATTACCAAGTAAAATGATGAACAAAATAGCAAAAAAAAATGTAAAATTTAAATTATCATATCACAATGTTTGGAAATTGCAGTGTAGGAACTGAAGATACAAAACATTAAACGGGAAAGTACGATACCGTACTTATGCTTTTATGTATTGTTTCTTTCCTCTTGCTATTACGGACTGGAATGCGCAGAATTAGGATTGGTGCTTAGCACCCTCTGCCACCCACAGTGTTTGTGAATTGCATAGTATCTCTGCAGATTGTAGATGTAGGAATTAGTTGTATGTGGAAAGTTGCTCTGTAACAATGAAATTAAATTTAAAAAACGTCGCTTAACGAAATTCTTTTATTGACTCTTTATCTTTGGCCGATTGTTTCATGCTGAAATGTTTTTCCTCAAATAAACAAAACAAGAAACTTTAATACTAATCTGGTAATTGGCCATATTTCCGCAGTTGATGAACAATAATTGCGTAAATAACTCCGGTTGCCAACAACTGTTTCGTTGAATTTTATTCTCGGGATGCGTTTCGGCCTTGTATTGTAGGGCATCATCAGTATCTATCTGGTTCCAGGCCAACATGTGAGGATTACCATTATATCTGTCAGTACAATGTGTCAATATGTGTATAAATACATAAAGATTTTTACTGTAGATAGTAATTGTAATCTTATATATATATATAGAAACAGATGTGCGTTTTCCTATATTTCATCTTTCAGCCACCACTATCTAGCAGAGATCACTGGTGTTTGTGTGTGGAAGTAGCATGGAGTTTTCTGTGGTGCACAACGTTGGCCGAATGTCGATAGCTGTGATGGTGTGGTGGGAGATAAGATGGTTAAAAGTGGTTGATGCAGGGCATTTTCGTATTTCGATCAAAGACTTGTGTATCCTTATACTTCTCTTTCCTGCCACAACTACATGGCATAGACCATTGATGTTTGTGTGTGGTAATAACATCGAATTTCCCATCGTGCACTATGGTGGTTAGATGTCGGTAGCGATGGAGATGTGGGAGATATGGTGGTTGAAAGTGGTCGACCTGCGGCACTTATGTGTCACGGTGTATCACTTTTAAGCGAAAACTATCTAGCGCAGATCACTGGTGTTTGTGTGTGGTAGAGTCACCCGTCGATCACAACGTTGGCCGAATTTCGGTAACTGTGGTAGTGTGGGAGATATGGTGGTTGAAAGTGGCCGATCGAGGATATTTTCGTATTTCGACCAAAGACATGTGTGTCCGTATATTTTACTTTGCTGCCTGAACTACATAGCGCAGATGACTGGCGTTTGTGTGTGGTAATAGCATCGAGTCTCCCATCGTGCACTATGGTTGTTAGATGTCGGTAGCTGTCAATACAAATTCTTTACAAACACGAAGTCGTGCACACCAGCTAGTAACATACAGAAACATACATTTACAGTTACTTAAGATGCCTTACACCACAACGTGGAAACGTGTCTGGAGAATAAAATAAAATAAAATTCACAACAGTTGTTCGTACAAGGAGGTATTTACAAAATTAGGGAACGGTAACGTTAGGTTTTTTTCTAAAATAGTTCCATAATTGCATTATAATTGATGTTTGAGTTCCTTTTTACAAGTCCATTAGTTTCGTGCAGCATGAATCGCGAAATAAATAAATACACTATTACCTGAGGGCCTCCTTCCTTGAGCGTTAGCTGTACCGGCTACGACGGGCGAAGCGGGAACGTTTAAGGCGCGACAAGGTGAAAAGTGAGAGTTCCCGCCCCCCATTCCGGTCTCTTTGTCTCTTCCTCCAGTTGGCTGGAAGAGAGCAATTCGCAGATAACACGGCGCCTCCAAGTGGTTCATAATTCCTCCGAGTTACATCTTCCCGGAGACCTCCCGCACACCATTTAGAGGCCCCATAGATCCCTAATGGGACGGCCAGGCGTATCTTAGGGACGCGGCGAGACAAATTGTCCGTTTTCGCGGTTGGTTGACCCCGACATAAAAAAGAAAATTACCTCTGAGTGTCATAAAACGGAACCGCTTAAATTATTCGTACCGGAAACCGTGAAACATCATGACTAACACCCGATCTCTTTTATTATTAATTTACAGTTATTATTATTAATATTAAATTATGTCGCATTTCTTCTCTTCGATTTCGGCCGCGCATTATTTTCGACGCTTCTTTTCTTGACTTCCAGTAGTTCTTCATCCTCTCACTTGTGCTGTTTCCTCCTTTCTTCTGTCCATATGTTACTACATTCCCTCTTCTCCTTCTCCTGGAAACCCTTGAAATTTTGGATCACTCTCCTAAAAGTTGCTCTATCTTGTATTAAATCTTCTGTTATTCCGATCTCAATCATATCTTTCTTTACTCCTTGGATCCACTGGTTGCCCATCTTACTCTTGTAAACATGGTTGAAAATTCTTTTTGTAAGTATTTTGTTATCCACTCTCATTATGTGACCAAAAAAAAAACGATTCTCGTCTTTCTGATCGTGTCTGACAACATTTCAATTCCTTCTTATTTGTAGACATAGATCTTTATTCCTCCGGTGTCTAAACTCTCTTTTTTCTATTTCTAGTGGTCCCCAAATTTTTCTGAAGACTTTCCTTTCCCTTTTCTCTATTTCTTTTATTTATCCAGTTTTCATAGAGAACAAACATTCTGGGGCCTACAGACCTTCTGGTTTGATTACTGTATTGTAGTGTTTGATTTTAGTTTTCCGTAAGAGATTCTTCTTCTTATATGTATCCTTAGTTGGTATACTAGTTCTAGTTTTCCTGGACTTGATCTGTTTGTCTCCTTATCAAGCCCGTTAATCCGAATTACTTCACCTAGATACTTAGATTTATTGATTGTAAGTATCCTGAATAACTGTTAGTTGATTTGTAATAGTATTGTGTTATCACAGTGTTTAGTTTGTTTAGTAACCGGAATAGCGTAGTGTAACAAAACAGCTTAACCTACCAGTGTGGTTTTCTCCAATCATCTAGATTACTTATTCCCCAAAATGTTCGATATCGACACCAAGGGATCGATAAGGTCGATTAATACACGGGGGTCGATTAATACTAAAGAGAATCAATTAAACTGTCTGGGGAAAAATGTAAATAGTGAGGAATGTAATTTGGGATATTCAATATAAGAAAAAAGTGCAAAAAGCAAGAAACATATTACAATAGTGACCTCAAAAGTGGAATAGGAGTGATGAAAAAACCAACACCAAATCGGGCTACACAAAACATGCAAGGGGAGCTGTTCCTGATCAACATGTAACTGTCATAACCAAAAATTCTCACTGACGATGCCCCATTCAGAGGATGCGAAACGCGTCTGAGAGATAATAAAAAAAAAACCAGTTGCTAAAAGACGGATTTTTCATTTAAAATTTATTGTTAAGCAACTGCGGAAAGATGGCCAGTAAACCAATTTATTAATATCGCTGTACTGCTGTCTAGCAGCTTGGATCTCAACTGTCTCATACGCGCGACTTTCGCGGTTATTACTTTTGTCTTGTAAAGGAGAAATTTCGTTCTTAATTTATACTGTTGCCTGTGTGGAGACCTTAATGATAGATGGTGGAGACAGCGAACCTGATTTAGGACATGAACTAACGGATATATGTGCAGATCTCGAAAATAAAGCGTTAATTAACAACAAAAACCTCATTAAATTTCTTAGCAATAAAAATATTGCTGCTAAATACCCCAAGCTCAGAGCAAAAGCCGAACATTTCCGACATCGTACATGGTTGATGCTGGTTTTAGCCACACGAACGCATTTTATATATATATATATTTAAAAAAAAAAAAAAAAAAACAGTGGAACAGATTGAATCTGGAAAGCCGTGATGATTTGCTACTAAAAATTGCTAATAGCCAACCGAATATTAATAATATTGCTGCTGCTCATTAGATACATCCATCCCACTAATATCAACTATTTTAATGAAAAGATACGTTAAAATATTTTTATGTTATTCAATAGTAGCCAGAAAATGGTAGTAAGACTTTTTTTAAAAAATCCATTATAATTTATGCTAAATTTTCAATGATAATTGCTTATTTTATATTTTATGATACATACGGTTTAACTCCCATGTATCCATACTTTTTAATTTTTTTTTACTATTATAATAATGTTATTGGATGGATTTAATGAGGTATAGGAACTATAAATTCTTTCGTTGTGTTGTTATGCAGATATCCTTATTGTTTTGTATCAGAAATTCAAAAACAAAAAAACAAAAAAAAGGATTTAATGTTTTTATTGACTACTTAATATGGGGGTCGATAAGAAGGCAAATGTTGTATGAAGGCGTGGACGGGATAAAAAGTTTGGGGACTCCTAGCCTAGGCCAATGCTGGGACCCTCTCCAACTCCGCCTCATAAAATACACTTTTCTCACACAGAACATAGTTAGACATTTCGCTGACAGATGACAACACAGAATTTCCTGCTATAGGTTAAGTAAACCGGGTCTAAGACACCCGTATTTAATTCTGGTAGGGCACAGGTCGTTTCCCCCCTCTCATGATTCACACTGGCTACCTGCGCACGGCAGTGGCGGTGGTACGTGCTCTCCAGGTTGCCCTGTCGAGAAAAAACTCCAATTGGCCGTCACTGGCAACTGCCGACAGAAGTCAAAACTTAAAACTATGGATATCATACGCGCATGACGTCATACGTATAGCTACAGATATAGACCCTACTGTTAACATTGGCATGTCGCCGATGCGAGCTCGTAACATTTTACTTATCCAATAATCGCCGAACGAGCTTAAAAGATGTTTTCACTCCAAAAACTAGTAGCCTAACTTAGTCCACAACACGAAATTTGATCGAACCTTCTTGAAGGAGATGGTTATGTTAGAGGTAGGAAGGTCAATTCCTTTCCTCAGGGACCTACAGTTTAACGTGGAATCAGAACCACGGAACGTCCCGGCGTAGCTCATACAACCAAATACAACTCCTAAACATTCCTGATCACCACGGGATTAGAACCCAAGACCGGAACTGGCAGAAGTAAACGCATCACCCGCTGAGCTACCAGACCGCCTTGCTTTGAAGTACACCTGTGCTAAGTTCTAACAAAATCGCATAAAAACTATGGATTTGTATGAACAACGTTGACATAAATTAAGGTGAGGGAGACAGGGGGGAGAGGGTTTAGGTTCATGTAAACAAACGTAAACAGTGTTTTTGTATTTGGTTTAAGGGGGTAGGTACGCTTATCAGGTTTCCAAAAAAAATATTTTTTTTTATTATTGTTCAGAAAAATAGTTTATAGTTTTGGCTTCATTTTAGTGAAAAAATTATTTCAATATCTTTAACAGTGTGGGAATTATGTGTGATTAAGCAATGCCCTGTACGGTCACAGTATTATGGTAGAAGGTATAAATTCATGGTGCACATACCAACGTGCTAAGGAAATGAACACACTATCATCTTACAAACATAGGAACAATATTGCAATCTCCATAATGGAAGCTATTAAACCTGTGTTTAGAGAGTTGTGTGACACGAAGCTCTTGAAAAGATGTATTGGGGGTTTTACTCAGAATGCAAATGAGCCATTTCATTTCAAAATTTGGAAAATATGTCCCAAGACAGGATTTTTTGGAAAAAGAATAGTTGAAATCGGCACAAATGATGCAGTTATTACTTTTAACAATGGAATGCCTCCAGGAAAATATATGAAGAAAATTCTCAAACAAGAGGACGATGGTCGCATCAGTTCTGCTGAGAAATGAGTAACCCTAGCAACAAAGGAAGACTAGGAAGAGACTAAGGTTAGATCAGGAGACCAAGAAGAATGTTGCAGAAGGTCATTTCTATGCTCCTGCTGCATATTAGGAAGAAACAGGACGCCTGAAGGTACCATAAAATGTTTCCAAATCTTTAACCTTGAATATCTCAAAACAGCATTTCATCAAACGGTTTTAAAGATAACTTTTTTCCAAACACATAGATCTTTTTCAAATTTGCAGGACATGTTCTACATACTACGCACTACAGTCTGAACCATTATTGTTTATGCAGCTTTTCCCAAATAAAAAATATTCCTTTATATTTAAGCAAAAAAAAAAAGCAAAAATTTTAATTTCTTGACAAAAAATTTATTAATAAAAAATATAGAGTTAAATATGTTATATTATAGGTTCAACTTGTTGCCTTGATATTAGTTTACAATATTAAAAGAACATTTCTGTCTTTAAAACCCTTCACAACAATATATTTTTCACTGTCAATTTGGATGGTACATTATTACATTATTGTTAAACAATATTTTTATTTTAAAAATCAATTTTTATATATAGCTATAACAGTTCTATGGAGCTATGAAATTTGAACCCTCAAATTTAAATAGATCTCAACTTTATCAAATATTTGTATGTGTTAGGTGTACTTACCTCCTTAAAGTATATGTATGCAAAGTTCCATCAAAATCGGATAAAAACTATGCGTTTGTATGAAGAATACAGGAAAAAAAAATCTTCAATTTCACTGCTATCCTGCTGTCGAAGCGCGACACGTGAGACTTATAACTACAGATATACTGAAATTACAGCATGTCGGTGACGCGCAACATGCCATAGCGTGACGGTGACGAGAAGTCGAGAATTCATAGGTTCGCCCCCGTTCAAACATTAAGTAACGCATCTACGGAAGTTTTCACTTAAAAAATGGACATCTGTGCATGTCGTGACGTGGATATGATTTTTTGAGTGGCGACTTCCTCAGGTAAGCTTGATCGGTGTTCTAGCGGAAGCCTTATCGGATTGCGCGCGGGCTTATCGGCAAGTTCACCTGCTGCCGACGCAGCGTGCGGAAAACAAAACACTCGACTAGTCTCTCAGGTGGGAAGGCGACAGCGCGGCTCGTCACGTGAACGCCACGTGCGCCGTCAAAATGCCCAAGAAGTATTCACCAGAGAGCAATAATTCTAGCGACGGCACTCACTTCAGTGAAATGCGTTGTGCCTGGAGACTGGCCTCACCTCAGTAGCTCGGCATCATTCGGTAAATCTCGATTATTCACGAAGTGTTAACCGAGAGTGGTGGTGTAACGGTTAGCGTTCTGGCCTCGCATTCGGGAGGATGGCGGTTCGAATCCCCGTCCGGGCATCCAGATTTGGGTTTTCCATGGTTTCCCAAATCACTCCAGGCAAATGCCGGGATGCTTCCTTCAAAAGGCCATGACCGAATTCCTCCCAATTCCTTGCTCCCCATCCTTTCCCGTCTCTAAAGACCTCGCTGTTAAGAGACGTTAAGCAGTAAAAAAAAAAACAAAAAAAAACGAAGTGTTAGTTACAGTGATTGCCACCGCAGCGCTAGTTGGCTGACGAGGAAGTTTAGAATGAATAACTTATTTATTTCGTGTCAAAAACGCTGCGTTTACAAATTGTTAGAAACAGTAATAACAATAAGATATATAAAGATTATATCAATCGACACCAAAGAGTTCATATGATGGATGACCAAAAGTCAGCAACTTGTATGGCATTGTCCCTGGTCTTGCAGAGTGCAGGTTGATGGGCACTGCGAGCAATTGTATAAATGCCGAATGGTCTGTTTTCTGCCTCACACTCACAACGCAGTATAGATAACGCCATCTTGCCAGGTTATCCTTGGTCCTGCAGACTCCACTTCTCAGCCGATTTAGCGTCCTCCAGGTCTTCCAGTTGAGGCTGTCACCTGGTGGTAGTGATTCAGACGAGTCATTGTTGCTCGCCACAGATTGAGCCGGGCAACTTGAGGCGGTACATCTAAAGCAGCTGTCGTCCTAAGGAAGCTTTTCCTTGATTTCAGCCTTTGTCTGGGGAGTTGATGCCCGAATAGGGATGAGCAGCGTTTTGATTAGCCTTGTTTCTTTCTGACATTGCAGCTACGTTCCGTCTTACATCAGGGGGAGCGATTCCTGCCAGATCGTGTTGATTTTCAGTCGGCGTGACTCTGAGGCAGCCAGTTAGAATTCTGCAGGTTTCGTGCAACGCTACGTCTACTTGTTTCGCATAGGCAGAGTTGTACCAAACGCTACAGACAGACAGCAGAATAACACTGTGCAAGAGCACTGCGGGATGTGCACCCCATACCTTTCCTGTGAGTTTCCGCAGGATATTGTAGCGAGCTAAAACATTGCCTCTTGTGTTTAAGCAGTGCTTTTTGTAAGTGAGGGAACGATCCAGCGTAACTCTGAGATATATTTGATCTAGTCTACACCCTCGCATCTGACTTTCAGTTTCCTGTTTATGAATAAATGTAGTGACTTTATTTGCGCTCGTATAATTCATATAAGGGATTGTGCATAAACAACGTGGCTTGGTTTAGGGAACGGGTGGGCTGGAAAGCTACGCTGGGCTATGTGGGGAGGGGGGCCTTGGGTTCGGAAACAAGCCTCGTAGCTTTCCGTTCATATTATTTGTCACAGTTGAAATAAGATACAGAACACACAACAGCATATTATTTAACATTTATTTCCGTCGTATAGTTATCTCTGTATGTAATTTACGATAGTCTGACAAGAGAAAACAGTACAAAATGTCTTCTGGAATCAATAGGGGTAAAACCTACGTGCTACACGAGGGAGGGGGGGGGGAGAAAAGCCACTTCAGGCTACGTGAGGGGGAAGGGAAGGATGGCAGAGGGACGCGATTCACAGCAAGCCAATAGGAGCTGCGTGGTTTGTGGACGCTCCCCGAACGACAACATAAACAAAAGTTTTTTTTTTTTTTTTTTTTTTTTTTTTTTTTTTTTTTTTTTTTTTTTTTTTTTTTTTTTTACAGGAATATAATAAACAAGGAACTTCATTAAAACTGGGAGAAAGCTTATACAAAACCAAAAAATAATAGTTCTTTGTGTTTGAAATTATGCTTTACTTAGGAACGTCTTCACAACAGTAATAATTTCTGTCATTCGAAATCAAATGCACTTATTTAAAAAAAATTCTAGCTAAATAGTCCGAGATCATAATCGGAGAAAGTTTACTTGCGATACGAAAAATATCAGTGAAAATGATAACACGTAGTTGATCGTTATTCGTTTTTCGTTAGAAACTATTAAGGAACAAATTTCTACGGCCACCATAAGTGATACCCGTCACTTTTTGAAGGGAATAAGCAGGCCCGCCGCTAGCTGTTTGAGCACCCGCGTGCAATACCGATTATGCCGCCAAACTTCCGAACCGGGTCAAAAAACTGTGAGATTGCCGCCCCGATTGTTGCCATCCCGAGTGTCGCCGGTGTCGCGAAAACTGCGGCCAGTGAAATTTGCGGCGTTTGTTCACGTAATAACTTCCAGGCCACTGTTTAGTGAGACCAGGTCGGGTCGTCTAAAGGGGCGTTTAGAGTGATTAGGACGGCGCGGCATGACACAAAGAGAAGAGGTATTGGCCGCAGATTTCGCAGATTTTAGGTTGGCCGCAAATTTCACTGGTCGCAGTTTTCACATATCCGTGTCGCCGGCCGCCCGAAGCAGCTGTTGAGCTAAAAAAAAAAGGTCGCGATCACTCGTTTTGCCGCCCTCCTCGATGTGCCGCCCGCGTGCGGTGCACGCCTTGCACGCCCGCTTACGGTGGCCCTGGTAGTAAGGGAATCTTTAAACGCAACAAGTGTTACCAGTAGAATAATTTTTTGAATAGACTATTTAGAACCACGCGATAATTTATATGTTTCGTATGAGCCTTCATTAGTATTTATTTTGTACCATTTTCTTGTTCAGCCTTCACTATACTACTTTCGTTCTCACGTGCCCCTCACCCCGCCCCCCCCTTCCAGATGCCTTCCCCTCCGAGCAGACCGCTGCCTACAGGCATTGTTGTTGGTCGCAGTATTGTCCTGTTTATTTCGATACGCGCGCGCGCCGAGAGCAATTTCTGATTTTATATTCTCAAGCAGTTTAGGTGAAGGTTTTGTCACTGTACATTTCCTTCAGACTTTCAGGTTGGGTGTCTTTTGTTATTGGTATGTCTTTAATTCTGCTCTTTCATTGTTTTAATTTCTTGTTAGGATGGACAATGGCCTTTCGTGTTTGTCATGTGCATTGTTAAACTCTCCGAGATTTGCAATTAGCGGATTTGTAGAAGTTCTTGCAGCTCTGTAGAAGGACTTGGTTATCGCCAATATTCTTCCTTGGAGCAGCGGGACACCTGCGGCTTCGTGCAGGTCGGCTGTTGGAAACCGGTTCGGGACATGTAGTGCCCGCCGAAGCGCTCTGTTTTGCATTGTTTTCAGTCTGCCCAACCTGGTTTTTGATACGTAGCCCCACACCGGGCACGCATATTTAATTACCGGGCGAACTAGACTGCAATATATACTGACTCTGGTACTGGCTGATAATTAGCTGTCCCGATTGAGGATCGGGTACAGTTCTTTGAGCCTAGCTGCGACTTTTCGTCGAGTGTCCTCGATGTGGCTTTTCCAGGTGTTACATTAGGCGACAGTAAAAAAAAAAAAAAAAATGTTTTTTATTTGAAATTTTTTTAAAGACGTTAGAAAACTCTGAGAAGAAAGTTAATATACTGTTTAGGGAACCGCTAAAAATGACGGCGTATCGTTACGAACTGTGCAGCGTGTATGTAGCGAAGCCCTGCTGAGTGTACCACAGCCATCCCTTTCTTCTCCAAAGAAAAATTCACCGAGAAAAACCGGTCACGGAGATGGATGACTTTCAGAAAAGATGTCATTCAACGTTCCGTTCTTAATTTTATGACCGAGGTTAATACCCTACGTTACGAAAATTGAGGGAGGTACTGAAAGAGAACATTAACTACACTGGAGGCGTATAAATTATTAAAAGCACTCGACTTCATGTACAGAAAATGTAATGACAGTAGAGGTTTTCTGATGGAAAGGACAGACATTGTTGCAGCAAGGGCTTCATTTTTAAGAAAAATACACGATTTAAGGAAGGAACATCCTCTTCGACGTGTCGTCTACCTTGACGAGAAGTGGGTAAATCAAAATCACGCAAGGAAGTTTATTTGGCAACACTCTAAACGCAATAGTGGTCTCATCAACGATTTCTGTAACCAGAAACTATCGCTTCGACTAAATATCACTTTCATTTAAAAATTTAAACGACGTGTTTAGAGAATTAACTTCCACTGGGAAAGACATCTAAAAATTGGATTCAAGCGTCGAAATGTCTTGCGCAGCTTTTAAAACTAAAAATAATGATCGGAAGCAGTAAGTTTTATTCATTGATATGTAAATAATTTTTATATTTATTAACATATGAAATTGTGATTGGTAAACACGAAATTTCTATGACATACGATTCACTCATTTTCGCCACGACAAATAGTTCGATTTTACTGAAGAAATCATCAAATTAGATGCAACATATTGTACCACATACGTCGTGATGACGTTTGCGCATGCGCGGCAGCTGTTTCCCCTTCGCCTGTAGGAGCTGGGGCAGCGGAGTGGGGATATAGCAGACTGACCTTGATCCGCCTTTTCTGTCTGAACATAGTATAGCATTACTTTATACTGTCTTATTTACCACTTAAACGTCAATAACAAAGGATAGGGAACATGACCCACCACTCACCAAAGTGCAAGGCTGGGACGAGTCAGACACATATATGACGAACAAAAACATATACCTAATTGACGCGGTACGGAGCGAGCCATATAGTTCGGGAGGTGTGTACACGCAGACATTTATCACGTGACTCATTAGGTGTATAAATATCCTACATGTTTTCGTTACTCCACCAATATGGATGAGGGAATACTCCAAGGCGGCAGTTCATCTTCGCCCTCAGCACCAGACAGGAGCGAGCCCAGATCAACCAAGTCCACCGCCCCGGCCAGCAGCCAAGTCAGGTCTCCAACAGCCAAGCCCGTCACTACAGTCCACAAAGCTAAGAGTCGTCACGTTCGGAGCTCCGAGGACAAGAGGAAGCCAATCATCCAACAATGCTTTCGATGCCAGGGGTTCCAGAATCGAGCAGTCGCCTGTCGCAATCAAGTGCGGTGTGTCCGCTATGGGGAAAGCCACAGCGTCCTGGTCTGCGCACGCCCGCGTGAAGAAACGCCGACGTGCGCGAACTGCGGCGCTGACCACGCCGCCTGCTATGGGGGCTGCCCCGTCAGAAGGAGACTACAGGCAGCCGCATTCAGACATCCCCAACCTTGCTGCAGCCGAACAGCAAGAAGAGGTGATGAAACAGAGGCTTGCAAATAATACCAAGTCAGCGGGCCTACCGGCGGACAGCAATCACAATCGAGCTGGAGGCCATCAATACATTCGACGACCGGAGCAGTGGGTCACCCGAAACATCATCCAGCTACTATCACACTTGTTCGCGGTGATGATCCCCACCTGACGCAAATAAGAATACTCAAGGATTTCCTTAAAGGCTGTTATATATGTATATAAAGGTCAAAGCCGGGTTTTTCGCTAAAGTGTACCCCCCAAATGATCCCAAAAACAACTTATCTGAGACTGTAGATAAAGCTACATATAGTTTTGCATTAAGGAGATTGTGTTTAATAAGCATACCAAGTTTGAAAGTAATAGGATGTTTATTTTGGATGCTACATGTACCTAAGTACAGGAATATGTGTTTTGCGGAAAATCGCCGTTAAAGTTTCTGCTTGTATGACAGAAGAATGCTGTGCAAAGGGGCTGGCACGTCACCTTCATACACTTAAGATCAAATTACGTACCTTATAATCCCTCAAATATAAATGTTTTATACATCAAATTATTCAGGAAGATGTGTGCTACAAAATAGGCATATTTTTGAAAAATCGATTTTTAAAAATGAGAAATACGGCACATTTTTTGCTGCAAAATGAATTAAAACCAATCACGATTGATATACTAGTTGCATTAAGATATGTTCAAAATTGCAACTAACCAGTAGCCTCGTGGATACCTTCTGAATGCTTCTTTTCAAAGGCAGTAACCACTGCCAATCAAGTAGGGAATAGACAACACGGGCAAAGACCAAGCAAACCACTGTTTTCAGGATCTGTTGACGATGAATTTGTGCGGACCTATTTTTTTTCAATAAACTACCTAAAATTCATTAATTTATTTAGATTTATATACTTATTTCTAGTATAACATATAGAAATATCGGAAAATAACGATATTATCTGCTTCAAGCGGCCGATATTATCTATATCTGCCTCGCGTTAATATAAATTTCGATATATTTATCAATATTAAATTGTATCCTTTCCGTAAGTAAGATGTCGTGCAAGACAAACAATCAACTGGCCTCGTATTCGGGAGGACGCGGGTTCGAATCCCCGTCCGGGCATCCAGATTTGGGTTTTCCATGGTTTCCCCAAATCACTCCAGGTGAATGCCGGGATGCTTCCTTCAAAAAGGCCATGGCCGAATTCCTCCCCGTTCCTTGTCCCAAGTCCCATCCCGCCTCTAATGACCTTAGCCGTCGATGAGGTGTAAAGCAATAGTAAAAAAAAAAAAACCAATCAATTTAACTTTTCCGCACGAGAGACATGCATCAGTTAAAAAGGGTGTGAGACAAGGTTGTAGTCTATCCCCGTTAATATTCAACTTGTATGTAGAAGAAGCAATGAAGAGAGTCAAAGAAAAATTTTAATCTGGCGTAAGTTGTCAGGGAGAAAAAATCAGTATGCTACGATTTGCTGACGACATTGTCTTATTAGCAGAGAGGGCTGAGGATATTGAGAAGTTATTGAATGTCATGAACAAAATACTGAAGGAAGATTTTGGACTGAATATAAATCAAACTAAAACAAAAGTGATGAAATGTAGCAGAAATGACACCAATACTAGCAGATTAAATATAAAAATAGGATCTGATGCAATAGGAGAAGTGAGTGAGTTCTGTTACTTGGGAAGCAAAATTACAACCGATGGCCGAAGCAGGAATGATGTTAAAAGCAGAATAGCACTAGCAAAAAGAGCCTTCATGAAAAAGAGAAACCTTTAGTTTCAAATATTGATCTAGGAATTAGAAAGAACTTCTTAAAACTCTATGTGTGGAGCACAGCACTTTACGGTAGCGAAACATGGACTTTAGGAATACCGGAAAGAAAGAAACTTGAAGCATTTGAAATGTGGTGCTACAGAAGAATGCTGAAAATTAGGTGGACAGACAAAGTAAGAAATGAATGAGTTTTAGAAATGATGGGTGAGAAAAGAAGTTTATGGAAGAAGCTTACAGGAAGAAGAGACAGGCTGGTAGGTCATATTTTGAGACATGCTGGATTGGTTAATTTGTTGGTGGAGGGAACAGTCGAAGGTAAGAACTGTAGAGGTAGACAGAGATTAGAATATATGAAGCAGATAATTGAGGACGTGGATTGTAAGGGGTATGTAGAAATGAAGAGGTTAGCACAGGATAGGAAGGGATGGAGGATTGCATCAAACCAGTCTAAAGACTGACGACAGTAAAAAAAAAAAAAAAAAAAAAAAAAAAATGAACAGTGTTAACGAAACGTCGCAATTACTAAAAAAATAAAAATAAAAGGAACTTTGCCAATTACTGAGAAGCTCAAGAAATTAACATGCCAAATATTACATTTCGCTAAAAATAATTTCCATCTTGATATATTTAGTGAGTGACATTAAATAACTGCGAGAAGAAATTGGGATATGACAATATTCCTTACCCCGTTGCTACACCATTAAGTACTTGATTTTTCTTTTCTGATGTTATGGACGAGGAAGGAAATTTGTGGAAGCATGATACAGAGAGAGTCGGATTTAAGAACTGTGGAGGAAGACAGAGATTAGTATATACTAACATAGTACTCGATGTTTCTCGGGGACTATAGTATGTTTGTGAAGGGGAAGAGCGGTTCAAATTTTGTACAGTAAATCAAATACGAACATTATTTTCCCACTCTTTTTAAAGCATACTTACGCAATGCACATTGAGATCGGATAATAACTGTAGATTTTTGTTTCACCACATCAACTCTAAAACAATTTTTAAATTTCAAGTTAGAATTTCTCGATCAGTAGTTGTCAGTTCGGAATCGGTCTCTCGCAGTTCGGCAGCAAATGTTATGGGCTTTGTAAGGAAACAAGGTTTCCAAACATATATGTATATTTGTTTTTCTTTCTTTACTTAATCCCATTTTCTATTTAATTCAAGTGTGTTAGAAGTATGAAGTTGTCAGTTTATGTATCTAAGAGAGTGTTCTAGCATCTCTAACTATGAATGTCGGCGAAGTAGAGTGTTCTTTGGTTGATGTCAAGAAGAATAAGTGTCGGAGAAAGTAAAAGGAGGTTTCTGCCTTTATCGATTAGCAGTGAACTGCGAATTATTGTAAAAAACATAATCCACAATAATTCTGTGATAAATGTAAGCCATGTAAAATTGTGAACTGGCAAATGTTTTTGTTAATAAAAGAAAGGAAAAGGGAAGTATTTTCAGTTGAAGATTTATAAATTACCTAGTGAATCAAAAGTTGTGTCTTTTGCTTGAAAGTGATTTTTCCTTTGCTCTCATTTCTCTAGCTAAATTCCCTTCGAATTAGATGAAGTGTGGCAAATACTACCCCAAGTAAGAACAGGATCGAAGCTACGTATATTCTCAACCAGATACGAACAATACGAAATTAAGAGGGTTAAATAAAATAAAGAAGCAAACACTTTTACAGCTTTCAGAATATCACCACCCACTTTGGCCAATTTTTCTATTGTTTTAGAGATTTTTTTTGTTTTTAAGTCTAGTTTCACTTAAAAATTCTGCTTATGGGGATGATTGAGGATAGGGTGAGGGTTTTTGTATACAGTATTTTTCCCTTAGTTTTAAAGTATATCAGTGCACAGTTTTAACGAGATTGGAGAAAAACTGTAGATTTTTACAAAGAACGCACAAAGCTTGCCCGCTCTGTAAAGCAGGATAGGTGGCGATCTGTGGCAGAATCGCGATTCTATTGTTCTGAAATACTTCTGGAAGCGACAGAATTTCACTCTGCCGTCAGATCTGCCACAGATCACCCCCTATCCCGCTTTACAGAGCGGGCAAGCCTCCGACCTCTACGTTCTGTGATGAGGCGTGGGTGTTCGCCACATTGTCGCCTACTCGTGGTACACCGTCCTTCAACCACTCTGCATAGATGCGGGAAAATTCTGAGATTGCTGGTCAGATGACGGTCCCAATCTTAGCAGGTGGCGCATGACCCGAAAAAATCATTTCGAGTGTATTGATAAGTCGATATCTCTTAAGCAAATACAGCGGCTATCCATATAAGAGGGTTTCACGTAGGCTCCAGCAACTTGTATTGTGTTTCTCGGCGCTTTGAACAACATGGGACGAATCCAACTCGCGATTTTTGCTGTTGTGTTGGCATTGGCGACTGCAGTGCCATCTCGTGGTGCACGACCTAAGACTCATCTGCCAAGGTAAATGATAGGGCACAATTCCCAGTTCATATCAGAGCCTGTGTTACTTTTAAAAATATCGGATTTACGATGTATAGATATTTTTATCGTAGTAATATGGAAATTTTAAACTACGGTCAGCTATCCGCCCCAGGCATATCCGGACACGACATCATACACACTACATACCATCTAGAAACTCCGAGACACCAACCAAGAACAATAACATACAGAAATCTTAGACGAATTAACTACGAGGCGTTACTGACGGATGCGACCAATACACCTTGGAACGAAATTTACACACTGACTTCTATTGACGCTAAAGTCGCAAAACTGACCGATTTGATTACTAAACTGTATGACAAACACGCTCCACCTAAGAAAAAGAAAGTTAAACGAGCTCCAGCACCATGGCTAACTGAAGACATAAGACAACTTATGACCGAAAGAGATACCGCTCATAGACTTTACAGACGAAACCCCTCAGACGATAACTATCAACACTATAGAAAACTGCGCAATCGCACCAAGCAAGGCACGCTCATAAGGTCATTACTGAAAGCACAACCCCTACTGCTTTGTGGAAGAACCTTCGCGCCTTTGGAATCGGCAAAAGAAATTACGTTTCAGATATTCATATGCCACTAGACAAGCTTAACAGCCACTTTTCCACTCGAACAGTCGAAATTGACCCCGCATTAAAAACACAAGTAATTATTCACCAAAATTCGGTAGTAAACAACACCCATCAATTTCACTTGTCACTTGCAACCACAAAACAGGTAAGGAAAGCTATTGCGCGGATAAAATCTAATGCAAAAGGGGTAGATGGCATTGAGATCAAAATGTTTAATAATATATTGGATGTAATTACCCCATTTATAACACATATCTTTAATTTTTCTATCCTTTCTGGAACATATCCAAAAGTTTGGAAGATGGCCTTAATCAAACCATTACCAAAGAAAACCTCTCCTGTTGAACCGTCAGATTATCGTCCAATAAGTTTATTACCAACCATTTCAAAGGCTCTTGAATACGTAGTTCATGACCAAACCACTAAGCACCTTAATGCGCACAACAAACTAGATAATTTTCAGTCCGGTTTTCGAAAAAACCACAGTACGGCGACTGCACTAATAAAGGTAACAGACGACATAAGACTTGCTATGGACAGACGAAAAATAACAATACTGATACTTCTTGATTTCAGCAAGGCATTTGACACCGTCGACCTTGACATACTCCTGTCCAAACTGAGGGGATTAAATTTTTCCAGCGGCACTGTTGACTGGTTCGAAGCGTATTTGAGGAACCGTCAGCATTGTGTTACGGATCCCAATGGAAACAGATCGCAATGGGAAACTGCAAACAGTGGTGTCCCCCAGGGCTCAGTCCTGGGGCCACTTCTTTTTTCTATTTATATTAACGATGTGGCTAGTATCTTACGTTACTGTTATTACCATCTGTACGCTGACGACCTACAACTATACCTTAGTGCATCACCAAGTGACATACTCACGATAATACAGAAAATAAATTCAGACCTTAAGAATCTTTGTGATTGGGCAAAGAGACTTGGATTGAAAATAAATCCCTCTAAAACTCAGGCTGTTGTTATTGCTAGTCCAAAACTGATAGGCAGCAACTTCACATCAAACCTCCCAAAAATAAAACTTCAGGGAACAGAGTTAAACTATAGCGAATCTGTAAAGGATCTTGGAGTCCTAGTAGATAGTAATTTAAACTGGTCTGAAAACACTGTTTCAGTATGTCGCAAAGCCTTCTCTTCTCTTCATGCTCTGTATAAATGTAAAAAATTCTTCCCCATTCATTTGAAAAAGCAATTGGTGCAGACTCTGGTGCTACCACATCTCGATTACTGTGACGTTGTTCAGCAAAATTTGAGTTCGGCAGACATAAGGAAACTTGAACTTGTTATGAACTCCTGTGTAAGGTTCATCTGTGACCTACGATTGTACGACCACGTCTCACCTTCATACGACCGCTTGCAGTGGTTGCGCGTTTGGGATCGACGACGATTCCACACTCTATGTCTCCTTCACCGCCTCATACATCTGAAAACTCCCGCATACCTTTGTTCCAATATCTCGTACCTAGGACTTTCCCATAATATTAACACCAGATCCCTGAACTCAAACATACTAACCATCCACTCCCACAGCTCGGAAATCCTAGCCAATTCCTTCTTCATTTCAGCGGCTAGACTGTGGAATGATCTTCCCCTAAAAATTAGAACTACCCAAAAAATCGGCCCATTTAAAACTCTTTTGAGAAAGCATTATTTATTGTAGCACTAGCTAAAAGATATCTCCTTCCATACATAACCTAATTTTTAGATCTGAATAATATTGATGTATACAGTGTCCACCTCTTTATTCTGCCTTCCCTATTATTAGTTTGTGTCTTGTCTCTTCATCCTACTAGTATTAAGTTTGTACCATTTAGTTCTTTAACTTCCACCTGCATTAGTTTATACCATTAAATTATTAACTAGTTAAACACTATTACTATTAAGTTCTAAGTTAGTATGTTATTCATAAATATTATTAAGTTTTTTTTTGTTAGTATTACTCTTGAATTTGATTTAGGCCAAATGTTACATTAGTGTTGTATACTGTTAGTTTGTGTAAGGTGTATATTATTTATTGTAAACACCTGGTATGATGTAAGAGAGGGCTTGACAGCCCTAATCTTGCCAGGCTAAATAAACCTTTAAATAAATAAAAAATAAATAAATAAATAAATAAATTCGATACTGTTATAAATATAGATTTTTTTAAAAAAAACTTACAATATGCAGTCGAGAAATGAATAACACAGTTTTTCGAATAAATTATATTTATTAAGTAAATCAAATATCAGTGAATGAAAACAGTAGGTCTCTTTAGTCTCAACAGCTATCTATGTAAATAAATATGAAATTTTGTTCGTTGGTAAACGCATCAATTGAAAGTGCTTTTTTCTGTGGACATATTTGTTATTTTTTTTAACTATCATAACAGTCCGAGTAAGGTTTTTAGAGAAAGACAAATTTGAAAATTTGCCAGGTAAATTGGAAAATTCGAGAAAAACTGGAAGTATTTTTTCTATGAACTGATTTTGCTATTTGTTATTTTATTTTTGAAAAAAAAAGGTTTCATAATGTAGGATCCGCTATAGCGCTGACGTCGCCCAGGACAAAAAGACAAATTTCCGCCCCTTAAGAAAGTGTATAGTATATTTTTTAAATACATGTACAAATATTTTATTTCTACTCAAAATAAAATCATCTGGATATTGTGGGCCATTTCCTCAATTGCGATAGAATCAATTATTCATAAAAAAATAATTTTATTAAAATTTTAATAAAATTATGTATTTAGAAAGAAAGATTTAACATTTATAATTAAGCAGTACGAAACGGTAGAAATTAATTAAGAAATATCTGTACCCAGCTGCAAACTATTATTCACTTCAACTATTCAAGTACATTATTATAAAACCCGATTTATCGAAGCAATGAACTTAATAAACTGACTAAAGAACAGTTTATTTAAAGATGTAGGCCAACTTACATTAAAAATTAAGAAATCACACTGAAGTGAATTTTATGAACATACGGTCGGTATAATTGATCTTTAATTTATGTGAAAATACTTTATTTCTTGTAGCAGCGTCCTTTATAATTTCTACTTTAATTTTTCAATAATAATTTTTAGCTTTTAAATACGTGTATAAAAAATATAAATTATATCGCACTGTAAATTGTAATCGAAGAAAAAGTCGATATGTGAAATTTTCTGTTAATTTGGTATTTAACATAGGGTTACCAGACGTCCCCGTTTTCCGGATAGATTTCGTCCCCGCAATGTCCCCGGATTTGTACTGTTGTCCTCAGATTTTTTTTTTTTTTAATCAAGCGAGAGATCTTTAAAATCCCTGATTTGCTAATTCATTCGTTTAAAGCAAGAGATATGAAGCGCACTTCTTTCCTTGTACGTGCCTAGGAATAAAAGAAAATTGCAGTGATACTGCGTCTTGGCCGCAACAGCTTTGGAAAATCAGGTCCCCTTGCTGTGTGCAACATGGCTGTCTGTGATCCTCATTTAAAATATAAACAATATGTGGCTTTTAAGTTAACACAACCTTTAATCATATAACTTATAAAAGTACAAAGCGTAATTAGGACAAATGCCGAAAACGTCCCCGGATTTTGGTGAAAAAGTTGCGAAGCGTCTCCTGATTTGGAGAAAAAATTCTGGTAACCCTAATTTAACAGATCAATTCATACTTGCAACCAAAATTGCGCCCCTAAATTTTGGAGCCCTGGGATTTAGGGAAAACTTGGAAAAGTTTCCCGGAAAATTGAAAAATTCCGGAAAAATTTAAGGTACTTTTTCTACGGACCGATTTGGGTAATTTTGATCGTTTGGGATGAATGTACTGTCAGATTTTTCGTGGTTTAATTAATGTGATAATTAAGTAGTCCACAATGTACGGCAGCTTAAACTTTTGTTTATTTCCAGACAACATGCCAACGATATTGTTTACATGCATAGATACAATTCAGAGATACTACTAACGCAGTCCTTGGCAGTTGCAAAGTGAATCTGTATAAACTAACTTCTTTCCGTCCTTCTGCTGATTTCTTATATAGGCTCTATCGAAATTTCTATAACTCATCAAAAACTTCCGCCAGATATTTCTCGAACATTAACAATTACTCAAACAATTCAAACATATTAAAAACAATCAGAATTAATACATAGTCATTTAAGATCATTACAAAATGGTCAGAAATGGAAATTAAAGATACTTAAACACAAAATTATTTACAGAAATCATTTTAAACTGTAGTAAATTGTCTTTTAGACATTGTAACTTGCATTAACACTTGGAATTACGAACATTTAAGCAATTCTGTCCTTAAACATATTAGATGGCCTCTAAATAATTTCTTTTCATAAAATAAAGTCTATATACACTGATTTACAGTTCATTGTGAAACAAACATACAGGATCATATTCAAGCAAACTTTAGCTCACTACAACTACTTCATAAAATACACTTCTATTTAAAGTTCAGGTATGAGGGTTGTTACAGTACGATAGCAGATAAAAAGTCTTTGTAGGCTTTAGACTGAACCATGCAAGATCTACGATACAATCAAAGCTGGTGGTGGTGTGATGATCGAGATATAAATAAGACACCTTGATATTGATAAATAAATAAATAACGCCAAAGCAATTGAGTGATTGTACATTTATTGAACTCCCGAACGCGTTTCACTACTTTTGCAGAAGCATCTTCAGCAGGTTCTCCTGGTAATTACGTACACGTGATACAATTTGGTTATGTTGTTGCGTTTTGTACAACGTAAACATCTTGGTAACACAACAGAAACAGCTTGAGGTTCATTGAGAATCCAAATTTAATACAAGAAAATAAATCATTTGGTTAACATGAAATTCTGACTTAATTTAATCGTGACTTAAATTTTGGAACAAAACCGCGTGGTTCCAAGTTAATCACATTCCAGGCACATCAAACATTTCCAACATTTCAGTGGTGTACTGCGGACAGAATTCATCTCGCATGTAAAATTTCTCTTTGTCATTCTTCTGAATGTACTCCTCCTCAAATTGAATATCCATGGACACAATAGTTAATAAATACAATGATTACTCAGAAATATGTTTCTTCTTAATTTTTACTTTTTTTAAACATTTTCACAAAACGATCACAAAAAAATTTGTTAAACTTTGGACAGGACAATGTCTGTTGGGTCAACTAGTTAATAATAATAATAATAAAAAGCTTAAATTGAATATAACAAAATTTGTCAGGATGAGGTTTCAAAAATACTCGTCGTTTCATATGTTCTGCTGTTTGAATACTGCAGTTAATAAACACCAGAAGATTAATTGTTCATTCAACACAGGGAATCCTTTTGTTTTCAACCAAAAATAGCTTAACAGCATCTACAAGAAAAACGGAAAATAACTTGTCTTTAAAATATAGACGCCCGCATCCAAATTTCGATATTGAAATACCGATTTATAGTCAGAATCTATCAGCCATAAGTATCAATATTTTTTTAAAAAAATAATAAAAAAATCGATGATTCGGTATTTTGTAGTGTTGGGATACCTTCCTAAAATGTCAGCAATAAATATCAATATTTCCAAAACGTAATAACGATAATTTGCTATATCGAAATGTTGGGGTATTATCTTAAAAATATCAGCTTCAAATATCGATATTTTCAAAAAACTCAATATCGATTTATCAAAGTTTAATGATCGGATCTAGATGGTATAGATTGAGGGATCGAGAACGTGATTTCCCTAGCGGAAATA
Source organism: Vandiemenella viatica (assembly GCA_031002005.1). Lineage (NCBI taxonomy): Eukaryota > Metazoa > Arthropoda > Insecta > Orthoptera > Morabidae > Vandiemenella > Vandiemenella viatica. The sequence continues at coordinate 143,635,601 of CM061918.1, read as the reverse complement.
CTTTTTAGACAAACATTTGCTTGGCAAATCCCCCTTTCGGAGTCTACAAAGCCTACACAAAGAGGCATCTGGTATTCGTTTGCACGGCTAATTAGTTCTCGTAGGGCAATAATGTGGTCGATTGCAGTAAAGCTACTGCGGAATCCTGCTTGCTCAATGGGTTGGGCAGAATCAAGGGTGGAACTGATTCGGTTCAACAAGATCTTTGTAAGCTTTATATATATATATAAATCTTGGTTTTGGTGTTTACTGAAAGTTTGGGGATAGTGTACATTCTGTGGTGTCTAATGTATGGTGACTTGGTGTATTTGCAGGATTTCAAGGCTGGAGGCGAACATCAACGAGTACTTCGACGAGATCACTCCACAGATCCAGAGTTTCTTCATCGAGCAGGGCCTGGACCCGCTCCCGCTTCCAGACTTCCTGCAGAGCTTCGACGTGGTCAGTAAGATGCCGGCGCTATCTTTACTGGTGTCGCGTCGACAGAATTATCTCCACACAAATCCAGCAGCGGAGATAAGAATTGAAGGACAGACACCTGTCAACAGAGATTGCGCCGATCTGATTGGAATTATCGTTTAAAGTGAAATTCAGTTGAGTGGCCTCATGCGAGAAGGTATTTAAGTCCATATTTGGAAAATTACGAGTGAAAGATGCATTTTAGGTTTTAGAAGTTTTTCCATCGATTGAGGGTAAAGACGGGACTTCTGAAGTCAACCCCTGAGCCCTAGAACAGTGTTTTGCAACATTTTTAATACAACTAAAAAAAACTTTTTACAAAACCCCCATGTCCCCTCTCCCCCCCCCCCCCCGAAAAAAATTGCGACCCCCAAGTCTGTAAAAAAAAAGAACTGTTAGTGATTACATAACGAAGTATTTAATTTCCTTTCTATTGAGACTATAGCTACTCATGGAGAAATCAAGTGCTGTGCAAGGTAGTTGCGATAATCTTTGCGTGGTGGTAGTGAGCCAGCGAGTAAGGATTAGCTTCACTGCGAGCGAGCATAAAAAGTAGTTCTCCAAAGATCTTCGCAGCCTTCCAAGTCTGCTACAAGTGCCAGTGGCGGAAGCAAATAAAAAAAAAAAGTCTTTGTGACGACAATTACCTAAAATATGTTAGAAAGAAGAGAAATCGACTGCAATTAGAAAATGAATTGATTATTTGGGTCTCAAAAACACCACCACGATTCGACAGTTAAAAAAGCTACTGATAATTAATATGCCTTACTTTTCTTTCAGTGAAATATACCGAGAGTGGTGGTGTAACGGTTAGCGTTCTGGCCTCGCATTCGGGGGGACGGCGGTTCGAATCCCCGTCCGGGCATCCAGATTTGGGTTTTCCATGGTTTCCCAAATCACTCCAGGAAAATGCCGGGATGCTTCCTTCAAAAGGCCATGGCCGAATTCCGCCACATTCCTTGCCCCCACTCCTTTCCAGTCTCTAAAGATCTCGCTGTTAAGAGACGTTAAGCAGTTTAAAATAAATTAAAAAAAAATCAGTGTAATAGATACTTTTCTTTCAGTGTTCTGACAGTTCATTTAGTAGCAATTGTTTAACTAAATAGAATTGTTATAAAACAAAGCTCAATGTAATTCCTCGTTCTTTGAGTTGTAGCAGAAGTTTTCCGTTTCCATTCGGGTCCAGGTTGCATTTCAATCTAACCACATACTTGCCGCCCGAAAAACAATCTCATGCTTGTTAATACATGTACTGTATCGCTTTTTAGTGGCAATAATTCATCGCAATATAAATTTGATCGAAAATATTCATGGGTTCTTACACCTTTGAATGGCTGACACAGTTACACGTTGCTGAAATAATGGCCTCAGTAATATTGATCAGTGAAACCAAAGATATTAAAATAATTCTTATAAACTTACATTATGTCACGTAATATTTGTTTTAATTGTAATCTAGGATACACAAAACGCAATAATATGCAACTATTTCCGTTCAAATAATTTCTGTAATAGGAGAAAGTTTAAATTATTTTGATAAAAAACTAAATTATTCATGCCCTCTGCTGTGACGTCAAATGTCAGTTGCAATTATGACCCATGCTAAGTAACATTATAATCAATCCTTTCGCTAACATTGATGCTAGAAGATTAAAGCTTTTATCTTATATATCTATGGACAACGAATATAAGGAATACTTCTATATATTAAACGAATATTACGTAAATATAAGTATCCAATGATTGATACGTCGATTTAAACGCAATTCATACTTAAATAATATGACACTGAAATAAGTATTCTGACAGTTAATTTATTCACCGATGCTTAGAACTGTTATTAAATACTATGCCTTACCTAGAATGACATCTCTGGTTGTAAGTTGGGCTACCAAGGCAAAAAGCGTGACGTCATAGCGCGACGTCACAGTGCGACGTCACAGTGCGACGTCACCGCGTGACAGAAAATGACCAAATTAGCGTTGTAGAAGAATAGATTGTTATAGAATGGTAATAGTGCCTCTTAGTTCGTGACTATTCTTTGTACCGGTTGCTTCCTTGCTTCACTCAACCCACGTGATCGGCATTACGACTAATCGTTCGATTTCCCAAGAGAACGTTTTTTTTTTTCCCCTCAAGGTTCGCCTTTGACAGACGCAGAAGGGGTGTGCTGATTGCTGAAGGGTTGCACGGGGCTAAGTTGCCGTTTGATCAGCGCAGCGAGATCAAATTGCGGTCCCTCAAAGACGTACTTGCATCTATTATTGAACAGCGAACGCACGTACGTATCCGAACTTCAAAGCCGCCGCCTCCCCTACAGTTCATTAACATGAACCGTCCATCAAGCCGAATGAACTGGGGGTTGCAACTTCCGGTTTATATTGCGGCGTTTAGTATTACTACCTGAATGACTGAGCTTTGATCGGGATCTTCCGATTTCTGTTCAATATATATGCAGCATTTCGTAAAAACCATTTTTTTTTTAATTACGGCTTTACGCCTTGTCAACGGCTAAGGTCATTAGAGGGCGGAATGGAACTGGGGACGAGGAACGGGAAGGTTTTTTTCTTTTTTAACTGCTTTACGTCTCTCAACAGCGAGGTCTTTAGAGACGGGAAAGGATGGGGGCAAGGATGGGGGCAAGGAATGGGAAGGAATTCGGCCATGGCCTTTTGAAAGAAGCATCCCGGCATTTGCCTGGAGTGATTTGGGAAACCATGGAAAACCCAAATCTGGAACGGGAAGGAATCCGACCTTCGGCCATGGCCTTTTTGAAGGAAGCATCCCGGTATTCGCCTGGAGTAATTTGGGGAAAACTTGGATGCCCGGACGGGGATTCGAACCCGCGTCCTCCGGGAGGCGAAGCCAGAGCGTTAACCACTCACCCACCACGATCGGTGAAACTGTTGGAGACTCTTGAGAGGAATTAATTTCACCTGTATACAAGAGTTGGTCGTATGATGGTAATATACAGGGTGTCAAGAAATGAAAGAATAAGCCTGCAACCGCACGTAGATCACATAATTTCCTACTATGCGACAAAATTTTATTTTACTAAAAGTCTCACCATTTTCGAGATATTGATTTTCTAAAAAATTTTTGTTTGAAACATGCGAATTTGTTCATTTTATTCCATGCCATTTCAACAAATTAAGACTTTTGTAAACTTGTTTTTAAAAAATTTACTTAAAGATATTTGAGTCATCTAATCCCATTTCTGTGATCTTCATCGTTGTATTGATCTTAGTGGACTGCGGGCAAAGTTCTTCCTAACCTGTTGGACACTATCATCAATACGGGTGCGACCTGGTGATTTAGTGTCCTGTCGTATTTTAGAACCTGTCTCACCAAAGATCTTGTGTCGAGGGTAAATTGTAGGCCTGCTTGGAGGTTCTTTAACGTATTCAATGCAACATTTACGCCGAGCAGTTGTTGCAGAGTTCGTTTCGTTAAGCCAAAACACACAGCGAGCACGCTCCACACCAGTGAAAGTAGCCATTTTAACTGTGCGCTACGCTGGCGCTCCTGGTGGCGGAATGATGTACTGATGGACTTTTTTCTTTTTTGCTATCATCAGTCTTTCGACTGGTTTGATGCAATCCTCCATCCCTTCCTATCTTGTGCTAACCTCTTCATCTCTACATACCCCTTACAACCCACGTCCTCAATTATCTGCTTCATATATTCTAATCTCTGTCTTCCTCTACAGTTCTTACCTTCCACTGTTCTCTCCACCAACAAATTGACCAATCCAGCATGTCTCAAAATATGACCTACCAGCCTGTCTCTTCTTTCTGTAAGCGACTTCTACAAACTTCTTTCCTCACCCATCATTTACAAAACTCGTTCATTTCTGACTTTGTCTGTTTACTTAATTTTCAGCATTCTTTTGTAGCACTACATTTAAAATGCTTCAATTTTCCTTCTTTCCGGTATTCCATGTTTCGCTACCGTAAAATGCTGTGTTCCACACATAGAGTTTTAAAAAGTTTTTTTCTAATTCCTAGATCAATATTTGAAAATAAAAGATTTCTCTTTCTCATGAAGGTTCTTGTTGCTACTGCTATTCTGCTATTAACATTATTCTTGCTTCGGCCATCAGTTGTAATTTTGCTTCCTAAGTAACAGAATTCACTTACTTCTCGAATTGCATTAAATCCTATTTTAATATTTAATCTACTAGTATTTGTATCATTTCTGCTTCATTTAATCACTTTAGTCATGCTTTGATTTATATTTAATCCAAAATATTCCTTCAGTATTTTGTTCATGCCATTCAGTAATCTCTCAATATCCTCAGCCCTCTCTGCTAACAAGACAATGTCATCAGCAAATCGTAGCATACTGATTTTTTCTCCCTGAACGCTTATGCCGCATGGAAATTTTTCTTTGACTTTCTTAATTGCTTCTTCTACATACAAGTTGAATATTAACGGGGATAGACTACAACCTTGTCTCACACCCTTTTTAACTAATGCAGGTCTCTCGTGATTCTCTACTTTTATTACAGCCACTTGATTCTAATATAGTTTATACAGTATTCTTCTATCTCGATACTTTAGACCTGACTTCTATAAAATTTTGAACATCTTGTCCCACCTAACATTATCAAAAGCTTTTTTTAAATCAACAAATGCCACAAAAGTATCTTTGTTTTTCTTGATCCGCCCTTCAAATATTAATCTTAAAGACAGAATTTCTTCCCTTGTACTGCGATATTTTCTAAACCCAAACTGATCTTCACCTACTATGTTTATTATATTGCGTTAATGTTCGAAAATACGTCCTACAGTAATAGTGAGTGACTATATTGATTGGCCAGGTTCTGATCGTCTCTGCTCTCGTGTTGATGCCTCTTGTGAGTGTAACCACTTTGCGCTCTTGCAGACGGACCTGCTGGGTATAGAGTGGCACGGGGAGCTGGGTCTCACCACGGGCTGGTTGACCGACCTCTCGCTCTTCCAGAGATACGGGGACGCCATCGTGACGTACGACGACCTCAACCTCAACATCAGCGTCAGCCTCGCCTTCAACGACATCGCGGTGAGTATACACATCAACAGGGTGCGGTCACAAAGTTTCAAGACTGCTCTCAGAAAAAAGTAAACATTTTTCTACAGAGAACTAAAAGGCTACGAAATTTGACCCTTGGGCATCAACACGCTGCTGTCAGCGTTTTTTTCCTGTTGTTTGTAGGCTTCCTGAAACATTTCGCGCGGAATGCTGTCAACAGACGTCGTCGAAGCTGCCTAGACCGCTGGAATCATGTCGAATCGCTTCCCTTTCAAGTCTCTCTTGACCTGAAGGAACAAAAAGAATTCGCTGGGAGCTAGGTCGGGGCTGTAGGGCTTCCCAGGAGTGCTGTCAAGAGATATCGTCAAAGTTGCCTGGACTGCTCGAATTTAATTTTGAAACAAAATCCTCCCGGGTTTCCAGCCGGATGGTGTTGTAAAAACACGACGTTTCAACAACAGACTCTGCTGTCTTCGTCAGGTATCTTGTAGCTGTCACAAGCTGACTGTCAGCGCCTCGACAGCTACAAGATACCTGATGAAGACAGCAGAGTCTGTTGTCGAAACGTCGTGTTTTTACAACACCATCCGGCTGGAACCCCGAGAGGATTATGTTTCATCGATACGCCGGGAAAGTATCCACTCACGCATAATTTGATTGCAATGAAGCGCACGCTCTGGTGGCAATATCCCTACACTCCCATCTTCCTCCTTTCCTGCACCCACCTACATTTGCCCTCTACAGATTTCAGCGTTAATTTCATTTAACGTTTTTGGTAAATTATTCATCATTTCTTTTGGTAACTTATTCTAGTCCCTCACACTCTTACCTAAAAAAATCTTCTACACCCTTGTGCCTGAAACTGAGTGCCAGCTTGTGGTAAAGATTCGACTTCATTCAAGACATCTTCAGTGCCGTAGGTAAAGATATATACACATATACAATGATGTTAGTTGACTGTTGTACCGTTTTCTGATATTATTACCTAGGTAATTACAGTTTTCATATATGCATTAACACGCGGTAGTTCGTGTTTCCACGGCAGCTACTATTCTCGCACTACCACCACTGTCGAAAGTTTTGTAGGCTGCATTCTAACGAATTTCACCGGCCACGAAGTGTATATAAACTTTTTTGTTGTTGTTGACATCCAAAAGTCGTGAGCTAAAGATTATGTGTTGTAGAGCTAGGTCTTATTTTGAATCTGTAGCCATTACCTCTGTCTGTTCTGTGGCGGTGTGTTTGATTATAGGATGTGTGCTATTTATTCCTGTTTTAGTGTCTTGAACAAGGTTTGGTTTGTTAGGTGTATATATTCATTCATAATTTTTTTTACCATTATTGAGTGCTTTTTGTATGTATATATGTGTGTATATCTGTTTACCTAGGGCACTGAAGATGTCTTGAATAAAGGCAAAATGCGTCTGCCGTCAAAAGCATTTCAAGTCGGAGACATAACCCATAAATAGTTATCATAGCAAACTAAGGACCAGGGCCGAAAACATCACCACCAGGTTATAGTTCAGTGTCACGCAGGGAAAGTCTTCGTCCAAACACCCAACAGAGAGAGTCTACAAGGTGTTATGTTGTATATTAACTGTAACCTCTGGTTGCAGATCGCTTACGACTACACGGCGCAGATCATGGACATCGGGCCCAACGGCAAGCTGGATGGCAAGGTGGAGGACCTGGTGGTTCACCTGCAAGCCGGAGCGAGTCTCGCAGACCTCAAACTCCAGCTCTACGACTTCGAGTACCTCAGCTACGGGTACGTCAGATAGGTGTTCAGATGACTGATTATATCATCTCAAGGTAGGGGAATCCCCAAAGATTCTTGGGTAAAGACTAGGGAAGTAACGGAGATCATATTAGTGGATGCGGATGTTCAGTGCTTGACATCCGTGGAAGCGGATGTTTTACTGAAGCAGATGCGGATGTTTAACGGAAGCGGATGTGGATGTTTAACGGAAGCGGATGTGAATGTTTAACGGAAGTAGATGCGGATGTTTAATGGAAGCGGATGTGAATGTTTAACGGAAGCGGATATGAATGTTTAACGGAAGCGGATGTTTAACGGAAGCGGATGTGATGTTTAACGGAAGCGGATGTGAATGTTTAACGGAAGCGGATGCGGATGTTTTACGGAAGCGGGTGTGAATGTTTTCCGGAAGCAGATGCGGATGTTTAACGGAAGCGGATGCGGATGTTTAACGGAAGCGGATGCAGATGTTTTACGGAAGCGGATGTTGAAATTTTTTAGTTTTTTTAGATTTTAATATTTTATCAAAAATAAACTTGAAATCAAAATAAGCATAGTTTTTATCAGAAATTCTACATTTGGCATTAGTAAATATTATTTCCATCTAATAGTGTCATATTACTTTCTACCTCATCTTTCAACAGCAAAAAAGTTGGACGATTTCACAAGTGAATTAAATTATTTACATAACTACGCACGCGTAAACAAAACAATCTTTATCATATGAACTTTGCAGAGTTCGTGGTCCGATTAATCGAAGCGTGCTCGCCGCCGTTTCACAGTACAATTTCCAGCACCTGCGGTGATCCGATTGTCCGATGTAGGACTCTTGTGGGACCATCAAAGGGGTCGCAGAAGTACAAGTAGGACGCGTTGGATGTGGTTGTACAACCAAACAACGAATACGGGTCCCTACCTTCCAACAAGATGTGGCGTTGCATCTTGATTGGAGGAAACAAACACCCTTCGATGGTGCGATAAGGACACTGGTGGGCCGCTAGAAAGGACTTCTTGGGCCCCTTCTAATATCGTGAATGGGTGAGCGCATCCTATGGTAGTTCTACATGGGTGTCCTATTAGTTGGACCGTGAATAGGCCGCTTTACTTAATAATAATAATAATAATAATAATAATAATAATAATAATAATTGATAAAATTGCGATGGTGCACCAGCTCCGGTGCCAATATCCCTACATCGCCTCCCTTTCCTCTTCCAATCTACTTTTGCCCTCTACTAATTTTTACTTTAAATTCTTCCAGTGTTTCCGGTAAATTATTCATCACTTCTGTTGGCAATTTATTCCAGTCCCTTACACCCTCTCCTACGAAAGAAAGTAATTGTTCACTCGTTTATGTCACCGGTTTGCACTTTCGCCAATTCTTTAGTAAATTAACACTCATGGCAGCACGAGAGAAACTATTACAATTTACCGAATTATTCATATCATACTTTCAAACGTTGCCGTATTTATGGATTTCGGCCAATAAGTATTGTTCCCATACAAGCAATATCAACACTAGGATGTCTTATTCTTTGAGAGATCAAGATAGGCTGCCAACATTGAAACTAAAAAATACACCAAAACATTAATTTTAAAATTTATAACTTTTGTCGTTTGTTCATATATATATATGTCCTATAAATCAGATTCAGATCGCACTGTCACAAGAAAATGTTGAATTTCTATCGGGTGGTTATAGTTAAACTTTCCCTATTTAACACTTTATAACACGGAAACTAATTACCGTACGAGTACCAAACTTGGTAGCATTGATGTCAAGGACACGGGGAAGAGAAATAATGCATAGTCAATTCAATTGAAACATTTTTAATATGCTGCTACGGTACATTATACCATTACATTCCGGTACCATTACTGCTACAAAAGGGGTTCAATATGGCGCCCATCAGTGTCCAGAAGAGTCTGAAAGCGCAGGATTGCATTCTACATAGCAGATCGTGCCGGCCAAGCATTTGGAAACGATCCGCTGATAATTCGATCACGATGACTGATCACGGCACCTGGTGGCCATAGTTGGAACTGGACAGTGGCGCTGTGACGGATGGAAATCATGCACCCCATACTCTGGACATTAATGCTACCAAGTTTGGCACTCGTACGGTAATTATTGTTCGTATTATAACGTGTTAAATAGGGAAACTTTAATTATAACCACCCAGTACATTGGTCCGTGGCCGAATTCAAAAATTTAACATACCCGTAACGTGCAGAAAACCAGGGAACGACAGTTAAATGATAAAAGAACCTCAAAAACTGATTTTTTGTAGAAAAAAAATATTATTAAAAAAGAAACAATAGTCAAAATAAAGATTTCCTACGGCATAAATGTTTTGTTCTTTGGTGTTGGCAGCACTGTGGACCTGCACATCGACGGCGCGCTCCTGCAGATCATAGAGAACGCCCTCCTGGACGTCGTAACGACTCTCTTCAGGGGCCCCATCATGGACTTCGTCGAGGAGCAAGTGGGCAACGTGATCGCCAACCTGCTGGAAAGTATCGACCTCGGGGAAATCATCGGCGGCGACGGTCTGATTAGGTCGACCTCATTGCTCGACCATAACACTGCCAACAAGCAACGCATCGCCATCCCCGTCAAGGCATAAGACCATCCTCCCAGAAAACACTCCTGATAAGGCACCTCACTCAGATGGTGCACCTGCTTAAATTAACACAAAATATTTTATTTCATGTATCCATTTGAAATGCAATAAAATTATTTTCTTGACAACCCCTTCATTATTTACTATTGAGCTCCAGTGTCATTGATAATGGACACCTTTGACCTCGAACGCTCGAAATCGCACGAAAAAATGCTCAGAATAACAAGCGATCATAAACAAAACAGTGGTGTGCGTCATTTCCATGCAGAACGGCGCATTCTACAACAAGTAACATTTTAATATAGAGAAACAAAGTAACAAGATATCAATACAATATGAAAGAAATTATACATAATTCAATGACGTCAGTGTATCATTACATTTCCAATCAACAGTGCTAAAAACTCTCTGCTTAAAGTACTTAATATAGCGCAAAACACGCATATACAGCAGTACCACACACTTGACAGTGCTTATATTAGTCCTCAAAGTGCAGATGCGGAATTTCGATGAAGTGGTTAAATCAAAGTGGAAGACAACAATGTGCACACCTCACTAAAGGCACGTTATCACATTCCAAATCACTTTCGCATTCACGCAGTCCAATATCAAAAGCCACACTAATTACATTTTCGAATGATGATGTTGGTATGTCAATGTCATAACCTGGCTTTCGCCAAGCATATTACAACATAGGCTTATGCGTAGATGCAGCAAATGGATTGTAAATCACAGAGTGAAGTTTCATCATGAAATAACGATCATTTATCTTCACTTGTGGTTTGGCACATTGTAGTCTTACAAAATGAGTAATCCTCCTGATACAGAGCTTATATTGCTGAAAGAAGTAAACAACAAGGGGTTGGCAATATTTTTGTTGTTTTCGGTGACAATATCTTCAGCATAACATCATTGTTTGGAAAAGTTGCATCTAGAAGGGTGCGATCTGTATGAGCTGACCAGGAATCACACAACAATAGGTTCTTTTCATGGCTCTTTAATGGCGCTAGCAGACAAGTGCGGAGTTCTGCATGGAAATGACACACACCATTGTTTTGTTTATGATCGCTTGTTACTCTAAGCATGTTTTGGTGCGGTTCCTAGCGTTCGAGGTCAAAGGTGTCCCTTGTTAGTGTAAGTATTTTTATTTAATTTAATTGCAATGGAGCGCACCCTCCGCTGGTAATTTCCCTACACACCCATCTTCCCCCTATCCTGCACCCACCTACATTTGCCCTCTACAAATTTTATCTTTGAATTCCTTCAAAGTTTTCGGTAAATTATTCATCATTTCTCTTGGTAACTCATTCCAATCCCTGACACCCTTACCTAAAAAAGAGAATCTTCCTACACCCTTGTGCCTGAAATCGAGTGCCAGCTTGTGGCCATGGTCATCTTTTCCCTTCCATGCTCTACGTTTCATACCTATTACAATATATTGCCATGCCTCATCGCCAGTATATGCCCTGTACACTCCCATGACCCTCCTCATCCTCCTCCTGTCTTGCAATGAATCCCACTCCAGCTCCTTTATCATATCCGTCACTGATTGCATTCTGCGATAATTTCCAGAAACAAATCTAGCATCCCTTCTTTGCACCCTCTCCAACTCCTGTATTTGATACGTAAAATGAGGGTCCCACACTGCACTACCATATTCGAGCAATGGTCTGACCAAAGTTTTGTAACCTAATTCCTTGACTTCTCTCGTACATCCCCTCATAACTCTCTCCAACAAGTGCAGAACTTTGAAACCTTTTCCTACCACCTGTCCTATGTGTCCTGCCCACTTAAGTTTGTTATCAAAAGTAATTCCAAGATATTTGCATTTCAAGTCTTCAGCAAGCAATTCTTTCCCCACCTTATATTCATAATTAACCTTTTGTTTTTTTTATTTGTGTATCTAATAAGCTGACTCTTCTTTGCATTTATCTTCATTCCATGTTTACCAACCCAATTAGATATCCTGTCCAGATCACCCTGCAACTGTTTACAATCCTCTATCGCTTTGATTCTTTTATACAGCATTATGTCATCTGCAAACAATCTAATTTCAGATAGTAAACAATCAACACAATTATTAATTAGAATAATGAATAGCAATGGTCCCAATACGCTACCCTGTGCCACACCCATTTTTACTTCCACTTCCTTTGATACCACATTTCCTACCCTAACTTTCTGTTTTCTACCTTTTAAAAATTCTTCTACCCAGCAAATGACTTTCTTATTCACTCCAATGGTTTTTACCTTATTTACTACCATTTTATGGCTTACTCTGTCAAACGCCTTAGACAGATCTAGTGCTACACTATCAATTTGGCCTCCCTTGTCCATTTCATCTGAAATATCTTGCATATATCCCACCAACTGAGATTCGCATGAATATCCTTGCCTGAAACCATGTTGCCTGCTTGAAAACCACTTACGTTCCTCACATATATTTCTGATGTGGTTGCATATCAATCTTTCCATTAATTTACCTACCACTGATGTCAAACTGATTGGCCTGTAATTCTCAACTCTATTTCTGACCCCTCCCTTATGTACCGGTACTACTATTGCACTTTTCCAGTCCTGTGGTAAGCAGCAAGTGTCTAGACTCAATTTAAATAATATTTCATGATAAGGTACAATGTCACATCCGGCTATCTTTAAAATATCTGTAGTAATATTATCTTCACCAGCCCCTTTATGTTTTTTCAGCTTTCTTATTTCCTTTATGATTTCCTCAGGATGGATATCAAATTTTTTACTGTCGTCATTTCTAATTGTGTTGTTAAGCTCGTTCTCCGAATTAGACCCTCCTGTTTCTGATTCATTGTCCCTAATGCTTTCACTGAACCAGTTACTTAAAATCTCTGCCTTTTTCAAATCGTCAGTAACTTCTTCTCCATCCTAAGAACAACGGAATCGGAGCTTAAGAAGCAAAAATTAAAATAGTATTGCATTGGAAACGATTTTTTTGTATCTTAGTTTTAAAAAAAATTAATTCTGTTAGGTCGAATCCATGGACTGTGTTAAACAAAGCGAGAAAGGATACCGCTCAGAAGAGTAAAAAAGAAAAAGCAAATTGATTCGAATGGTTCTGAAGTAGCAGATTTATTTTGCCACTAAAACATAAGAAACTATATTCTGTGTTCTTGACATTTCAGCTTATCTCCGTTGCAAAAAGTCACAGTAAATTAACGCCAGGAAAATATTTTCCACGATTTAATGAAGGATACGTGTCACCATGTTGAATCTATAGAGTGCTATCGCTGTATACAAATACCACATTTCAAAGGCATTTACGAAATTTTTCTGCTGGTCCGGGCCGCATTTCAACCTAACTACAACCGCCAGAAACAAAACAAAACAGTTTACGTTGTTATAATCCCTGTAACGACACCGTTGTTACGCTACCGCGAACTATACGCCAGAAAAAATAGATAATAATACCACTAATATTGAAAACTATTATTATTAACCGTAAATAATTATGGATTTATTACATTTGGTTTGTGTCCGCTTGAGAGAATTCGGACATGCAGGAAAGATGTGACATTTGCAGCTGCCGGAGTACGTCATAACAATGACGTCACAAGTAACAGCAGCGATTTGTTTTACGTCATTGTTGTTCACGAGATGGAAAGTAATGGTAGTGGATCGCGATCTACAGTAGATCCAACCCGAATTCGCTGGGCAACCCCTTCGCAATATATGGTTCTGTAACGGCATTTCTGTAAAAATAACAAGTGAATCCAGCCATGGGATCAGGTACTACTAACCATAGTAGAGAAAAAAGCTCAAAGCACCGGCAAGTTGCAAAGGGAGTCGGGATTAGTGGTCCAGAACTACGGAATAGCTCCCTGGGGAAAGGTGGGAGCTGCGACAGGTAGGAGGGCTGTGTTTTTCCCACGGGAGAGGGCGGCAGATACCGGGAGAGATAGACGCGTCACGGGCTCCGGGCTTCAGGTACCTTTAGTGGAGAAAGCGACAGAATGAGACGGGTATTACACCCGCAACGCTACGGAGCAGATTCGAAACAACAGCGGTACAGTCGGCAACATATTTGGAAAAGATATATAAAAAAAAGTTACGAAACAGGAGAGATGCCCAATGATTTTAATAAAGTGTCATCTTCACACTTCCAAAGAAAGCACAAGCTGACAGATGTGAGAATTATCGCACCATTAGTCTGACGTCACATGCTTCAAAATTACTGACCAGAATAATATACAGAAGGATGGAAAGGGTAGTAGAAGAGATAGTAAGTGAAGATCTATTTGGGTTTAGAAAAATCCGCGGTTCAAGAGAAGCAATTCTGGAATTAAGTGTAATACTTATTGGGCGGATCAAGAAAAACAAAGATACTTATATGGCGTTTGTTGATTTACAAAAAGCTTTTGACAATGTTAGGTGGGACAAGATGTTAAAAACTTTAAACACGTCGCGCACTAAAATATTGAGATAGAAGGATACATTATAATCTTTATAAGAATCAAGTGGCTGTAATAAGAGTAGAGAATCACGAGAGACATGCATCAGTTAAAAAGGTTGTGAGACAAGGTTGTAGTCTATCCCCGTTAATATTCAACTTTTATGTAGAGGAAGCAATAAAGAAAACAAAAGAAAATTTTTTATGTGGCATAAGTGATCAGGGAGAAAAAATCAGTTGCTACGATTTGCTGATGACGTTGTCTTGTTAGCAGAACGGGGTGAGGATATTGAGAAGTTACTGAATGTCATGAACAAAATACTGAAGGAAGATTTTGTACTAAATAAAAACCAAAGCAAGACAAAAGTGATGAAATGTAGCAGAAATAATACCAATAATAGTAGGTTAGATATTAAAATAGGTTCAGTTGCGGTAGCAGAAGTTAGTGAATTTTGCTACTTGGGAAGTAAAATTTCAACTGATGGCCGAAGCAGGAATATTGTTAAATGCAGAATAGCAGTAGCAAAAAGATCCTTCATGAAAAAGAGAAATCCTTTAGTTTCAAAAATAAACTTTCTAGAACACTATGTGTGGAGCTCCGCACTTTATAGCAGCGAATCCAATTGTTCAGAAATACGAGTTAAACAATACAGTTATTGATACGGTCGATTCTATGAAATATTTGGGAGTAACAGTACAAAGGAACATGAAATGGGACATACACATTAATTAGTTAGTAGGTAGACTAATTCTAGGTTGCGATTCAAAGGTCGAATCTTGAAAAATTGTAATGAACAGACAAAGGAGATAGCGTACAAATCTCTTGTGCGTCCACATTTGGATTATTGTTGTGCCATTTGGGACCCGTTTCGTAAGGGGTTGATCGAAAGTAAAGAGAAAGTACAGAGAAGAGCCGCTCGATTCGTGACCGCTTGCTACAGTCCTTATGAAAGCGTCACAGAACTGATTAGTAGATTAGGTTGGGAGTCTCTGGTAGATAGACGACACACGTTTCGTTTAAACTTATTGGTAAACATGCGTACTCCCACTTTCACTTTTGAGTGTAGTGAAATAATTCTTCCACCAACCTACTTGAGTCGGAAGGACAGGAAAGATAAAATTAGAGAAATAAGGTGCCGGACTGATTCTTATATGAATTCTTTTTTCCCTCGTACCATTAGGGATTGGAATGCACAGCAAAGAGATTAGCTTTGGTGCTGAGCACCCTCTGCCACCCACAATTTTGTGAATTACATAGTATATATTTAGATGTATGTAGATGTAGAAGCATGGACTTTAGGAATACCAGACAGAAGAAAAATTGAAGCATTTGAAATGTGGTGCTACAGAAGAATGCTGAAAATTAAGTGGACAGACAAAGTAAGAAATGAATGAGTTTTGGAAATGATGGACGAGGAAAGAAGTTTGTGGAAGAGTGTTACAGAAATAAGAGACAGGCTGGTAGGTCATATTTTGAGACAAGCAGGATTGGTTAATTTGGTACTAGAGGCAACAGACGAAGATAAGATTTGGAAAGGAAGACAGAGATAAGAACATATTAAGCAGATAATTGACGAGGTGGGTTGTAATAGGTATATTGAGAAGAAAAGGCTAGCGCAAGATAGGAAGGGATGGAGGAACACATCAAATCAGTCGAAAGAATGATAATAATCTGTGGAAGACGAAAATAAGAATATTTTAAATTTATGAGTTGAATACATATTTTTACGATCTTATGGAATTAGATGTTGTTACTGGGACCAAAACCAGAATTTAAATTAATCTAAAATAATTGACAAACTCATCTTTAACTAAATTTAAGGACGCCCTGTTTCTCTTTTCGAGCATTAATTACTTTTTTTTTGTTTATGGCTTTACGCCTCGTCGACGTCGAGGTCATTAGAGGCGGAAAAAAACTGGGGATAAGAAACTGGTAGGACTTCGGCCACGGAATTTTGAAGGAAGCTTCCCGGCATTCGCCTGGAGTGATTTGGGGAAACCATGGAAAACCCAAATCTGGATGCCCGGACGGGGATTCGAACGCGTGTTCTCCCGAATGCGAGACCAGAGCGTTAACCGCTCACCCAACACGGTCGGTTATTCATTACTCTTTGCTTTGAAAGGTGAAATGTTGGAAGCAGAAAGAGATAGGAAGCAATTACTTTTACGTTAATTACCACAGGACTTTCTAGGTATGTGCACAAATGTGCTGTCTCGTACCAGTGTTTTTCCCCATCTGCCTCACAAATTAATAGATTGAAGAATGTTTATTTCGTTCTGTCATAAGCACTACACGTCGTGAGAAGAACATTCCGTTGCATAATATTTGTATTTTACCAGAAATGAAGCATTTACACATAATGTATGGCTGGGATAAAGTAAGCCTGGTCACCACCCTTTATTACCAGACTCGAGCATTTCCTTTCACCCAACACGAAGTTTTTCTATTATTTTTCTTGTTGGTTGGGATTTTTTTTTTTTTTACTACAATATTACTGTACTCGACAGGAGAGATAGAATGAGGGAAAGTAGAGAACCCGTGCGAAAATTTCGCTAATACTTTGAATAGCAAGATTGGTGGTTGCAACAAGACGGAAGAAGAACTGTCTCGTTTGTATCAATTGTTTATTTGTGTAGTGTAGTAGGAACATAACAAAAGTCGGCGCCAGTGAAGCAGTTTATTAATATCTCTGTGATGTGTGCTGCTGCCATCTAGCCGCTTGGCTCTGAACTGTCTCATACGCGCGACTTTCGCAGTTATTACTTTTCTCTTTTAAAGGTCAAATTCAGAAAACTTTTGTTTTGAATTTAGAATGTCGCCTGAGTGGAGGCTTTAATATTATGAATGGTACCTAATTTATCGATTTCAGTTAGATATCAAGGGAGATAAATGGTTAGCAACAAAAAACAAGTTACGGAAATAACATTTTTGCCGTTTAAGGTTCAAATTCCGAAAATCTCTTTTAGAAATGATGTGACGAAGGCAAAGGCTTTGATCTTTAAAATGATTCCTCATTTATCTATTTAGGTTAGATCTCATGGGGTATAAATGGCTCGTGATAAAAAAAAATACTTGTTGGAAATAATTATACTTATTCTGTTTAAGGGTCGAATCCCGAAATTTTTTTTTCTTAAAATCGAAGACCTTAATCTCTAGAATAATACCTCATTTTATGATTTCAGTTAGATATCCAGGGAGATAAATAGCTCAGGATAATAATAACGTTATGGATTTAATTATACTTTTGCCCTTTGAGGGTCAAATTCCCAAAAAATTATTTTCTTAAAATATGGTGTAACCAAAGCGCAGACCTTAAGCTCTAGAATATTACATCATTTATCGATTTTGCTTATATATCAAGCGATACAAATAGCGGCTGACAAAAAAAATACGTTATGGAAATGACGATACTTTTGCCCTTTAAGGGTCAAATTCCATACAAGATATCTATAAAGCCTGGATCACCAGGCAATGTAAATGAACACAATCATTATCGTACATACCATCGAATCGTTTGTAATTGGGTCTACGGCGTAGTGAAACTATAAAATCGGATCGCGTATCAGAAATTAGATTAAGAGGTGGCGCCATATCCCGGCGAGTAAGTCAACAGAGGTCAAGTGGTCGAGTAGCTGTAAATAATATCTCTGTTTATTGGTTTTCGGGTGGAATATTTTTTATCTGATGCGTGTTACCTGATAAGAGAAATATGAAAACATCGACTATTACGTGCGTCTGATAAATCGTAAATGGCGTCGCACCTCGTTCAGGCTAAGATGAGATTTTTGTAATTTCAGTTTGAAATCTTTTCGATAGACAATCTTAAGTGCAGCTGATATGATTATACTAATTACTAGAGACCGGATAATATACAACACAAAAATCTAGAAATATGCCTGCAAATATGCAAAAAAAAACCGCTTAAAATATGCATGAAAAGTGTCAAAATATGCAACATTATATAATATAAAAATAGTAATTTTTAAATTTTTTTATTTAAAAATCAGTATGCAATTAGTAAGTAGTGGAATATAATATTAATAAATTCGATAATTAACAATTATTTAACATTTTTTATCTTTGTAAACATAAACAATCAGGTGTTGTTCCAAATATTCAATATCAAGATTGTTTCTTCGATGTCTCTAAATATTTTTATAAGTGGATATGGACCGTTCCACATTCTCTGATGTAACTGGGCAGTATTTTAATTTGGGTGCTGTGTTAGCAGTCATTATTTCTGGAAAAAGTTCACCCGTCCCATTACTAAAACTATCAATTTTCATGCAAAGGTTCAAAATATTTTCAAACTTAAAGTGAAGTTTGAAGTTTACACAGGAACACCTCTGGCAATGCGCATTTTATTTATTAACTTAATAGATTCAGTGAACGTCAAACCTTGGGTTTCAAGCTTTTTAATACTCGCAGGTATGTGGAAAAAATTAGTGCTAATGACAGCTATAGTTTTAATAGTAGAATCGTTAAATGCTTCCTTGTACTGACAAACTGTCACAGCCTCTCCACTATCAAAGTCGTTTACACCTTTAATGGCCTCGAAATGTTTATTGTAAAACAGTACAGCTTCAACCCATGTAGCCCATCGAGTTTCCACTGGTTCTGGAGGTAAAGGCAAATTTGGCAATCTTTTTTAGGAGCTTTATTGCGAGAACACGCCTTAAGAAACGCTTTCTTTGTTGATGAGATCAGTTTATTTACATTCCCAGACGTGGGTCGTAGTTCTTCAGGGAGTCGTCGTAGACTAAGAGCTGTGCTGCTAGGAGGTTTTGCCGGCTACAACGTAAGGTTTTATTTATTAACTACGTACACTACCGAAAAATATTTTAAATCTAGGGAAAATGTCCATGACATATGAATGGCAACTTACACCAAATTGTAATAAGTGCAAGGACAATGAGTATAACTAACAAAAGGAATCCGATTGTTCAGAAATACGAGTTAAACAATTCAGTTATTGATATGGTCGATTCTGTGAAATATTTGGGAATAACAGTACAAAGGAACATGAAATGGGACATACACTTTAATTCGTTAGTAGGTAGAGCTAATTCTAGGCTGCGAATCATAGGTCGAATCTTGAAAAATTGTAATGAACAAACCAAGGAGATAGCGTACAAATCTCTTGTGCGTCCACATTTGGACTACTGTTGTGCCATTTGGGATCCGTTTCGTAAAGGTTAATTGACAGTACAGGGAAGAGCCGCTCGATTCGTGACCGCTTGCTACAGTCCTTATGAAAGCGTCACAGAACTGATTAGTAGATTAGGTTGGGAGTCTCTGGTAGATAGACGACACACGTTTCGTTTAAACTTATTGGTAAACATGCGTACTCCCACTTTCACTTACGAGAGTAGTGAAATACTTCGTCCACCAACCTATTTGGGTCGGAATGACAGGAAAGATAAGATTAGAGAAATTAGGTGCCGCAATGATTCTTATATGAATTCTTTTTTCCCTCGTACCATTAGGGATTGGAATGCACAGCGAAGAGATTAGCTTTGGTGCTGAGCACCCTCTGCCACCCACAATTTTGTGAATTGCAGAATATCTACATCAACATCCATACTCTGCAAATCACAAACATTATGTGCTGGCAGAGGGTGCTAAGCGCCAATCATTAACCCGCGCATTCCAATCGAGAATAGCAGGACGAAAGAAGGAATACATAAAAGCATCTTATTTCTCGAATCTTATCCCTCCGGTCATTGCGACCTAAATAGATTAGCGGAAGAAATATTTCATTGCGCTCATAATTTAAAGATTTTCGCACATTCTCCAATAAATTCTAACGCAAGCTACGTCGTCTGTCTTCCAAACTATCCCAGCCCAATCTGTGTATCAATTCTGTGACGCTTTCATAAGGGCTGTAGCAACCAGTCACGAATCGAGCGGCTCTCCTCTGCACCCTCTCCATAATCAGATGTAGAAAATACAGCAGCACGTGAACATAACAATTGGTAGTGTTGGTTAATATTGCAAAGGTAGGTCCTTATAAATTGGCTAGTACGCAGATTTTCTTTTTTTTTTCATTTTGCTCGCCCTCGGGTTAAAAAATGTGGAGAAACGTCAATTTAGTGGGTAATTTGAAGCGGAAATCTGTGGTATACCAGTGCGCTATCACGTATAAGTGATAAGGTAATAGACCTTGGATTCGCAATCTCGCCATACAAAACAACTACTTGACCGTCAAGAACTTATCTCGAAATCGCCTGGGAAAATGGATCGGATATGTCAATTACATGTCGCTAATTGGTGATTGTCTGGGAATGGATTTCAGAAACGTGACCTTGCGTGCCGTTTACAGATAAGTCTGATAATATCGAGTGTGGGAGTGGTATTTAAATGATGGTGGATTCGGTCGCCACTTGGCTGTTGCGGTAGATTCCTGGAAGACATGAAGACTATCGTGGTGGTCGCCCTCTTCGTCCTGGGACTGGCTCAGGCACTGCCTCGCCAGGCACACAGGAAAATCAAGCTGCCCAGGTGTGTATCCCGAGACACTCAACACGTCAGTCACTTGTCTTCTAACCCAAACCTGTAGTGACCATAGTCGGTAGGTCAGGATTCATCTAATATGGAGCCGTCTTCGGTTTGTATATCAGAGTCGGTGAACCATCAATCTGGATTTATACTGTAACATGTCATGTGTTATATCCTAATACCGGTCCACATGGTGGGATTTCGTTTATTATTATTAGTACAGGGTGTTTCAAAAATGATCGGTACAACAGTAAATTTTCAGGCAGACAAACTTTCGAAATTAGTTACAATTTTCAACAACAGATGGCACTGCACTCTGGAAAAATCTAAAGTACGATTATTCTAAGGAATAAACCATTTTTTCATAGCAAACTTGCAATCTGTGAACAGCACTCGCTTACAACAGAAAGACGACTCACAGAATGGCGAACTCACAGACTGCGTTTACTTCTGTATCTTCAAATCGCCTGCAGCGCCATCTGTTGTTGAAAATTGTAACTAATTTCGTAAGTTTTACTGCCTGAAAATTTACTGTTGTCCCAAGCATATTGCAACAAACGGTGTATTTCTATCGCTGCCCGTTTACTTTTTATTGATTTTTCAAATATGCCGGTCATTTTTGAAACACCCGGTATTAATTATTGCTACTACCCCAAGATTCACTAAAAGTGGCAGGAGGCCCCCATGGGTTATTTGGAGGAACCACATGCGATGAAGATTAATATGTACAAAGAACTGTCTGCTTTTTAGAAACCCAGATAAAAAAAAAAGTTTGATTATGACTATAAGGTGGGGAATTGCTTCTTGAAGACTTGAAACTTAAATACCTTGGCAGTACAGTTGATAAGAAGCTTAACTGGGCAGGACACATTAGACAGGTGGTAGGAAAAGGTTTCGAAATTCTGCACTTGTAGGAGAGAGTGATGAGGGGATTTACGAGATAAGAAAAGGAATTGGATTACAAAACTTTGGTCAGACCATTGCTTGAATATGGTAGTGTAGTATGGGACCCACAATTTGAGTTTCAAATACAGTAATGGGAGAGGGTGCAAAGTTTCTGGAAATTACCGCAGAACGCAATCAGTAACCGATATGATAAAAGAGCTGGAATGGGTTTCATTGGAAGACAGGAGGAGGGTGAAGAGGGTCATGGGAGTGTACAAGGCGTATATTGGTGATGAGACATGGAAAGATATTGGTTTAAGAATTAAAAGCAATTCCTGGAATAGAAAAGATGACCATGACCACAAGCTGGCACTCGATTTCAGGTACAATGGTGTGGGCAGATTCTCTTTTTTAGGTAAAGGTGTCAGGGATTGGAATGAGTTACCAAGAGAAATGATGAATAATTTATCAAAACGTTGAAAGAATTTAAAGTTGAAATTTTGTAGAGGGAAAATTTAGGTGGGTGCAGGAAAGAGGGATAGTGGGTGGGTAGGAAAATTGCAATTAAATTAAATTAAAACACAATACCTTTATTCGCCTGGAGCCATCTGGCAAAACCATGGAAAACCCAGGTCAGGATGGCCGAAGTGATTTATCTAGACCTACTGCTGTCGGATCCTATGTTTCCTCGCTGGATAAATCCTTCAAATTCGGTTCCCTATTCGGTCATGGATAAAATTAGTATCGAAAAGAATCGGTTGTGGCCCTGATTTCTCTTATCTTATTTTCTTGGTCATTCGTAGACATATAAATGTTGCTGGTAGTAATATGATCTGTATCAACTCCAGACGATTGGTTGAATATGGTGGTGTAGTCTGGGACCTACATTTTGAGTATCAAATACAGGAGTTGGAGAGGGTGCAAAGAAGGGCTGCTAGATTTCTTTGTGGAAATAATCGCAGGACCCAGTCAGTAAGTGATATGATAAGGGAGCTGGACTGGGAGTCATTGGAGGAAAGGAGGAGGGTGAAGAGAGTGCTGGGAATGTACAGGGCATATGTTGGTGATGGGGCTTGGAGGGATATTTGTCAAAGAATTAGGAATAGTTCATGGAAGGGGAAAGGCGACCATGACCACAAGGTGGCGCTCGATTTCATGCATAAGGGAGTGGGAAAATTTTCTTTTGTTGGTAAGAGTGTCAGTGATTGGAACAAGTTGCCAAGTGAAGTTATGAATAATTTACCAAAAACACTTAAGGAATTTAAAATTAAAATTTGTAAACCAGAAAAGGTAATTGGGGGAGGAATTTAACATTACAATTATAAAAGAAAATTTATGATTAGGGGAATTGCCACCGGAACGCTAGCTCTACCCCTGTTAAATTAATGATAATAATATCTTTGAAAAAAAAAATAATGCCAACTAATTCGGTTATTTTAGAAATGAATTTCAATGATAGCCTAGTGAAGTTGTTTATGCTACTGTGTAACATTTATGTTAGTGAAGTAGATCTCAGTTTATTTACATTGATATTCCGGATGAGAAAATAAGTTTTATTCTTCTACTACGTCTGAGGATGGTGGCGAATACCGCTGCTGAAACGTCGTTTGAATTTGATACTATTAAGTGATACCCACGTGGTCATTTTTTTATTGACTGGAAATGTTGAGAATAGCTGTTTTCTCATGTTGGCGTCTGGAAGTAAGACTTCGGGAAAACAGAACGATTATGGATCATAAACTATGCAAATGAACTAGAGGATTACGCGCCAAGTTGTCAGCGGTCGTCTCCCGTAGACATTAATACTTTTCAGACTTCAGCTCCGAGCGTGGTGGGTGAGCGGTAACGACCGAGCCTGCCATTCGAAAGGTCATGGGTTCGAATCCCTGTCCGACCACGCTAAATTCCGAATACCATGGTTACCTGAAATCACTCCAGGCTGTTGCTGGAATAGTTCGGTCAAAAGGCCATTTCTTCTGATCCCTTACCTCCAGTACTCTCCTACCTCTATTGACTTAGGGTTAGGTTAGGTTAGGTTAGGTTGGGTTAGTTTAGGTTAAATTAGGTTAGATTAGCATTAAGAAAAAAATGATTTAGTGGGATATTTGCTCCTGCTAAAAGAGGAAGCGAACTTATTTATTAATTTTATGGCTTTCGGTTGTATCGGCCATACAGCCAGGTTCATCGCATTTTATTTTAGAACGATTCACATTCCAGTTTCTTTACGTGTTCTTGGTAATATAATATCTCGACATGAAATCAGATAAATTGCTTTATCTATTATCTATACAGTAGAGGGTTCATTTTACATTGTGTACAGGAATGAAAGCATAATCCAGAAATTGTAGATATGTCACATAATTTGCCACTATATGACAAAATTTTATTTTAGTAAACGATTCACCATTTTCGAGTTATTGATAAAAAAAAAAAAAATAAAAAAAAAAAAAAAAAAAACTTTTTTCTAAACATGTGACTTTGTTCAGTTTATTTCATGCTATTTCTACAAATTAAGATTTTTGAACCAAGTTTCTTTTAAAATTATTTAAAGATATTTGAGTATTCAAAAACAATGACCATTTTTTCTTAAAACGTTAAATAACCATATAAAAATCTTAAATGGTATAATTATTTTATACTTCTTTTAAAATGATTGTTTTATAGTAATTCAATCTGCCAAAGAGTCCATTGTGCGTTTTAAACACGTAGTACAAATAATATGATATTGATTTAAAAAAAGGTTTTTGCTGTGGTGTGCATACAAATAATAGACAGAATAAATGCAAGTAATATAATTTATTTCGTTAGTGATAACAGGGTTCAAAATTTTTTTTGTTGAAATGGCTTGGAATAAACTGAACATAGTCACGTGTTTCGGAAAAAATAATCAATATCTCGATAATTATGAGAGTTTTACTAAAATACATTTTTGTTATATAGTAAGACATGGTGAGACCATATGCGGTTGGCAGGATTACTGGGATAATTCGGACACTGTGACTTAAATCTATTTTTGTCAATGTAGAGCACTTGTATCCTAACCATTCACAATGGGTACTCATTCTAGTATTATGTCTAGATGATGACATTTTGCGAGGATATTTCTGTTTAGATGGTATACAGTAGTCAATGTAACAACTTTGTTCACAACATTTCCTGTTCTAATTGTATTAGATTTATAGTAGTACGTTTCCTTCCCTGAAAAATGAGATTTCAGTAAAACATAAAAATAGCAAACATTGTAGATGAAAAAAAAAACTTCGACGGAAATAGCAGTGTTACAAATTAACCACTAGAATATTGATTTCTAATTATTGTTTGGTTTAGCTGAGTTTTCACTTCTCAGATTTCACGGTGACGTTTCTGTCTCTGCCTGCTGATATCATCAGGTTACTTCGGTGACATAATTATTTGCATGTGACTGAGTGCCCCAAAGATGTTCCACAGTTTATGCTCATAGAAAAATATGCAGCTAGTTTGGATCAGCTTCTTCATGTTACGGAATTAATTTCCTTCAAAACATCATTAAATCTTTTTTGCGGTCACTTTAAAACTTGAATACAATAATATTGTTTAAATTTTTTTACAGAATTTATGACTGTTATTATTGTTCCTTGTATTCCAAAGCTGAAACTCAAATTCAAATTGAAAACCGTAAATATTTCTTATGAATTAATAATTTTGTTTGAATGCACAAAAAACTTAGAGCTTCCTGCAAGATTTTTTTTTGGGTTAGTTGTGTATTTTCTAAGTTATATGTAGCAATTGTACTTTTAAGTACCGTCATCAAAATCAGATCCTCCCAAGAAAAGGTGTAATTCGCACTATAAGCGAAAGAAACCAATATTTCATATTGTGTAGCGAACGGTATTGCGGCTCATTTCAAAGGTAGATCAATGTTAATTCATTGACGCCAGGTTTGAATATAGATTTTAGACGGAAATTTTTCGGATTTGTTAAAGTGTCTTTCATCTCTCTCAAAGACTGATTTGTGTTTGTATCATAAAGTAGATTGCTTCCATCGCAAAAGCTTCGTGTAAAATTGTAGGTCCTATCACTCCATAAGATAAATGGGCTTGGTCTAGTCAGAGGTGGATTACGCTGACAACTGAAATAGTCTCACCAGCTGTAAGGCTAAATGTAATTTTATTTCCTTGTATTCCCAAGCTGAAACTCAAAAATTCAAATTGAAAACTGTTGTGTGTTTATTTGATAGATAAGTTGCTGAGCCTTAGATTCATTTTTACCAGATTTCATCTAAAAAGCATTCAGCGTACCTTACCTGGATCATCAAATTTGTTAGTAGTCTTAGAGATGGGTTATCAGGTACACATTATGTTAAACGCGATGTTATCTTGTTACTGCAGGATTTCCAGGGTAGAAGGCAACTTCAACGAGTACTTCGACGAGATCACACCCAACATCCAGGAGTTCATCATCGAGCAAGGTTTCGATCCCCTGGCACTGCCAGACCTCATCGAGTCCTTCAATGTGGTGAGTTCTCATCAGAGAAATACAGTGCTTACGTAGCCTGTAAATGTGCAGTGCTACAACTGCCCGCGATACGGTCACATGTTTGATCTGCCAATAATATGGTGCGACGGAATACAAACCGGGCCACTGCGTTTTATATACCGATGAAAGCAGGAAACGTCTTTGTAAAAGTGAAAATTATGAATGTGTACCAGGGAATGTATTCCTTGTGGGCATAGTAACCAAAGCTTGATGATCAGATCACTTTTACTCTAGTTGCTCACTATCGGAATGGATCTCCAGACTGATTCAACCTGCTGTTAAATGAGTATGGGGCAAAGTATGGTCTGGAGGGTGCCACTGACCATTTATCCTCAATTTTATTGCCGAGATATTAAAATAGAGCATAGGGATATATGAGTTAGGAGGGTACAAGAAAGAAGTTTATTGGGTGTGCAGACAATTGCCAGAGGAGCGAGTGAACCATCAAAATTAAAAAAAAAAAAAATGCTGCCTATGGTTGCTATAAAGAAGCCAGGCAACTATATGCAAACCATGTGAGGAGTATACTATTGAACGTAAATTTTTAGATTTAAACTGGAAAGCCCATTTCTTTGTCACTCGATAACTGTCAATAAGCCTTCGTAATAATCATGGTACGTACGCCTAGTAACATAATAATTGATAAATCTGCGGTGGAGCGCCCGCTCCGATGTCAATCTCCCTACACACCCCCTCTTTCTCCTTTGCTCTTTCAACCTACTATTGCCCTCTACTAATTTTTACTTTAAATTCCTTCAGTGTTTCCGATAAATTATTCATTACCAAATGGCAATTTATTCCAGTTCCTCACACCCTTTCCTGCGAAAGAAAATTTTCCCACACCCTTATGCCTGAAATCAAGTGCCAGCTTGTGGTCATGGTCAACCTTACCCTTCCAAGCACCTCTCTTAACTTTCCCACCAATATCTTTCCATGCTTCATCACCAGTATAGGCCTTGTACACTCCAATGACTCTCTTCACCCTCCTTCTATCCTCCAATGAATCCCACTCCAGCTCCTTAATCATATTAGTTACCGATTGTGTTCTGCCGTAATTTCCAAAGACAAATCTGGCAGCCCTCCTCTGCACCCCCTCCAACTCCTGTTTTTGATACCCAAAATGTGGATCCCATACTACACCTCAATATTCCAACAGTGGCCTGACCAAAGTTTTGTATCCCAATTCCCTTACTTCTCTAGTGCATCCCCTCATCATTCTTTCCAACAGGTGAAGGATTTTGAACCGTTTCCCTACTACCTGTCCAATGTGTCCCTGCCCAGTTAAGTCTGCTATCAAATGTTATGCCAAGTTAGTTACATTTCGAGTCTCCTTCCCCACTTTCTAATCATAATCAACCTCTAGCTTTTTTTTTTTTTTTTTTTTTTTTATCTGTGTACCTAATAAGCTGGCGCATCCAGATTTGGGTTTCCCATGATTTCGCAAATCACTCGAGGCAATTTCCGGGATGTTTCCTTCAAAAGGCCATGGCCGAATTCCTTCCCATTCCTTGCCCCCCATCCTTTCCCGTCTCTAAAGACCTCGCTGTTAGAGAGACGTTAAGCAGATAAAAAAATAAAAATTATAATAAAAAAATATTAAGCTGGCTCTTCTTTGCATTTATCTTCATCCCATGTTGACTCACCCATCTAGTTATCCCATCTAGAACACCCTGCAGCTGTTTACAGTCTTCTATTGTTTTGATCATTTTACATAACATTATGTCATCTGGAAACAATCTAACTTCTGACATTAATTGAATCATTCAGTAGTATAACGAATAACAATGGTCCCAATATACTACCCTATGGAACCCTCATGTTCACTCCTAC
Source organism: Vandiemenella viatica (assembly GCA_031002005.1). Lineage (NCBI taxonomy): Eukaryota > Metazoa > Arthropoda > Insecta > Orthoptera > Morabidae > Vandiemenella > Vandiemenella viatica. Next base: position 143,607,597 of record CM061918.1, on the reverse strand, counting down.
TTCTTTTGATACTGCATTTCCTACCCTAACTTTTTGCTTTCTACCTTTTAGGAATTCTTGTGCCCAGCAAATCAACTTTTTATCAGCTCCAATAGAGTTTACCTTATTTAGCACCATTTTATGGCTCACTCTGTCAAAGGCCTTTGAGACTTGGCGCAGTGTCCGGCTTTAGTACCTTCCAAAGGTATTGATTTAATACACTCACGGCATCGGCCACGTGAAGATGTCGTCAGTATTAAAATATGAAATTATTCACCCGTAACGACGTGTTTCTTCGTGTCTGCTGCATAACACATTACCTAAACGCCCTGTTCAATATTCACATGTTCCTAACGACTGGTAATGGACACGTGTTCTCTTAGGCCCCCTTGCTTGACGCACGAAGAGGTTACGCTAACATTCGAACGCCCTGTACAAACTACCTGTAGTGGGCTTATTCAATCTTAGGCACATCTTCTGCAATCGGCAAGGGAAATTTGCTTCCATGTGGCATGATTTCCAATGAAATTTGCTGTAGGTGGAAAATTAGGACACTCCATATTTTAAACAAGTTCTGTAAAAGTCAAAATCCTTTAAGATCGTACGAGTTATAAAACTAATTCTGGAGTTTATTCCAGTATAGTAAATGAGTCCAAAAAGTCAGCGATAAATTATATCTACGTGCCGAGTTCAAAAGCCCAACGAACTTGCAAACTGGAAGCTGAGGATATTTACCACTGCTGCAGTTGACATAACTGTGTTCTAGATGTATACATTTTTTATATATATTTAAATATAGGGGCTCCCAGAATGAAAGGATAATCCATCAACCGCAAATTGGTTACATTATTTCCTGCTACATAGCAAAATTTTATTTTACTAAAAGTCTCACCATTTTCCAGATTCTGATATTTTTTATTATAATTTTTTTTTTATTTTTTTTTTTTTATTTTTTTTTTTTTTTTTTACGAAAAGTGTGAGTTTGTTCAGATTATTCAATGATATTTCTGCAAATTAAGACTTTTGAAACCTGTTTTCCTTTTTTAAATTTACTCAAGAATGTTTGAGTTATCTAAAACAATATTCTTTTTTTCTTAAAACGTTAAAAAAAAATCTTTTTTAAAATCATTATATTTTTTTACTACATGTTTAAAATGCACAATCGTCTATTTAGCAGATTGAATTACCATAAAACATTAATTTCAAAAGAAGTATAAAATAATTATACCAATTAAGATTTTTTATAATTTTTTTAAACGTTTTAAGAAAAAAATAACATTGTTTTAGATGGCGCAAATATCTTTGAGGATTTTTTTTAAAAAGAAAGGTTAAAAGTTTTAATTTGAAGAAATGGCATTGAATAAACTGGAAAAAGTCACATGTTTCGAAAAAAATAAAAAAATCAATATCTCGAAAATGGCGAGATTTTTACTGAAATAAAATTTTGTCATCTAGTAGAGAATGATGTGACCTATGAGCAGGACTGTCCTTTGATCTCTGGAAACTCTGTATATATAGCTACACCACCATATTCCGCAGATATAACGCAGAATATCACGAAGTTAACCCTAGAAAATCTTTTGACTGTCATTAAACAGGTCTTTAATGTCCGCACAAGTAACATATAATATTTTAGAAAATAGAAAACAAGGTTCCTATAGAAATCTCGTACGTAAAATCTCTATAGTTCTGTGAGATTCTTTTGGTTCCATCGAAAGAGGTACCATTTTTGAATCCGCGACAGAAAAAATTTTTTTTTTTTAACACGCTCGTCATAAACCAATAAGCAGGCGCGATTTCAGATGTGATCAGAGCCATAAATATTACAATCACGCCACCTGTAATCGTGACATACGCCACACGAAGTGGAATAAACAATACGTCTCTTATCTATCGAGAACAAACAAAAGAAGTGGCCATTAAAGTGAGCAGCGTAAACACGTTCCTGCAGTCGAGATAAGCCGAGTCGATAGATGCGATATCTCGATATCTGTATCGACAGTGGCACTCGAATGTTATTATTTCCAGTGATAAACGGGATACAAGACCAGATGGCCGAAAGATTGAAATTTAGTTAAAAAAATACGTATTAAAAACTTCTTACCATCGCGAATCAGTATATGTGATATAGATGAGCGAGTGGGGGAACATGCGTTAGGGCGCCGCCATTTTGGATCTCGGAGGTGCAACGGGACCGGATTAGAGTCCTGCTCCTGGTCGTCCTGAATCCGTAATTTTTTTTTTGTGTTTTTCCTCAATCAGCTAAATTAACGAATCCACAGCCCAAGTTGCGCCTTGTAAAGTACACATTTCGCAATTAATAATACACGTATCATAGAAAATTGGAATTAGGAGGCGTCCTTTAATTACGTGAGGTGTTTTTGCTGAATTCCGGCCCCCCTCCCCACCCTGTCGTGAGACATCTACGTCTACATCTACATATATACTCTGCAATTCACAAAATTGTGGGTGGCAGAGGGTGCTCAGCACCAAAGCTAATCTCTTTGCTGTTCATTCCAATCCCTAATGGTACGAGGGAAAAAAGAATTCATATAAGAATCAGTCCGGCACCTTATTTCTCTAATTTTATCTTTTCTGTCCTTCCGACTCAAATAGGTTGGTGGAAGAAGTATTTCACTACACTCATGAGTGAAAGTTGGAGTACGCATGTTTTCCAATAAGTTTAAACGAAACGTGTGTCGTCTATCTACCAGAGACTCCCAGCCTAGTCTACTAATCAGTTCTGTGACGCTTTCATAAAAACTGTAGCAAGCGGTCACGAATCGAGCGGCTGTTCTCTGTACTTTCTCTATACTTTCGATCAATCCCTTACAAAACGGGTCCCAAATGACACAACAATAATCCAAATGTGGACGCACAAGAGATTTGTACGCTATCTCCTTTGTTAGTTCATTACAATTTTTCAAGATTCGACCTATGAATCGCAGCCTAGAATTTGCTCTACCTACCAACGAATTAATGTGTATGTCCCATTTCATGTTCGTAAGATTTGATCGGATTCCCCCCCCCCCTGTAAAATGACGTGAGATTTTGACGGATGCCCCCCCCCCCACCAACGAACGGACCTAGCAATTTTTTGAGACAATTTTTTAGGTCTCATGCTACCAAGGGCGGTTAAATCACCTAAAGTAGGTTTCTACCACCCTAAAATCGACTTTAGTGTCATTTGCAGATTTTTTAATTTTTTTTTGGCTCTACCATTCTATAAGAATTTCAAAACCTCACGTGAGATTTCCGTTAACCTCTTGGTGAGGTTTCGTGAGATTTCGCCGGAACCCCCTCCCCCCTTATTTCACCTCACGTTATTAAAGGACGCTCCCTTACACAGACACATGGCAACAATTCCCCCATTATTCTTTTTTTTTATTTATTTTTTGCTGTCATCATGTAAAAAAACCTTTAATTTAATTTAAATTAACAGTCATTACAACCCAAATTCGATTCGCCTAAGGAAAGGTACCGAGACTTCGCTTCTTTATCTTTCGAATACTAAAACCGGTCGCCACGATTGGATGGGGGGTGTATTTACTATTAATTCAATGATTATAACCTCAAATATAAACCAAGGCAAGACAAAAGTAATGAAATGTAGCAGAAATGATACTAATACTAGTAGATTAAATATAAAAATAGGATCGGATGCAATAGGAGAAGTTAGTGAATTTTCCTACATAGGAAATGAAATTTCAACAAATGGCCGAAGCAGGAATGATGTTAAAAGCAGAATAGCAGTAGCGAAAAGAGCCTTCATGAAAAAAAGAAATTTTTTAGTTTCAAATATTTATCTAGGAATTAGAAAGAACTTTTTAAAACATTATGTGTGGAGCACAGCATTTTACGGTAGCGAAGCATGGACTTTAGGAATACCAGAAAGAAGGAAAATTGATGCATGTGGTGGTACAGAAGTATGCTGAAAATTAAGTGGACAGACAAAGTAAGAAATGAACGAGTTTTGGAAATGATGGGTGAGAAAAGAAGTTTGTGGAAGAAGCTTACAGAAAGAAGAGACAGGATGGTAGGTCATATTTTGAGACAGCTGGATTGGTTAATTTGTTAGTGGAAGGAACAGTCGAAGGCAAGAACTGCATAGGAAGACAGAGATTAGAATATATGAAACAGATAATTGAGGTCGTGGGTTGTAAGGGGTATGTAGAAATGAAGAGGTTAGCACAAGATAGGAAGGGATGGAGGATTGCCTCAAACCAGTCGAAACACTGTTGACAGCAAATTAAAAAAAAAAAATCTTCAAATGGTGAATTAGTGGTAGTGGTAGAATTTGGTCACGGATTACACTTTTACTGACATAGTTTTGATAGTACAACACCGACCATCAACCGAAAATCTATGGTAAGTAAAGACACATAATATGTGATAGATTTGTATGCCGAAGACGGCAAGCTCTTACGAGAGAGAAGTTGAAATTGAAGCAAGTTTAAGCCACTGTCGTTTATTACAACAATCATAGCTCAACAGAATCACAGAGCAGGTTCTTGTAGCTCATAATTCGACAGTTCTACAGCTTCCGGTTAGCACAACGATGCGAAGACGACCGCCAGGGTTTATTTTCCCTTCGCGGAAGCACGGAAAACGTATCCGTGGACCCTGTTTGTCTTCCAGAACTCACTGAAACACTGCGTCGTATACTGTCAAAGTTACCCCGCCACTCCTGCCGTTGTTCTGCGTCATTAGTACAACTTCGCAAGAATCGAACTGACACTCCATACATATCATCGATATACACAGATACATTTTTACAAACCCACTCATTACTACATGAAATAAAAGGTCGCTTGCCTACTACATTGCGACTGTCACTCTCTTTACTGGTTTGATGCAATCAGTGGCGTAGCTAGGTCAACAAGGGCCCCGGTGCAAAAAATTTATTTTGGACCCTCAGGCCAGATGGGCAACCTTTTTTGCTTTGTGTTGCTGGTAGGGGCCCCCTGAGCTGAGGCTGGGGCCCCCTGAGCAGTGGTTGTGGCCCCCTGAGCAGTGGGTGGCCCTTAGTGAGGGGCTCCCTGTGTCTCAGAGAGCCCCAACCACTGCTCAGGGGACCCCCTGAGCTGAGGCTGGGGGCCCCTAAGCAGTGGTTGGGGCTCCCTGAGCATTGGGGGCCCTTAGTGAGGGGCTCCCTGAGTCTCAGGGGGCCTCAACCACTGCTCAGGGGGCCCCCTGAGCTGAGGCTGGGGTCCCCTGAGCAGTGATTGAGGCCCCCTGAGCAGTGGGGGCCCTTAGTGAGGGGCTCTCTGAGTCTCAGGGGGCCCTTAGTGAGGGGCTCCCTGTGTCTGAGGGGTTACCCAACCACTGCTCAGGGAACCCCCTGATCTGAGGCTAGGGGCTCACTGAGCAGTGGTTGGGGGCCCCCTGAGCTGTGGGGGGCCTTTAGTGAGGAGCTTCCTGTGTCTCAGGGGCCCCCAACCACTGCTCAGAGGACCCCCTGTGCTGAGGCTGGGGGCCTCTGAGCATTGGTTGGGGCCCCCTGAGCAGTGGGGGGCCCTTAGTGTGGGGACCCCTGAGCAGTGGGGGCCCTTAGTGAGGGGCTCCCTGTGTCTCAGGGGTTACCCAACCACTGCTCAGGGGACCCCCTGAGCTGAGGCTGGGGTCCCCTGAGCAGTGGTTGAGGGCCCCCTGAGCAGTGGGGGCCCTTAGTGAGGGGCTCCCTGTGTCTCAGGGGTTACCCAACCACTGCTCAGTGAACCCCCTGAGCTGAGGCTAGGGGCGCCCTGAGCAGTGGTTGTGGCCCCCTAGGCAGTGGGGGGCCCTTAGTGAGGGGCTCCCTGTGTCTCAGGGTGCCCCCTTAGACGACGGTAGAGCTAAAAAAAAGGGTCATCCGTGGGCCCTCTGAACTGCGCTTGGGGCCCCCTCAGGTATGCTTGGGCGTAAGGGCCCCGGTGCACTGCATCGCATAGCCCCATAGCAGCTACACCCCTGGATGCAATCTTCCACGCCTCGCATTCGGGAGGACGGCGGTTCGAATCCCCGTCCGGGCATCCAGATTTGGGGTTTCCATGATTTCCCAAATCACTTCAGGCAAATGCCGGGATGCTTCCTTCAAAAGGCCATGGCCGAATTCTTTCCCATTCCTTGCCTCCATCCTTGCCCCCCCCATCCTTCCCCCTCATCCTTTCCCGTGTCTAAAGACCTCGCTGTTGAGAGACGTAAAGCAGTTAAAAAAAAATTTAAAAAAAGCAATCCTCCATCTTTTCCTATTTTGTGGCAACCTCTTCATTTTAGCATACCCCTTACAACCCACATCCTCAATTATCTCCTTCATACGTTCTAGTACGTATTGGTGGCAAGAGAATAGAGTGCTTACGATTTGCCGATGAAATGGTCTTGTTAGCAGAAAGCGAACAAACTCTAAACAAAATGCTTAAAAATCTAAATGAAGCTTGTGAAGAGTTTGGAATGAAAATCAATACAACTAAAAGTAATAGTATGGTGATTGGTTAAGGAAGAAAACTAATAAATATTATGATAGGTCAAGCCGATATCAACCAAGGAAGATACTTCAAATATCTTGGAAGTACAAACACTGAGGAGTTGAGATGTCGCCAAGCGGTAAAAACTCGCATTGCCGCAGCGAAGGAAGCGTTTAGTAGGAAGAGACGACTATTAGCTGGATAAATAGACAAGGCACTCAGGAAAAGACTCGGCAGATGTTTGGTATGGAGTGTGGCTCTTCATGAGGCAGAGACGTCGACACTGAGGCGAGAAGATGAACAACGGACAGAAGCGATTGAGGTGTTGATGTGGAGGAGAATGGAGAGGATAAGCTGGGTGGATAAAGTGAGTAATGTTGAAGTGCTGGAAAGGATTTTTAAAAGGAGAAAACTAATAGAAGTAATAAGAAAAAAAAAGAAGAACTGGATGGGACACTTGCTGATAGAGGAGTGCTTGCTAAAGTACTAGGAGATTGAGAAAAAAAATGAGAAACAAGATCATAGATAACATGAGAGAAAACGGCAACTACATGGTCACGAAGGGAAGGGCAGAAGACAGAAGAGCAGCCAAGTGAAAACCCGCCTCAGGCAGAGCACTAATGATGACGATGATGATATTTCCAGTCTCTTTCTTCCTAAACAATTCTTAACCTCGACTGTTCCCTCCACTAAGAAATTGACCAATCCCGTTTGTCTCAAAATATGACCCCGAAAAAAGGCAGCCGACCAAGAAATATTGGGAAAACGTGGTCAAGAAAAAGAATAAGAGTACGTATTGATCTCTTATCGAGCGAGTCTCAACTGGCCTTTTACCTTATAGTTTAAACTAAAGTTTCTATTCCAAAATTTTAGTGTTGTCAGTCAGAAGTTTGTTAGATAACCCCAACTATTTTCGGAAAATAGAAAAATGTGGTTCGTCAAGTAGCTGGATATTGATTATTCTCTAATGGCTACACTGAAATACAATAATCAGCCAAAAGATTATAACCACCTGCTTTCACTGTGTTGGTCCATTTGTGAAGCGCAATACAGCGCTGATTCGGAGAGGTATGGATTCTAAAAGACCTTGTTAGATTTCCGGAGTTGTCTGGCACGAGATGTATATGCACAGGTCACTAAATTCCCTTAAATTACGGAACGGTGGTTTGTGGGCGCGGCGGCTGGGAACGAGCATCTCGGAAACGGCGATGCTGGTAGGCTGTTCGCGCGCTACTGTAGTGAGCATCTACGGCAAGTGGTCGAAACCACGAGTAAGCGACAAGGTGGTGGACGTCCACGCCTCATCACAGAACGTGGAGGTCGGAGGCTTGCCCGCTCTGCAAAGCAGGATAGGGGGTGATCTGTGGCAGATCTGACCGCAGAGTGTGCTCCGAAACACTTGTGCCTGCACCAGCATTGTATTCGGCTGTCAGATCTGCCACAGATCACCCCCTATCCTGCTTTACAGAGCAGGCAAGCCTCCGACCTCCACGTTCTGTGATGAGGCGTGGACGTCCACCACCTTGTCACCTACTCGTGGTTTCCGTAGATGCTCACTACAGTAGCACATCTAGCCAGTCTGACCGTTTCCGAGATGCTCGTTCCCATCCGCCGCACCTACAAACCGCCGGCTTGTAATTTAATGGAATTGCGTGTCCTGTCCGTAGACATCTGGTGCCAGACAACTCCGGAAACCTAACAAGGACTTTTAGAATCCATGCCACGCCGAATCGCTGCTGTATTGCGCTCCAAAGATGGAACAACACACTAATAAGCAGGTGGTCATAATGTTTTAGCTGAACAGTGTCTTTCTTTCGCTTCCTTCATTCCTCTCTCTACCTATAATTTGAAATGAGAGATCACAGCTTAATCTCAGTAAATTTGTACCTATTGCTTTTGCTCCAGCGATATTCGTGCACAGCTACTGTGATATATGTAGGTACTGATCGCTTGAGGCAGTGTGTTTTGCTGCGGCGTGTTTGGCGGGGCAATGTTGGCAGCCTGCTCCACTGTCGCCCTTTGCTGTCTGTCAAGCGGCAGCCCTCAGTGGTGGCATTATCGGACGGTTGGTAATCCGGCCGCTTGTCAGTGATGGCGCTGCTGTCACCCTCCCTGGGGGGTGTAATCCCTCCCTCATCCGTGATAAGTCAAACTCAAACACCCTCTCATTCAACAACATGCCACCAGGCGATCAGTTTTCCCTTGATTCTGTGGGGAAATTGTTAATTAACAAAACAATTTCCCCATTTTAATCGCTTTTACGTAATTAAATTGAACTTGATAAATTGTCTGCGTTAATTTCAGTTGTTTCAAAATCCGTGTAGTGTCCGGATATTAAAATTTTGGACGATCTTACTAGTAATTTGGTGTGTTTTCATCCCAATTTGCGTAAAAGTTGTACTTGAAACATTGTTGCTAGGTTATTAAATAATGTTCGCATTGCCCTCGCTATAGGTTAACGTTTCTGAGATAACAGCCAGAGTAATAATTAAGTATCAAGTGATTGGTGTAAAACAGGTAGTAACTCGCATGGTGAAACTGCTACAGCAGGGGTGACCAATTGGCGGGTCACGGGCCGCATTTTTCCGGCCCGCGAGATTGATCACATATTTACAAAATGTATTTATTTTGTAATGGCCAAAGTAGTGAAAAGCAATGTGTTAAAAACTACATTATTTGTGCATCCATATTCTCGAAAATTAGCAGTTGAAATTATGAGAAAAAATTAACTTCGATTTTAAAATAATATTATTGTGGTTATATAATTTTACCTGTGGTCCGTGGAGTTATGATGAATGTCCAAAGTGGCCCGCAAGATCATTGGGTTAGCCACCCCTGGGCTACAGCATAAGTATTAAATAAGGGCATAAGTAAATCAGGTTGGCTAGCCTGTAAGAAACATTGTAATGTAATGATTATTGCTGAAATTTTTAATAAAGTTTTTGTGCATTCGTTGCTATGGAAAAAACGTGTCTGAGGACTAAAAACTTTCTTATCAAATGAATAAAAGAATGTAATTATAAATTGATAAATGTAGGGGTGAAAAAATTAATTTGTTTTTAGTTGAAAAACGTTGATACGAATTGGTTACTGTGAAGTAGACAATTTGTAAGCAGCATGGCAGCTATCATGACATTTTGGTTGTGAGTCCAAAATGCACTATGGGCTACATCTGATAAAAAAGTAAATAAAACAATAACATTATATCTAGCAGTTTATTTACGTCATGGAAGCAATATGTTTACAAATACCCCAAACATATCAAAATTTGAGTTGTCAGTTTCACTTTAGGGAAATGTTCTGATTGGGTAATATCTCCATACATCCCAGTGTTACAGATGTCAGAGATTTGGTCGCATACAAGCCTTAAGGGTTTATAAAAATTGTTTTGTTGTGGGCGAGGGAGTAGAGTACTGAATGTTAAGGAGAGGGTCTAATTATCCATATCGATCTATTGCTGTATGTCTTGCTTGCAGACGGACCTTCTGGGCATAGAGTGGCATGGTGAATTGGGCCTCTCCAATGGCTGGTTGACAGATCTGTCGCTCTTCGAGAGGGCTGGGGACGCCTACCTGTCGTACGACGACCTCCAGCTCAACATCAGCATCGTCCTTGGCTTCCCTGACCTGGCGGTGAGTAGTCAACAACAACAAAATGTTGGCGAATAAATTCTCGGCTAACTAGCCGAGGTAGCCCATCGAAAAAACGCGACCTTTCGGCGGTCAAAAACTCTGCCACCATTGTTAAGTGACTGTCACCTGACAATGGCGGCAGAGATTTGTGCCCGCCGAAACGTCGTTCATCATCGATGGACTAACTCGGCTAGATACCCGAGAAGATTTTATACACTTTCAACGCCGAGGAAACCTACAGTCTTACGAAAAGTTGGCGTTCGTGCAGTAAATAAGGGGATGTAGATACATGTTTTAGTATCGATACACATCGATAAAACTGCAACGATAGAACTACAATTCTACATCACTACAACAAGAATGCAGCACAAGCACTGCAATGCTACTGCAACAGCTGGACCACAATAATGCAACTAAATAACAACAACAACACAGAACAACATAGAACAACAATACAACAACAACACGGCAACAAAAATATGTAATGAATACAAGTCAAGTAAAGCATCAACACAATAATTAAACAACAACAACTAATAAAGAACAACGCAACATCAAAACAACTAAAATGAATTGAGAAATCATGCATTATTGAAGTTAATCAGGAATTGGAATATGTTAACAACAGAAATGATCAATAATTTACCAAACAGTTTGAAGGAATTTAATGTTGAAATTTGTAGAGGGCAAATTTAGGTGGCTGCAGGAAAATGGGGTGATGGGTGTGTAGGGAAATTGCCACCGGAGCGTGCGCTCCATTATAATTAAAAATTAAAGTAAAACAACAGCAACGACAATACAACAACACCATTGTAGTCACGTTAAAAAAGCAAAACAAGGTATGTACAACAAAAACCACAGTGAATAAACTGCAGCAACAATACATCAACAAATAAACAGAAATGTACTATTAACAAAGCAACAATACAACATTAATGGGGAGATTTAATTGTCGTTCATATCACAGCATAATGGACAGCACTTTGAATCACACCTGGGTTTCAAATATATTGTTACTATCCCGGATTGTGATACAGCAATTAGGGACCGTCCATAAACCACGTAGCTCGATTTTGGCCTCCTGTGAACACCCCCACCCCCCACGTAGACCGACGTGGCTTTTGCCTTTACCCCCCCCCCCCCTCCCACGTAGCACGTAGCTTTTTTCCCTATTGATTCCAGAAGATATTTTGTACTGTTTTCTCTTGTCAGAATATTGTAAATTTCACACGGGGATAATTAAATGGCGTAAATAAATATTTACACGCTGTTGTATGTCCTTTATCTCATTTTAACTATGACAAATAATATGAACTAAAAGCTAAGTGGTCTGGCTCGGAGCCCCCTCCCCTTCCCACGTAGCCCAACGTAGTTTTCCAACCAACCCTTCCTCCCCCCCCCCCCTTGACCGAGCCACGTAATTTATACACAATCCCTTAGCTTGCAGTAAACTAGTGCAGGTGCATCCTATTGTTAATATACCACAAAAATTAAAATAAAACAATAAAGACTGATAGGGTTCTTCTCCTGTCACAAGAAAGAAAAAAGGAAAGAAGACAGAAAACCCATTTCATTATTGTTTTGTATTAATAGAGAACAGGATAGGCTTAAACTGTCGAAAGAAAAGCAAAGCTTTCAAATAACACTCTTAAAATACACTTCCCGGTAAAAAAAAAAAAAAAAAAAAAAAAGAATCCATCACAGGAGGAAACGAAATGAAAGTTCACGGGTTAAGAGCGTATGTGATGTTATTTTAGTGGTTGCTAAAATCGAGACGGATTTACAAAGAACTTGACAGTGTGACGTCACTTGTCAGTATGACGTTGCACCCCCTCTGTCCTGGATGCACGCACTGATTCGGTTGTGAAGGCTGTCACGAAGCCGTTGTGTCCTCTCCTGAGGCAAGCTGGCCACAACTGTTGTAACTGGTCCTTGATATCCTGGATACTGGCACTGGGACGGAGTTGACGTCAGAGCTGGTCCCACACATGTTCTATCGGGGACAGATCTGGGGATCTTGCTGGTCATGGGAGTACCTCAACACCACGCAGACAGTTCACAGAGACACGTGCCGTGTGTGGACGAGCATTGTCGTGTTGGTACTGTAGCGTGAGAGGTAACACATGAGGACGCAGGATGTCCGTGACGTACCGTTGTGCCGTCAGAGTTCCCTCAATCACTACCAGCCGTGACCTGGAGTCACACCCGATGGCTCCCCACACCATGACGTCAGGAGTAACACCGCTGTGCCTCTCCACAACACTGGAAGAGTAGGACCTCTCTCCAGGTCACCAGCATACTCGCCTACGATGGTCATCCGAGGTGGAACAGGTCCTGTGACATGTTGACTTCATTTGGCCGGATCGAGAAGGGGAAAATGATATTTGAATTGATTACTTAATCTGATACCGGAAATAGCTACTGAAGTAAGATGAAATAGTTTCTTAATAATTACAATAGGAAAAGTTTACTGAAAGACATTTGACCAAAGGAAACTTATAATTAAATGAAACATATAGTAAGGGAATACGGGGGTATGGCAGCGTACTGGTAATAGGATCCTGTCCAAAATAATTTGAATACCTCGTGATAGAAACCTGCGAGTTTCTTTGAAGGCTCCCTAGAGGGCGTCATTCTTCCTTAATACAATCGGTGACTCAGGCGCCAAACAGACGACACAGCGTGTTTTCGGCTGTCCGACTGGAATTTTTACTGCTATTTTTTGCTTTAATCATTATAAAATTATCTGAATATACAGTAATGGTTCCGTGATTAATGTAGCTTAACGGACACTACATAAAACGGGATGGAAAAATTATATTTTATATATATATATTATATATATATACAGGTCCATACCAAAAGTAGTAGGACTGATTTAAAAAAAAAAAAAAAAAAATATATTGAAGATATCTTTACAATTCATTAATCCTCTTCGAAATAGCACCCTTAGGCAGCTACACGCCAAAAATTACGCTGCTGCCATTGGCCATACGCCATCTGGAAGTCAGTTTCGGGGACGCTGTTGAGAGCCCTCGTCGATGCTGCTTCAACGTCCTGGATTGAGTCAAACTGTTGTTCCTTCAGCTGCCTTTTCATCCGTGGGAATAATAATAAAAAAAAAGTCAGTTGGAGCCAGATTGGGACTGTAGGCGGGGTGCAGCAACGTGGCAACGCTGAATCGGGCAAACAGTTTCCTTCCACATCCTCCCGTCCAACGAAGGCTCGCATGAGCAAATCAAAGTTCAAGACAATGCTGATCGAGTTTTTTTTTTACCGTCGCGGGGTGATTCATAAGGAGTTCGTTTCTCCTGGGGAAACTGTCAATTCGAACTTTTACGTGCAAGTGCTAAACCGCCTGCGAGACCGAGTGAATCGCGTCCGACCAGTCATCTCCGCCAACTGGACTCTGCATCACGACAATGCGCCGTGCCAAGGCGCGTTCTCATGAGCCAACTGTTGGCCCGAATTGACATTGCCGCGTTGCTGCACCCCGCCTACAGTCCTGATTTGGCTCCATCTGACTTTTCTTACTCACATGGATGAAAAAGCAGCTGAAGGAACAGCGGTTTGACTCAATGCAGGACGTTGAAGCAGCATCGACGAGAGCTCTCAACAGCGTCCCCGAATCTGACTTCCAGAAGGCGTATGGCCAATGGCAGCAGCGTAATTTTTGGCGTGTAGCTGCCTAAGGGTGCTATTTCGAAGAGGATTAAGGAATTGTAAAGATATCTTCAATAATTTTTTTTTAAAAAAAATCAGTCCTACTACTTTTGGTATATACCATGTATATATATATATATATATTTACTTTTTAACAAAAGCGTTAACGCGTGGGGTAATGAGAGCCTTGAGCAAGGGGAAACTGTAGCTTAGCTCTGGTTACCCCATAATTTCCCCTACGCCAAAATTATGCTACCAACCCCTCCCCAAAAATAAAATGCTCATAAAAACAACATTCGGAGTTCGACTGATTCTCTCTTAAGAAAACGAAAAAAGAGAAGACGGATGGCAATAACGCTGTGCCGAAGAAAATATCCGCGTTTTTCTGTTGCAAAAATAATAATAATAATAATAATAATAATAATTAAAAAAAAAAAAAAGAATAATAAATATTATTTGTAGATCTACAAGAGCGGAAAGAATGGCATTAATTTTCAGACATTCGAGTCAATTTTTTTTCTCTTTTTTTCTCTCTCTTCAGTGAAGCCTCCGTTTTCGTTTTGTTTTACATGGTTAATGGATTAGACATAACAGAATCTAAATTTTTAAAAAAAATATACAAAACAGCCGTTTGCAAGCCACTCGTATTTCACTTCTTCTTTAGCAGTCTCCCATTCCCCCGTTTTCCCGTAAATGTAGAACTTCGCAACTTTGTGTAATATTTTCCGAATTTGCCTGGTAGATTCATTGGTCTATCGACCGGAAACTATTGAACAAACAAAATCAATAAATCAACCGCCAGTTTGGATCAGGGAGATACAATGCACGGGCCCCAATCTCCGCCTCAAAAACTACACATTTCTCAAACAAAAATACACTTATCATACACAATACACAAACTTAGACGATTCGCAGAAAGATGGCAGCATACGACTTTCTTCTAATATATTTTTTTTAAATGGCTTTAGCCGTTTGAATATTTCAGCCATCATCATGTATTGTGAACCCTTTTGGTTTTTATATTCTGTTTTTAGTCTTTGTTACATATTTGTGTATTGCTTTTGCCGTTGGTATGGATAAGGTTTGTATCAGGTCTCTTATGTCCTTGATTCTGAGTTCTCCTATTTGTTATCTTTCTCCTTATTTCTGTACTGTTGGCATCTATCTTCCACGTCGAGGAATTCTTGGCACTTCATGTTGTCCACGATCTTCATTGTGTATATTCTATCTCGTACTTTTATGGCATTTGTTGATTTAGAAAAAAGCTTTCGATAATGTTAGGTGGGATAAGATGTTCAAAATTTTAAAGAAGTCAGGTCTAAAGTATCGAGATAGAAGAATACTCTATAAACTATATAAGAATCAAGTGGCTGTGATAAAAGTAGAGAATCACGAGAGACATGCATCAGTTAAAAAGGGTGTGAGACAAGGCTGTAGTCTATCCCCGTTAATATTCAACTTGTATGTAGAAGAAGCAATGAAGAAAGTCAAAGAAAAATTTCCATGTGGCATAAGTTTTGATGGAGAAAAAAAATCAGTATACTACGATTTGCTGACGACATTGTCTTGTTAGGAGAACAGGCTGAGGATATTGGAAAGATACTGAATGGTATGAACAAATTACTGAAGGAAGACTTTGGACTGAATATAAATCAAAGCAAGACAAAAGTGATGAAATGTAGCAGAAATGATACCAATGCTAGTGGATTAAATATAAAAATAGGATCTGATGCAATAGGAGAAGTGAGTGAGTTCTGTTACTTGGGAAGTAAAATTACAACCGATGGCCGAAGCAGGAATGATGTTAAAAGCAGAATAGCACTAGCAAAAAGAGCCTTCATGAAAAAGAGAAACCTTTTAGTTTCAAATATTGATCTCGGAATTAGAAAGAACTTTTTAAAACTCTTTGTGTGGAGCACAGCGCTTTATGGTAGCGAAACATAGACTTTAGGAAAACTGGAAATAAAGAAAATTGAAGCATTTGAAATGTGGTGCTACAGAAGAATGCTGAAAATTAAGTGGACAGACAAAGTAAGAAATGAACGAGTTTTGGAAATGGTGGGTGAGAAAAGAAGTTTGTGGAAGAAGTTTACAGAAAGAAGAGACAGGCTGGTAGGTCATATTCTGAGACAAACAGGATTGGTTAATTTGTTAGTGGAGGGAACAGTCGAAGGTAAGAACTGTAGAGGAAGACAGAGAAAGATTAGAATATATGAAGAAGATAATTGAGGACGTGGGTTGTATGGGGTACGTAGAAATGAAGAGGTTAGCACAGGATAGGAAAGGATGGAGGATTGCATCAAACCAGTCGAAAGACTGACGACAGCAAAAAAAAAAAAAAAAAAAAAAAAAAAAAAAAAAAAAAAAAAAAAAAAAAAAAAAAAAGGAGAGCGTGCGCCGTTCTCAGTCTGCTTATTGTTGTTATGTCACTTCTTTTTATTCTTAATGGGACGTACCATAATTTGTAATCCGGTTTCCCTGCTATCGCTCTATACCAGAGGCTTTTGTTGGGTTCTTCCTCTATCCATCTTCTGTTCCACTCGTTCTTCAGTATTTGTGTAATTGTAGTCGGTGTATGGGACGGCTACTCTATCCTCTAATAGATTAGGTACCCCTCTCATGGTTCAAACTGGCCGCCACAAGTGGCTTGAATCTGAAAAAAATTACAGCTTCATTCAGAAGGAATGGTAGAAACTGAAGGGATTGGTAGTACCCTGAAAAATTCTGAGTAAAAACGTTCATATAAAGATGTGTCCGATTTCCATTCGTTTTTTAGAGACAAGTGCTTGAATGTTATGCATGAAATAAAGCTCACCCCATCAGATTTTTGTGTGTGGGGGTGGTTGAAAAACGAAGTTTGCAAAGAAAAAGTTAACAGGAGACACGAATTACTGCCTCGCATTGTAAACACTGCTACCCTCCTAAAAGTACACCAAGACATACTCAGGAGAGCTACTCGTACTGGTTTTTTTTTTTTTTTTGTTTTTTTTTTTTAACTTCTTAACGTTTCTTAACAGCGAGGATGGGAAGGAATTCAGCCATGGCCTTTTAAAGGAAGCATCCCGGCATTTGCCTGGAGTGATTTGGGAAACCATGGAAAATCCAAGTCTGGATGCCCGGACGGGGATTCGAACCACCGTCCTCCCGAATGAGAGGCCAGAACGCTAACCGTTACACCACCACACTCGGTACGTACTGTTGCGAAGAGAGCTGTGAAGTGTATTGAAGAAGCT
Organism: Vandiemenella viatica; assembly: GCA_031002005.1. NCBI lineage: Eukaryota > Metazoa > Arthropoda > Insecta > Orthoptera > Morabidae > Vandiemenella > Vandiemenella viatica. The sequence continues at coordinate 143,590,647 of CM061918.1, read as the reverse complement.
GCTGGTGTTTCCGAACATTTAATAAAAACTGTTGTAAAATATGTCTGTTTTTGCATGAATGAAGTACTTCAATAAGTAATTTGTGTGCTCTTGACCATTTTATGAGGTTTATTTTATACATAAAATTCCAGCACCTGAATCTCCAAAACGAATGGAATTGGGACACATCTTTCTACAAACGTTTTACTCAATATTATTGTTCATACCACCTCCTCCTTCAATATTTTCCATTCCTGCTGAATCACTTTGTAAACAATTGTAGGACACGTGGTTTGTTTTGCACACCAAAATGCGAGCGCATAGTTATTCTAAGTAAGAGCGTAGAAAGCTGTTGCGGCCGCAATGTTGTGGTCCTGGATTCTTGGAGTGCAGACGATGTCTGAATTAGGGATGGCGATCTGAGATCGATTAATCGAAGAATCGATCTTTTGGACCCAAAAAATCGATTTTTTAAATCGATTTATAGTATTGAATCGATCCAGTGAATCGATATTTCACCCGTGAAAATCGAATGTGAAAAAACCACTTTCTACTTGTAATGCACTTGCACATGAAAGTCAGCGTTTAAACAAACAATTTAAACACTATTTATTGCAAGCAGTTGTGTACATGAAGTATGATCACATGCTTTACTGGCAAGAACAAAAACAAAACAAAATATCTTCACTTTTACTCAACAGCCAAGACGTATCTGTACAGTGGGATCATCGGCACCTTGCGAGCGCCTTTTTTTTCGCTAACATCGCAAGTGATGAGCGGAACTGCATGGATCCTATTAAACTGGACAGACTGTTGTTCCTGAAAAGCTAAGACATTAAGTACTGGGAACTGTAAACTATATCATTTCAAAATTGTTTTATGTAACCAACAAATTTGTGACATAAATGTCTCTTTGTATACCTGATACTTTCATTTAGTTGCAAAACAAATTTTTAATTACTTTAAAAATGATAAAAGATCGATTATTATAGTGTCGTTTTTGTTTTCCATGATTGGAATTGTATTAAAAGTATGAACACAGAAAAAAATCGAAAAAAATCGATTTTTAGAAAATCGATCTTTTAGACCTCGATTTTTTTGTGAATCGATTTATCAAACTTTGATTCGAATCGATTCAAGAATCGATCTTTTTCGGAGAGAAACGCCATCCCTAGTCTGAATGCAGCGATAAGTTAATAATAGGCGCTTCTCGCTACTAACCAGAATTTACTGCCACGATTATGAAATTAAGATGAAAACGAATTGAAGTAAACTTGCAAAAAAAATGAGAAATTAGACACTTTTTTTGTGAAGGACCGTAGTATTACAACTTAAACCGGTCTCAGTATGCTCTTTATGTAATAGCAAAGAGAAATGTGACTGCGAGAAAGTTTTGAAATGTAGAAACAGTGCAGTCCAGTTGTACATAATGACTAGCAAATAGTTTTATAATCATCTCTAGTAGTGTTCGCATAGTGAGAACAAAAATTCACGAATTATTATTTCTTATCCGGTACGTTTCGTAATTTTTTCTGCTATCAACATTCTTCCAAAGCACCACCGTTCGAATGCTTTAATCTTATTTCCTACTTATAATAAGAAGTTAAATTCACAGCTTAAGCATTTAAATTACTAATTATTATGTTACTAATAATTGTTAAATTCAGCAAACAACTTCCAAAGACATCCTGAATGGACACAGCTAACAAGGAATTTTCGGTATATTTTTACAGTAAGATTCGAGTCTTCGAAATTCTACCCCTAATTTTTCTTATTTTTTTTTTAAATAATAAAAAAACTTTTGATTATGACTTTTAAAACATAACAAAATGCACATGCGTCATTATTGAAAAATTGAACTCACTTGTCTCTTTTTCGGGGTTTTCGCAGCGTTTTTTTTTTTTTTTTTTTTTTTTTGGCAGACATCTCCAACGTTTCGACACCAACGTGGAGCCTTCGTCAGGGCTTCTCTCTATCTAGCCGCGTGATTCTTTTTGATTTAACTTGAACAGAATCAGGTGGCTAGATAGAGAGAAGCCCTGACGAAGGCTCCACGTTGGTGTCGAAACGTTGTAAATGTCAGCAAAAAAAAAAAATCTGTGTAAACCACGAAAAATGTTCCCGATAGCGGCAGCTCAGTGGTTAAGCCGAGATCGACTCGAGATCGGAAGGTCCCCGGTTCGAATCCCCGTCTCGGCGGGGATTTTCATAGACCCTTAACCCGACCTTCCCCTCTGGCACAGCTTGCTGTGTAATGTGAAGTACGCCAGAACGCTTCCGTGGTTCGGATTCCACTTTAAGCTGTGGGTCCAATATACCCGGTAGGACTACCGAGTTATACTCAATAAGAACGAAACGAACTGACCGTATTTCCTCTGATACATGGCTTACTAAACCTCCTTCGGGAGTGTCCAACCAACCCTACGTTTGTTGACCAAACTCAGCTAAACATTTTTATTTTGAAAATGTACACTATTTTGAAATAGTGCTTAAACCACAGCTCAATCATTGTCGCGTCCCCAGACAAACTAACATTAAAAACAAATATTGTAAATAATTGTAGATTGAAATCAGAATTATCAACACCCAGTGCGGGATCTTGGAAAGGGGAGGGGGAGTCAAATTGGGGCACATTCCCCGGGTGGCAACTTCAGGCGGGCGACTAATTTATGACACGGTGACCTATTTTTTACTAACTCCATTAACTGCCCCATGCAACTACAATGGCCAATAATAGCAAGGGGTGGTAATGGAACTGGTGGTACAGTTGAGTTCAATGCTGGCGCAGGCACAAGTGTTTCGGAGCACACTCTCTCGTCAGATCTGCCACAGATCGCCGCCTATCCTGCTTTACAGAGCGGGCAAGCCTCCGACCTCCACGTTCTGTGATGAGGCGTGGACGTCCACCACCTTGTCGCCCAGTCGTGGTTTCACCGTCCATCAACCACTCTGCATAGATGCTCACTACAGTAGCCCGCGAACAGCCCACCAGCCTCGCCGTTTCTGAGATGCTCGTTCCCAGCCGCCGCGCCCACAAACCACCTTTCTGTAATTTAAGGGAATTGCATGACCTATGCGTAGACATCTGGTGCCAGACAACTCCGGGGACCTTACAAGACCTTTTAGAAATTCATGTCACGCCGAATCGCTGCTGTATTGCACTCCAAAAATGGACCAACACACTAGTAGTAAGCAGGTGGTGATAATGTTTTGGCTGATCAGTGAATAGTTATTTTCGCTGTTCTGAAAATGCGCCCAGATGGACTTAAGTCCCTTATGGCACTATGCGATTAATTTTGAATTTTGAGACGCTGACAATAATTGCATTGTGTTTCAGCTACATACTGCCACCTATTTTTTTTTTCGTCGTTATGTATAAATAAATGGAATAGTGACTCTTCAAATCTGACAGTTGGAATATGAATAGTAACATGGGAGCTGCCAATTCAGTGTAGCAAAGTTACTGGGCGTTGGTAACACGAGGACAAAGCGAGATTAGTTATAGTTACTCTCTTGAAACTGTGTGTACCGCACAAAGATATGACAAACAATACCTTCACGCTGTCAGATGAAAAGCCTTTCGGCTACCGTTCAATGAGGGTTCCTCTTTATATTTCTGGCCTTGGCAACAATAGGTATTGCCAGGCGCCATCTGACGTTTCCACTTGAAACATTGACATTGTTGAACATAGCCTTGTTCATAACAATGTTTCATTTGAGCGCGATTTGTTGTTTACTGTAACTTCAAAAATTCAACTCGGGCGAAAAAAATGGAGTTAACTCGTGAACATTTTCGTGGCATTATTTTTCACAACTTTCGACGTGGATTACCAGGACAAGAGTGCATCGATAAACTTAATTCTTTATACGGCGATAAAGCAACATCATACAGCACTGAAAAAAACTGGTATAACGAATTCAATCGTGGCCGAAGTTCGCTTCAGGACGAATTCCGTCAGGGTCGTCCAAAATCGGTTGTTGTGCCAGAAAACATCGGTGCTGTGCGCGAACTGATAAAGCAAGATCGTCATGTGACATACCGTGAGATTGAGGCATCTTTGGTCATTAGTATGACAAGCATCAATAAAATATTGCATGATCATTTGGCCGTAAAAAATATTTGTTCGCGTTAGATCCCGCATAATCTGACAAACGCTCAAATGGAAGCTCGTGTCGATTGGTGCAAGGCATTACCGGCCACGTTGCGACAGTGGCGTTAGAGAAACGTACGACGGTCAACTCTGAATGGTACGCGACCATTTGTTTGCCAGAAGTCTTTGGAGAAATTCGGAAAAAGTGAATAAGAGGGGAATAATTCTTCATCACGACAATGCGAGCTGTCACACATAGGCTCAAACAAAAGAATTTTTGAACAGTAAAAACATCGAATTGACGGGTCATCCGACGTACAGCCCTGATTTGGCACCCAATGACTTATTTTTATTCCCCCATATCAAAAACAAATTACGTGGTCATCGATTTTCGACACCCGAAGAAGCGATTGATGCATTCGAGACGCATGTTCTGGAGTTACCTCCATCGGAGTGGAAAAAGTGCTCCGAAAGTTGGTTCAAAACGCATGCAAAAGTGTATTGATCTTCACGGAGAATATTTTGAGACACAATAAAACCAATTTCGATCATAAATATTTTTTTTTCATAATTAGGCCAGAAATATAAATAGCAACCCTCCTCGTAAATCTTAAGCAACCTCACAGGTGCGTAATAAAACTATATCAGTGATTTAAAAAACGACCTATTTAATTTTCCTTAAGCTGAGATTATACCTGCTGATCGTGAACTGTGCTGCAAGGTAGGCGCGGCCAATTTTCTGGCACTGATGTATTCTCTGCCGTTGTGGCGGCGCGGGAGGTGTAAAGGTGGACTCAGCGGCCACAGAGGAACAGTTTGTTTTCGCTCACTGCACTCAGTTGTCCGAGTACGCCAGCCAATAACGGACTAGCTTCTCTGCGAGCGACGATAAAAAGGAGTTATCAGAAGTTCCGCGCAGCCTTCCACGTCTCCTGCAAATGGCAGAGGCAGAAGCAATCCAAAACCGAAAAAAAAATTTCGACTCCGCGACTACAATTACCTGAAATATGGTTTTACGGTCTTGAATAATTTACGTCGATGCGTAATTTTCTTCAATTAGAAAACGATTTGGTTATCTTTGTCTTAAAAATACGACCACGAATAGATAATTTACTAAAAAGTAAACAGGTGCATACTTCCCACTCAAAATGTAATGTTTTTACTGTAGTCTGAAATTTTGAACACCTGCTTTTTTTCTTTTAACTGGCTTGCAATCGAGACCATCCCGTTTCACAAACACTTGCCTAGGCGAATGTTGGGTTGCCCCCCCCCCCCCCCATAAACTGCCTCATAAACTGCACGCTCCACAAACGAAAGTGCAGTTGTCGTAGACAATACGAAATGTTGCAGCATTAACAGGTGTATGGTGACGCAGACTTTTCTCTTACAGGCTAAGTGCGCGGAGTCTAACAAACCTGGTTTGAATTCTGGCAGGAAACAAGTCCTCCTTCCTCCCAATCTTCTCATCATTCACACTGGCAACCTGCGTACGATAGTGGACCGGTGGCATGGGGTCATTTGATGGCCGGATCGAGAGGGGAAAAAAATCGGAATAATATTGACCAATATAGAAAACCGTTGCGTAATTTTTTTTTAGTTGTTTGATGGTACAAATTGAATTTTGATTTAACTTTCAATGGCGACCACTTTATGTCTCATACACTGATCAGTTAGAACATTATGACCACCTACCTAATAGCCGGTATGTCCGCCTTTGTTACGGAAAACAGCGGCGACGCGTCTTGGCATGGACGCAATGAGGCCTTGGTAGGTCGCTGGAGGGAGTTGGCACCACATCTGCACACACAAGTCACCTAATTCCGGGGAGGGGGGCGATGAGCTCTGACGCCAGGATCAGTCACATCCCAGATGTGTTCGATCGTGTTCAGATCTGGCCAGTTGGGGCGCCAGCACATCCATTGCAACTCGCCACTGTGTTCCTCGAACCACTCCATCACACTCCTGGCCTTGTGACATGGCGCATTATCTTGCTGAGAAATGTCACTGCCGTTGGGAAACATGGTCGTCATGAAGGGGTGTACGTGGTCTGCAACCAGTGTACGATACTTATTGGCCGTCATGGTGCCTTGCATGAGCTCCACTGGACCCATGGATGCCCACGTGAATGTTACCCAGAGCATAATTGAGCCGCCGCCAGCTTGTCTCCGTCCCGCAGTACAGGTGTCAAGAAGCTGTTACCCTGGAAAACGACGGATTCGCACCCTCCCATCGGCATGATGTAGAAGGTAACGGGATTCATCAGACCATGCAACGCTCTGCCACTGCGCCAACGTCCAGTGACGATGGTCACGTGCCCATTTCAGTCGTAGTTGCCGATGTTGTGGTGTTAACATTGGCACATGCATGGGTCGTCGGCTGCGGAGGCCCATCGTTAAGAGTGTTCGGTGCACTGTGTGTTAGAGTCTGATGTTAGTTCCGCCACAGTTAGCTGTCTGTCCGGTTTCTCCAGTCTGCCCAGCCTAAGACGTCCGACATCTGTAATGAGGGGTGGCTGCTCATCCTTTCGACGTTTGGACGTGGTTTCTACTTTACTACTGCACTTGTTGAAGACACTCACCACAGTACTCCTCGAATCCCCGACAAGCCATGCAGTGTGCGAAATGCTCGTGCCGAGCCTCCGGGCCATCACAATCTGCCATCTGACCAAACTCAGATAGATCGCCCGCCTTCCCCATTCTAAACACGGATAGCACGCTCACTGATACTACATGCACCGTGCGTGTGTCTGACTAGCAGTCATTCCTCGTCAGGTGACGCTGCTATCGCCTGGACGGGTGTATATCGATAGTAGGCAGGTAGTCGTAATTTTCTGGCTGATCAGTATATGTAACCTGTTTGTAGCCTCACCAGGCACGTGGATGCCACGCTTTGTAGAGGTGATTTCGTCACTGATTCGATGTCGCGCCCTGTTACAGCTGACGTACGACTTCGTGGCGCAGATCATGGACATCGGGCCGGAGGGCAACGTCTTCGGCAAGATCGAGGAGCCTCAGCTGCTGATCGAGGCTGGAGCGCTACTCAGCGACCTCCAGCTCCAGCTGTACAACCTGGAGTTCACGGACTACGGGTGAGGCCTTACACCCTCGGTACACCTTTCCGTTTGTATTCCTCAAAGTCTGTTTCGTCCAAGTCGCGCATTTTCCTCGACACTCCTTCCGCAGTTCCACTTCACCTTAAATCTTCTTCTTGTTTACTGTAAGCTGCAATTAGGATGAACCACCACTTGCGTTAAGAGGATGGTTAGCCTTCATTCAGAGCCGGATTAAGGAATTTCGGGGCCCCCTGCGAATTTTGATTTTGGGGGCCCCTACTTCTTTTGTAGATGTACTTTTTCCTACACTTTAGATAATTTTTGTGACTTGATATAAGCATACACATAAATAATATATATATATAAATCCAAATAAAATCACCATAGATTGTCTAGCTTTTTCAGATGACATGGCGGTAATTACTGATTCACTGGATAGTGCAAAAGAACAAATCGAAGAACTAGAGAAACAGGCAGCCAAAGTAGGATTACATATATCTTATGAAAAAACACAGTTCATGACACACATCAATGATGCTGCTCAAAATCTTAAACTTCGCAATGGAACAATAGCTAAAATAAATTGTTTTAAATATTTAGGAGAATAGATAACGAGTGACACAAAAGAAAAGACTGCAATAGAAACTAGAATACATAAAATGGAAAGAGCATTTGATATGACAAAGAACATATATAAAAAAAAATCCTTATCATGGAACATAAAACTAAGGCACTATCAAGCAGTAGTTAGACCAGAAACGCTTAAGCTAACAAGATATGGAGATCTTGAAAAACTGGAAAAAATACAAAGAAGAATCTTGATAAAAATACTGGGGCCCAAACCTAATAGTAATACTAAATACAAATTAAGACCAAACCGAGAACTATATTCGAAAATAGAAAAATTAACAGTTATAATGAGGAAAAGAAGACTGAAATTTTACGGTCGCATATACAGAATGGATAATAATAGACTAACGAAACAGATCTTCACACGTTACTAAACAAATACAAATCCAAACCCACATGGTTCACTGAAACTGAAAAGGACATGAAAAATGCTGGAGTGAAAGCAGATATAATAGACAACAGAACACTTTTTAGAGAAGTAATTCACAAGGCAGGATTTCAGGAGAGACAGAAATACATCAAGGGAAGGAAATGGACCCAGGAAGAAAAGGAACAACACTCTCAAAGAATGAAGGAAGTTTGGAAGCAAAGAAAATTAAATACAAAGAAACATAGCCAAAGTTGATTTATCGTACCCTCCAAATGGGTTATTCGGAATAATAATAATAATATATATATATATATATATATATATATATATATTGTGTAGAGCTCAAACAACGATTAAAGAGACGGACTGAGGTTTCTCTAAATATGTGTACAAACGGGTCAGCAGTTTATTGAGTATTAGCTGGACGGGACCAACTTCGCCGAGTCTTTAGTGTTTAATCAATGCATCTCATATGGATCTCCCAACTACTGTCACTTCCATTTCTGGCTATGCCCTGTTGCCCATTGTGTAAAATGAAATTGTTTTTGTATTCACTTTTATAACTGTTATATTTATGGTACACTTTTCGTATATGACATTTCTTTTCTTCCCTTTCTTTGCTAGTATGTATATCTTTTTGGGGATGGAGACACGTGAGCAAGCGTACACATTTTAATTCAATAACTTTTTAAATGAAACGTCAAACGGTGAATGAGTTTATTCGAACGAAATCACAGAAATGGCTATTACAGGTTGGCAGCAATCCACGCTTTTAAATATTGTAACTACGTCAGATACGACTTTCTCAAAACTGAATCTGATGAAGGACTCCACGCCACGGAAACGTCTGTTGTGAACGCAGCTTGTTAACATTCTAAATTTGTAGATTATTTATTTTAGCAGGAAAATTGTTCGTTAAGTAAGGGCTAATTTTGAAGGGGATCGTGGGGGGGCCCCCTCAAGCTTGGGGTTCCCCGCGACTGCGCCTCTTGCGGTAGCCTTTAAACCGACCCTGCCTTCATTTTGGGACTTCCCTGGCTGGTCAATGCCCAGTTGACGTTTACCGGCTCGCGTCTGCTCGTTAGGACGTAATGACACAACTCGTTTTGTGGCAACGCTCGGAGCTCAAACGATGTTCTGAACCAGATTTTCGGATCTTCTGTGAGATGAACCGATATATTGCCGACCTCAGCGAGCGCGATTGCTTCACGCTTTAGAGGTCACCGGTTCGGGTCCTGCCTTGGGCATTGCCGGTTTAACTTATACAGGGTGTTAAAAAAAGTGTAAAATATTTTATGAGGTGACAGCTTGCATCAAAACAAGACAAAAATGTCTTACAAACATTGGGTTGCAAACGCATACTTTCACTCAACGAATGTCATCACGTACCTGACTATCAAGCCAGTTTTACAGAGTGCCTGATTCCTTAATGCCCAGAGCTGCCAGCCATTTGGCTTTGTATATCCGTAGACGGTCGCTAAAATTTCCGTAGATTGGGTACAAAAATCCGGAGACTGGCTAACTAGAAGACTGAAACAATAATTATTGAAGAGACAGTCAAAATTAACAATACTTTTTATATCCAGGTCTTTCCAATTCGAAATACAAAATAATATTCTACACTGAAAGTAAGAAATATCTCTGAACAAGTTTGTGAATAAAAATCCGTGTTCTAACAACTGTTTTCATTATTAATTTTCATCTACCAGACGCGTTTCGTCCTTCTGGAGTGCGGCATCGTCAGTGACTATAAATAATTTTTTTTTTTTTGCTGTTGTCAGTTTTTCGACTGATTTCCTCCATCCCTTCCTATCCTGTGCTAACCTCTCCGTTTCTACATACCCCTTACAGCCCACGTCCTCAATTATCTGCTTCGTATATTCTAATCTCTGTCTACCTCTACAGTTCTTACCTTCTACTGTTCCCTCCACTAACAAATTAACCAATCCAGCATGTCTCAAAATATGACCTACCAAACTGTCTCTTCTTTCTGTAAGCTTCTTCCTCTAACTTTTTTTCTCACACATTATTTCCAAAATTTGTTCATTTAATTTTCAGCATTCTTCTGTAGCACCACATTTCAAATGCTTCAATTTTCTTAATTTCCGGTATTCCTAAAGTCCATGTTTCGCTACCATAAAGAGCTGTGCTCCACACAAAGAGTTTCAAAAAGTTCTTTCTAATTCCTAGATCAATATTTGAAACTAAAAGGTTTCTCTTTTTCATGAAGGCTCTTTTTGCTAGTGCTATTCTGCTTTTAACATCATTCCTGCTTCGGCCATCGGTTGTAATTTTACTTCCCAAGTAACAGAATTCACTTACTTCTCCTATTGCATATGATCCTATTTTTATATTTAATCTACTAGTATTGGCATCGTTTCTGCTACATTTCATCACTTTTGTCTTGTTTTGATTTATATTCAGTCCAAAATCTTCCTTCAGTATTTTGTTCATGTCATTCAGTAACTTCTCAATATCCTCAGCCCTCTCTGCTAACAAGACAATGTCATCAGCAAATCGTAGCATACGGATTTTTTCTCCCTGAAAACTTATGCAACATGGAAATTTTTCTTTTACTTTCTTCATTGCTTCTTCTACATACAAGTTGAATATTAATGGAGATAGTCTGCAACCTTGTCTCACACCCTTTTTAACTGATGCATGTCTCTCGTGATTCTCTACTTTTATTATAGCCACTTGATTCTTATATAGTTTATAGAGTATTCTCCTATCTCGATACTTTAGACCTGACTTCTTTAAAATGTTGAACATCTTGTCCCACCTAACATTACCAAAAGCTTTTTCTAAATCAACAAATACCATAATAAATAACATAATATTATGATTATATTTGTGTATGCGATTAAGTACATCAGTATATATACATATATTTATATTGTAGTATTGTAACTTCTGTGGTGTTCAAACATAAATTCACTTCTTAATATTAAATTATCTGTATGGTTACAAGCTTTATGCACATTAACTCTACTTACTAAAAATCGTGGCGGCATACACAAATGAAATCATAATATCACATTATTTATAGCCACTGACGATGCCCCACTCCAGAAGTGCGAAACGCGTCTGGTAGATGAATGTTAATAATGAAAACAGTTGTTAGAAGACGGATTTTTATTCACAAACATTTATTCAACAACTGCGGAACATGGCCAACAGCAAAGGTACTATGTCTGAACATGTTTCATACAGTGTCACTTTCATCACTACTGCTTCTGTGCCTACTATCTCTCTCTCTCTCTCTCTCTCTTTATGGACCATACATTTTTTTGTTGACTTTCAGTAAATGTAGCATATCTTCTGTAACACGACATGTTAAAAACTACTTTGATTCTGGGATATTGGTTAGCCTTCGCGGAAGGCACTGCTTTGTAAGCCGTGCCAACGAGCGTGTCACCGTGCATAAAATAGTGCGCCGATAGTTTTGTATTACGGTCTTTTAAGGTTAAATTCAAATCTATAATCAAACGAAAAATGAGCTTTTTTCAATCGTTAGTTCACACGAGCGGCTGCAAGGAAACGATTCACAATTATTGACAAATCTGTAACGCATTTTTGGGTTTTCCATGGTTTCCCAAAATCACTCCAGGTGAATGGCACGATGCTTCCTATGCTTCCTTCAAAAGGCCGTGGCCGAATTCCTTCTAGTTCCGTGTCACCATCCAATCCCGTCTCTAATGACCACGCAGTCGACGAGGCGTAAAGCCCAAGCAAAAAAAAAAAATGTAACGCATTAACACTATACCCTCAAAGTTTAACGAAGCACAAATGTAAGGAAAAATAAACAAATAATAAAAAATAAATAAAATCCGTAGATATTTTAACAAAATCCGAAAATCACAACTTTTTATAAAAATCCGTAGATCTACGGATAAATCCGTAGAATTGCCAGCACTGCTTACGCCGGGGGGTTGAGGCATGCATTGTCATGGAGGGGTGTCTTATTTTGATACAAGCTATCACCTAATAAAATATTTTACAGTTTTTTTTAACACCCTGTATAATGTGTCAATTTTGTGTTGTCTGTACATTGTAGAGCAAATGCGTATACAGGGCCTAATGCAAAATACAAAAAAAAAAAAAAATCAACATGAAAACTAGAAAAGAATCAAAATACTACACGATTGTTAATAGCTGAATATATATAGGACCATGTGACTTTTTATGTGAAACTTTTTTTTGGGAACATTACTTCCTTTCCACAGAGTTTTTCGGCCGAGGTTCTTCCGAATTTACACAAATTACGCAAATTATTGAGTAATGCATTTAGTGTTTGTCTGTCTGATTGGTCTTTATTGATTCAATGTGGTCTGTTGGTGATGGGGCTTGGAGGGATATTAGGCATAGAATTAGGAATAGTGCATGGAAGGCGAAAGGCGACCATGACCACAAGCTGGCGCTCGATTTCATGTGTGAGGGAATGGGAAAAGTTTCCGTTTGTTTGGAAGGTTGTCAGGGATTGGAACAAATTACCAAGTGAAGTCATGAATAATTTACCAAAAACGATTAATTAAACTTAACACTCCAATTAAAAAAGATTTTTTTTTTAAATTTAAAAGGAGTAACTAGATGACTGGGGAGGAAATGAGTTTCTGCCAAATCGTAGTACCTCTGTCTTTAGCGTAGCGAGTTTAGTGTCGGTGAATCTCTCACTCTGTATTTCTCTCTCGTATATCAAGTGTGTGCAGTGACCGTAATCTAGCATATCTTGGCAGAGTCATGGTTGGTGATGGGTCTCACTATCTTAACTGCCGCGTTTGTGTAATTTAGCCTACTCTTCTCCAATATCAGAATTAGCTACAACCCGACCATAGAAGCTCACCATAACCTATGGCCACTGATGTGCAATTAGTCTTTGCTCTTAATAGTAACCAGGTAGAGAGATATATTAACCTCTTGTACACAATTTTCGCTGCCACTCCGAAGTAGAAATGTTGTTTCCCATTCATAGAATTCGCCGACCCATGTTCGACCAAATTTACTCAAATCTATACTAATATTATAAATGCGAAAGCAACTCTGTCTGTCTGTCTGTTTGTTACTATTCTTTGGCTAAACAGCTACTCCAATCTTGATGAAATTTGACAAGGAGATGCTATTTGACATTAGGATGGACATGGGATACCACATTCTGTATAAATGAGAACATATTTCTCGTTAAATTGTGAAAACTATCGGAGCTGTGAAGAACAAAGGCATTATATCTATATTTCATTGTAATCTGTAACGTTAGACAGCAATGGAAGCGTAGCGCAATGGTAACGTGCTTGCTTTTATTAAGAAAACTCCAGTTCAAACCTTACTGGGAGCAAAAATCTTTATGAATTGTTTTTCATAGTTTGAGCCAAGCCTAGCATTTTGTAGTAGGGATAGCATGTTCTGGCAAATCTTTGGCTATAGAATAGTGCCCTAAGCGTTTAGTTAATTCAGGGTATACTGGTTCCGCAGGCAATTTTCGTGTGGTCTAAACTATTTATATTATATATGCGAAAGTAAGTCTCCGTCTTTTTTGTGTGTTTTGACGACTATATGTGTGTACCGATATACCGAAATAGTTTGTATCATTAGGAACGAAATAAGATACTTTTTTTCCGATATGAATAGAGACAGGCTCGACGGTAGAATGGTATATCGATAGCGTTCCCGTCATATTATGCCGACATATCTTAGGTAACTTTTAGCTTTGTGTATCCAATTATAGCAATCAAATTCTAAATCCTCGCTTACAAAATCGCGGGAAACAGTTAGTTAGATATATTTGTGTGATGCTTTTATGGTTGATCTGTTCTGATTAGGCTTTATTGGTTCAGTGTGGAAATGTGGTAGCAGGACAGCGCCTTTTGCTTCTGCAGTGCAGTGCTTTCGACACTGTGCCTCACACTAGGTTATTCAGGAAACTTCGTGGTTACGGCATATCTAGACAAATATGCGACTGGGTTGCAGACATTCTAGAGGGCAGAACACAGTGTGTAGTTCTCGACGGTGAGAGTTCATCATGTACCGAAGTGAGGTCCGGGGTTCCTCAGGGAAGCGTGATAGGGCCTCTGTTGTTTCTCATTTACATTGATGATTTGTGTGACATAATAAGGGGGATGAAAAGATTATTTGCCGATGATGCTATTATTTATCGTGAAATCAAAACCCAGGAAGACTGCGCTTTGTTACAAGACGATATTATGAACATAATTGCTTGGTGTAAAGACTGGCAGTTAGAGTTAAACGCTAAAAAGTGCCAAGTCATGCGTATAAGTAAAAAGGTGTCACCATTTAGCGCTGAATATACAATTAATGGTACTGTCCTTAGAACTGTGGATTCCGCTAAATACCTAGGGGTAACAATTCGTAATAATTTGTCGTGGAATGAACATATCGAGAATGTAATTGGGAAAGAAAATCGTATGCTTCGATTTCTAGGTCGTAATTTAAAACAATGCACTCGTGAAGTTAAATCGATTGCATATAAGTCACTAGTGCGGCCTCACTTAGAATATTGTTGTTCTGTATGGGGTGCCCATCGATAGGGGTTAATGGAGGCATTGGAGAAGGTCCAAAGAAGAGCCGCCCGATTCGTAACAGGTATATATAGTTGGAGGGAAAGGGTAAGTGCGATGCTGAAGGAGTTAGGTTGGGAAGACCTGGAGCACCGAAGGCGTTGCTCTCGGCGGAAGCTAATTGAAAAATTCACAACTGACATATTTCAGAATGACAACAAAGAAATATTGCTACCAGCAACATTCGTATCTCGGAATGACCGTGGAAATAAGATAAGAGAAATCAGGGCCCGAACCGATGCTTTTCCGTATTCATTTTTTGCGCGAGCGATTAGGGAATGGAATAGAAAGGATTTACCGGGCGAGAAAACTTAAAATCCGACAGGAGTAGCTTTCGATAAAGCACTCCGGCCATCCTGATCTGGGTTTTCCATGGTTTTCCCAGATCACTCCACGCGAATGCTGTGATGGTTCCTCACAATAGTCCATGGGCGCCTCCTGCCATATCCCGTATATCCCTTCCAAACTATTACCCTTTGGGATAGGTGCAATGCACCCTCTGCCACACACTTTTAGTGAATCGCAGAGTAATAGTAATAGTAACCGACGTTGTGCTCGGTGTTGCAGGCGACTTACGGTGGAGATCGAGAGTGGGGGCCTGATCGGGTTCATCGAGAACGCCCTCCTGGACCTGGTGACGCTGCTCTTCGAGGGCCCCATCATGGACTTCGTGCAGGTGGCGGCCGAGGACCTGGTGCAGCAGTTCCTGGACTCCGTGGACCTGGGTGACATCATCACTGGACGGGCGGGCTCGACGGCTGGAGCCACAGTGGTCAGGGTGCCAATCAGGAGGCTCAGGCCGCGTCCAGTGCTGGACCACGTGCTGGAGAGGAAGCACTGAGTCCAGAGATAGCCCTGGAGTCGGTTGTATCAACCGGGAACCGACTGACCACCATCAAAATTCACTCCACCGTAATGTGACTTACCAGACAGCAGCCTTGCGTTAAACACAGGTGAAGAAACCCTCACTTACCTCAGCAGAGAGCACTGCGGTGGGGAAAATACCACCACAGTACGACACTGAAGGCTCTCCCCACTTGAAGCTTCATATTTCAAACTCACGTACTCATCTTTTTTCTACTACAAGCCTGCACCTATATTCTACGATTCACAAAATTACTGTTGGCAGAGACTAAATTGTATCCTTGTATCTGTAAGTAAGAATTCTTATATATATACATTGGTGGATCCAGGGGGGAGGGGGGAACATTGGAGACATGTTTTTTTTTTTTTTTTTTTTTAAAAAAAAAAAATCTCTACTGATTTTTTAAGGGCAGCACGATTATAAAGCCTACCCTAATCCGACCCAATACTCCCCTCTCCCCAAATTAAATCCACTCAAGCCTCCCCCCAAACCAAAATTCGCTCCAGGCCTCCCCAAATCAAAATCCTGGGTCCGCCACTGTATATGTAGACATCAGTACGACACTTTATTTTCCTCGTCTTATCACTCCTGCCATTGCCACAAAGATTTATTGATGGAGAAATATTTCCTTGTAGAAATCAATGAAACTAGTTTTTCATGATTGAATCATCAAATTCGTTCTGATAGTATGTCTTTCTCTTCAAACACCATATTTAACCCCCACACCCCTCACGTGTCACTGTATTGCATCTTGTTATTTTATGATGCAGCCTACACTTAAACCTAAAGTCTGCGTTTCAAAAACTAGTGCTTTACACGAATACTAAATTGTTCCTTTCTACCTTCCAGTCCCCAAAGGCAACAGAATACATCCATGCGACACTTTATTTCTCTGCACTTATCACTCTTGCCATAGATACCAAGAATTATTGATGGAGAAATATTTCCATGTAAAAATCAATGAAACTTATTTTTCGAGATTGAATCAACAAATTCAGTCGGATAGTATGTCTCCCCTCTCCAAACCTCATATGTAAAACCCATTCACGTGTTACTGTCATACATCTCGTTGTTTTACAATGCAGTCTACACTTATGTTTAAATTCTGCGTTTCGGCAAGTACTGTGGGTAGAGGGTGGTTTACACGAATACTAAATTGCTCATATTAGCCTTCCAGTCCCTAAAGGCAAGAGATCAGGAATCATACATCACTTGATTGTCATCCATCTTGTTGTTTTACGATGCATTTTACACTTATATCTAAAGAGTGCGTTTCAAAAAACTACTTGTTTGCACTGGGTGCTTTACAGGATTACTACATTGCTCCTTTCTGCCTTCCAGTCCCCAAAGGCAAGAGAATAAACCAGTGCGACATTTTATTTCTCTGCTTTTATCACTCTCGCCATTCCGACCAAGATTCATTGGTAGAGAAATATTTGCTTTTAGAAATTATTAGTCAGTCGACAAATTCTGTCGGATATTGTGTCCCCCTCTTTTCAGACAGTTTCAGCCTACTGTAGCTAGCGGTTCTTCTTTGTTCTTTTTCCACACTACGAGTATTCGCCCTTCGCTATAGAGTCCCATACGGGGCGACAGTATTCAAGTCGAGCTCACACATGAGTTTTTTCACGCACTGTCCCTTGTGTTGACGTTTTTATTTTTAAAACAGAAACATTCAAATTACGAATTGCAATATTGAATTAGCTTCACCTACGTGTGAGGTTATTTTCACCTAAAGTTGTTTCGTAGTACTCCAAATAAATCCTTCAAGGAATCAAGTATCTTTGCTATGCTGATTTAAACCTTTTTTTTTTTTTTGAATGTACATGTAGTTGCAGGCTTTGATATTTGCGTCGTTACTTTTTTCAACTCTCTGCTGTGGTGAGTTATGGCTTCTTTCCCTCCCCATAACTCCAATATTTTCCACGAAATATGAGATTCCTTACTTCAGAAAGCATCATTAATCAAACTTTTTGTGTATTTCCTTAATAAAATTTTTTCTTGTGTCACTCTTTTTCTTTACTTTGTATTGAATCCTTTCCTTTGCTTCACATTTTCAGCGAGGTGCAATGCTGTCATCTGATTGAGCGTGTGGATTTCACAGGTGACTATCGTAAAAAAGCAGAACACACCTGTTTTAAATTAAACACCGTCTTTCAACCACAGTTTTATCAATGTCTACGTGAGACAAGTTTCGCCCTATTGGTATAGGTAATCTTCAGTGACTGTAAAAGTGTACAGGCTTATGTCGATATATTATATTGTAATATCTATATGATTGACAAATTTCATAAACAGGTAGATACACTGCACTTGCAAAGATTCTGATCGATATCACATTTCGCTTCGGAGCAACAATTTCTGCTCTTCCCTGGTCTGGTATTCGATTTCGAAATTCAGCATTTCAACTGTAACATTTTCGTACACTGGATGTGCAGAAAGTGCTGTCGTAAAATGGCATGTGATTGCTACCATAATGTTCGTAAGAAATCTGTAGAAAATTTCTCACCTATACAGATATTACCATATTGTACAGTTAAGTAATATAACATTGTGCCAAAGATATTACAATAACATATATCTATAAATTAATAGCAGCAAAGTGAATCAATATACTTTCTGTCACATACACAAATATTCCAATATTGTGTTGTGAATTCATATAACATTTCGTCAGTTACACAGATATTACAGTAATATTACGTAGATTTTTACAGCCAGACACCAAATTGGCGAAACGTCTGTCGGGAAAATACTAATAAAACAGTTGTTAAAAGGCGGTGTTTTGACTTCAAAACTGTTGGAAATTGCAAATTACAAAATTATGACAGTACAAAACTGTTATTGCAGGTCGCGTGCTTTGGAGTCAAGGCAAGCACTTACTCAACGTGTCAAAATCAACCACGGTTCATATACAGAATCAGTGACAGTGCAATGCTTCTATCATAAACAATACTGTTTGACGAAAGGAATTTATTAACTCATTTAATTGTAATAGAGAGCATACTCCCCTGTTTCTCTATATGGGCTACTTATCATTGTTATCAGTATATTTTTAATGATTCTTCGCATCCATCTAGTGCAGGGAATATAAAAACTATAACTTCTTTGGTACTAATTATTGTTTCCTCAGTACATTTCAGTCGAGAAGTTTTCCATTTGAGACTTTTGTTTTATTGATTGTGTTTCAATCACGCTCTATGACGTTCTGTAATACAAAATTCCAAAACACTGCATTCGACGAAAAAAAAAAAAGAAAAAAAAAAGAAATAAAAATAAAAAAAAATTGAAACGCATTATTAATAAAGCAGCTAAGGAAAAGGGAATAACTATCAACGTATTATATTTCTTTATCTCAATTTATTTGAGAACAATTTTCCTAAGCACTCACACTAGCATAGCTGTTGAAATGTTCAGGACAAGGTATCAATAATCGTTTCTACACATAAGAATGGATCATCTTCAGTTAACCGAAGCCTCAGAGGTAAAAAAATAAAGAAAAGCAGCATTTTTCTTTAAAAAAAACACTATTCTTATGGTATACTTTTAATATAGTGAAAGCGCTATATTGTCATTTCATCGATGTGATCATATTCTCAAAGTCACCAATACATTTTACTACATTTTACTACATTTAACTATACGAATAAGTGAATAGTTCACTACTTTTGTAGTGGCAGACCTGTGGAGTCACGTTTAATTATTGATCTGAGCGATGGAAATGCCAATGCTGGTGCAGGCGCAAGTGTTTCGGAGCACACTCTGCTGTCAGATCTGCCACAGATCGCCGCCTATCCCGCTTTACAGAGCGGGCAAGCCTCCGACCTCCACGTTCTGTGATGAGGCGTGGACGTCCACCACCTTGTCGCCTACTCGTGGTTTCACCGTCCTCCAACCACTCTGCATAGATGATCACTACAGTAGTACGCGAACAGCCGACCAGCCTCGCCGTTTCAGAGATGCTCGTTTCCCAGACGCCGCGCCGTCAAACCACCGGTCCGCAATTTAAAAGAATTGCGTTACCTGTGCGTAGAAATCTGGTGCCAGACAACTCCGGAAACCTAACAAGGCCTTTTAGAATCCGTGCCAGGCCGAATCGCTACTGTATTGCGCTCGAAAGATGTACCAACACACTAATAAGCAGGCGGTCGTAATGTTTTGGATGATGAGTGTATATCAGTTCGCCCAACCTTGCAGTGTAGGGGCTATCATGGAGGCCTCGCATTGTCACAGTCACCAGTTTGATTCCGGCCTGGGTGTGGTAATGATTTAATTAAATGTAGGGTTGTCTGCAACATGATGTCCCACAATAGCAAAGGATAGACTGATATAATAGTTAGTACAATATGGTCCCTAAGAATAAAAGCTATCTAAAGTAGTAACAGTATTAATGCAAAAGGAACTATGTCTGCTTGTTACGTTTTCGTGACTAAACCGAAGGTGATAAAATTTGACAAGGGAATTCTATGTATCGTTAGAAAACACAAAGGATATTTTTTTCTGGATAGATAGCGTATTTCGCAATGAACGTATAACGTGTGTTTATCTCTGTAATTTAATTTAATTGCAATGGAGCACAGGCTCCAGTCTCAATTTCCCTAAACACCCATCTTTCCCCTTTCCTGCACCCTCCAATATTTACCCTCTATAAATTTTAACCTTAAATTCTTTCAACGTTTTTGGTAAATTATTCATCGTTTTCCCTTGGTAAATTATTCCAATCCCTGACACCCTTACCTAAAAAACAGAATCTTCCCACACCCTTCTGCCTGAAATCGAGTGCCAGCTTGTGGTCATGGTCATCTTTTCCCTTCCATTCACTACTTTTCATAGCTACACCAATATCTTTCCATGTTAATCGGTCACTCAGGCTTTGTTTCCGTCGCAGAGCTTTTGTTGAACACGTTTTATGTAACTTTGTATGCCCAGTTCTAGTCTAAGTCTACGCGTGCGAAGTAGTGATTACGTATTTCTTAGTTTATTGGTGTGTACCGTGTGGTGACAGTAGCAGTTGTTTCACATGTTCCGATGAACTGACTCACGTCCGCGCGCGACGGTGTTGGGTAAGGCTTAGAGTCGATTACGAGTCGAGTTTGTGTGTCAGCCATTAGCGGCTGTGAGCGGCGTAAGGCTTCTCTCTGACGTATCCAGAGTCGACGTCACGGGACCTGACTGAACCCAACGCGCAGTCTGCCGTGAGGGTCCTCCACGGCAAGTGCTCTGTCTCCTGGTGAGTAGCAATACTCAGGCATACGATACTCACACACCTACTGCACTCCGCACCATCGCTTTCGGGCAAAGATAATACAGTCACTTTCCACGTTGGATGAAATAACATTAAGGACATCGCACTTGTTGTACTGAAACTAGTATAGTTTCAATATTACTTCACCTCATAATGTAACAAAATTGTCTTATAAAGTCACCGATTAGGTATAACTAGACGACAGTGCATAGCTTTTGGACAAAAATAATGTAGCAAATTTTTTTTTACTTACGGCTTTACGCCTCGTCGACGTCGAGGTCATTAGAGGCGGGACGGGAATGGGCACAAGTGACGGGAAGGAATTCGGCCATGGTTTTTTGAAGGCAGCATACCGGCATTCGCCTGTAGTGATTTGGGGAAACCATGGAAAACCTAAATCTGGATACCCGGAGAGGGATTAGAACCCGCGCCCTCCGGAATGCGAGGCCAGAGCGTTAACCGCTCACCCACCACGTTCGGTACACAGTAATTTTATACAACGACCAACAAATTAGTTAAAATTAAACGCGGCACTGAATCATTCATAGCACGCGTACTAATGTTGCAGAGATTATACCAATCTACACAATTTTCTCCTTATCATCGCATTTCTTGTGTGAGGTTTTTTTTTTTTTTTTTTTTTTTTTTTTTTTTTTTTTTTTTTTTTTTTTTTTTTTTTTTTAGCACGGAAAAACATGTCTTCGACAAAAAGCAACTCTTTTATATTTATTACAGGTAACAACAACATACTACCACTGGTATCGAAGTCCTCAGTAGATCCAGTATATTCCGGTGCTACAACTATGATTTTTGTAGCTGTACCAGACACCGCCCTACTGCAATTCAACATTTCACCATCGCAGTAACAAGCTATCCAGGATACTGTTTAATTTTATTCCAACAATTCATGGATTGTTTGGAGTAATAGTTCCTTTGAGATATCTACAATTATTCTTCTATGCCGAGGAGCATATTTAGTTAGCTACTACATACTGTATAATGCTCGTTTATGGCGATGTTAATGTTTCCTCATCTCGTTTCCGTATCTATATATGTAAAGATGAATATATGTATGTTTGTTTGTTCTTCATACAAATCCACAGTTTTCATCCTATCTCAATGAAACTTTGCACACTTATTCTTTGAAACAGGGAGAAAAATACTGTCTACATTTGGTTGAAAAATTATCTGTATAAATAATAAATATTGTCTCATAATTTCGAAATACTACTGATCGGCGATAGACAGACGCGTTGGATATGAATGTCTGTATACTGCTTTTTCCGTGTATCGGTCAGACAGCTCAGTGGTTAAAGCGCTTGCTTACAAATGTTTGGGTCGTTATTCTTTCGCGGCAAAATTTAAAAAAAGGAAGTATAATGTGTAGGTAGATACGTAAAACGTTACATCATAGACCTATGTACTAAATATTTATTTCCGTATCCAATATGCTACACAAACAGGATATAATGATAATCATATTGAACACATTTGATATCGAATTATACCATTTGGCAGGTTTGTTTAGAATGTAATTAGATCCCAATTTATACTAAAACGTCGATGTACAATGCGTAATACCAAACCTATGTAGTGGCAAGGACACACCTTTAGTAGGTAAACCAGGGTTGCAACGATATATCTGTCAATCGACAATATCGGACAAAAATATCGATACATATATCGATATTTTTACGTGGTCGATATGATAACATGGGTACGATGGTATTAAATTTCAAAAACTGCAAAACCGCTTAGCACTAAAAACATCCTGCAAACAAATGTATGTGTAGCAAGGACCAGACTTGACCTTCCTAAATCCTGACTTGCCTCGACAACGAAATCGATAACGTCCTTTGCTGCTCTTTGTTTCCGCTCCATTTCGTGCTCGTTTTTCGTTCCTCATTCGTTTACGTTCACCGTCTTATTATCTAATATGTTGCGTTTCGCTCTCGTTCGTCGGTTCTCGTTTCTTTCTGGGACGTATTGCAATATTCTAAACGGGGTAAGGAATATGACCTCGTCACTGATGAAATTGTTTATTTTGTCAGTGTTGATAATAGATCTTTTAATGCAGTTAAAACAAATGAATTTTAGTTTTTAACTGAGCACTTAGCACCATTATACAAAGTCTTTTCCAGTGGAATTATCAATTCAGAAATTTATCAAAAAATATGGAAGAAACATCAAAAGTTGAGAAGTTGAAAAGTGTGAGGTATTTTTTAATTTTATTTTTATTTTTATGTATATCTGGTCTAGAGTAAAACTGGCTATTTGGAGTTTACGATACATTTTTTTTTGACGCAAAAAGAATTAAAATTCATCATGATTGCTATACGAGTTGGATTAAGATATGTTCAAAATTGCAATTAATCATTTACTCAAAGTAGACTCGTCTGTTTCTTCTGAAAGCCTTTTCTCACATGCAGTAACCACTGTCACTCAAACTTGGTATTGACTTCATGGGAAAAAGCTAAGCAAACTACTGTTTTCAGGATCCGTTGACCATGAATATTCCCAGTGCTATTTTTTTTTCAAAACATTTGCTCAGATTAATCACTTGATATTGATTAACATACTTGGTTCTAATGTAATATATTCAAATATCGGAAAATATGGATATTATTGGCTGGATACGGCCGATAGTATCGATATCTGCCTGGCGTCGATACATATAGGTCTATCGATATTGATATCAAATTGCCTCCCTAAGTAAAACCGCTGAAGAATCTGTTAATCAAGTGAAACAATATCAGCAAATGAAATGAACTGGACTTAGAACACAGTTCTATTTTTGTATACTTTATATTCTAGAATATAAGCATTTCAGCTGCGAGAAAAAAACTTACGAATCGCTGATAGCAATTCACACAAAATTTTGTTTACAATGGCCATGTGATGAAATCTATCAGAAATGATAGCAATAATTATTAAATATAAAAATAGAATTTGATACAACAGCAGAAGTAAATGAATTATTTTATTAAGGAATTAAAATTACAACTGATAGGTGAAACAGTAGTGTTGTCAAAAGCAGATTAGCACTAACGAAAAGAGCCTTCTTGAAAAAGAGAAATCGTTTAGTTTCAAATATTGAGCTAAGACAAAGCAAGAACTTTTTAAAACTCTATGTGTGGGGCACAGCACTTTATGGCAGCGAAGCATGGACTTTAGGAATATCAGACAGAAGGTAAATTAAAGCTATCGAAGGATATTGAAAATTAAGTGGAGGGATACGGAGGAGTTTTGGAAATGATGGGTGAGGAAAGAAGTTTGTGGAAGAAAGAAGGCATAATATGGTAGGTCATATTTAGAAACATGTAGGATTGGTTAATTTGTTTGTGGAAGAACTGCAGAGGAAGACAGAGATTAGAATATATGAAGCAGATAATTGAGGACGTGGGCTGTAAGGGGTATGTAGAGCTACTCTCCATCATCTTCTGCAAATTCCTTGCGTATCCGACATTCGAGGTTCAATTACTATTCTTTTGCCCTCACTTCAACCATTAATTTAAATCAATCGCCATAGAGCTAATGACCCTGTGTTATTTTTTTTACACTTAATGCAATAATTTTTGTGTTAATAGGGGTGATCAAATGAACAGGTACGAAACGACGTAAAAACGTAACAGTTAAATATTTGCATATTCCGCCATGGGAGAACGTAGCGAGAAATCTCGGGATGCGATTGGAGTCTCTGACTGGGATCGGAGCACGCGTGGGCGCCCGCATGCGCAGTAGAGAGCAGAGGCTCTTATCAAAAGCGGCGTCCAAATGATGCGGCAGTCCGTATGAGGACAGGATGGCGTACAGGTGGGGGATGTGTACTGTGAGACACTCCGACGCCTACGCAGGTCCATCAAGAACAAAAGACCGGGGCTGCTCACGGAGGGTGTGGTTCTGCTCCATGATAACGCGCGTCCACACGTCTCCAGAGTCACACACGTGGAACTGGCCAAGTTCAAGTGGGAGACGTTGGACCAGTCTGGACATGTCGCCCTGCGATTTCCATGTGTTTGGTCCACTGAAGAAACACCTGAAAGGGAAGCGCTTCAACTCGGACGACGTACTCGAGGACGCTGTGAAGGACTGGGTCTCGGCACGGCCACAGGAATTCTGGGATCGAGGAATCCTGCGGCTTGTTCATCAGTGGGGTCGTTGTGCTCAGGCCTATGGTGTATATTTTGAATAAAGTCTACATTTGTACCCACCGTGTCGTTTCGTAACTTTTCATTTGATCACCCCTGGTATATTGTTTTAGAGTTTCTGGTAAATTATTCAGCTTTGCGCACAGGTACATCTTTCAGATATCCACTGACAGACTTACGAAAAAAAAAAAAAAATCCAAATTGTGGTATACCTGCAATCGAGTGCAAGTCATGTTCATCTCTTCCCTTGTATGCGCGACTCCTAGTTCATCGAACAGTATCTTTCTGCGCCCCATCACCAAAATATAGCCTGTACATTCCCAGAGCCCTCTCTTCACCCTCCTCCTGTACCCATAACTTCCAACCCAGCTCCTTCATCAATTCAGGAACAAACTCTACGCTAATTGTAGGGGTCAGCTCGGCCGCTCTGACAGTTATTCATAAACGCACCAGTTGTATTTATGTCGTAGTTTCTGAAAAAAGTCGAACAACTAATTCCGAAAATTATGATTGAAAGTAAATAAAGAGCTGCAGTACTTTCAAGGGCTACGATTTTCCTTCCTAGATATTTACAATTTTTCTTCGGCTGTTTTATTCACACTTCAGCTTATCTTCACATTTCCATAATCATTATATTCCCAAGCGTCGTTAGGTGAGTGGTTAACGCTCTGGCCTCGCATTCCGCAGGACGCGGTTTCAAATCTCCGTCCCGCAATCGAGATATGAGTTTTCTAAGTTTTACCCAAAATGACTACGCTAATGCCGGGATGATTCGTTCAAAACGCCATGGCCGAATTCTCCCCGTTCCTTGTCCCCAATAAAAAAATAATAATAATAATAATAATAATAATATTCGGAGCATGGCGGTGTAACGGTTAGCGTTCTGGCCCTCGCATTCTGGAGGACGGCGATTCGAATCCCCGTCCGGGCATCCAGATTTGGGTTTTCCATGGTTTCCCCAAATTACTCCAGGTGAATGCCAGGATGCTTCCTTCAAAGGGCCATGGCCGAATTCCTTCCCATTCCTTGCCCCCCATCCTTTCCCGTCTCTAAAGACCTAGTTGTTATAGGAGACGTTAAGCAGTAAAAAATAATAATAATATATTCCACTTGTTCTCCTCCTGTGAAGTTAACAGGTTTAATAACTTCTCTTCATTCAATGCTAACGTTTACGGGATTTAAACACACATTATCCGATAATTGTCGACAAAAAATAAGATTTTTCTTTTTTACGCCTCGTCTACGGCTAAGGTCATTAGAGGCGGGATGGGACTGGGGACAAGGAACGGGAAGGAATTCGGCCGTGTCCTGTTGAAGGAAGCATCCCGGCCTTCACCTGGAGTGATTTGGGGAAACAATGGAAAACCAAACTCTGGAAAGCCGGACAGGGATTCGAACCGGCGTCCTCCCAAATGCGAGGCCAGAACGTTAACCGTTCACCCACCACTCTCGTTAAAAAAAAAAAAATTGTTGTTACAGTGGCGTTATTTGTTTCTCAAAATTAAGCATATTACTAAGGGAGGGTCCATAAGATACGTGGCGCCGTGTAGGGGGGATGGTTGGTTCGATGGCTTCGCTGTGCTTCGCGGGGGTGGGGGAGGGGGTGGGGGGGAGAGAAAGGGAAAAGGGGGTTCCGAATCAGGCCACGTAGCTTTTCATTCATATCATTTTCAACAATTAAAAATGAGGTACAGAACACACAACAGCATGTTAATACTTATTTCTTTCATTTAATTATCTCCATACGTAATTTACAATAGTCTGACAATAGAGAACAGTACAAAATGTCTTCTGGGGGGGGGGGGTAGAGGCAAAAGCCACACTGAGTTAGGTGGGCTGGGGGGGGGGGAGGGGGTTCACAAGAGGCCAAAATGGAATTATGTGGTCTATGGACTCTCGCTTATCAGAGTTTTGTTATTTACAAGAAGTATCATTTAGAAAAAATAATTCTTATCACCTGAAATCCGTCACTATATTAGTGTCTGCGTGATGACGTGTTAGCAGTTTAGAGGTTTCTTTCATACATCTCCAGCCACTCGTCCCCAGCTCGTGACGAATAACGTCTCCTCTTTAGATTCATTAACTCTTAAGCGTGTGAAGTTTTTTTGCTTATGACTTTACGCCTCGTCGACGTCATTGAAGGCGGGATGCGACTGGCGACAAGGAACGGGAAGGAATTCGGCAATGACCTTATGAAGGAAACATCCCGGCATTCGCCTGGAGTGATTTGGGGAAACCATGGAAAAACCCAAATCAGGATGCCCGGACGGGGATTCGAACCGGCGTTCTCCCGAATGCGAGGCCAGAGCGTTAACCACTTACCCAACAGGCCAGGTTTCTGTTTTACTCCATGTTTTATATAGTACAGATATATGCAGCTCCGACCAGCTAGAATGGTATAAGGATTGTGTGCTTGGTAAGGCAAAGCTGACATTTGTTCCGATGTGAGCAATATTTGAGAGAGGCGCTGATAAATCCGTTATCACGTCCTAAGACGTCAGATGCCACTCAAATAGGTTCCAGGAAAACATAGCACTGACGTCAACGGGATTCTAGTCTGAAGACAGCTTTCAGATGTCGCTTATGTTGTAGGGAATTTCAGAACCAGGTGGCAGGTCGATACCGCTAGTTCGCTTCACATATCGAAGGCTGCCGGTTGCATCCGGAATATGGCAAGGGTGGATTTAAAGAAGTGTAGCCTTTATCTCGCGTTGTTCATACTTCGCGGATCTATAGAGCTAGTGTTGAAATGACTACTACTTACACTGAGCAGTCAAAAGATTTTAACACCTGCTTCTTAGTGCGTTGGTGCATCTTTGGAGCGCAATACAACAGCGATTCGGCGTGGCATGGATTCGAAAAGTCCTTGTTACGTTTCAGGAGTTGTCTGGCACCGGATGTCTACGCACAGGTCACACAATTTCCTTAAATTACGGGGCGACGGTTTGTGGGCGCGGCGGCTGGGAACGAGCATCTCAGAAACGGTGAGGCTGGTCGCGTGCTACTGTAGTGAGCATCTATGTAGAGTGGTTGAAGGACGGTGAAACCACGACTGGGCGACAAGGTGGTGGACGTCCACGCCTCATCACAGAACGTGGAGGTCGGAGGCTTGGCCGCTCTGCAAAGCAGGATAGGTGGCGATATGTGGCAGATCTGACGGAAGACTACAATGCTGGTGCAGGCACAAGTGTTTCGGAGCACACTCTGCTGTCAGATCTGCCACAGATAGCCGCCTATCCCGCTTCACAGAGCGGGCAAGCCTCCGACCTCCACGTTCTGTGATGAGGCGTGGACGTCCACCACCTTGTCGCCCAGTCGTGGTTTCACCGTCCTTCAACCACTCTGCATAGATGCTCACTACACTGCACGCGAACAGCCAACCAGCCTCGCCGTTTCCGAGATGCTCGTTCCCAGCCGCCGCGCCCACAAACCATCGGCCCGTAATTTGAGGGAACTGCGTGACCTGTGCGTAGACATCTGATGCCAGACAACTGCGGAAACCTAACAGGAGTTTTAGAATCCATGCCACGCCGAATCGCTTCTGTATTGCTCTCCAAAGATAGACCAACGCACTAAGAAGCAGGTGGTGGTACGTAATGTTTTGGCTTATGTAAGTATGTATCTCGCAGCGTCTGTCTGTGCAATGTTCCAGGCCTCAGGCATAAAATAGGTAATCAGGTTGCTTGGGATTTACACTGCTTGAAATCTAGCAAAAAAATCTGTCATACGATTACGCTATCGGTGGATGATGTAAAAAGTGATAAACTGTCCGCGAACGTTCGGCCAGAGATTATAAACTCAATCACAGATAAGACCTCCATTATGCCTGTACAGTTGACGATCTAATTTCAAGTATGTTCAGCGACTTAGGAACTATAACAGTTCGTTGTGGAAAATTTGTGGACACCACTTTATTAAATTTTCAAATCCTGTCCAGAAATGTATCATTCCATCAAAGGGACAAATTTTCGGAATTGACTTAAAATCTGCACCCGAATTTCGTACGTTAGTGTTTTTCCACATATAAAAATGTAATTTTATCTTGATAATGATTGTTGCTAAGATGCTATTTTACACAAAAAAAAGATAAAATCTAAACCTAATTTTGTGGTTTTAATAGACACTGAAAGATAATTAAGTATGATTTTTTTTTTTTTTAGCGTGTAATTTCTAATAACAATACTTTTCACTAAATCCTCTTTAAATAAAGTAATATGAGGCCTTCTCATACACAAAATGATTGTTTTATTTCTTTACGTTTTAGGTTTCAAAGATACTTGTTAAAACCTTCAGATAAAACCAAACAAACTATTTTTTTCCCTATGACGTGAAACTTCTTTCACATCGTCGGTTGAAATGCTGATAATTTCCATGGTAGACGAATGGACGTTAAATTCTGTGGACGGATTCTTTAACTCGGTTTAAGTGACTCAACGAAGTGGAATGAAGTACAAAATGAATTTGTAAGATTTTAAAAAAACCATCTATACTGTAAAAGCTTTACGAAACATGAAAAAAGAGAGAAACAGAGATATTTTATAGTAGCCTTAACTGTAAAAGCGTTGGCGACCATTTTCAGGATCAAACTTGTGTCACTCTTCAGAAGTTAATTCTTTTGGAAACAAGGGAGAAAGGCACACCGACAAAGTGATTTTTCGATAAGGGCTTCGACAATTGGCTGTTCGTGAAATAGTTATCTATGGTGGATTGTACGTTGCAAAGTGTCTTTTAGAAAAGTTACAGAATAAAATTATATAGTAAATGTATATTCGTGTTAAAAGAATTGTTTTTTAAAATTATAATCCACAAATCTTCTCCTTCAACTTAACCAGCAATCTAGACTCTATACAAATCCTTCCTGCATTCTAAATTTTTCTCGTTGGTATTTAAACAAAAGGATTTTTGTTTTAGATGAGGAGATATTTACTTGGTTTAAAAAAGGAGAGAGAGATTTTAGTACACGGGAACAAAGCTACTTAGTTTTTTTTTTTTTTTTTTTCATGTTGTGGTTTCAGTCGAAATTAAGCGAAATGTAAAAGTGTGCTAGCCTCTACAGTTTTGATTCTTATTTACAAAATGAAACCAGTTGAAAAGGAATTAAAAAAAACACAAGCGATTTTAATTTTTTTTTTCTGAAAACACAAATATTTACTTTCCGATTTGTGAAATTCTCCGTCGGATAATGCATATGACTTTTGTCGAACGAAATATTATTTCCTGACATATTAAATTTTCCTAAATCATTGATTCGGTTGTTTTATGGAAACCTTAAACTCCATAATCATCGTTATAGATCTGTTGTAAACGGTAGCAGGTAATTTCGAAAGAATTTTAACTTTAGTAATTTCGGAAATAAAGTAGTTCGGAAGGAATTTCAGCATTCTTAATTTAGGAAGTGACATAGTATTTTATTTATGGTTTTACCTAAAGCTTTACCATATCGTGGAATGAACAGGATACTTCAAACATTTTCAGAATTCAGAGTGGCTTCTATTTGATACCCAAGAAGATTGTCTAAAGATCTCTTTCTCCCAATCTCTCCCTAAAACCACCTACAACCACTTTCACCCTCATTCCCTAATATTTTTTTAAAAAATACGGTTTTGTCGTGTTATCAATGCTAATAAATGGCTTAGCTTGGTCACTGTGCCACCGTGTCTGTATCGTTGACGTAACGCGCCCAGCCTTCATTGCCGTACTAACAACGGCCAAAGATGCTACTACAAAATACGAGCTTCATTGAAGACAGTTCCATTTAGTTCGGCAAATATAAGAAAATTACTGACAGAACACTGAAAGCAAAATATCAATGTCGTTTAAATTAACATCTTAATTGATAGTTGCTCCTTGTTTATTTATATTCAGTCAATGTAGATGTTTTCACACACTATCTGTCCAAAGACATCGCTGTTACTGTGACCTGTGAAATATATATTGTATTACGTCATTTTTTTAAGGCTTTGAGCGTTACTTGCTAACAATTCCATTCAGTTTTGTAACTGAAAATACATGAATTAACAGATCACCAATAAAAAGTATTTATTTCGTTTAAATAAACACATTAATTATTAGCAAATTTTTTATTTGTTTCTATTGACTCGATGAAGATTTTTTCTTATACACACTGTGCAAAGATATCGTTTTTACAGTAAACTAAAAAATATGTATTAGATTACATCACTTTTAAGGTTGTGATTGTTATTTATTGACAATTCCATTAAGTTATGTAACAAATGAATTGACGAATTCGTATGTATTTCGTTTAAAACAGCAGATTAATAATTAGTTGGTTTTTGTTTGTTTATATTCAGTCGGTCTAGATGTTTTCTTATACTCTCCGTGCAAAGATATTGTTGGTGTAGTAAATTAAAATGAAATTCCGACTTAGTGATGTAGAAAGCGGTGCAAGAACATTTATTAACATTACGTTCCATACTGTTTTGTTGGCACCAATTCTTAATAGCACTTACGCAATTCTGGAGTTCTACGATTTTCGTAAAAATCACAATATCATCTGCAAAGAGAAGGCAATTAACACAAATTTTAAGTGAATAATTGAATAGCAATGGTCCCAACTGTGAACCCTGGGGTACTCCAGAAGTTGCTGCGAAAGCCTTTACAGTCAACCTTGTTGGACTGTAGTCCTGCGTCAGGATTTCGCGCCGCACTTTGTGTGTTGTGTGGGTTGGCCCGCCTGGTTGCCTCTCCCACGACGCCCTGTTTTCCACTCCGTCCTGGAGAAAACAAGTATATTTCGTGCCTCTGGAGGCGCTCTGCTTTAGCCGGAGTCCATCACCGACAGAGATACTGGAAAAACAAACTCCAGGCTGGAGTCTCTCACACACTCGTCGGGTTTACTGGAGGATAACGCGCTCCAGCGAAATATACCCTCATAAAACTGTTTGAGGGTTTTAAAATTCAACAGCGTTTTATATACAGGTATGTAGCTTGACGGGGTGTTTAAAGCTCTCCATACAAGAAAGTCCAGATGTGTCGGAAGAAGCTGGGAAGTTTTACTACAGGGATTACCAGTCTTTAATTCAGTAAATTAATGTTGAGGATAACAAAAAATTAAAGTCCCCGATATAACAATCGCCAATGAAGTCACTTCCTTTGTCTCCATTTTACAGTGACAAGACGGGTACGCTGTGTATTATTGTCTGTTCTCATATGTACGAAGACGTTTCTCATTTACATGTCAGTAATTATTACTCTCGGATTTTTTGTATGTTTGGGATTTTGTCTTTTTTTAAAAAAAATAATCTTTATGTGAAACAAATGAAAACTGCCAAACCGATTAAGCCGGGGGGGGGGGGGGGAATTGCGGACTTCTTTTCGAATTGCTGAGTTTTAATTTTTTTTTTAAATCTAACTTCTCACATTATTTTCAAAACCAATGATTTTAAAGATCTTTCATAAATTCCAGAAATTTACGGTAAAATACTAGCAATCGTTCTGGAATTTTACCCTCGTAAAATAAGTCGTTTATCGAGTTTTATTGTTCAGACGATCATTTTTTTTTTTTAGAGAGAAAGTCGTGTATACATCATTCGATACAAACTATGATGAATCGGATAATGGGAACTACGAAAATCATTTATTCATAGTTTTAATTTTTTTCTAAGTCTTACTGCAATTTTTACGCGATTCCTTTGCTTCTGAATAATATGTATGATTTGATAGGCATTATCGAAAAATTAATAATGAACACTAATGATTTGGAAGTTCTTTCATAATTTACAGTGACACGCAGTTTCCTGAAGGATACAAGAAAATTACAGCCATCTTTTTGGAATCTGATCCTTGCAGAATAAGTAATTTAACAGATCAGATAATTCAGCAGTCAAAAGTTCATATAGGCCTATACCATTGCATACTAATTGTCTTGAATCAGATAATGAGCGAATTAGCGACAATGAGTCAATTAACAAATTTCAGAAATTTTTTAAGGGGACCACTGTAATTTGCAACTTTTTTTGCTTGTGAGTCATATGTGTGATTTAATCGACACTTTCTCAAAATAAACTGCATTTAAAAATCACTCATTAATTATTTTTTAAATAAAGCAGTTTACAAGTAATTTTAAGTTCCTTTTTTGCTTGGGGGTTTACGATCTTTTACGATTAGAACATTAGAGCTGGTTGGAAATGGGGAGGGGGAAAGGAACGGGAAGGAATTCGGCAGTGGAATTTTGAAGGGATAATAATGGCATTCGCCTGCAG